>OY756252.1:1289628-1934443 GCA_963576845.1 Megachile leachella | reverse complement strand
GGTGCATGATTGTGCAATATGTAGTAAAGGTCGAGAATGTTGCGGTTTTGAAAATCTTAGAAGAAACTGGGCATTTTGCGTGCAGAAGATTGGCATTTCCCAGAAGAAACGTTTCGTATTTTAAATATTTTACTGAAGTGTGATACATTAGCATAGTCGATGAAAAATACGTATTAAAAAGCGGCTACATCGTCCAATTATAATCTGACGTGAAACGTTTGAACCGTGTAACGCGAATCGACTTTTCTGTAATAACTACGCTCAACGATAGTTGCACGAAATGATACGGAATAATAGTGAGGCAAGACAGATCTCAAGATAGCGTTTGTCATAATAACAAGGTAATAGGGCGTTTCAAATTTGAAGAAACACCCGCGTTCCACTTTTAGTTCGTATCCTTTTTTGTTGGCAGTCTCAGTTTGCATTTCCTTGTGCAAGAGGCTTATCGTAGGGCTAGCAGGATGATTAGCCGCATGAAGCTTAAGAATTGCAGAATGCACGATATGAATACATGATACATGTTGCGGCCGAAGGTCGAGCGAAAAAGGCGATAATATTAACATTGTACGCTTCCTTTGCATAAAAATTTGCAGTCACATGTACCTTGATATGAGAAAAATTAATTGTCAACTCGCTAGCAACATTCTTAGCACGTGAACCGAGTGTCGAAAAAGCTCGAAAGTGGTTATCACTACATATTTTACAAGCTGAAGTCTATAAAGTTGAAGATATAATCGCAGAGGTCAATGCAATGACCTCTTAAATATTTAAACTACGAAAGCAATCTTTTATTATTTATAAAGCCTTATCGAAAATGCAGCGTTAAGTATATATTTTATTATACTTTAAATTTATGAATTTGAGATATATTCAAAAGTGTATAGAGTTATATTAAATTGCAGGTGATTCGTCCTATTCCGATGGTCATCTTTATAATATTTCCTTGGCATGGAGAATAGTCGATACTTCGGGTTTGCGTGTCTGGCGTGGAAGGCGGCTGACCAGATTCGTTCCTCGACCACTTAAGTAATCGAGCGACGGCCGAGCGGCTCGTATATCACGGTAAGCGTGAATCAGCAGGATTCGGTGAATACCAAATCTCAACTTTCCTTAAAAATAATTTCTTTTACTCTTCTTTTACAGCTCTAAGTCAACAGCACAGTCAACAGTTTTAAGATTCTTTTACAAGTATTTTTATGGAACAGAACAGTACTTAATTAACAACAATGAAGGTCAGCATTACTAATACAAATTCCAGTTAATATTCAGCATACGTTGTATTAACACATCAACCACCATAAGACATTAAAACATTGATTAAATCTGGAAGAATGATCAATGGTTCTCTGAAAAATAACAGAAAGTCTTTTTATGATTATTGTTCCTTATGTTTGCCTAATAACGGCACTGATTAAAATCAGAATTTCAAGCACGCACCTTCGTGATATTTATGGGGAAATGTCGGATATCGCTCAAGCCTCTTATCTTCATAGAGAACGACACTTTACGACTTTCTGAAACTAAAGAAAAAGAATGACTGATTAGGAGCCCTTCTGGTTTTATAGTAAAGTCAATACCAGAGGACCGTTCTGGAAAACTCATACGTTTTCCCTATTACTCATAAGGCCAGCATTTCCAGGACAAACTCGTTGACCTCTTTCAATAGTTTGATTCTTAGACTTTAGCACGACAGCTATTTCATCATGGAACTTGTAAAACAACCATTGGCATAAGTTGGAACCTAACACTCAAATCTGATAAAATTTGTAATTAACATAATTAGTAAAATTACAGAAACCAAAATACTTTTTACACCAATGTTTGCAATAGAAAAAGAACTTGCAAATCATTGACATAAGTTGGAACCAACACTCCTCAAATCTGATAAAATTTGTAATTAACAATTAGTAAAATTACAGAAACTAAAATGCTTGTTACACCAATGTCTGCAATACAGTCAGAATGAAGTCATTTTCTTTTTTTAGTTTCTAATACTGTTTCAGTTGTGCAATATATTAGACAGCGTCGACACACGTCCCATGGAACAATCATTACAGTGATATCGTCTTTGTGTTAGCCTACTCCAAGCTTTCACCCTACTACAAGTTGAGTGGCCTCCACTTATCCTACTGCCATCGCTGTCTTCCTTGCTTCTGTAATATACGCTTGTTGTGGTACATTAATTGATGTCGCTGCTCATATGTTTCCATGTTTTACAGGACCATGTAAATTATTAGGGAGCACAGAACAGCTGCAATTATATTTATGGTCATTATTCATACTTGTCAAGCATCAGATTTAAATTGAAATAATAATGAATATGTCAGATTGAGTTGCTATCATGTAACATGATTAAAGACCAGTTTTTAGTTCTACTTACAGTTATCATTGAATGTTACATCCAAGTGGTTCATTAAGATGATATCCAGGTGCTTGTAGGTCAAACTAGATTATGCAGAACCATTCAGTATTTGACTTTAACTAACAAGATAAGATGCAAAGGCATATTTTTCAAGGTGCATCAAGGAAACATCGCGTACATCATAAGGGTTATCAGGTACGCTCAACAATGTCCTCGAGGTTCAGATCCAAATTTAGAACAAACGTTCCATGCCAGTGGGCCATGAAAAAAATTATATTAAATTAAACGTGAACACGAAACCGTGGCTCCCGTTAACTTATTAAGCAATTCATTAGCTCACAATGGTTTAGAATTTAGACGCAGTACAAAATTAAAAAATAGATGGTCAAATGTGATAATATTACATTGTTTATACCATTTCGTTTCAGACAATATTTTTACGAATTATAAGTTTTCTTCGCATCGTTTGCTCGAAGGACACATGTTTACGTGGTGCGTGTTTCGGATTTCGTGTCGTGAACATACCACAAAAGTCGCTGCCGATAAAAAGTGTCGATCTTATCCTAAATAACGATAAAAATAACCAAAAAGGTATTCCATGAAATGAAACGGACAGGAAAGAAAAAAAGACTTCTTTTATGTTCAATTCTGTATTGTCATAATTTGTTATACAAAAAGTGTCAACGTCTCAGGAGAAAATTATATGCTTACACTGTTTTCTTTACTCTTTTTGGCAACTTAACAACTCTCTTTTTGCCCATTTTTCTAGCCAGCGGTGTTTTCGCTTTAATTGCCTTTCTAATACTGCGACCAACAACCTTCTTCTTCTTCGCTGGAGGCTGCTGCTTAATTTCCTGCACTTCGGCCTCAGATGACATTTCTTCAATGATGGCAACTGAATCAGACGATTCATTCAAAGCTTTTGGAACTTTTGGAGAAGTTTTCTGCGCAGGAGTTTGTTTAGCATTAATATTTCTCTTTACAGGTTTTTTCCTTAATTGAGACGCAGCTGCTTCTTTAACGTAAGGTTGAGCGTTCGTCCTCGCTCTTTTGCTGTTGGCTCTAACCATCAATTTAGGTTTCGGTCTAGGCAGGCGTGTGCCTACGTTTCGTTCGAATACTGCAATGAAGAATCCATTACACAGATCTACGTCAGGTTTGGTATAAAGACACTTGTCTGAGCAAGTGTAGTTCCTCGAGCTGAAGTGCAACCAATTTTCTTTGTACAGATCTTTTCCGTCTATAAGTTTATATGAATCTTTCACGACGTTTAAAACTTCGTCTACCACTTGTTCATTCTCTTCTGGATTAATAGAGCAAGTACTATACACCACTTTCTTTACGTTTGGGAACTGCAGAAGTGCGCGTCGCAATACGAATACTTGGAAGCTTTGTAACTGTCTAAGTCGTTGTGGATCAGGCTTCTCTTTTTCATCCGTTATCTGTCTCTCCAACATACCTAAACAATTTTGCACAATAAATTATAAATTTTATCATGGGAATATCTTATGTCAACGTAAAAGGTATTGTACCTGATCCAGAACACGAGGGATCAACCAAAATGTATTCCACGTCTTTAAATTTATTTCCGTCAAGTTTTAAGGCATCTTGCTGAATAGTTTTGACGCAAGTAGCGCCCGTCGCTTTTACTTGTTTGCATAAAAATGCGAATCTTGACACGTCAAAGTCTACTGCATAAATTGTCCTGCAAGTAACCAACCAAATTAAATTAAAGAAACTTTATTAATAAAATAAAAACGTACCCTGTATTGTTCATCAATGCAGCCAAGTGAGTTGTTTTCATTCCAGGCGCTGCACACATGTCGAGAACGACGGATCCAGGTTTTGGATCCAATATCTTTGAGGCAAGACAACTAGCCTATAAAAAAGGAAAACAATGTAAACAATTGAAGTGTAAATAACTTGTTAATTAATAAATAAACACTACCTTATCGTGCATTAAAATTTCACCGGCTTCATATTTACGGTCATCATGAAAACTCGTGCCTTTTGGAAATACAAATAATTCCGGAATGTGAAAATCTTGAATAAAATTCGGCTTTTCTAAATTTTTGACTACTTCTAAATGCTTTGTATAATCGGAACATTGTGGTAAGAGAACCCATCCGTCTTGTTTGAAATAAGATATTCCCTTCTCTATTGGTAATTTTATAGTGTTGATGCGAACGTATCTTGCTTTATGTACTGAAAAAATGAAACTAGTTTTAGCAAATGTACCGAGGTGCAAGGCTTTATAAAGTAAAACTCGTACTTTCTGGCTAAACCATTTATTGATAGATACATATCAATTTAATATCGAATACTGAAAATATATTATTGTAGTAATAATAAAAAATGTATAAAATATATAAATTATATTCTATAGTACAATTACTACAAATATTTATATATCATTAATATACTTTTAACGTTAAAATGCATGCAATGTAATAATAATTACATGATAATTATATTTTTTTGTATTATATAAAAAATTATTTTTTTTTGCTTAATCAGATTTTTTATTGAGATCACTTTTAGAAGGTTGATCTGCAATTGCATCAACCTCAGCACTATCAGGTTCATGAAGTGCCTGATAGGCATAACAAGCTATTATTAAGTTCACCATGATTACTGCAGCAAATACAGATATACAATTTGTTACAAATCTATCAAAGTGAAATTCGACTTTTAGAACATGTTCAACTCCAAAAAATGTAGCAAATGGTAATGTAAACATAGCAACGCTATATAAGAACAGTTTTAGTAGAACTGCAGTCAAACTCATAATTTCTGTGTTTTTATTCTGAGTGTTAGAACTATCTTTGTGCTGCAGTTTTTGTTGATTTTTATGTATGTAAGATAAAAATCTTTTAATTCTAGGATGACGACTAGAAAGTATTCGGTTGTTGCGGATGATTAAAACCATCAATCCAGATGCACAATTCCTTTACAAAGAAACTGATCTAATATATTTTCAATTCGTAGTCGAACCTGGCTATTTATATTTATAGACAAGGATGACCCATTTCTGTAAAAATAACATATATTTATTGGTAATGAAATGAAATTTTATACCTGAATCGTTGGATGTATCGTTATCGTCAGTAGTTTTAATGGCACTCAATTCCTCTTTCAACTTTGCTTCGTAAGAAAGTATAATTTGAGCAGGCTTGCACTCTGTTTTTAAAGCTTTTTTACCCCAAAGTAATTCTGTTACAAGAACTTTTGCTAACCATGGATCCAAACGGGGTTCATTTGTCAATAGGCCAGTTTTAGTTAGAATAGTATTTAATTGTTCTGATTTTCGAATTGCCGTCATGCATAACGAAAATAATGCAGCCACATGCTACATCATTAAACGAAAATTGATAAATCATTATTGGCGTCATAAATAAATATTTTATTATATTATAAGTAAAATAACGCGCAAAATTTTTTCAAGAACCACGTGACATGGCTAAACGGAAAAGTTATAATACTCTTTTTAAAATTCGAAATTTTAATAAATCAGTATGTATTTATTCAACTATTTAATTATTTGATTTCATTTGTAGTAGCAACTGTTAACTTACAGGATGATTTTGTTTATAAAGCACTGATTTAAGACCGCTACGTTTCTCGCCAACTTCTTGTAGGACCTTAGCTGCTGCTTTATAAAGTCTTGGGACTTTAACAGAATGTACAAACCCGCGAGACATGTTGTCGTATCAAAAGGGAAAACTAAACAAAATCTAACTTAATTTTGAACACTTACTCGTCAATTATTTCTCAAATGTTACAAGAAAATGTGCCTCGCCTCGTGTGAAATGAATTAAAACCACATCGCCATTTGCTTTTGTGAAGGCGCGTTTCGAACAAGTTAACGGTCTTCCTGTTCCTTTTTTTTCAATCAATTCAAATAGAAATGAGCCTTGAACCATTGAACATCACGTGTTTGTTACCACTTCCAATTAGTCCACATTGGTTCACATGTGAACTTATTTTAATACGCTTCGATCTTCTAGCTACTTCTTTAGATATTTTGTAGTCACGAAATGTTATCCATTGTTTTATACACGATCAGATCCATAGTTGGTTAGAAATATGAGATACTACAGGAATTATAACTGATATCGGTGAGATTACAAGTTTAGACAGTAAATAGAATTCCATAGCATTACAGGTTAGACTTCGCCGAATGATGAAATGTATATTCTTGTTTTTTTAGTAGCAGATTTTGTTTTTTATAAATATGAGATTCCGCATAATAAACAGATAATATTACTTGTTCAATTAGTATGAAGCATAATATACGTCTTGATTTTTGTAAATGAATTGCAAAGGCGTAAAAAGTTCTGTTGCAATCGCTTAGTACAAAATGTACACATCAAATTGTCAGAATTTATAAATATCATTATTGTTATACCTAAGTCTATCACGTCGATCAGTATTAAAGCACATTATTTATTTATATTGCAGACACAATTTCAATAATGTTATAATATAATAATTTTTTTCTTTATTTTGTAAAGTATGTTGGTTAAACATATGAGAATAGTTTTTTTATGTACTAGATGTGGCAAAGAATTATTTACAATAGTATCATGAATAAATTGTTTTAGAAAGTTTGGACTAAAGGAGGCATTCAAAGTTGCATCACATTTATATTACAACAAAGGACATTTCAATGACTAAAGACAAGAAGGTTTTATTACCTTATTATAAATATTGTATAGCGCTTATTACATGTGATAGATTTCATGTAATTAAACTTGTATACATATACAAGCATACAAAGTTTTATTTTGTTTAGTTGATGAGTTTCAGAACATTTTGATATGTGTACTTTAATGGCTTAATGTTTTTTATATATGTTCATCTGTTGTTAAACATTTAAGTTTATTTATGCTATATATTTTGTTGTTCTTTTTATGTTCAACTATTGCAGTTGTATAAAAGAGTTCAAATACCATAATTTTGCTCAATGTGTGTGTAAATAAGATACTGTAATTGTACCTTGTAGATATAAATGTTGTTAGAAAGTATTTAATTGTTGCTTTTTTATGATTTCAGTTGATCCTGCATGCCGTGCACTGCATCAACGTCCTGTCCAAAACATTGCACTGTATTTTTTCTTACTTTGCCAAACACTTCATTTGTACAATAAACTTATAAGGACTAATGGCTGCCTACATCAATCGTACAATGTCCATGATTGGAGGAGACAGCCACTTAAGATCAACAGATATAAGAACTGATAATTCTCCCCTTCAGATCTTTGTGAAAGCGAAGAAAAAGATCAATGATATATTTGTGGAAATAGAAGACTATGTGCAGGATACTGTGACATTTATAAAAAGTAAGTCATTCTAATTCGTTGCAAAGTGTTATATAATGCCAAGCAAGTATAACGAACTTATATTCTGTAGCACTGAAAACAGAGCACAACATTGTTACGGCTGAAGAAGCGCAAACAATTGAAAGTTATGTAAACAAAGTACATGCAATTCGGGATGTTCTTATGAGGGATCATATGAAAGTAGCTTTTTTTGGAAGGTACATAATTATAATGTAATATGTAGTAGTAATGATTATTTAAATTAAATATTATAATCTTATATAAATATTATAGGACTAGCAATGGAAAAAGTACAGTCATTAATGCAATGTTACGTGACAAGATTTTACCCAGTGGTATAGGACACACAACAAACTGTTTCTTACAAGTGGAAGGTTCAGATAATGGTGAAGCATATCTTATTACGGAAGGATCTACAGAAAAGCAACCTGTCCAATCAGTTGGTCAATTAGGTCATGCTCTCTGTAAAGAGAAACTATGTGAAAGTCATTTAGTGAGAATATTTTGGCCAAAGGAAAAATGTTTACTGCTAAGAGATGATGTAGTATTTGTTGACAGTCCTGGAGTAGATGTAACACCAAATCTAGATGAATGGATTGATAAACACTGCTTGGATGCAGATGTTTTTGTTCTAGTAGCTAATGCAGAATCTACTTTAATGGTCACTGTAAGTGTTACTGGTTTTTGTTTCTTATCTATCCACATCGATTGTATACAATGCCAAATTTGCAGGAAAAAAACTTTTTCCACAAAGTGTCTACAAAATTATCTAAACCTAATATTTTTATTCTTAATAATCGATGGGATGCATCTGCTTCTGAACCAGAATTCTTTGAACAGGTATGTGTTGCATACAATTCCATGCATTGCATAAGTGATCTTATAATACACTTGTAGTAGTTACAGATCATTTTTCAAAACATTTTCTCAGCAATGAAAGAAACAAATTTTTTTAAGATTTTTTATTAAAGCTGGTACTACATATTAAGATCCTGAAATTTGTATTTATATAAACAATCTCGTTTGCTATATATTATATATGTGTTAAAACTATATTTGTAAAATTGAATTCATTGATAATTAGCTGTATGCAGTGGCAGCTTTACTTAAATAATACCCCATTTATCCCTTAGCTGGTCAAAGAGCAAAAGGAGGTAAGTTATTTTAGACATTTTATTATCTGTAGTGTACTTCGAATGTATCAACAATTTTTTTCTGCAAATAAAATTAATATTACACTATGCAATATAATCTTCGTACACAAATGGCATGGGAAATATCAGCAAAAGATTCAATTTTATAAAATTCTGAATATCACAAGAGGATATTGTGCTTAGAATATGTGCAACATATTTCGACACGGCAGTACATGTGTTAATATGTGCTTCTTGCTTGTTAATTTGTCTGTTACGAGCTACTATGTAATTTGTATTTATTATGATCTACGTTTGTGTAGGTAAGGGCGCAACATCAAGAACGAGCCGTTGATTTTTTGTCAAGGGAATTAAAAGTATATACCCCTAAAGATGCAGAAGAACGAGTGTTCTTTATTTCAGCAAAAGAAACTCTACAAGCTCGTATACAAGAACAACGTGGACAACCTGCTCATAGTAAGTAAAACTCATTAAAGATTCAAAACAACATATTTATCTGAAATGTTATTGTAGATGGTGCATTAGCAGAAGGATTCCAAAATCGCTACTTCGAATTTCAAGATTTCGAACGAAAATTTGAAGAATGTATTTCCAAGTCTGCTGTGAAGACGAAATTCGAACAGCATTCTCAACGTGGAAAACATATTGCTACGTAAATAGTCTATTTATTAATTTTTCATGTAGATATATTGTGTATAAATGAAAATGTTCTTTTTTCTTTTTAAGAGAAATTCGACAAACGTTAGATGAAATATTAGATAGAACGCAAAAAATGAAGAACGAACAATTACACGTTAAGAAAGAAGTACATGACAAGTTAAATTTCACCGAACAACAGTTAATGTTACTGACCCAAGAAATGAAGGACAAAATTCATCACATGGTAGAAGATGTGGAACAAAGAGTATCGAAAGCTCTAAGTGAAGAAATTCGTAGATTGGCTGTACTCGTTGACGAATTTAGTGTTCCTTTCCATACTGATCCATTAGTTTTAAATGTATATAAACGAGAACTCCACACTCACGTGGAAAACGGTTTAGGTATTCTTACTCCAATTTATTCTACATATTTTAAATTTGATCAGTTTACTAATTCTGTGATTATACAGGTTCTAATTTAAGAGCAAGACTTAGTACTGCACTTGCTTTGAACATAGAAAATTCACAAAGAGAAATGACAGAACGAATGGCAAACTTATTGCCAGATAATAAGAGGCAAATGTCATTAAACATTTTACCAAGAAGGGAGCCATTCGAAATTTTGTACAGATTAAATTGTGACAATTTGTGTGCTGATTTTCATGAAGATTTAGAGTTCCGTTTCTCTTGGGGAATTACAGCCATAATTAATAGATTTGCAGGAAAGCAAGGGAAGAAACTAGCTATTGCTAACTACCCGCAGGATGTATGTTAAATCAATTTAGAATGAAACAGTTTGTACAGATAAAGTTATCGATTTTTTATATTTATAGATACCACCTCCTATTATGAGTCCTGCAGAAAGTATCGATTCTTTAAAGTTGATGTCAAGTGCTCCTCCAAATTTCCCACAAAGGTCAGAAGATTGGTCGCTGGCTACTAAAATCGCGGTAGCATCTATCACGTCGCAGGGTACTATGGGAGGACTCATTGTTGCTGGTTTTGTAAGTGAATATAATATAAAGTCATGCAAGTATTGCATCCTTGATTTTATCCTATAAAAATTCTGGTAGATGCTGAAAACAATTGGTTGGAGGCTTATAGCTGTAACTGGTGCTATATATGGTGCTTTGTATCTTTATGAACGATTAACATGGACTAATAAGGCAAAGGAGCGTGAGTTTAAGCGTCAATATGTATCTCACGCTACAAAGAAATTGAAATTAATTGTGGATCTCACATCAGCAAATTGTAGCCATCAAGTGCAACAGTGAGTTTCAAGTGTTCTATTAAATATTTGTTTTCAAAACATTATAATGTTATTTTTGTATGATTGCAGAGAGCTGTCTAGCACATTTGCACGTCTGTGCCATTTAATAGACGAGACAACAACTGAAATGGTCTCGGAGTTGAAAAATATCGCGAGTACAATTCGAATACTTGAAGAAGCAACCAGTAGCGCTAAGGTTTTACGAAATAAGGCTAATTATTTAACTAACGAACTCGATTTATTTGATGCGGCATATTTAAAGTCATTGAATTAAGTATAGAATGACATTTGTAGGGAAATAATGCAGGTTATTAAAAATCGGTGTTAAGAACATCGTTTCCTGTTTCGGAAAATGTATCTATGCATGCCAAAGTGATTAAGATAACATAACACTGCGAACAAATTAATATTGAAATGTTAATTGCATGTCTAGGTGTGTTTTCCCAAACAACCAGTTGTGCGTACAAAAGGAATGTTTTTACAAAAAAACCTTATCTAGTCTTAAATATGCAGGCAACCTTATCTCTCCTAACTTTATTAATCTGAATTTTTAATGAATTTGTTATAGTTTAAATAGGAAATTTCTTTTGTATCAAAATCGGCAAGAAAATCTTTCATTCATGAACTATCAATGAATTTTTGAATGTATTTTTGTTTTTAATAATCTATTTTGAAGTGAATCATGCTAAAAGATTTTTTTGCTAATATAATACGAGTGTTTTAATATAAATGTTACAAATAATATTGCAGAGATACATGAATTTCATTTATATAGAAACCGGTATGATGCAATTATTAGATTTATTAGATTATATTTATGAAGAAGCTAATATTGTATTAATAAAAGGTTGTTCGTTGAAGAATTTGTATTTTTTTGTTATTGCTAAAAGCAAGCATAATAAAGGAAAGAAACTTCAGTGTATTATATGTATAAACATTGCGCGCTTTATTTAAATGAGTGACTACAAACCACTATAAATAGGTAACCTCCTAGTTAAACATGTGTAACACCTACCAGAAATGGCTGGAATACATAATTATGTACAAATAAAACATTGTAGTAAAGTATTCAGGTTGTTTAGCACAGTAAGTTCTTTATTCCTTATGTTAATTCAGTTGCTGTATATTGTATTTACATTTATAATCTTCAATTTTAACCAGAAGATATCAACTAACCTAAAAGCTCCCACGCACAGTGACATAATTGGACCACCCGACCCAGTTTCAAATTTAAGACCAATAATATACGCAAAACCTAAAAATGAAAGCAATCTGGAAAAGAAATACAGAGAAGCTAGAGAGGATACACAACTCTGGAATGAGAAATTTTGGAGAAAGCATAATATGAGTTTTATACAAGTATATATAATCATATCATTTATGTCAGGATTATTGCCTAGAATAATTTAAATTTTATAAAATGAAATTTACTGCAGGAGCGGAAACAATTTCAAGAAGATCTGAAGGCACAGGGAAAGTTATCAATTACTGCAGATGATATGTCAATATTCTATAAGGAATTTTTAGACAAAAATTGGAAGAATCACTTACATTACAATATTGCATGGTATAAAAGAAACATTAAAATATTATTTCTTGAAATAGGAGTAAGAATATCTAAATTAAAATTCAAATAACATTGAAATATTCAGTGAACATATTTATATAGATTAATTACATTATTTGCAAAGATAATATAGGTGAATAATATTTAGTATTAGTCAATGTAGATCCCTCAAATTCAAATTTTATAAACTTTCATTCTAACACTTTCAGCATAAACATTATAACATAATTTTATGATATATAAATTACATAATATAACCATTTATTTTTTTAATAAGGTCTTGCATTACATTGATGTATTTGACTCTTTAAATATTCTATTTCCTGGTCTTTTTCATCAATAATAGATTCCATGTATCTATACTGCTGTCTTTCATACGCAAGTTTTGTCTGATATTGTTTAAAAGTCTGACGGAATTTTTCATATGCAAATTTTGCAACTGTTAGCGCTCTTTGTTTTTCTTTCTTCAAATAATCTATTTCATTTACTAATTTTCTACATTGCTCACATTGTGACTGATATAATTCACTTAATTTACTCTCAGTTTTATCTAATGTTAATTGTAGTGATTTATTTCTCTGTTTTTCTTCATGTATTTGTTCTTTGAGTTCATCAAATTCACATGCAACTAGCTGGGCCATTTCTTCACTGTCATGTAATAACTAACAAAAAGTACTTATTATTATATATATTAGTTCACATTTAACATATGCAATACCTTTTTTTGTTTTGAAATAGTTTTGTTCTGTTCTTCTATGATTTTTTCTTTTATCCTCATATCAGAAGAATGGTTTTCTGTAAGAGTTTGTACTTCTTCTCTAAGACACTCACAAGTCTTTCTCTCTTCACACAAACAGTATTTCAGTTCTTCTACTTCTTCTCTCAGTGTATTAACACTTTCATTACTGGATTCTAACATTTGTTTTACTTCTGATAATTCCTTATCCTTTTGTTGCAATGCATGTTGTTGATTATTACATACACAAGTTACTTCACATATCCTTCTTTTCTGTATCTTAATTACATTTGTAAGTTCTGTAATCATGTTCTTGAGTTCTGTTTTTTCAGTATTTAAAGCATCTTCTTTCTCTTCAGCGGCGTGTTTCATTCGATTCAGTTCTTGTTCAACTTCTTCACACCTTATATGATTGAAGCATGCATTTTAAATCTGAAGCGAGCCTTCAATTATATTTTATAAAAATAAATTTCAGAGGTATATGTTCAATGAAAGACTAACAAATATTACCGTTTAGCTTCTTCTTCTGAGAAGGATTGTAACTGAACTCTTAAACTGTCGCGTTCTTGCGATAGAACAGTATTTGCATGTGCAACTTCAATTGTTTGTTGCTGAAATGATATTTCTCATATTAATGAAAATTATTTTTATTTTGCATACGTACTTGTAATCTTGTGATTTCATTCCACAATTCTTCTTCTCGTGTTCCTTTAATTAATTCTATTCCTTGTCCTTCAATTAAATTTGTTCTAGCTCTTGATTCTCTGACTGCAAGTTGAGTTTCTTGATCCATTGTTTCTATTGAGTCTTTTAAACAAGCTGCCCTTTGTTTGTCTTCGAGACATTTTAAACTGCAGGTGAGAGATTTTAATTTCTCTTCTAATTCTTTGTTACGTGCTTTTTCATTTAAGAGATCCTATGAATTACAAATTACATAAGTTTTGAAAAAGTGCATGAATAGTAATTTCTTTTGAATAAAACCTTTTGGATGCTCTCAAATATTTCTTTGTTATTTATGGTTGGCAGGTCTCTATATTGAGTGATTTCTAAATTGGAATACATTCCCAGTAACGTATCAGTTTCTTCAGTAACATCTCTTTCTGCTTCAGTTTTAGATTTTTCATTACCCAATACCGTAATTTGCATTATATTTACATCAGAATCGTTTGTACTTGTTTCAATATGAAAATTATCTTTTGTAGGAATGGTTTGTTCACTCTTCTCTTCATGTGTATTAACCACTTTATCACTAACATATGTCTTATATAATTGTGAGTTTAAATTTATTTGATTAGATTTATTTGCTTTGTCTTGCAACTCTAAATCGTCTTGACTAATTGTATTAATACTTCTTGACACTTGTATATTATTTTGTAAACTTGTCTGAACTGTTGAGAAAAATTGTATTAATATGTAATATTTATTGCATGAAATGATGAGTATACCTTCAGCTAGTTTGGTATCTCTACAAACAATTAATTTTTTACGTGCTTTGCATGTTCTTGCATTACACAATAGCCTCCTATTACTGTCACTGTGTAAAATGCATTTATCATTATAGTTATATTTATTGCATTGTTCTTTTAAACATAAAAGGCGGTGGGCACATTGATACACTTTACCAACATTCAATAAATTACACTGCATGAAATATTTTATTTTTCAATATAATTCTTCTTAAACATACAACATGACGTATTTACCTTTTTACATGTTGCAACAGGACATATGTTACATTCTTCTTCCATTTTTTGTAATTTAGAAATAACCATAAGCTGTTGATTCAAGCTATCTAAACGTGTTGAAATATTGCTCATTACAAATTTTAATTAACACATTTAAAATATTAGTCATAATATAAATTTATGTCTTCTGCTGAATTCTAAATTATTGACATCCATTAAATGATGTAGTGAAAATATACATGTGAATGAAATTTTGCATTGATTGCCTTCTTTTTTTTTTTGTTTGTGTAACCTTTTGATTTACTATGAATTTACTTTTACAAAATTGACTTTATATGCCTACTATAATAATGTTAGCAAATATTTATATACTAATGGAAGAAGTATATATTTTAAAGTAATATTTCTTGTGCAATGAGGCTATTTAAACAGCATAAATCACATTATATATCCTGGAATATTTTATTTCTATGGGGTTTTGGATTATGGATAGCTTTGTGTACAAATAATATGTATTTTTCTGATATCTTGGCACAAGAAGGTAAATTTTGTAGATACTTTCATGCAATGTATTAATTAATTAATAATTCTAGGAATATTATTTTATCAACTAAATTCGAATTTTGGTATTCCATATAATATTTCAACAAAACCAGAGACTATTGAAGACATATTACACATTATGGTACCAAACTCTTTTAGCAGTGTTGCACTACTGTCCAGATCAGTGCTTGAATATACTGATATTTTTATAATTATGTGTTTTATGATATTTTTTATATGTATGCAAGAACGTATAAAAAAAAGGATAGTATGGAGTAATATGTAAGTAAGAATTCCATTGTGCAAAAATTTAATAATATATATTTTTCCATTTATTTAAGTTTCTACAGAAGACAAAAATCTTCCTTAATTATCCCATACTTAAATTCTTTTGTGAGAAAATATACAAATAATGAGAGTTTTACTAAAGAAATAAACAGTAATGATCATATCATTTTACAATCTGAAATTCTTGTAAATTCAGAAATTAATGTGGAACAAAAAATGTGTTATTATCAAGCAAAAGATGAAAATTGTGGAAAAAAAAGTAAAACTATACTGAACTCGGATATAACCATTGTACAAAACAAAATTATCTTTCATGGTTACACACTACTGTTATTTAACAGTTATGAACTATATCGATATTTCAATAACCAACAATTGAAGAATACTTATAACTTATTAACAAAGTATTCCGCAACTCAGAATTCACAATGTATGGAAGACAACATAAAATCATCAAACGTGAAAGTTAATAATCATCCATTAGAAAGAAATATCCAAAAAGGTATCATTAGTTCTTCACCAGAATTTAAGAAATTTTTAGAAAACTTAAGGAAATCTAAGATGTTTCATCCATTCATGCTAGAAGTATCTACAAGTTATACTATTTCTATAACATCCTTTTATAAGTGACTGCTTTATAAGCTCTACTTTAAATAAAATATCTTTTATTCGAAGATTAAAATATCTATAGTTTGAATGTTATTAAATGCAAAACTTTATTTTAGTTTACTCATATATTGAACACAGTATGATTATTTTGTACATTCGTATATTTCAACCATAGATTGATGAATGCTGTCAAATTAATGGTTTTTTATTTCAATACACGTTACAATTAATGCTTACAAAAATAAAATTGTTCCATGGAAACAATTTTCATGGAAGGATGTATGTATAAAACAGATAAAAATTCCAAAATTGATTGTCCGATTATATCAATTTTTTTTTTAAATATTTGCTAACTAATATGATCGTTCGCAACTCCAATTTAACTTACTGAAATAATATATACTCAATTTTGTTGTGAAAAATATGCTTTATACTAATTATTTACACTTTGTACCACTTTAAGGAAGTATAAAACATAAAAATATCTTCGATGAGATTAATTGTTACAAATTAAAAATGCAAAATAGTCTTAAAGAAGGCTAAGAAGATATGATTGTTATGAATGGCTGCTTTGATAAAACATTATATGCTGTTTTGTAGAATAGTTCGTGTCCGTTTTACATTACCAGTTTTACAACTATTCACGTTGCTAGCAAATCTTAGTGAATTTAGTGTTTCATTGTAACACTCGTCTAAGGGCGATATGTTTAGCAACATTAAAGTCTTTGAATTGCCGCCCAAAGACGGCATTAATAAATGAGTTAGTTTCGAATTTCTATAAGGAATATGTTCCTGCTTCTTCAAAAGCGCAAGAATAACATTACCTAAGTTCGCCAGCGATTTGTTAATATTTTTTGTTTCCGCCATTCGTACTGATTCTTCACCCTTTAATCTTTCAGAGCCTGCTAAATCAACTAAGTTCAGATTTCCTATAGAAATTTCTTCTTTTGACTGATGTGTTCCGATGAGCCTTATCCTCGCCACTGAATGTGATCTTGATGATCTAGAAAATTACATTATATTCATAGATTTAATATTCATTACTTTTATATTTGTAAACTAGAATTTTACCGTTCATTCGACTGGGTTGCCGCAACTGCTCTGTTACGTTGCGCTGTTAGAAGGCATTCATGCAACTCCTCGGGACTGTGGATTTCTTCAATTTTGAGATTGCTGACATATAAGTCATGCCCTTTACTGTCGGCCATTCGGATCTCGTGCGTTTTTTGTTGACAATCGAGCAAATCAACAATATGCTCGTTGTAAATTTCAAGAAAACTGGCTTCTATTTGATACTCCCATCCAAGTAATTGAAACTGTTTCATTTCTTTAAATATATGCCGTACCTGAAGGAATAGCAAAGATACAGGATAAACTGTATATGTTTTAAGCATAACATAAATTGCATGATATTTACCGTTCTAGGTATCATGCCTTCTGTTTCACTACCTGGTATACCCTCCATAGTATATGTTTTACCAGAACCAGTTTGGCCATATGCAAATACACAAACATTGTAACCTTCTAAGGCAGATTGAACCAACAAAGATAATTCTTCAAAAATGTCTGCCTGCTTAGTTGTTGGTGGGAAAACTTTATCAAAAGAAAATTCCTGTCGAGTTCCTCTTAGTTTACCACTACAACTAAGTGCATCAGAACCATCAGATTTTCCTACTTCAATGGTACATTCATCTATGAAGTTCATTAGGCACATTCTGTGAACAATACATAAAATTACTTTACACAATTACTAACAGTGAAAATGTGCAACATTCCAATGCTATACATACGGTTTTCCAAGTTCATTTGGAGTTCTAGGACGTACTCTACAAAATACCCTAATGTTCCCTTTTAGCTCTTGAATCGCGTTATGTAGAACTCGACGATCTTTGTCCATTGTATGAACCAGTGATTGTAGCTCATTTTTAACTGTAGTCAATTCTTCATTGATTTTTACCTGTGTTTGTAGATTTGTTTCTAAGTCTTGTATTACTGACTCATGTTTTGCCAACAATGCTTCTTGAGATTCACACTTTTCTTTAAAATGTTGCAACTTGTCTGAGACATTTTTGAAGGATTCTTCTGACTCTTTCAAACGTTTAAATAAACCTTCTCTTTCTTCTTGTACTTTATTCATTTCTACTTTCAGTTCTTTTAGTTCAATATCTAATACTTTATTCACATGTTCATATTTTTCTGCCTTTGTTTTATACACATCCTCATTTGCTTTCAAGCTATTTATTTGTTCCTGAAGTTCATTAAATTTTAATGTAGTTTCATTATATTTTTGTTTCATATCAGACAAAGCACTATTCGTGTGAGCCAATCTACCCTTTATGTCCCACTTAGGAGGTTTAGCAGCAACATTGTTCTCAGTCCTTTTAGTTGTATTTTGAGTAGATCTGTTGGTGACATTACTTGTTAATCCATTACTAGACTTTTGTGTAGTTGCTGTAGGTTTAACAGAAGGCTTAGTAAATGGTCTTTTAGCTTCTCCGTGTACAACTGGAGCAGTTGCTGGCCTTTTCATAGCCCTTGTACTAATAGATGCTAAAGTTTTTGATCTAGTAAGATTTTGTCTTACAGGAGGTTTATTTTCATTTGTACATTTAGCATTCACATTCAATGTACTCTTAGCCTTTTTCAAAGTATCAGGCACCCCATTAGAACTTGTATGGGGTACATGATCTTTTGCCACTTTATTATCTTCCATTTTTATACTTTTTGTACTAACTGTTGGTGGTATAATAATCTTTGGTTTTGGTAAGCGTGACTCCATCTATTAAAAACAGTCATTCACATTAATATAAGGATGATGATAAATTACATTTGAAATGTTCAATTAAATCCAAGCATGCACAACATACATTCTAGTACATTAATAAACCAAAACTTTTTTTATAGAATTATCTATTTCTCTTCTACTATTCATGCTTTCTTAACCCTTGAGTACCATAATAAAACCAAGTTCAATCTTGTCAAAGTAAACTCTATATTTTCTCTACCCAAAACTGCATAAAAAATATTAAAAAAAAAATACATATAATGGTAACAATGAAATAATGTTACTTATATACTAAAGATCAGTATAAAATACTTCGTTTAACGTTCGTAAAATGAAATATATATACGAACAGTAAAGACACACTCCAATAAAACAAACCTTGTTGTCTAAAATGATACAAGCAACTCCGTAGTCACACGTCTATGAACTATTTTACCGTTAAATTACCTAATATTCTCATACAAATAAGTTCACTTAACATGCGAATGCATGTTTCCTACTATATTTCAGTTATGATCTCCAAATAAACACAGTTCTTGTAAAAAAACAGCAAAAACGTTGTCTATTAGTTCTTAATGGTCGGACGGCGGTTAAATAACATCCGATTGCATCCGATACATTTGAACTTGAATTTGCTGAGCACAGCCAATCAGGGCTCTGCAAATGTAACGACCAATCCTTCGAAGAGTACAATAACTTCAACCAATCGCAATTCTTCTTTCATGGAGACAAATTGACAATCTTTTGTCACGTGTTTTAACAAACCGTTTTCAAACTAACTATGTATAGAATAAAACTTCTTTTCTTATATATTAATTATTCTATGCATTTCTGTGAGAGTTGTTAAACAATCTCGAGACAAAATATATTATTTAAAATGATTGGTTCAGTAAAAGGATAGAGTAACTTTCATGTATCTCATTCGCGCAAGCGGCTAACTGCAATAGGTACCCCACCATTTGATATTTCCCCACTATTGCATGTATGAATATGTAATGCAGGTTACTGCAATACCGAGTGAAATATATGGAAAGTTTCAAGAGATGCACTATAGATGGCAAAAGTTATCGGCGGACACGTTGTCATACAAACTTCCACAATGTCCATTTTGTGCGCATGCGTTCTGTGTCGACAGTAAACGTTTCGATTTGCGCGGAAGTAGTGTGACAATAAGTTGTTGTACAGTAAACTGAAAGTACCTGAGAAGAAATACAAAAATGTCAGGAAAATCGAAAGCATTTACTAAAGAAGAAGAACTCCTTCTTCAGGACTTTTCACGGAACGTTTCAACTAAATCTTCAGCTTTATTTTATGGAAATGCTTTCATCGTGTCAGCGATCCCCATCTGTGAGTAGAACATTAAGAAAAATTGATGAAGATAATGTGTAATCACTGTAATATTAACATTTCTACATTCTTTGATGAATTTCAGTGCATGTTTCTATCATGATTTGGAAAAAAAAATAATCCTTATTAGGAAAATATATTTTTTTTAATTAACCTGTATCTTTCTGTTACAGGGCTCTTTTGGAGAATTCATCTGATTGACATTTATGCTAACTTAATTTCCTTCGTTCTGGTCACATTAGCAAGCACATATGCTTTAGCTCTTGCATACAAAAATACAAAATTTGTTCTGAAACATAAGGTATTATAACTCGCATATATTTTGTAATACATGATTTTGAATATAATCTTTTTGATAGATTGCTGTAAAGAGAGAGGATGCAGTGACAAAGGAAATGAGCCGCAAGTTGGCAGAAGATAAGAAGATGAGCAAAAAAGAAAAAGATGAAAGGTAATTTGATGTGTTTAATTTTAACATTGCTGTTCAGAAATATAATACAATTAAATTTCTAGGATTTTGTGGAAAAAGAATGAAGTGGCTGATTATGAAGCAACAACTTTTTCAATCTTCTACAATAATGCCTTATTCTTAGCTCTTGTTATTGTATCTTCATTTTACATTCTAAAGACATTTACTCCAGCAGTGAATTACATACTTTCAGTAGGTGCAACAAGTGCATTATTAGCACTACTATCAACTGGATCTCAATAATGTATAAGGTGTGGGATATGTGACTTTAAACATTTATTTCACCAGACAATTCTGTGTGACTGCAATTGTTTTGATGAGTGAATGAGTATATGTAATAAATTCAATTCTATTTATACAAATTTCAACAATGTATATCATTTTTAATACCTTTGAATTGAAACCATTCTTGCAAAATGTTTACACCTTCATTTAATTTCATTTACAAAACATTGTCTTGTAGAAACATAAAAATCTCATTTCACGTTCATTTCACATCACTCGTTCACTCAGCATTTTAGTCAAACCGGCTGGGGAAAACAATCACACAAATCATTTGACTATATTGCCGACACGGAAAAATTCACTTTCTTGACAAAGTGAATAGCTATGATAATTTATACTTCTCGTAATCTTTCAGATCATAGTTTATTATCGTTTGTAACTAGCCGAATATTTTTATGTAAATTAATTAGATCGGTGCTACCGCAGATTTATAATGGATCATAGATTGTAACCCATTATATGCGGTCTAATGCAGACCATTCTAATGCTTTATTTGCTTGTTTAAGTTGGAGCTATGCCAGTGTATAGCTTACTGAAGGAAAATCCCTCGCCAAATTGTATATTCTATTCCTGTACAGAAGTGAAAATGCAAACATTCACTTACATGATACTAAGGTATTATCACTTGCATCATTCATACTTAGATAAACTCGGCAGTCTCTTATATGGTATTCCACACATATTTTATTATTTTCAAAATACATACAAACTTTAATTGCTATGAACGGTAATAAGATTCGCAAGATAAGTTTATCCAACACCATTAAATAGCTCTGTATATTTTTGCAGATTTTCATAATATAAGGAATTCGCATTGGCACAAATTTACTCGTGCATTTGGCAGAGATATATCAGTTTCTTGGTTTGATTTATATCACCGCGTGATATTCGCGTAAACCTGACAATTTTCTCAGATAAATCGGGGTTCGATTATTACGCAGGAAAGATTGAAAATTGGAGTCTAAACGTCGTCTGAAATCACACGTTGATTTTAGCCAGACTAATGCTTAATAATTACTTAAATTCCTGATATTTAACAATACATTACGTTTACGTTACAGCATGGTACTTAGTCGCATAAAATTTGGGCCTTCTCCAAAGCTGTTTATCCACCTTTTCCAGAAATCACATTACCGGTACACATTGCATCAGTCCATCAAACATATCACTCATCTCCATTGTTTACCACTTACTCTTGTGGATGAAGAAATTGTTAAGAAGAGAAAATAGGATTTATATTTAAAGGACTCCAATGAAATAAAAATATAAAAACAGTAGTACACGATATAGGACCGTTTGTTTACTGTTTTCGGAGGCACTATTCAAGCAGGAAAAGGTGTTTCGTTGGCAACTATCCACCATGCCACCCACATCTCTTTGTTCGTCCTGATGATTTTGAAACAGCTTGTTCACGCCATTAAAATCCTGGAAAGCTTTCTGTTTACCAACGAAGACAATTGTTTCTGCAATTTTGACACTGAAAAACAGGAGGTAGCATTATTTAAATAACTAAAATCGACTGTCCCGACATATCACTAATACAAGTTAAGTTTTTAGCACGTTTCCCATGCCCACATCTTTGGATGTGAACTGCAGTTTGGCATAATTTTTTGAAGCAATTATGTGTACACACATCTGGCATTAATTATCATAAAATATTAACAGGAGGTAAGATTGAATTCGCTAATAGTTAATGATTTTCTGAGGGATACAAGATCTGTATTACTGTTTCTTTTGTTACCATTACTTCTTGTCTCAGCTCCAAGCAATAAGTCTTGCGTAGATTTGACTAACGTATGTCTGAGTTTTACTGTCGTTTACGCAGGCTGTAGAATTTTCATTCTCTATTTTCGTACCAATGTAACGGTGTCGTTCATACCCAAAAAGACGTACTCATGATTACTACGCACAGTCGTCTCAATGAACGAATAGAATTAAGGGTATCTTCAAACATGTACCTTATAAAATATTTAGCTGTTGATTTTTCCAAACTATTTTGCTAATGTAATTTCTTCAATGCCAAGTTTATGCATAATTCTAAAAGATAATATTTTAGGATGAAGCAATGGTCAATAAGGAAAAGTAGCAGCTCGTGGGTGATGAGAGAAATTGAAAGTAAACATGAAAACTGGCAAAAGAAGAGAGGAAAGGAACTGGAGGCGAAACCAAAAAGACGTCCCTGGTTTCAAGCCCCGCGGTAGTGTCTGCATCCCAGAAATAGCGCAAGCGCCTTTCCAAAAGCCATATGGCCTTTCGCCATAAGTGACTCCATTGGTTGTACGTTGTGTGCGTACACTCACATAAACAATAGAAACTATACTATCGGTGTGTGAAAGAGTAGTCGATTTCTACTTTTAATTTTGAAGTTCAATGATTGACTGATTTTCTGACATCATTAGAAAGTGAGCTGGTTTGGATACCAATGAACACCATACATTGAAATTGAATTTTAGTCAGTGCAAGTTTGAAAAAAACACTTATGTAAACAAACAAGATGGCTGTCTCTTAACACGTCGCATCGAATTTCTTGTTTAACAAAAAATTTAATGATTTCTTCACTGATATCAAACTAGCCAACTCTTTGTTGGAATAGTATGATACCCTGGAAGTGTGATTGTTAACAATTTATCACTTCTGGAGGGCATAAAATGAAATTGTGATTGGCAGGCTCAAACATAGTTCAATGTTTCTCCGCTAGCAGCGCCTGCAACATATGTTACCCTCAGTACCGATAAAAATATAATCAGCTGATAAATGTAACAGCTTGTAGCGGCTAGGTATAGCATTGCGCATGTTTACATAATTCCACCAATGAGCTGAATGCTCGTGAGTACGTCATGAACAGGCGTCAAATATAAATAGCTAACTTATCGTATACACAAAATTAATTAAATTAACAGGTAAATTATAATGTTCCTGTAAAACTAAATTAGAAATAGTCAAGTATAATTCTCACAAGCTAATAAGAAAAAGTAAAAGTATTTAAATACATGAAGTTTAACGTACATATCTTAAATTGTATGAAACTGACTTAATATTTGTATTGTTTTGTTTCATATAAATTCTTTGATTTTCATGTTAGGTGTTTTAAATCTACATGAATAAATTAAAATAGCTAATTATATTTGGCGCTTGTTTATGACGTATTGAGAGGCTCCACTTGATTGGCTGTTCAAACTGTTTTACTACGTTGTTGCCATACTTCCTCTATTCACTATTCTGGTCATTAGACAAAGTACTAATGAATAAACACATTAGAAACAGCTTAAGTAAAAGAGGAACTGAATGTGTATTAATGCATGTAATGAAAATTTTTTATCCATACTTCTGATGGTATTTAACTAATGGAGACACATATGGACTACTTGAAATTGAAATGCAACTCCAAGTTTGAAGGAATTCAAATTATAATTTGCCGCAAAATTGTAATAGATACGGCAACAGCGTTTTAAAGGATAAAATCTGGCAACGATGCCGCCGTGCTTTTTATTTGTCATTCTATACGATGACAGAGGTAACAGGAAAAGAGCAATTTATCTCTTGGCCCGTAGCAAAGGAGGAGCTTACGATTGGCTGGAGGTTGCGGGGTGTGGTACGGACCCACCACGCAACCGCTATATCGCCCTATCCGAATATTACCGCGACGATAGCCGTTCCTCATGACAGTGTTCGACGGACGGCAAAGCTTCACCATACCATACACGATTGTTTCCATTACCAATTTCTTCTCGCGATTATTGTACAGACTATACACACTCACGTACAACTAGTGCTCTTTAAGTAACGTTTATTAAATTAAAGAAAAAAATAAGAAAGTAGAGAAAAGAGAAGCGCGCCACCATGGTATGTTCTATTGATGATATCGTAAGTCGTCGCCCTGGTAAACACACACGTTTTCCTACCTTGTATAATAGGCTGTTTATTTATTGTATTTTTTCTTTGTCTCTCTATTTTTCTGGTTCGTTATTGTGCCTCGCCTTAACTATCTTTGTCATTTCAATCTGTTCTTTATGTCTCCTACTGCCATTTCTTTTGGCGTGAGACATTCAAGGCAATGAATTAATGTTGTAACACGTTGCCTGCTATGGGAATTATTAAAAATTGAGTATTTAACTATTTCACTGTGGTGTTTTCCTTGTGAACTGGATTACTTTAATAGTTTCTGTCAATCACAGTGAAAGGATCAACAGTGTAATTAATAATACATCTGTAAAATAGTGTAACAGTGCAATTAATCATAATTACTGTGTCAGACAACGTGTTTAACGGAGATGTACACTGCTCAAATTTAGTAGAAGATCCACATGAGTTATGATAAAAAATTTGAATGTTCAAATAAAATGTGTTACATTTTCCACTTATATGAAATATTAATTCATTCCTTCCTCGTGGAATGCTTGCATCCACTGTTCTCTTTTTTCATCATTTATTTTTCTTTTCTTCCACTCTTTTGGCCTGCAATTTTCTTTCACATTTTTTTTCTTCTAAATAACAACAGTGGTTGTAGTTTAACTATATGATCGCTCCAGAGAATGCGAGGTCCTGGAAACGTGACTGTTTTTTAGATGGCGAACTTTCTCAAGCCTCTTTTTTCCCCATCAATTCCATTATATTTAATTAATAGCCATTGTAATGTTCAGTATCGAATAATTTCGTTGCAAAAGAAAAGTCGAGAAAAGAGGCTCGATGTCTGATTAATCACAGACTTTTCTATTTTTTTTGGGGTTGAATCAGTTCCAAGGGTCGCACAACTCGGGACAGGTCGTTGAAATTCGATCGCACTTGCAAGTTTCTGCACTTAATTAAATAACAAAGACAAGAATGGTATTCTAATTTAAGAAAGAATGCACGATTCTTTGAAGTCACTGGTTAACAATGCACGTCTATTGGCAAAAGAAGTTTCTTCGACTCTCATTCAAATTAATTCGTACTTCGTAATTGCTCGTCGATTCCCAGATTATTTAAAATCGATATTCAGTTTTTAATCGAATGTTTTGTCGAATGTCGATGAAACCAAAGCTCAATCCAGTTTTGTGTTCACAGGCCGACGAACTTCCCCCTGAACAAATTGCTGGTATGTAGTCGTAATTGAAAATTGACCTGTGATTGTTACTAACAATATTGTCCAGGTCCACCCTGGCTTCCAGTTAAACCAATGACTTAAAACGTTTGATTCATTAAAAAAATTAAAGGTTCTTCCAAGATGCAACGATCGCTGTATTTAACAGGATATACTAGTACAGCTCTTCGCCTCGCCATTCTTGGCTTTCCGGTATTTCGATCGTCGACGGCGAAATCGTATCGTGTTTACTGGACGCAACTAAATTTAGTCCACTCTCTGTTCCGTCGTTTTCCTTTTCACTTCTTGACCCTATCGTTAGCGGTGTCAGATCACGTGAACCTTGTTCAATCTCCTACAACCGAATTTTACATTCATAAAATTATTTATAAAAATCTAGACATTTAAATCTGCTATGTATCATACATTTTACTTAGTATTTTCAATATATGGGACAAACTTTCATGCGTTCCATACCAAAGAATGTTGTATTCCATAGGGATTAGGGTGACGCAGAGTATATCCATGTTACTTTAGGCTTGCGTACAAGAATTACCTCAACTTCAATGAATAAATTGACCAGATCTTGTATCTGAAAAAAAAATTATTGTATTACTACATATATTTCAAAACTTCTTTTAATTTATTAAATAGGGTTTGTTAAATAATTTAATATTACTTCTTTGCTTCAAGTTTTACAATCTTATAAAGTCTGAAGACATATGACTTGGCTCTACGCTTCTCAATAAATTAAATTACTGCACAATTTCTAATAAATTTGGCGGGCTGACAGGGGTTATCTACATGAAAGAATGAAAAGAATTTCGCTGTACATTATGCAAGAAGTCTGGAAGAAGGAATTAAAGCAACAGAAAATAAAACAGGTCAGATAAGTTATCTTCGCCCATAGAAGCCACGTTCTCTCAGAGTTTATTTGTGCTTCCATTCGATCGAGGGCAGCCAGCTGCCTATGTATAGCTACAGAACCGTCTTAGCCGTATGATGAGGAGGTATCGCGTGACGATTCGATCATCGGGAATCGGATCGGTAAAAATAGAGGAAGGATTCTCCAGTGGGAAGCAATACGACGATCGAAAAATAGAAGCTCGTAACGCCCCGCCTTACAACGTTTATAATTTGTAAACGAAGACATTTATCTTTCTGTGAATATGTCTGAACAATGAAACTTTGAAGCGTTAGGTCTTTTCTTCATCTTGGCAAAACATCTACGGCGCCTCATGCTCAATTAAGATTAATAATGACACAACATATTGTGTAAAGATACATAAATGACACGACAACAAGTCGTCAAACTTGAGTCGATGAAAACAGTTGGACGTTGCGAAATAACGGATTTAGAAATCGAGGAGGAACCTTTTGTTAGCTTTTCCCAAAGATACTAAACAAATTATCCAATAAATTACGGTAAAGTTTCATCGCGAGGATCGCTGGTCAGTCGACAACGATAAATAAACGTTCTAACCAGTGTGAACGATGTTGCACCGAGCCAAATAAGCTTCGAGCCAGAATCGTGAGGGTGCGGAAGGGCATTAACATCGGATTCTAAATTTGGATCGTATCGCAGACGATCTTTTAACACGGCTAATTTCTTCTCGGAAGAAATTTTCGTTCCTAAAAGGATTTCGTCGGACAATTAAAAATATTAACACGTTGACTATCTTATATAATATTATTTAAAATATTTCTTCTTTTTAATAATTATATTTGAGACATCTGTCAACGTGTTGATATTTTATTATTAATAATAAACCAATAACCATATCCCTCGTGTTCTACTAAACGTGTTTGTTTTTCTTGAATCTGTGTTCTCGAGAAAGATGTTGGAATCTTGTTTTAGTCCTTCGCAAAGCGTTCGACAGTTTCGACAGGGAGAAGAGTGGCAGCATTCCCACCGACATGGTGGCTGACATTCTTAGATTGATGGGTCAACCTTTCAACAAGAAGATTTTGGATGAACTAATTGAAGAAGTGGACGCTGACAGTAAGTGAAACACATCAAACATTGGTCAGACATGTCTGAAATAAGCAACCATTATGAAGAAACATATAATATAAAATCAAATACTGAAGTTGTAACAATAAGTACTGATTTCGAAGACTCTCAATTAATTTACCTACACTGTGCTTATGTTCTGTTCACTAAAATCTGCTGACAAAGTTTTGTTATCAACTTCCAGAATCAGGACGCCTTGAATTCGAGGAGTTCGTTACGTTGGCCGCTAAATTCATCGTTGAAGAGGATGCCGAGGCGTTGGAGAAAGAACTTCGGGAAGCTTTCAGGCTCTACGATAAAGAAGGTATGATTTAATTTTAACAAACCTAAATCTTGCGGCAGTTGGCATTACTAAGATTTTTGTGTGAACTAGGTCAAGTATCTTGGCTTTGTTAATAGTGTCAATTGTCCACTAATGGTATGGTTACTGTAAATATCTAAAATACAAACATTTGTGACTTTCTAAATTTTTAGTATTAGACGAAGCTCTATATATCTAACTACCCTGATCTTTACCTAGTTACACCAATACGTCAATCTCTTTATTTTACATTCCATCTTATTTTCTGAATCTTTATAACCACGTGGTCATTGCACAACAGTGACATTAATAGTGACGACATGAAACTGTGGCTATTGTGAGCTCCAGCTCGAACTGGAGAGAAAAACAAGGCGAAACAAGAGTAGAAAGATATATCGGCTGGCCGAGAATAGCTGGTTCCGCGAATCAGCCGCGTAAAAGCAGTCCGTTTCGCATGGGAATGAAAGCCGAGCGAATTCGAGAAGTCTCGCGCCACAATGAGCATGGCTGGGCTGACAGCCAAAAATCGGTCAACCATTTCGTCCCCGATGCCTCCATGAATTACTATTGGAAACACTTTTTGGACACGTCTTAATGCGACTGTGCATTTAGTCATGTTACATGAGCCAGTAAAAACCAAAATGGCATAAAAACCCTATAGTATATTCTATAGCGTCTGTAGCGTCTGGCAGTGTGCTATATAGTGGATCCAATTTTGGAGCCACAAAGTTTTCCACTCCTCTGTCTCCCTTTGCATATGTGCTCTTTCTCAAGAGACTCCTCCCATGAATATCTACAGTCAATATACATTTAGATTTGTTATCCCTATTATAATGATTTAATGAATTTTATTTGAATTTAATTTATAGGAAATGGCTACATACCCACTACTTGCTTGCGTGAAATCCTGAGGGAACTGGACGATCAGTTGACTGATGAGGAACTGGATTTCATGATCGAGGAGATTGATTCTGATGGATCTGGCACTGTTGACTTTGATGGTAAACTTTCTGTTGAATATTTGACCATAGTTAGTACTTGGTGTTTATCAAAGAAAAATTAACAATAGGTACCAAGTCTTTCCCAATACTTGTGAATCGTCTAGCCAAAGTCGAGAGGTGTTAACAACGTTCCAGTATCAAAAAACATTTATCCACATCCAAACCTTGGCATGATAAAATTGCATAAATGATCCAAGTTTCCGCATGAGAGAACTCGACTTTCTAATTCCGGGTTTTGCAACCAGCTACACCCGCATCTCGTTCCAACTTCGATATAGAAATCTTGGCATTTCTCCCCTTCTTCCTCATCCGCCAGGACATCGAACAACCTGCAAATTGGTCGGTGTTTTATCAACAGTGATTTACTTCTTCATATATCGTTGCTAGTCATAGCAAAACAGAAGTACTTCTAAATAATAAGTCAGACGTGTGATATAATTACGCTTCTCTATTTATGTTGGAAAGCTCGACCAGTTTACCGACTGACTACTTGTTAATACTTCCCTCATGTTTATATTTAAATTCCGTGCTTCTCGTGATCTTTTAAACTTTCTTCGACATTTCTTTCTTCGAGTGCCAGGGTTCTCCCAAAATAGAAAGTTTCCTTAACCTTAACTTCCTTAACCAAGTGAAACTTAGATTACATCTGTGAATAATATAATAATGTATAAATATAATATAATATGATTATCATTCTGTTGTAGAATTCATGGAGATGATGACCGGAGAATAAACGCCCAAATGTGCCAGTGTTTCGCTCGACTCAAAGACAATATGTGCGACGGTCACATCTTTCAACTAATTTTTTCTGCGTGTCTTCTAAAGTAAAATCAAAAAAAGCAATGCACCAGAACGGAGTGTATAAAACGTACAGAAAGTCCGTCACCTAACATGACGCATCTTTGACAGTTTGTTCAGGGGCAAACTCGTCGAATCTTGAAACAGCTTCGAAATGGCTTCAGCGTCACAACGATCGCCTCACAGCAGATTATTTTCCTGTCTCTTTCATAAAAGAGTGTCAAATTAATTGCAATCTTGTACACAAGTCGTAATTGTTGTAATCACATTAATTGTAAAAAATAACGAGTCATGCGTTCCATACATGTATTTGCATCACGCCTGCTAAGTTTTTCATGGACAGTATTTATTTGTTATTAATAAAACACCACCGAAAATATTGTTGCATTTTTATCTTAACTCCTGAAACCTTCATCGAAAACAAATAAGTGAAGAAATTATTATTTTGTTCGGCTAGACTTTTTATTTCTTTAACATTTGATTCATAATCACAATAATTTGAGATTTCTCTGTAATTGACACTTTAATAGTCGCAAACGTAACGCAGTGTAATACTCTTAAAAAAATATAGTTGCTAGCAATAGACTAGAAAGTTCGATAACTATATAATATTAGTGGCACTAATAAACTTTAAAACTTCATCACGACAAGTAACCTTTGAAAACGTTTTGTGTCGTGATCGCTAAACGAATTGTTAATTTCGTTCAAACTTGTACAGTAATATATAATATCATTCACAAGAGAAAATTTAACATAAATTAAGAAATAACATATGACTTAGAATACTATTCAGACACGCACAGACGTGGACTAGACTATTATAATAGTTTACAGAGAGACCATGATTGGTTTTGAGTAGGACTAAATTCTTCCTTTTTGATGCGAAGAATTTTTTTAGAAAGAGCTTTATAGAAATTAGATCCTGTTATATGCTCCAATTTGTCTTTAATATATCAGAATGATATTCGAATACTTATATAATTTTATCCGTGCAGTCAAACTACTTTACCATTACGCTAATTTATTTATCTATATTAGGGTACTTGGAATGATTCTAAATACTCCGATGGTCCTCATGCTTAGAACGAGAAAAAAAGTTTCTCCTTTATATACACAGTAATTTTTAAATACTTGTCTATTTGTGTTTTTGTTCCGTTTTTTGTATTCTTTTTTTATCTAGAATAAGTGATATTGTTTAATAGAAAGATTAAAACGGGAAAAATAGAATTTAATGCGCTTAAAATTCTGCGAATCGCGTGTGCGTTCATAATTACGTTAGCTGAGCAAAATATATGCAAAATAGAGATTAGAAAAATAAAGAAGATTTTTCTGATCAGTAACCTGATTCCTCTGCACTGTGTACAGCAACGCTTTCTTACACAAGAGTTTGCAAGTCATCGTCCTCCAAATCTTTATTCTCGGAGGAGGAAAGTAAATGTCACATCTTAAATAAATGCGGAAATTCATTGCTAATCTCGCGTACCGACTGCTGGTCTTCTTGACTTTCCCCAGTCTCCTCGCAGAATATCCTGTGAAAATATTTGTTTCATTATTAAAAGAAAAATTATGAGTTACATGTGATACACACCTTGTGAAACATTTCAATAAATCTTCGGAACGATATCTGTGTTCGTTATAACTGGATGTACGAAGTACTCTTCGGCATAATTCTAAATATTGTCTACGCTATAAAATTAATAATTACGTTATAATTATTGCTATTACGTGGACAGAATTTTTGTTGTAATTCAATACCTTATCTCCAGGAAACATGTCATATAGTTGGCGCAATATAATATCGATTAGAACTTTCACGTCATTGGTATAGAAGAGACCTGCCGTAACGTCGTTACTGAACAGGTCGATAAATAGCTTCAATACAGAATGCGGTGGTGGTGGTTGATGATCAAATATTCGTACAGGATCCTCTGTAAAGAATTATTTATTAAGATTTCAACTTTACTTAAGTACCTTTTATATATCTTACCTTCCCTGTTAAATAGTAGCAAAATTTTTTCAGTAAAATTTTTTGCAACCGTCCTTCCCTTCAATGCATTCAGAACTATATTTTCTGAGTTTGTGAATTGTAAATTATAAGAGAGTATTAAATTTACAAATAAATCTGGGATTTGATCTTCCAAATCCATGTCAGGAGGATTCTCTATTAAGTCCAGAATAAATGCTATAAAATCTGGGCCGAGTTGCTCTGCAGGAGAGTTTATAATAAATATTTATAATAAATAATAAGAAAGTCGCAGAATAATGCGACAAGCACAATGCATTACCTACTTTACTCACCCAAATGCGTAACAGGCATAGGTTCACCCATTGAGAAAATCATAGTAAGTAGTAATGAAGAATAATTTAATTTTGTTACATTTCTGGGATTACTTCTCATGTCTCTGTTGGAAGATATAGTTCAAATTGTTATATACTACACAAACTGATAATGTAATTTACCCTATACTACCTTGCTAGTTCCATAGGCAATACACTGTTTAACATTATGGTCAAAATCACAGAATCTAGACTACACATCACACCAAATGACTGTAAGAGTAATTGTCTGATAGTCCACCTAGGCTCCATTTGATAATACTGTATTAATATATTAACTCCATTATATTGATCCTGTTGCAAAACGTATCTAGACACATTTGCATCAGCATTTGTCTGCAAAATTAATAAATAACAAAAATTGCACATGTAAATTGATTGAATACAATTGCATAATATGGTATGTACCAATATAGAAGTAAGCTCTTTTATATAATCAACAATAATAGATTCATCTTCATAAAGCATCCAATTTCTCTGTTGAGAATCTTCTTTACAAGAAGTAAGCTCTGTAAATATTACTTTTAATCTGTTAGCATCATATGTTTCCTCTATACTCATTTGTGATACTGTAAATGGTGTTTCTAACTGATGCAATAGTGCATCAAAATAATGGCTCACATTTGGTGGCAGCAATTGTTGTAGACCAGAAACAACTACTGTGACAGCTACTTTAGACATTTCATAGCTTAACTGAGTATTTCTTCGTACTTGGTCCAGTAACTGATAAGCTGTATGAGAATTGATATCACATAATGAAGTCTTCTTCTTTATAGGAGAGCTGTTAGGGGTTTGTCTGGCACTACCCTGAGAAGGACTTTTATGAACTTCTGTTTGAGCCTTTTGTGTTTCAGAGGAAGATTGACGTGGCAGAGACTGCTTTCTTTGATCGCTTACAGTACTGTGCTGACATTGTGGAACAACTGGTGCTTCCTCTTTATCTGTATTACCATGCACAGTTGTCTGTGCAGTCATATATGAAGTATTACTCTGAGCAGGATTGACATCTCCTTCTTGTACAGTACAGACAGGAGATGAAGATGTTTCTCTAGTAGGTGTGACATTCCCAAAATCTGGAGGCATTGGAGCTTGTTTTTTAGGTTTCTTATTTAATTCTGCTAGTTTTTTCTTTTCTATTAATTTTAGAATAAGATCCTGCTTATCTAAGTGTAATCCACTTTGTTTCTTAGACTCTGCAATCGCATTTGCTATACAATCTTCCAAAAACTGAATCAATACTTGGGACGTTACCTGAAAGTCACTGGATCTTGTAAGATCTATAATGACTTATTGAAAAATTGCTTTATTTACCTTCACGGTGGTGACATAATTAGAAGGAATGTATCCAATATGGCCATCCCTATTGACAACTTGCCACCAGTTCCTCTGCTTGGTGTTAGTTTGATATAAAATAAAGTAATCACCTTCTTGAAAGCTAAGGGTTTTGGCAAAGGTGGCCTTGAAATCGTAGAGAGCTTTAAGGACTTCATAGTTTTCTATACAAGCAGAATGAGAGTTGTTGAAGAAGAATACGGATTTGTGAAATTAAACAACTGCAGGGAGATCGATTACCGACTCACCTAACCTCATGGAATTGTCACTCATGATCGCGAATTGAAATGGAAAATAATGTTTGTTCTCCAGATGGCAACGCCCAGGTGAGAACTAAACAAGTGGAGAGCTGCCTACCACCGTTCACCAATTTCACTTTCATTCGTGCTCGACATTATTTTTTTATACTATCCTTTTTTGTTGGTGGACTATAGATGAAATGAGAGGCCCTCTATTACGTACAAATGTTCCAGACTGCAGCAACTGCAGTAATAATCCCTCACGGGGGATTTTCAACGCATGGTCAGATTAGAATTTTATGTGGGTTGTGGGGAAGGATAGTAATAACGCGTGCCGTTGTGTACGAGATGTTTATTGCGACTGCTCTCTCATGGCGTCTCCCGCCGTTGGCGTCATACCAACCTACGAGAGGCATGAGTACAAGCCCTAAACTCTAGGCTTGCGATATCAGCGCCACACCGGGAACTATTTGTCCCCTACACCACCCCCCTCGCCAAAAACGGCGCTACATACAAAAATCTTTGGTATGCCTTTGGTGGTTTCATACGTTTAAATTAAAACGCACAGATTTTTTAGGTTTTTGCTTACAATGTAACTTATGTCCTAACTTATCTTCTAACTTATCCTCTAACTTAACTTCTAACTTAGCTCCTAATCCAGAATTGACTTCTGCCAGAACAAATGCTGGTTTTAACCTATCTACTGACACTGTTACATCTCGCCCGCAAATTCGTACAACAAATGTCTTATCACCGCGACTAACCACAGAATATGGCCCGTCGTACGGCGGTTGCAAGGGTTTCTTGACCGCATCGCGTCGCACCATTACGTGCGATGCCGTATTTAAGTCTTTGAAAACAAACACACTCTTTCTTCCGTGTTCTCCGACCTTAACCGGCCGAAAGGATTTCATGTGATTCCGGAAGTACTCTACAAAACGTGAGTGCTCTTGGTTGTCGTCTCCTTGAATCATATCTCCCGGCAAACGCAAGGGTTCGCCGTAGATCAATTCTGCTACGGATGCCTTAGCATCTTCCTTAACGACCGCTCGCATTCCGAGAAGTACGATGGGTAGGACATCCACCCAATCGCTGTCAGCATGACAGCTGATAGCTGCTTTCAGCTGACGGTGGAAGCGCTCCACCGCTCCGTTGGCCTGCGGATGGTACGCCGTTGTCCTATGGTGCTCCATTCCTAGCGCCCGCGCCAACGACTTAAATAGGTAGGACTCGAATTGACGTCCTTGGTCCGTTGTTATCCTTAATGGGACACCGAATCTTGCAATCCAACCTTCCAGCAACGTCCGCGCCACGGTCTCCGCGCTGATGTCATTTACTGGAAAAGCCTCTGGCCACCTTGAATATCTGTCGATGACGGTCACGCAATACGTGAAACCGCGTGACACTGGTAATGGTCCTGTAATATCTACATGGATATGTTCAAAACGCGCGGTGGGGGTTACGAAACTCCCAACCGGCGTTACTACGTGCCTGCTAATCTTCGCCCGTTGGCAGTCGAGACACGCCCTTGCCCACTGTCGGCAATCCTTCTTTACCGATGGCCAAACATAACGTTCGGTAATTAATTTGGTAGATGCCCTCGGCCCCGGATGCGACAAATCGTGCAAACGACGAAATAAGCTTTTTCTAAATTGCTGACATATGAACGGGCGAGCGCGCCCGGTCGATACATCGCAATATACATCCACATCGGTGTCTATTAACTTCACCTTTCGTAGCAGTAAGCTACCTGGATTTTTTAATAAGTTCTTCAACTCATCGTCGCTCTTCTGCACCGTCGCTAATGCCTCGTAATCCAGGGGAGAAACTATTTCCTCGATCCGCGACAACGCGTCTGCCACAACGTTGTCTTTTCCGGATACGTGCTGGATGTCCGTTGTATACTGGGCAATCAAACTTAAATGTCTGAATTGCATCGGCGTGCACCTCTCGGGCTTCTGCTGCATGGCAAACGTTAACGGCTTGTGGTCCGTGTATACCGTAAATTGCCTACCCTCTAACGCGTGCCTAAAATATTTGATGGCAGAATATACAGCTAGCAGCTCCCGGTCATACGCACTGTACTTCTTCTGGGCTGTGTTCAGCTTCCTGGAAAAGAAGGCTAGCGGTTGCCAGTTGCCCTGAACGTGCTGCTGCAAAGCTGCGCCCATCGCCGTGTCCGATGCATCTACTACAATACCTAACCTAGCTTGCGCCTCCGGATGCGCTAAGTATGTCGCATTGGCCAAAGCCTCTTTAGTACGACGGAACGCAGTTTCCGCTTCCTCGGACCAGGTAACTACTCGTTTACCACTACCCCCTTCCTGGCACTTTACCAGCGGGGCCTGGACAGTCGCTGCTCCTGGGATGAACCGTCTATAAAAATTAACCATCCCCAGGAACCGACTTAACTCCGATTGAGTTACTGGCTTCGGAAAATCTATTATGGCCTTGACCTTCTCCGGCAAAGGTTTTACGCCATTCTTATCTACTAGGTATCCTAAAAACTTAACGCTATTTACATTAAATACAGACTTCGCACTATTTATAACTATATTATAGTCCGCGAGTCTCTTAAATAACAGATCTAAGTGCCTGAGGTGTTCAGTCTTATCCTTAGATGCTATTAAAATGTCGTCTATGTACACATATACAAAGTCTAACCCGCGTACCACTTCGTCCATGAACCTTTGAAAGGTCTGGGCCGCGTTCCTTAAACCAAACGTCATCACCGGGAATTCAAATAGTCCAAACGGAGTCGTAATTGCCGTTTTCGGCACGTCCTCCGCGGCTACCGGTATTTGGTAGTATGCGCGCACCAGGTCCACTGTGGAAAACACTTCGCACCCACGTAAAGTCTGCGCGAAGTCCTCGATATGCGGAACCGGGTACCGATCCGGCACCGTGCGAGCGTTTAACGCTCTATAGTCCCCGCACGGGCGCCAATCGCTGCCCCTTTTTGCCACCAAGTGAAGAGCGGACGACCAGCTGCTGTTGGACGGCCGCGCGATCCCGCGCTGGAGCATATGCTCAAACTCCTTCTTTGCCGCTGTCAGCCTGTCCGTTGTAAGTCTTCTTGGTCTGGTGGTAACTGGTGGTCCTGGTGTGGTAACTATATGATGGACCGTTGAGTGTTTCAACGGACCACCATACGCGGGGGGCCCTGTCAGGGTCGGATACCTGTCCAATAACGCGCGCACTTCACTGTCCACCGCAGTTGTTAGAATACGCACACTGGGCCCTTCGCGCGATCGCCCTGCCGTAACCGCACATAAGGTCACGCTGTCCACAAGACGGCCGCGATTAACGTCCACTAACAGTTTATAATATCGGAGAAAATCCGCCCCTAATATAGGACGCGTAACTTCCGCCACTACAAAGTTCCACGGAAAGTCTCTCCGCAACCCGATATCTAACTCTAATGTCACACGCCCATATGTCGCGATAGGCGTACCATTCGCCGCAATTAACGCGAAATCGCCACGCTTACGGGGGCCTCCCAATCTATTTCGCGGGAAAACACTCACGTCGGCGCCCGTGTCCACGAGAAACCGCGTTTTTGTCCGTGTATCCGCTACGAAAAGGCGACATATTTCTGCTTTAGGGTCGCCCGTCGCCACTAACGCCCCTGACTTTCGTTTTCCGGCGCCTTTCCGATCCAGGCGCACGGGGGTACGCAACGGTGCGCCCTCTCGCGGAATTTCCAGTGGAAATAGCACAACCCATTACGGCGGTCCAAACGTGTCTTCGACCTCGGTCGGTAAGAACGGTCGCCGCTCCGGGAACGCGAACGCGAACGCCCTCTGCCTTCATGCTTCTGCAACTCGGCTGTGACCATGGCTGCTATCTGCTTTACTAACTGGTCCATGTCGGTAATAGACGCTACGGCTGATGATGGCGCCCTAGGTTGAGGCGTGATCTCACCTATTTTATCGGCCAGGGCTGCTAACTTGTCCATCTCAATACCATCCTGTGCCGCTAAAACTGATTGAATTGTAGTAGGCAGCCTACTTGCCCACAGCGTTTTCAATAATTCCTCCGGCACGTCCGAGCCCGCCAAGGCTCGAAGATGGCGGAGAAATTGCGAAGGCGTCCTGTCCCCCATTTCCTCGTGTTCGAGGAGCCTTTGAATTCTCCTCTTCTTGGACGTGGAAAGTCTTGAAATTAGCTCGGTCCTTAGTTTTTCATATTTCCGGTCCGGCGGGGGGTTTAATAAAATATCTTCTATCTCTTCGGCGGTCTTGGCGTCTAATTGCGCTACCACATGCCAATATTTGGTCTCATCCTGTGTAATGTTTCTCAACGCGAATTGCGCGTCTAACTGCGCAAACCACAACGCAGGTCGCTCCGGCCAGAATTTTGCAACGTGCACGGCTACTGCATTATTTTCTGCAGTTCCTGCCTCTTCATCGACGCTTGGATGTCGCGGAACGGACATTTTTATATTTGAACGTCGGGGTCACCACTTGTGGGGAAGGATAGTAATAACGCGTGCCGTTGTGTACGAGATGTTTATTGCGACTGCTCTCTCATGGCGTCTCCCGCCGTTGGCGTCATACCAACCTACGAGAGGCATGAGTACAAGCCCTAAACTCTAGGCTTGCGATATCAGCGCCACACCGGGAACTATTTGTCCCCTACAGGGTGCATAACTCTGTTCAATATTGCGTGAAATTATTCAATTAATACTTGCACTTGAACTGAACTATGTAGTGAAGACATTAAATATCTATAGAACATATTCGTATAGTCACTTAAGTAAGTATAGTTACGCAAATATATGAATTTCATTCAAACTTCCCACTTCATTGGAGCGCAAAAGATAGCGCTCTCTCCTCTTTTTGACTATACCCCCCTCATTCAAGTTGTTCCCCTTACTTTCATATGCCATATGTCCACAATCTGTAAAATCTTTAATAAAAAGACCATCGTAAAGTAATATATACGCTTATCAAATGCTATAACTGATTGAAATTACTCAATGGATAACAGAGTTCTGAGCTTTTAAGTTCGCATAATTTTCGCGATGTCCTTTAACCTAAAATAGAATGAGATATATAAAATCGGGATCCTACGATGTTTATGTTCAACGTGATAAAACGTAGAAATTCCCTAAGAAGCAATAATCTGGGCGCTATCCAATTCCAATTATAATGTTGTTACATATAATATTTGGATTCCAAATGTTATTGGTAAAATAACTTGTAATACGATAAGCGGAAGAATATTAACGGCGGTGAAGTAATCGATAAAGTCGCTGGTTAGCATCGTTAAAGAATATTTATATGACATTTTATCATATTCCTTATGTAGATAATACTTTCACACGCTGTTTTATATATGTTATAAAACTTGCAAGATATATTTGTTGGTATTTATAGAGAAATTCTGCGAAGCAAAGGGTACGCGATGCATCGTTTTAAAGAAGTGATTGTAAACAAACGTCAGCTTAACGCAACGTAACAAACTTTTCATTGCAATACATTATTAAAATGACTAATGCAATATTAATACGTAATTACTTCTTTGAATTTTTTATATACTAATATTGCAAATAACTCAAATCATTATGAAGCGATAACGTATGTTCAAATGTATAAATCGTTCTGACAAAGTAAGTATCATTATGCTTTACAAAATAATTTTTCTGCATTGTACTCTCGTTAATGATATTTACTATTATATTCCTTGAACTATCAAATATTTTATTTAGAAGTATTTTCCAATCATAACCTTCGTTATTAGCATACATACATGTGACCAAATGTATTATTAAATTGACTATATTATTAATTAATTATTTCCCTGGAATAATAAAAAACAATTTGGTTGTAGAGATTAAGTGAAAAGAAACTCCATCACAATGCCAGGCAAAATAAAAGTGAAGGTATTGGCAGGTCGTAATTTACCTGTAATGGATCGTTCAGGTGATACGACTGATGCATATGTTGAATTAAAATTTGGCAATATAACATTTAAAACGGATGTATGCAGAAAATCTCTGAATCCTCAGTGGAATTCAGAATGGTATCGATTTGAAGTTGATGATTCTGAGTTGCAAGATGAGCCATTACAGATTAGATTAATGGATCATGATACATATTCTGCAAATGATGCAATAGGGAAAGTATATATAAATTTAAATCCATTATTATTACCTGGTGTACCTCCTACTGTTAAGAACATTTGGACTCTGGAGGCAGCTATGAATACCAACACTGGTTCACAAGGTGGTATGTATTTGGTCTTCATGATTCATAAGATTCATATAATCTTGTAATGTCTTATTATAGGTTCAGTTATGACAGGATGGATACCAGTATATGATACCATGCATGGTATTCGTGGTGAAGTTAACATCATAGTTAAAGTAGAATTGTTTTCTGATTTTAATAAATTCAGACAATCCTCTTGTGGAGTACAATTTTTTTATTGTAAATATCTTAAATATTATTCTGTCAAGCACTAGAAATCATTTAAACTGTTTAATACATTCTGTGATCTTTTAGCACCAAATATACCTCATGGATATCATACTCAAAGCATACATGGTTTTGTAGAAGAATTAGTTGTAAGCGATGATCCAGAGTATAAATGGATTGATAAAATAAGAACACCCAGAGCATCTAATGAAGCCAGACAAACCTTATTTTTTAAATTAAGCGGAGAAGTTCAAAGGAAAATTGGATTGAAAGCTCTGGATCTTGGTGGAAATGCTGTTATTGGGTGAATTATATATTTCTGTTCATTTTTTAAGCTTAACAGTGACATTCAAATTTTAATAAAATTACTTTCTTCACTAATTAGGTACTTACAAAACTTTGATTTGGAAGGTGAATCTGGTATTGTAGCTCGAGGTATAGGTACAGCTGTTACTCTTGTAAAGCTGCATGATACCTTGAGTTTTCCATCTGACAATATTGAAGAGTAAGTATATACAGTATTTCCTCTCATAACGTGTTTAAGCGAATTTCTTATGAGCGATTTTTGCATTTCATGTTCTAAACCATTATGCTCTAAAACTGACATTCAATCAAGTGCTTGTATTGTAGTAATAATGGTAATGCTAAAACATTTTATTGAAGTGTTCTGTGTTGTGAATTATAATGCTGGTTATTTAATGAAATATTGAAATTTCTTTTATTGCATACTTTTTGTATGAATAAACAATTTCGTATAATGCTTGTTATTAATTAAACGCATGTACAAATGCTGTAGGTATTATTTCTTTTATAAAAGTTTGTGAATTCTTTTTTTATCATAGAAGAAGTGATGTTTCTTTTGTCTTACAAGGAATCTTTTGATTTTCTTTTCAAAATATACTAACATTATTTAAAGAAATTACAACATACTAATGTGTTTATAATTTCATTTTGAAATAGTTCAAAGTCTGATGCGTTTATATACAAATAAAAATAAATGTTCTTGTATCGTGTAATGTTCTATTCACAGTTCATCACTGGTACATTATTCAGGTGCATTAAGTCGCATTTGACTTCTATGTATTGGGTGTCCTATTTCCGTAAAATTTCCATGAGAAAAGAAGAGTATTTCAATATTTTATCATTTTTGTATCTTCGTATTATGCTTATACGTTTGTAACTACATATTTGTTTCGATAAGAAGAATTTAATGTTAAAGCCTCTGCCAGTGTAGTAACAAAGACCACCAAAATGAGTGTTGCAATAATATATTATAAACTTCTAATCAACGTATCATTTTTCTAGGACACCTGGTATATAGAAGCTAGATTGAGGTCTGATGCGCGTGCATAAAAACCAGGAAGAAGTGTGTAGAGAATGGAGCACTGCGATATACTGGAAGTAACTAGGTACGCTACACGCGCATCCAACTTTGATCGTTGATCATACGAGATCTAATAATAATCTATGAAAGAATCAGTTTATTAGAGTCATTCTTCTCATTTCTTGCATTTAAAAAATTATGTTTGCCAGAATTTTATTACATAAACTAATTAGGTCTTTTTCTTTTTATCCACCCGCATGTGCCTATATAGGGCATTCTTTTCACAACACAAAACACAAAAGGAATGTGCAGGACTGAATGAAAGTATATCGTTATTTCCTGTCTCTCCTGTGAATATTCCTGATCCTCGTATTACAAATACGCGAGTCGCACGTAAAAAGCATAATTTACCACATCGCTTAAGAGCACTGAGAAGTCCCAAACGAACAATAAAAATGACAAAGTGCCCATGCAATGAATTAAAGGGTACGACTGCGGATAAATCATTAGAAGGCTTGAAGAAAACTTCAGTTTCTTATCCAGCTTTACCCGAATCGGTGATACAAGATGCATCCATAAGAATGATGTTGGCTTTAGAGGATGAAAGAGGCGAAAGTAGTAAAAGTATATTAGACCTTCGCATGAGAAATTTCAAAAGATTGTTCAGTACAAGCGAGGAAAGTAAAATGAGTAATTCTCTTTTAAGTTCTTCAGCCAGGTCTTCAATTGTGAGTATACATAATCCATACAAAGAAAAACACGATAAAGCTAAGATGGGAGTAGCTGCTCTTTTAATAAAGTCTATACATAGCGTACCTTTAGAAAATGTCCATGAAGATAATGAAACAATGGCATCCACTCCAGCATCTGATAATAAAGAACACGAAAATAATATTGAAGAAAATCAAATGAAAGAAGATGCTTATACCAATGAAAGTATAAAGTCAGAAATCAGAGCAAAGAAGCAACATGACTCCTCCTTCGAGGAAAATACATCTAGTTCTAATAATGTATCAGACGACTCTTCAATAGATAGTACCAGTTACAATGTTTTGAGTGACTCAAAGTTTTCCATTGATGAGGAGTTAGGAACAAGTAATATATTGATAAGAAGGCTTACTAGAACTAATACTTTTCCCCCATTGAAACCAAAATTGCCAAAAATCAGATTACCAAGTAGGGATAGCGACACGTGTCCTCTTCAAGAAAGTACACCTCCACTCTTCAGATGTTTATCCACGAATCACATACCGTATAATGCAGAATTTACTGTTAGTTCACGAATTAAGAAAAGCAAACAACGTGTGCGAACAATGGTAATCAATGATGCTTCATCTAAGGCTACATCAGAATTTAATACAAATGTGGAAAACAAAGATTTACAACGTCAAGAGATACACAACTCGCCAGATTTCGATCGTCCACTGGCGACGAGTACTCCGGAAGAAATTCCTCCTCCCTTTTTTCCAGAAACTGAAATTAAATCCATTACTCCTGTTTCTGTGAAACTTGAAATACCTGAAATTGCAGTGCCAGAAAACAATGAAAATTATGTTCTTAATACTTCTGAATATGATACTTCCACTAATTTGGATAATATAGGAAATTTATCTTATGCTGATGATTCTGAAATATCTGTCTCAGCATATTCTTTACTGCAAAATGCAAGTGACACTGAAAACAAAGATAAAACAGTAAATGAAGAAAAAAAATATTCTTCATCGGTCAATGAAGCAGACAGTGTTCCTTTCAAAGAATCTTTCAAGAATGAAAAAATGGAAGAACGGAATATGAAGAGTACACCAGAGTTGAGTTCGTCAACGCATTCGTTACCATCCTTGAAGCAGTTTAAAGAGTCTACCATACAGTCCAATTTAAGAAAAAAAAGTAGAGATACTTTAGCATCAAAAACTTCTTCTAGTGCGGAAAGTTTGATACAGTCTTCCAGCAATGAATTATATGATGTAGCACACCAGAACAGACAACGTCGTATGTTAGATTTAATTAAAATAATTGACACAAAGATGATGGTACATCCAGAACATCAAACTGTCAGCAACGGTGGTCGTTTCAAAAAGAAGAAACGTGATAGAATACATAGAAATTTTAATCCCCAGAATTTACGGAAAACATTGCACAATCAGTATTTAAGAAAACATATGCGAAATTACAAGAATGCAGAAGTGGTATACTCGTCCCCACTTTCAAAGGACCTCCCGCTAAATGAATCCGCACCAGCATCAATTATGACACCCGACTCCTCTTCCTATAACTCCTCTCTAGAAAGTATAATCATTCAATCACATTTATGCAGAACTGAATCATTTCATTTAGATGAAAACGTTCTCACCAAAAGATCTACAGCTAATTTAAAATCTCATGAAATTGCTGCTAGAGAATTAACTGTAGATACTCCAAGCAGCGATTCACTTAAATATAGTAGTGATATTGTAGAAATGAAGCAACTAAAGCCAAATGACACTAACCTTTCAGTCTCACCTGCATCTGTAGATCATGTAGAACATAATAGTCATAGCATTTATAATACAGAAGAAATATCGAATCATAATGAATTCACTAATATTACTAACACTGCTAATATGACTTACAACTCGTGTGTGTCCCATCCTTCTCCCAATCATAGGCAACAAGATGAGGCATCTTTGAGTCCATCTTATCCACTTCCGGCTGTTCCTTCTATGGTTTCAAAAGTATGTCAGTTACCAACGACTAAGGCACAAGCTACTGTTTCATTGCATCGAAGATCCAGTGATTCTGATTTGAGCATTACTCCAAAAGGTGAGTTCTTTCAGCTACAAATTATTTAAACAATTGCTGTAGTAAGAATATAATTTGAGAAATAAATTGATGATAAAATTTCTAATTAGAAATGGTTCAGGATTTAAATGGGTCTATTTTTTTATGTAGTAAAATAAATGCATTATCTTCATGATTGCATTGACCTTTAGGTAGTTCATTGTGAGTTAAAACTTAAATTACAGGATGCCTCATAAAGTGACTTATATCCAGCAAAGAAGGAATCCCTGAAACAAAAATCTTGTTCATGATGATTCCAGGTGGTTATAGGTAATCACTTTTTTTTAATTTATGTACTTTTGAAGAAAAAGAATATTTAATTTTCTCCTTTATTTATTAGTTATCATACTTACATAAAAATTAAGAATTACTTTTTTGGATAAAGAATCACTTTATGAGACATTCTTTTCTTTAAAAATATTGCGTTTGTTTTAATACAAATTTTAGTTGTACATCAATCCTTTTTTACAAAACAATTTAAAGCAATTGGTAATGTATGCTGTAGGTAATTCTTTTGGAACAAATGATAAATCTGGATTATTGAAAACATCAACTGCTGTCATAAGAACTATGAATCAGGATGCATTTGAAATGTTAGAATATCCATTTATTACGATGCAACAGTATCCACCTGGATTTATTCTTCATATTGGTAAGTATCATAATGCGTTAACAGTTTTATCTATGTCATTTGCTAACGTTAGTAATCTGAGTCATAAGATATGTACTTTGAGACAGGTGGTCTTGTAAGTTCAAGGTCAGTGAAGCTTTTAGAAAGAATTAGCAACTTGGAAGAACCAGAGAGCCGTGACTCTTGGTGGAAAGAAGTTAGGATGGAAGTTAGATCACACGCAAGAGCATTAGCTTGCAATGTTGTCATCGGTTACAGAGAAGAAACAAGTATTTGGTAAGGATGAAATAATTAATATTAATACCTAATCCAATTTATTCTTTATTTATTATTTATTGGTTTACAGTGATGATGTCTGTGTGCTGAACGCCTATGGTACTGCAGCAGTGATCAATTTTCACAACCCCAATCAGGATTCAGACAATGTTTTTATTAGTAGCAAAGGACAATTAGGATCCGGTACAAATTCTGCCGAGACAGAACGCGAAAAAGCTCAACAAAAATCAGTCCCTATAAAAGTAGAGAAAAGCGATACCGACACATCCGCGCCCACTTCAGCTACCCAAACTGGCAAAGTAAGGCATATATCGGAGAGTAAAGACCACGAAGTTCAGATTCATAGTAAATGTAGTTTGTGCCATCTCCCGTATAACGAATCAAGTGTCCCATTTCGTGTGAATGTTTCAAAGTGTGCTGTTTGTAAACGTGCTAGAGTACCAGACGTGATGTTCACGACTATCGAATTACCAGAAAATCTGTCAACAACCGGAAGAGGATGTATCATACAAGCCATCGCGTGTAAAGCTAAAAAAGATCTCAGAGGAGAACTAAACGCCAAAGAGATATCAGACTGTTTGCCATTCTTAGAATACGAATTACACAGTTTACTATTAAACAAGCTAAAAGTGAAAGGGATGAACGCAATATTTGGCTTGAAGCTACAAGTTTCTGTTGGGGAGCGACTGATAATTGGTATGGCTGTGGGTACTGCTGTTTTTGTAGCCGCATTGCCTACACCGTCCATTCCACAGATTGCATCTGGAAATTCTTGGCACAAAGAGGAACAGTTAGCAGAGATTCAAAAAACTTTGGTCGAGACTGTCAAGCAGAACAGAGAGTTTTATCGTCTCAAACCAGTTGGCGTAGGTGTACTGACTGTTTCTAAAACTTGACACAGTTCATAACTGAATTTTTTATTGCAGGATGTTGAAAATGGACGAGTGACGACTTCAGACACCGACGAGTCGGACGACGAACTGCCTGACTTAGATTTTAGCGTAGGTCCAAGGGATACTTGCGTATTAGAAGTAGATGACATCGAGGATATGGATAGAATTTCATTGTTAATGGACGATAGACCTCCCGATGATTTTCACGTAGTAAATACTCAGACGATTCCTGGTCTAGACGACCTGGAGATAGTAAGAAATTTACAGATGTTCACCCAGATCTCAAGGACAAAAATTCCTGCTGGACAATTCGCGTCTATGCCTTCAAAGTATTTTACCAAGTTACTCCAGTCAGTATACTTTAAATTAAGAAGAATGATTCCTTGTGCACTTTGTGATATGCAATTTAAGCTAGCACTACCTGAACCAGATGAGATACAGTTTACAGTAATTGGAATGGCTCTTGGTTTGGGGGAACCTTTAAAAATAAACAAATCTAAAAAGAAACCAATGAGCCACTCTGTGAGCAAGGATCAAGTTAAAAAGTCAGGTAAATGATTAGGTGTTTGCTAATCATTAATATAGTTAAGATACTTTATAATATATTTTTTCAGATGACAGTGATATGATATTTAATATCGACGTAGATCACACTGAAGTTTCATCGGATAATGCATCCAGCAGCAATATAAATTCATCTACTCTAATTAATACAGCAGCATTGAAAATACGAACGCGGTCGCCCCTGCGTTCAAAAGTTCATGCAACATACAAACACAAACATGTAGGTTAAAAGAGTTATATATGGAATATTGGTTTATCATTAACGTGATTATAATATCGATCTGCAGGTGCCTTTAAAGGGAAGATACGGCGTGGACATAACACCTCTGTCTTATTTACCTGGTGGTCGCATTGAAAGATACCTAGGAAACTTAAATTTCTTCTTCATTCGGGAGAGCACATCCATCAGAGAAGTTCGTGCTCTCACATATGTTCTAATAAATATTTCTAACCTATAAATTCATGAAAATAATTATATGTTACAGAATGGTGGTTTAAGCGGATTTACGCACAGTTTCGTGATGGAAGTTCTAGCAATTGTTCGCGCACACATTACAGCCTTGGGAGGCAATGCGATGGTGGCATTTTTTATGACCAAGTGCGTGCTGCTTCACAGCCCCCATAAGAATCAAGTATGCATCAATTTAATGGAGTATGTTGGTACATTATATTTTTTACTCATTGTAATTTTTTTGAACTTTCAGGGTCAATGTCTGATCAATGTCGGTGGGGATGTGGTATCTGTATCTTATTTTGCGGACGAGAAGCAAACTGGAGCTTTAAATTGCTGACCCCAACCTCCTCATTCTGCGCCCCCATAGCTACAATTGCACTCCGAGAAGCAGCGACGAAAATTCGACTTCTCACTAATCGATGAACGTCGTTAGTTATGTTGGACGGATCGTATCTCTTTATCCTGTGATAGATTAGGGCTTGTAAATAATCGAGTCTCTAGTTCATAAGTATTGTAATTCGTATGAGCCCTAAAATCTTGGTCAAAGTAGATAAGCTTATTGAAATATGTACTTATGTACTTTTAGTCAATCTGCTTTTATGTAATGGTACAATAATTGTGTTGTATAACGCACATACAGTTAAGCAACTCTAGGGACACATATCGAAAATTCTAAAGCTGCTTCGACGATTAGGTGCCTTCAGAATTGTACATAAAGTTTGCGGACGAGTTTTCAATTTGTTTATTGCTGTTGAAGGCAAATGTATAATTCGGGCATCTGAAACGCGTCTCAATCGATCAAAAACGAAAACAAAAATAAAAGAGAGTAGATATTCTTTTAAGAGTATTGTACTGAGTTTTGAAAATTGTTCTAGAATGTTCCCACGAAACATAGTCTGGTAAGGTTTGTCGTTTTTAAAAGACGAAGGTATAAGCATGATAATCGATGTTAATGTGAATGGATGTTAGTCTCCTTTGGAATATGGTAAAAATCGATGGTGTGTGCAAATTGATCTGACAGGAAATATTCAAGAATGGAATTGTTTGTGATTCTGTAGATAATAGAGTGATAAAAGATTGTACAAGCAATTTCCATCGAAACGGGAAAATAACTCAAATTTCGCAATTTTTATCCTCTTAAGATTTTTTTTTTTAGAGAGTGACTAGATATCGTACAATTCACCAAGTACCTTGTACATCGGATTATTATGCATGTATATTCAATCCTTTACACTCGATTGTTGTTTCTAAATAGACATTCTTTATCCTTGTGATCCAACAGTTATTGTACAAACATTAAACCACACAGTGAATGTGCATTGTAAAATGAATTTGCCTTTTATTTTTACAGTCATCCTGTGTTACAATGTAAACAAATAAAAAACCATAAGCAAATTACAGATGCATTAATTCTTTTATTAAAAATAAAAAAGCAGTCCATAGGTTAGGTTAGGCTAAAATACAACTACATTGTTATTAAAAATATTTAAAAATAAAACATAAAATGGAACAGGGAGGAAAAATTCTTACAACGATTATTGATGAATTAAATATCCATATTTATTGTTTAATTATTTGCTAACAAGAAATGAAGAGAGGACGGCGCTTAAATAATACTGTTTCATATGTAAGAATCTGGAAACAGAGGTCTTCATAGCTGAATGAGGCAATGACGAGATTCGAAGAGATTCAATTCTTTTAAATATTAAGCATAATTCTTCACGTCTAACGACGTTTTCCAAAGCGTAAGAAAACGTGATCAACATCCTGTCTCTTAACACCGCTGTCCAGCAATGGGATGTTCTCGTGGAATCCTGTAAATTAAATAATAATTAATTTAAGAAAATGAAGAGATAACGAAGGGTATACCTGTTATATGATTTTCTTTCTCATCGATGTAGCTTTCCATCTCTGAACCGAGTTCGTATATTCTGGAGAGAGCGGCACAGACTTTGCGAATCCTTGGCGGGAGATCGTCCAGGAATCCAGGACTACATTGAGTAGGTAGTGCCGCGGAGACGTTGTAGACGACCGCCATTGTCATTATCAGGAAGAAAATCATGACTGTGGAACCCATTTCTGTAAAATAAAATTATAAAATATTAGAAACACAATTAATTGTGTTTAATAATATAATGAATATATAAGTATAATACAAGTAAAATAATAAAATATAAACATAAATGACAGTACTGTAATATAATTTATAATATGAGTCACAAGTAAAATAATGAAATATTATAAACATAAATGACAGTACTATTAAATAATTTATAATATAAGTCACAAGTAAAGTAATGAAATATTATAAACATAAACAAGAGTACTACAATATAATTTATAATATAAGTCACAGGTAATCCCTCTGATGGTCAAGTTATAAAAAAAGGACATCTTTAAGTACAAGACACCTTATATCTCTTCAGTTATTAAAAGAATAGAAGTAGTTACACACTTAAGTGTCTACTGAAACTTATATCTCTGGACACGACAAAAAAGACCACGTGTAAAACCACGAAGAAGATAAAACCATCTTGAGGTGTTAATTAAGTGGTAGCCAGTTCGAGGGAGATTATATTTGGGCCGAAGTGGCGCATGGAAGATTAAAAAAAAACGTGGGGACAGGTTCTGGCGACAAGAAAATTAGTTCGTTACTTATGAATACAAGGGAGTCCAGGGGGAAATCAATTTTCCAGTAACAGGTTTCCGAAGGTGCAACACGTTTGCGACATAGAAAAGCTGTTAACAAGTTGACAGGCATAGTTGAAACTGTTATACGGTACAAAACGTGTACCATGAGGAGAATTATAGAAATAAAATTTAATGTTAATCAGGACTCAACTTGGAGATAAATTGTATGTGTGAAATTGTACGTGTCTGATTAAGCGTGGGCTATACTACTTAAAATAGTGAAGAGATGTCTTCTAGCTCTGATTTTCTAGCTTCTAGTGTAGGTTTCTTCTAATGTAGCAATTAGTTTGTGTAGTTAATCTTAATGTGAGTGTGTGGCATTCAGAAGTCTTCATTAAGTGTAGTTTCTATTGTTATCTCCTATCCATAGTGTTATTGTGAATTGCATACAGAAGTCTTCATTAAAGTTTCTATCTCCTATAATCTCCCACACAACTATGTGTTCACTGCATCTGAAAAATTTTAAATATTTTGTAATATTCACTGTTTAATATAATACTAAAAATTTCAAATTATTACAAAGTATCCTTAAATATTTTATTTCACAGAATTGTCAAGAAAAGTTATAAAGAACAGAGAAGAGGAAACAAACGTGCATAAAGATCGTTTGCAAGTGAAAATCGTTTTAGAAGGAAGCGTTTATCCAGTGCGCGACAGGATAAAACAACAAAGAGTATCGTGTTACAGAAGACGCGTCTCAAAAGCACGCAGGCGAGTCAGAGAGTCAGGAAATCGTATTACTAGAGTTACGTGCTTGGAATGTTTAGTAGTTTTCACTCGGTTCGAAGTAAATATAAAACAGCGCACCGCGGGAGTTCAATCGTCGTCGAAACTGAGTTAAAGTGAAAAGGACAGACGCTCCAAATGCCGTGCAAAATATTTGCTAACACGTGTCGATAAATTTTGCAACCAAACGGAAAATTATAAACATGTAAAATATAAAATTATGAACATGTGTTGCAATGGTCAGACGTAGCTAGAGGATGACTCTCCTTGCATTTTATACAAATTTAGAAATTAAAGAATGTGTCACAAGGACCATATGTAGCTATATAGGGGATATAACCCCTTCACAAAGTAACTATCCTTGCATTTTAAAATTTAGAAATTAAAGAATGTGTTGCAATGCATAGCTAGATGCTCTTCACAAAATCCTTGCATTTTAAAATTTAGAAATGTAAATATTTTGACATCTGATAATTCTGACAACTTGACATAAAATTGACAAATATTTTGCACAAATTTTGGAGTAAATTTTCCTGATGAATTTTCAGTGACTTTGAAGTCCTTCAAGCAGTTAACGAAGGACCACATTAAATTAAAATCGCAGTTACGTCAATGTTGAACTTGTTAATAACTCCGTTATGTATCGATAATTAATCCTCAGATGGAATTGCTCCAGTGACCTTGTGCCTTTTTATTACCCGCGGTGAAACGAAGAAATTGTTTTTCTTGTCAGGACTCGATTAAAATGAATGTGGCGTCGTTACCAACGGACTCATTAACTGTAGCATTGGTAAATCAACGTTCATATGTGCTTAATTCCTTATTGAACGGTCCATCTTCGGAAGTAAATAATACCACAGTAATTAAGTCGTTAACGTCGCAACTCCGGGGCAAAAAAAGAACAAACTAAAAAAGAAAGGGGATGAGAAATTAATCAATGGTTTTCTATATCGAACAAATTGAATAGTTTTTACTCTATTTTACCCAAGTTTTTAATACCAAGGTTTCAACGTGGTTTCATAAATTTCAATTCACGCTTGTTTCTTTTCTGTGTCCAATAAAATTTCCACGGTGCACTTGTAAATAAAAAAATGAACGGATAATTGTGTTACCAAAGCGAAATGCTCTTTTAAAACGTACGGGTCTGGTAAATTGCTTCCGGCTCATTTGTAATTTGCACAGAGTATTTTTACGAAAATGTTAACAAATCCAGAATGTAATAAACTGTGATTTGTAGGATGAAAAAATTTGGAAATTAATTATAACAAACTGGGAGATTTTTCTTGAACGTGACACAGGTAATCCCTACGGGAAACAAGTAGAAACGAATGAAATTCGTGCGATGTTGTTTGACCTAACTCTATATATACTACTTAAGATGAAATAGTAGATTCAATAAGGCGTTCGTTTATCCTACGCGTCTTCTGTTTGCTTCTTCTAAACCTTTTAAGCCGGAGTAAGAAGAAAAACAACGAATGCTTGTCCTCCAAACACTTGCAACAATTAAATTTGCGAAGGGAGAAGTTGCAGAGGACGCTGAATGGCACTCGAGGTCCTCGCAGAGAAACCTATGCAAATCTTGATGAACCGAGACACCTGACGTGCAGATCGATCAAGAAACCAGTGAGATATCGGCCACAGAATTGTCAGGAAATGAACGTCAGTTCTTAATCGAGTTTGTTACTGAAATATTGCAGCTCCCTTATTGTGAACACGTGATTCGAAGCTCTGAAACAGGAAGTATAATTGGAAAATATATTCTAATTGGCAATACATTTTAATTTGCAGCAAAGTTTATGATTATGAAATTACAAGGCAGAAAGGTATTAAAACTTTCTTGAAACATTACAGCTTCTTGAGATAAAATCTAACTTTGTAATTTTTTTAATGATTAAATATTTTTGGAGATTTATAATATGTTCAGAATGTAAAAGGAAACAATAACGAATGGAAAATAAAATACCTTCAAATCCGTAAACCGTTTTACAATTACTAAAAATATTATATTCTATAAAGCTTTAGTTTATCCCTTCAACAAGTAATTACGCTTGACGTTCATACTCTAAAGAATTAAAATTAAATTGAAATTTTACTTTGAAGTTTTAATTGTCGCAAAACCTTAGAGCAAAAGCTTGTATAGAATCATATAATGGAACTTGTAATTCACTGGAATTAAACGTAGAAATTCCACACGTCGAATAGACGCGTGTTCGACTGGAATGTCGAAGGAGATTTATTCGAAAAGAATGTCACGCATTGTGTGATCTTATGTTCGATTTTCTGGTTGAATGAACACAGATATTCCCCTTATGGGTGTCGTGCTATTTATTACAAATCATAGTATATTGATTCTCATTTCTTTATATCTTTTATATTTTTAGTTTTTTATTCTTTGGTATATTAATTATTAATGTTTTGCGTTTTCATAGAGTTTCTATAGTCTGATCTTCAATAGACAAATTCAACTGTATATATTAAACAGTATATGGTATATTAAATATTAATATTCTGTAGCTTCATAGAGTTTCTATAGTCTCATCTCCAATAGACAAATTCAATAGTATACATTAATCTTTCTGACCAACTCTTATCCTCCAGAAATAATAAACAAAGTGTATTCAATAGTATACATTAATCTTCCTGACCAACTCTTATCCTCCAGATATAATAAACAAAGTGTATTCAATAGTATACATTAATCTCTCTGACCAACTCTTATCCTCTAGATATAATAAACAAAGTGTATTCAGTAGTATACATTAATCTCTCTGACCAACTCTTACCATCTAAAAATAATATTCTTGTTAGTTAACTGATAACCAATGAATCTTTGACTATTAATAAATCTACAGCTCTACCACAATCAAAAAAGCAGTGTTACAATCTAGTAGTAAGAGTTACAAAGAAACTTTGATGACAATTCCTCAACTTCAATATATCTTCTATTGTACTCCAAAATATCTTTGCAATGAAAATAAAAATAACAATACTACAAAGTACAACACCGCAAACCTGTTGCCAAAGGTAGAAATTCCTCGAGTGAGGGATGACAAGCTGCTGCTGGACACACAACAAGAAATACACGTGTGAAGGAAGTCGGTTTAACGTGATGTTGAGAACGGTACGATAGTGGTGAGATTCGCAAGGGTTCATCCCTTAAATACGCGCCGTTTCCACAACGACCATGCGCGGTTGAAGGCGCCAGGCGAAATCGCACGCATATTACACACTCATCTCGTGGTTGATGTACGTTTTCAATTTTCCCCTCGACACATAAAATAAAACTTTCATAGAGATGTTGTTGGTTATGTAATAAGTGACTTCTTGTATCCCCTGTCTTGTTTTCCTGCTTGAATAAGTTGCCTGCAAACGAGATTTTAACGGTCAGTTGCTTGAACTTTGGAAACTTGGGAGACAAGGCTTATTAATTTTTTAGTAATCTCACCTGATTTGCTGCAGGATGGATACACAGGTATTGGAAGGGGCTTCCCTCGTAAAAAAACTTTCATGCATTTGACTTAATTAATAATCGAAGTCAATGGAAGATTTTTAATAACTTTCTCCTCCTCCGCAACTTTTGTCCCCATTATGTGTTTGAGAAATCAAATTTTCTTCCATAAGCGCTGTAGAGGAAAGTTAATAACTCAATACATTATTGAAGCAATTTTAAGTTCGGAAGAAGATAATCTCCGCTAAAATGAAAAAAGAACTTACAATGTTTGGAGACTTTTTACAAGTTCTTTGTTTTCCTGAACTGTGGCATTCTTTGTAACAATATTCTAATGAGTGTTCCACGATAATCATTAAAACACTTAATTTAATACTCATTAGTCCTCGTTATATAAGTCCTAAGGGGAATAGAAACGGAGTAGGGGTAGGCCGGAAACAGACCTGATTCCGGATAGACATCTGTGGTATAAGGCGACAATTCTCAGTTTTTTGGGTCTGTTGTTCGCGTTGTAGTCGTGATTGTGTTTCCACGATTCATTCTTAACAGTATGCATTTTGCTTAAGTTTCATTTAATCTTGGAACTCGCCAGTTCCAAACAGTAGTCATGGAATACCTTTGCAGTCGAAAAATATCAGTGGAAACGTTTGAAACTCACTGAGGTGGTAATCTTGTGAAGAAGTGTTGGACAATCTAAAATAATTAGCTAAAATTATTGCTGTACACGGTTGGTTACAATATGTTATAAAATATTTTTACCTTAATTTACACTTGATGTTGCAACATTCATAAGTAAATAATTTTACTATCACAATTCTTTAATGCTAGTAAGTGGGGATAGTAAGAAACATTCCATGACGAAGCGCAATTCAAGGTGACATCAAGTGTAAAATTTAAACAAACATTTTAAAATTGATGAATTCAATTTAATATAGAGTATTTGTAAAGTTTGAGTATCAGAACATTTATCAGTGTTTGAGATTTAGTATCGGAAATATTTCTTCAGGGGTGAATTTTCGGCACTGATAAACATAATTTAAGATCTTATCCTTGGCTATTTTGCAATTCGACGAAATTCCATCAGAGTCCGAGGGTTGAGGATTCTACAACAAGGTATTCTGTAATATAAATTTGATTCGTTATTATAAGAATAATAAAATGTTCACCTACGCACGTACTATTCAGATTTAATGACTAACCGAATTAATAATTCTATCTGGTTACAGTCATCTAGGTGCCAAAGGTCAAGTGAATGGTTTCTTCTTCGTGACGTTTTTATAAAACCTGAGCAACATGAGCCTCCAACCCTTACTGTCCGATTCAAAGAAGGATAAAGGAATCGGTAAATACTTCACAATATTTTAAACTCGGAAATTTGCGACGTAGGTGACGTATATACCATATTTTTTACTTTCAACGCCAGCACGCAGACTTTTGTTGTCATAAATCGCTGAATCCTTTCTTTGTTCTTCTTCACAACGTATATTTATATCGTGCATCGCCAATATTACATTTCTGGAACATTTTCGCTTACAACTGATTAATGTCGACGCCTGGTAAGGTTTTCCGGGAACATCGAAATTTCATTGTTGAGGAAGTCCACGGATAATACCTATTAGCTCGATCAAATTTAATTATCTGTCGCAGCTGCTATTTTCCAGACACTCGCACCTACTAAATGTTGATGTATAATTAAATGCGCATATGTCGCAGTTCTCGTAAACATAATTTTTCCAATTTGTAATTCGCCTCGTTCATTGTTTAACAAAGAAATTCACACAGTTATTTATTCATTGCGCAAACTTATTATTCACGCAATTATCAAATTAGTAATATTAGATAGCATGATGTATTTGTAAAGTTTTATTTTATAAAATTATTTATCTTCTTATGATAAATATTCTCCTTCCACAAACTGTCCATTACTGTACTCTGTAAAAAGCATAACAATTTCAAGATCGTTCCCGTTGGTATCATTGACAAACTATTAAGCTTATTCTTACGTTATTCGTGATTCGTGATACACACGAACGCACAGATACATGGGCGATATATTAAAAGAGGCGCCGGCAGCATAAGAAATTACTATGAACCGGGTACCATCGACTCACGTTGAATTATTCATTGCTGGAGGTAAAAAAATATCGGTAAGACAGTGTTCCAACACGGGACCTTTAAATATTCATGAATCACGGCTACATGGTGCAGATTACAGAAGTAAACGTTACCTTTTGCTTCGCGGTGTGGGCTTCGTGCATCAAAGTTTATGGAAGAAAAGCATTAAATGGTCACGCATCACCACTATGATCGTACTCGTAGATTTTCTTTACCGAACATTTAACGAAAGCCTCAAATTTGAAAATGTACTTCCTCTCCCTCTACATCATTTCCTCTTGAAAAACAGTCTACGTATTACGTCACGCTTTGTGACAACAAACAATAAAATCATGTTTTATTTTAAGCTTAATTACATCATCATGTGCATAAAGTTTCACCTGAGTCCTTAATTGCAGTTTAAAAACCTGTAATTCATTTTTAAAGTGCATATCAATTAGTCGCAATATTCAAAATGGCGGCTACTTTAATTACCAATTGATGTAGTTAAATATTTCGATTCACAAATTCACCTTTTATAAAACCTTTTAATAACGGAGTTACTACGTTCTCTCTTTTAAGCCTTTGACCTCATTTATGCAACTCCATTGTACATTATCATTATGCAAAGAGAAAAGTGTATGTATTTTCATATTTTAATCTCCATTGTTTTAATGTCATTGTCACTCTTCTTTCCGTTAATTTCGAAGTCGTTGACTACCAGATTTCTAAATAATTATAGAAAGTATAATAGTACATACTATAAACGCGTCTAAAATCGACTGACCTTTACATTCCTTTACTCTCCTTAAATTTAACCAAATTTTTTATTTTCTTTATACCAGCAGTATTTCAATCGCACGTCATTCGATCTGGTCTTCGATCGCACGTTATTTGATCCTTGACTTCGATGTTTTTGTAATCGATACGCGACGAGGACCGTTAAGATTAAATGTAACTATATTTAGATATTTTAATATAGATAGGTAATCCTTACAGATTATATCGTCCCTCCTCATTATATTCCCTGTCAAAAATACGAAGAGGCTCACAAGGAGTCTATAGAGAACCCGGAAAAGTTTTGGGGGGAAGTCTCGAAATGCTTGGATTGGAATAAACCATGGAAGAAGGTATTAGACAATACAGAACAGCCGTTCACCAAGTGGTAAGTATTTTCATAAAACATTAACCATATCAAGGATATTGACCTTCTAGTTTAAATATGAGAAACAGGAATCTGTTGTACCGACACTGTTTTATCGCATCCTATTACGAAATTCGTAGGTTCGTCGGTGGCGAACTGAACGCCTGTTACAATGCAGTTGACCGGCACGTTTACGCGGGAAATGGAAACAAAACAGCGTTGATCCACGATAGCCCTTTGACGTCGACCATTCGAAGAGTAACTTACAATGAGCTTATGGAGAAAACATCTTTGTTGGCTGGTGCATTGGCTGATATGGGCGTCCGCAAAGGGGACATAGTAATTATCTACATGCCGCTTATTCCAGAAACTATAATAGCCATGTTGGCGACAACGCGTCTCGGTGCAGCTCACTCAGTAGTATTTGGCGGTAAAATTCCTTTTTTTAAATCAAAGCAATAAGCACTCCCTAAACTTGTCGCATTCTTTATTGACTTATACTACTTTCACCACTTGAAATCTAGTATATCCCGTGTTCTTAATATTTTTTTTAACTAATTTTAGGTTTCGCCGCAAAGGAATTAGCAACTAGAATAGAACACGCGAAACCCAAAGTAATAATCGCTGCCAGTTGTGGCATGGAGCCGACCAAAATTGTCAAGTACATTTTATTTTATTTTAAAAATTATGTATATTAAAACAATTTATAGTACACGTAATTTTATTTGAAGGTATACAACGATGCTTAACGGCGCCTTGAATCTCATTACTGTAAAAAAACCACGGTGTATCATATTCCAGAGAAGAAATATATGGGAGAGCTTTTTATTGGAAGATCAGTACGACTGGGATGACGTGATGAACAAATCGAAACCTCACCCATGTCAGCCCGTCGAGGCGAACGATCCTTTGTATATTTTGTATACATCAGGAACAACAGGTAATCTTGCATGAATGAAAAGTTAATTATACATTGATTATTGCAGGTTGACACTAAACCTGTGATAAGAACAATGAAGATCAAGTTTATCTTATAATTAGATCGTAAAAAATTTTTCTCGTATCTTTTGTAAAATCGACGTAATTTATTAGCTTTCATTAGTGTGAAAGTTGTCAACAGTTATTGCGAAATTCATTCTGTGCAAATACGAAATTTATACAATGAGTCTGTTTTCAATATCGTAATACACAATGATCTGATTATGTAAACATCACGTGAAGTTGTTCAAAATGAATTCATTAAGAACAGTAAACACCTTACATTTATTGAATACATTAAAATATTGAATGAAACATTATTGTTAAAGGTGAACCAAAAGGAATTCTGAGAACGGTCGGTGGACATCTGGTTTCGGTTTGCTGGACGATGAAAACGGTTTATGGTGTGGACAAAGATTCCGTTTGGTGGGTAGCCTCGGACATGGGGTGGGTTGTCGGCCATTCTTACATCTGTTACGGACCTCTCACCTATGGTGCGACCAGCGTTATGTATGAAGGAAAACCTGACAGGACACCGGATGCTGCGCAATACTTTAGGTTCATGAATCACATGACCTTCAATCCTTTAAGAATGACAAAGAAAATAATTTAGGTTAAATGAAGAATATACTTTGTCTTATCTGACAGACGTATCTAATTACATTTCGTAGTATCCTCAGTTGACCATTAAGTCACGTGTTATAAACTTGTATAATTTTATTAATTAATTGCTTAGCAAAGTAACAATGATTCACGAACTTGTATTTAGCTAAGTAGTTTATTAAGATTCTATTTTTATAGGATAATAGAACAACACAGTGTGAACGCATTGTTTTGCGTACCTACTGCACTTAGAGTAATAAGACGCGCCGATCCGGATGTATTACTGGGAAGCAGATATTCCACTAAATCGTAAGTTGACTGAGCTACACAACATATTGCACATCTAACAAAATTAATTTACAGGTTAAAAACAATATTCGTCGCCGGAGAATTTTGTGATCATGAAACCAAACTGTGGGCGGAGAAGGTGTTCAAGGTTCCCATTTTGAACAACTGGTGGCAATCGGAAACTGGTCATGCGATTACAGCACTGTGCTTAGGATACGGTCATAATGCTAGTTTACCAAAGCACAGTACTGGTCTTCCTATTCCTGGCTACCACAGTAAGTTTTACTTTACGTCACTCTAATATAACTGCTAAAATAATTTCTCTATTTGCAGTCGACATTTTACGGGATGACGGTAGTGAGACAAAGTGCCATGAGTTAGGAAGAATCGCTATAAAATTACCATTGCCACCTGGTTGTATGTCAACTCTTTATCAAAGTGATGAAAGATTTAAACAAATATATTTCTCGACGTATCCGGTGAGTCTAATTTTATCTGTGTAAGTAAATCCTGAGCAAGATTTAATTAACAAATGTATCAGGATTACTATGACACCATGGACGTCGGTTACAAAGACGAGTATGGATACATCTACGTGATGGCACGCGACGACGACGTAATCAACGTCGCTGGTCACAGACTATCCACATCCGCCCTTGAAGACGTCATCATGACTCATCCTGATGTCGTGGATGCTGCTGTGGTCGGTGTACCAGACCTGACTAAAGGAGAGATTCCTTTATGTCTTTATATAATGAAAGAAGGTAAAAATATTGAATAAAAAATTCCTCTATCTTCAGTAATGAAAATATGAAATGTAGATACAGCAAGAAATGAAAAACAAATCAACGAAGAGCTCGTAGCGCGGGTTAGAAATTTAATTGGTCCCATAGCGTCGTTCAGAATAGCTGCTGCTGTCAGAGCATTGCCTCGCACACGTTCAGGAAAAATTATGCGGAAATCAATCTCTGATTTAGCACACTCAAAGCTGGTTAAGGTAAGGAAACTTTCTGTACCAGTAAATGCACTAGAACTGGAATGATATTTTCAATGTTTATTCATTCGTTATTCGCCAATGTAAAATCGTTTTTTTCTTCCCAGATATCAAGTACAATAGAGGATGTATCGGTGTATCATGAAATCAAAGAGGTACTTCAGAAACTTGGATACGCCAAATTAGCACCTGATCCTCAATGATAAGTGCAGTTAAGATTTGACCACTTTATTATATAAACTTTCTTTTCTTTTCAATAATTGTTATATAAAATGTAATAAACCTACGCACGATATATAGACGACACGCATAGGAATGTTTGACAAACACGTGTCAAAAATTCGAGTTAACAAATGATCAATTGCACTAAAAACGCAGTAAAAAACATTTTGGAACAGCAAACGGAGCCGAAAGCTAAACTAAACTTGATAGTATCACTCACCGTTAGGCCTTTGCTGCACTTATATAAAGATAATGTACCTTAAAGTATGAAAAAGTTATTTTGAAAACAACCATGTATATTTTTGTTAACATTACAAAAAAGAATAAATTCTTCGAAATTTGTGTAAGTTTTGTCTCAATACATTTTACGCCGTTACTTTGATCTGTATTACTGAAATGATATAAAAAATAAGAGGAAAAAAAAGTGTAAAATGTATTTACTTTTTTTAAGATTCCGATAGGAATATTATATTAACAAGTTTAAAAATTATAACAACTCGTACAGTAAATGTTTCCGAACAATTTATAGAAATAAAATTAATGATTCGTATTGTTGCTACACCTGATTCGTTATAAAACATTAAATAAAGTGGAATCGTAAATGATTCGATATCGTACAGTAAAGAGAAATGAAACAGGACGAAAGACGCAGATCGTTTTAGTGTTTGTTAGAATAAAATAGCAAAGAAAAGAAAAAAGCAGTAATACATGTAAAGAAAGCACTCACAAAATGTCTGCTTTGAAAATTCTCTATATTAACTTCCTTTTCAGTTAAATCTCGACATTAATTTTCTTTGATCGCATGTAACGCTATAAATCATCGAAACTCTTTCTGGAAAAGCACAAGTGTAAGAACATCTGGTGTTAACAGACACGTAGTACATCGATACAATACACGAACCTTTGGCGCCATCGAACAACACCAATCGAATTAACAGAAATAGAGTACGTGCAAGAAAAAGCAAATCAACCATACACATGAAAAATCTCTTATCAAAATTAGTAGAGCACAATTTTGTTGCAAATTTGTTTTTAATGACAATGTAATAAGAAACAGTATAATAATAGTAATAATAATATTAATTTTATAATTATAAATTGTCGTGTAACACTATCTGGTTGATTTAATAAACTTTTTGTTTTATCTTTTTCCCTCATTCTTACCACCAATTTAATAATAATTATTCAATAATAATTATTCAATAATCATTATAATAATATTAATAATATTTGTTTTTTTTTCTTAGTTTTATCTCATAATCGGTATCTTCTTCTTTACGTTCATTAATGTCTCGCACCTCAGAAGAATAAAAATATCGTGTTTTACAATATCAAGGAGACACTATTCATCAGTTTGATCATTAATCCGTTTTGTTATGAACTCGACGTGAGTGCTGTCGTTTAGCTTACCTAATTAGGAGGAACACGCGCTCTTGAGTTTTAGTTGTTTGTCTCCTTATCTATATAATCAAATCTATTTGTTTGTTTGTTTTTTTCTTTATTTCAGGTTATAAATACCCTCCCCTTCCCCAATTGACCCCAAACCCCGGCCCAACTGTCTGTGCATACGATGTATGTGCTTTTCTTTGATGTAAAATTCTTTTGCTTCTTGTGTAAGATGAGTGTATATTACATTAACAGTAGTTCGCGAGCAGTCACGCTAGTTCCGTTTTTTTTTCTCGTGCGTACTGTGTTTGGCTTGCGTCTTTTCTGTATTCTTCGTTATCAAAGTCGATTATTATCCCAATCTGTGGTCACAGTTGAGTAACTTTACTCCACCACTTTCAGCACCTTACCAATTGCAATAGTCTTATCTGAAAACGATAAGAAAAATTATAATGTTATTCGATATCAGATTTAATCATACAGTATCTGTACACTTACTTTCATCCCTAAGGGTAAAACGTCCCATTTGTGGAAATAGTTTAAATCTTTCAAGGCATATGACACCAGCGCACTCGATTCTCATTATTGCCACTTGATCTTGTTTGACGAACCTCGGCCTTGTTTTACTCTTATCTCCCGTTTTCTTATCGACCAGACAAATCAATGCTTTCACTCTGACTTCTTCTGCAGCGCAATGAATATGCATTACTGCACTGTACCCAGCACAGATGATACTCTTATGCTCTAATATAACGACTTGGGCATCAAACACTTTTCCTGTTTTTATTGGATTGTTGCTGTCGCACAGGACAAATCCAGGGCTCACGTCTTCTTCTTCGATGCCTTTTAACTTGATTTTGACATTCTCTCCAGGTCCAACCGATGTCACTTCTTCATCGTCCGACCACAACTGATCCACTGTCACCGCCGTCTAATACAATACAATTAAATAAGTAAACTGATCAGTTTAACAGTCAATGTTGAAATGAAAATATTTTTACCCTATTCGGCATAACAAGTAGCGAATGTCCTTTTTTTGCTTCTCCAGCTTCAACTTTTCCCATGACCACCGTTCCCATATCTTTATATTTATCAACAATCGGCATGATAAACGGTCCATTATTTTTACGATTAAGCGAGGGTAGAGAATCAATGAAGGATATGAATGGAGGACCAGTATACCACGTGCAGAGGTGTTCCGGTATTGGGTCTTTTAAACCAATACCAAGTTGCCCTGAGACTGGCATGAATGTAAGATCTTTCGCGGGATTAAATCCCAATTTACGCAGATATGGCAGTATTTTATCCCTAAATAAAGTGACAATTAGTATGACAATCTACGGAATTAGATTTATAATGAAAATATAAAACTTACCTGCATTCATTATACCTCCCCTCGTCCCATTCCACCGTTGGGTCATCCATTTTATTTACTAACACAACCAAATGTTTAACACCAGCAGTTTTGGCCAACATAGCGTGTTCTCTCGTTTGGCCACCTCTGTCGAAACCCGTTTCGAATTCTCCTTTTCGCGCAGATATAACTAAAACAGCGAGATCCGCTTGTGCTGCTCCACCAATCATATTAGGTACAAAACTCTTATGACCAGGTGCATCTAATATCGTAAAATGCTTTCGTTCAGTTTCGAAGTACGCTCTACCAACTTCCACCGTTTTTCCTTTTTCTCGTTCTTCTTGATTGGTATCTAGAGCCCAACTCAAGTACCATGTTTCTCTACTTCTTTCTTTCGCTTCTCTTTCATACTTTTCTAGTGTTCTTTTGTCAACCATTCCTGTTAATGCCATAATTTGTCCTCCAATTGTTGATTTTCCTGCATCTGTAAAAAAGATGATAAAAACGTTAATACAATTTCAAATTTGTATACTCTTTTGATACATTAAGATACATACCAACATGTCCTATAAAAACAACATTAACGTGTTCCTTTTTACTTTTAGTGTCCTCTGCTACTTTAACAGGTTTTTTCTTAGGTATTTTAACAACCATTTCTTCATCTTCTTCATTCTCAGCCTAAAATATATTCACATAAGTCAAACCAATAAGCAAATTGTTAACTATGCCAAAATAAAAATTAGAAGTGCTTCTTTTATATATATCAAGCTATTCATAAAAACTTAATCGTACTTCTTCATTTTCAGGAGTTAAAAGAGGATCGCCATCTACTGCTGCTTCTTCCCAAGAATCAGCTGGTTGATGCTCAGGACTAGTATTTATTTGATCGGTAACATTCGGAGGTGGAGCCCCTCCCCCAGCAGGTGGTTCTTCCACTCGAGTACCCACTGGATCTGGTAGAACCACTGGAGTAGTATTGCCTGTGATAAATAAATAAATAAATTTAACTTAAACTAAAACCATAAAAGTTTTTTTTACAAAATATATGCTCTTTGTATAATCTGTGCTACCTCTGAAACATGTTACTACACTTTGTATAAACTACTTTTACAGAAAATAAATCAATTTGAAAGAAACACAAGAAAAACTGAAATGTTTTGTTTTGATCTCAAATCTATGAAATATATTACAACAATGTTTTTTACAATGGAGATATGTTTCATATTTTATCACATTTATCACTCATTTTAATGAATCATATTGCTAACTTCATGTTTTGTGTTTCGTGAGTCAATATTAAATGTATATGCAATATGTTGCAAATCGTTTCCTCTTTTAATAAATAACAAATCGCAGTGGATTTATGAAGAAGAAGCTGTTTACAATTTGAAACATTGGCAAATTTTATTAAACTACAGTTGTCTATCATAGGTACAAAAGAAATAAGAATCTGTATACGATGGAAATGATAGGGGTTAGCCGCAAGGGTTATTACATCCAGCTTACAACAACATGAACTCCAACCCAACATTTCTATATTAAAACTATGTAAAATTATTGAAAAGAACATAGTTGATAGTCAGTCAAGTTTCATATGCAGACTAACCATGATGTATTTCAGGAGGCATAGAAGTGGTTACAGTATTCATCATGACAGCGACATTGCAGGAACTGTCGGCCGTATTACTGTTCTGCGGTGAAGAGTTAATGCAGAAGGAAGGCACGAATTCCGCAGCATTTACGTTTAAAGTGGAAAATTTGCTCTCGATGGACTTATCCTGTGGTGGAGCGATGTCTCCGTTATCCGCCTGCTGTTCCCACGAATCTGGTGCTAAACTATTCGCCATATTTATTAGAGTTCAGTAGTCGAACCGGCTTCGTAGATTAATCGAACACGGAAATCACGCTACACTACGTGCAGGATTTCGATTTAACTGCAGTTACAATTGGGACGGGGTTTAAAAAAATAATTATTTATGATATCCGCGCACACCGTACACGCGTATCGGTACCCCGCGTGTGACCCCCGTGGTCTGTTTCGTTGTTCTACTTCGCCGGAACTACAAACATCAAAACACCAACTTTCAACTCGAGAACGTTCCGTCGTTTTACCGCGTACACCCAAATTACCGTCACCACAAATCCGAAAGAAATAAGTCGTGCGAATTAAAGCAGCACAACAAATGACGTTCTAATTTTAAAGTTTGCTTTTACCAAAATATCTCTAGTCACGCGATAATGTTGGTAGCACGAATTCCATTCTTGGCGCAACCAGAAAGTATCAGATTAGAGTAGAGTAGATGTTTCCACAAAAACGATCCTATATGTATATAAAAGAAAATCTCTTGTTGCTACGTCGTCTTTTATTGAAAAAATAAATCATTTTTCTTATGTTTTATTTATTAAATTGTTGAGGTACAATTATTGTTATCTTGCTTGTGTAACTTACAACAGTGATATCATATATGTACCCGTATTGACTAACAAATTTTGTTATCAATATGATTGATACATGACACAGATTTATATACATATTTACATTTTTGTTACAACCAACATTTGTATTATAACAAATCATATTTTCTGTATTCTTAAATATTCGTTTTTGTATATAATTATTTCAATAAAAATCATAGTTGCTGAAAATATTTTTCTGGTGAATTTTGTAACACACAAATAAAATAATGTTGTCCAAATGTATTTTCAATTTATAATTTACAAAATATTTTCCATAAAAATAGTACGTAGTAATACTAATTCTTCCTCTTCTTCCTTTTCTTTTTATTTCCATCACTTTTGGGGTTGTCATTTGACGATTTCTGTACGTCCATTTTTCGTTTCGGTACTTCTGCTTTCAGATTTTCTACTACCATAATCGCTGAACATTTTGTGTTTACTGACGGTACACTGAAACCTGGTATCTGCGCACAGATGTTCTTATGAATATTTAATGAACATAATGACGATTTTATAGCGTACAATATACTTACATATGGTTTAACCAATTTGAACAATAATTTTTCATGCTGTACATTAGATCTGTCCAAACTTATCTGTACTATAACAGGATCAAAAGTACGGAATACGACGTTTCCACAAGTCTGTGAATGATCTTCGTTATTATACTTAAACTCTACTGACTCTGTTTTGTTTTTATTCAAATACAAAGTCCCTTCCAAGCCATACTTTGGTATTAATATTTGCAATGCATTTTTTCGAACAAAAAGTATATATCCTTCTTCATCTTGTATTTTTTCTCTAAAGAACAGCTACAAAAATGAAAATATTATTAGTAACCTTAAAACATGTAAACAATGTAAGCTAATTTTATGAATACGAACATGTGTATTAAGTGCAACAGATGCTCGGCCAGCATACTGTGCCATTTTATTACGGTAATTTAAATGATGACAAAGGGAATGATTTTTCTTTTTATCCAATAAATTAGGATAAGTTGCATCAGCTCCGATGCAAACTGCTAATAATCGGTGAACCATTATGTCTGCATATCTATAGGATGAAATAAATAAAATACACGTTTCTATGTTTTTTAAATTATCTTGATTAATATGTTTTCAACTTTACCTTCGAATAGGCGACGTGAAATGAGTATAAATGGGACACGCTAAACCATAATGAAAGTATTCATTTGGTTGATGCATACCACTGATAAAATACACAGCCTGCATCATGCAACGTGTAGCGAGTATCCTTAACATGGTATTGAAATAAGGGTTGTCTGCTTTATGACATTTGTCTAAAGATTCTGCCAACTCTTTGCCCGTGTTAGTGTTTATAATAAAGCCCTAATCAAATAATTAAGTATTGAGAATGTATAAACATTACTTATATACTTGCAGATCTTGTTTTCATGTAACTTTTTTATACCTGATTTTTTCCAGCTTTTATAAGTGGTTCAAAGTTGGCAGGTGGTGGTTCTGGATGCCTCCTTAATACTGCACACTCTGGGAACTCTTCTACAATTTTGTTAGCAACTGAAATATTTGCAAGCAACATAAATTCTTCGACCATAGAATTAGTTTCTCTCAATTTTTTAGCTTCCACATCAATGGGATCGTGCGTTTCAGAATCCACTTGGAACCGTATTTCCGGAGACGCTAATACTAGTGCACTACGATTGAAAGCAAGTTACTTTTATACATTCGAAATAAAAAATTTTAATGAAAAACGTACCCATTTTCTAAACGTCTCTTTTTTAATTTTTTTGCTAAGCTATTGAGGTTCCTCAACGATATTGCGATTGAATCTTGTTGACTAGCATCATCAATTTTTAACTGGGCTTCGTCATAAGTCATAGCTGCTCGCGAACAAATCACAGATTTACAGTATTTCGTATTAACTACATTTGCGTCTTTATCAAGTTCCCATATGCAAGAAAAGGCCAACCTTTCTACATTTCCTCTTAAAGAACAGAGATTTGTACTGAGTAGTTCTATAATCATAAAACATATATATTAGAATAACAAATAATGAGCTGAGAAAAACGAAATCTTAATAAAATATACCTGGAATCATTTGAATTCTTGTATCAACCAAATAAACAGTTGTAGCTCGTAAAGATGCTTCTTTATCTAATGCAGTTCCCGGTCTAATAAAGTGTGTTACATCCGCGATATGCACACCTACTTCAAAGTTACCGTTTGGTAATTTTCTACAATGAAGCGCATCATCAATGTCTGTACACCCTGGTGGATCCACTGAACAGATATCTAAATGTCTGAGATCTTCTCTTTGCTCTATGTCCTAGAAACAAAATATTCGATATATATATATATTAATTTTATTAAAGTTAATCTCACTTGTATGTTCATACATACACTATCTGTGACAGACCAAGGCATTTTGGGAAGTGAACTAAGAACTGCATCAGAAAATCGGCTGTGCGGTACATCGTGTTCTAAAAGTATTACTTCGTTTTCTGTGGCTTTATCACCTATTGCACCCAATGCACGTACAAAATGACCAAGAGGATATCTAGAATTACGAGGCCAGGAATCAATAGCAACAATAATTCTTTGTTTACTTAGCACTGTATATTGTCTAGTTTCAATTCTTATTTTAGGTATTTTTCGTTCAGCTGGCACAAACAGATGTCGGACGTTCTATATACAGAAAGGACAGAATGATGAAATAAACACATCATATACATATATATATGAGCTAATTATGACAGCTTCCTAAACATTTACCCCTTCTATGTTACTAGGCTGCAGTATTCCACAATATTGTCTCCAATTTCTTCTGATAATACCAACAATCTTTCCAGTGGGTGTCTTCTGCATTTTGCTGGAAGAAACAATTTTATCCAACACCTGGTCAGTTTCTATAATATCGTCATCTGCTACTTCTTCATCTTGCAAAACAATGTCACTGGGAGATGACCACTGATCTTCTGCTAAGAGTTCTATTGCAACTGTATCTCCATCAACTGCTCTATTAAGGTTACTGCGACCTTGGATAAAAATCTACAATCGGATATATGTAATAAATACATATGTGTGAAAAATATAGAATATAAATACTTACTTGCTTCTCAACTCCTTCTATATTCACAAATCCTTCAAGAAAGTTTTCTCTCGATATGGCAAATGTTCCTTGCAAAAGTTTTCCATTTTTGATCCCGTCATGTAATTCAGATGGTGTAAGATGACACGGAAAGAATGCTTGACCGTCTGAATCCGTACTATAACTTTTCTTACATAATTTATCTGCCAGAAATCCTGAATTTTCCAATGAAACAATATAATCTTCCACTGTAAAACAATATTAATGTAAGTTGAAGGGAAGACAATAATACATCCGAAGTTATGAAATTAATGAAAGAGAGTTTACTTGAAAGGACAGGTATCCCTTCCTTTTCTGCCAACTCTCTATTGTGGGCATCGTCAGTTAGCAATACAGTTTTAGTTTTACAACCACTCAAATTTAAATGCGTATTATACCACTTTGTTGCAACTCTGATTGCTCTGTCATTTCTATCATTTGCACTTTCACCTGGGTTACGTTCGATGTAAGTTTCTCTGTACATACATATAAAATGCAGTATTTAATAACATGATATAAGATCTATATCATAAATATAAATATTTGACATACTTATGATGTTCATTCACAAATATATAAAATTTTCTATGTGTATCTGCAATGATATCTTTTAATTTTTTATACACAGTAGAGCTTCTATGTTTTACTTCTTCTAACACTGTTTGCAAAATTATAACGTTGCAAATAATATTTTCTTCTAAAATATCAATCTAAAATAATAGTAGTTCTATGAAAATAACAAAATCAATATTACAACTTTGCCATAATATTCATGCTAATGTAGACTTTACCTGATCTAAAATAATGTTAGTATCGAGCAGAAGATAATATGGATATGACAGTTTGGAACTTTTTACGCTTGAATCTTCATCATCCAAAATAACATTACGGTGTCTGTACAAGCATTTATCGCATGCCTTAGATCCACAGTGAATATCATCTCTAAGGTAATGTTCTCTAACAGTCTGAACAGAGAAAGAATTTTAATATTAGCAATAAGAAACTCTGTTCATTTAATTAACAACGTTTAGTTTAAACAATATTCAAAAGAACAGGTTTAGATAACTTTTAGACAAGTAATTGTTTAATTTTCAATACCTTAAACACGTTTCCTCCTTTAGTTTTTCTAAAAAAAACTTTTGTGGTGAGCATATTGACTACTTTTATCAATTAAAAATTATTTTCTGCTACATAAAATAAAATATTGTTTTTAAATTCAAACATAAATGTATATGAAGCATTTAACTCAACATTACACGTGCATTGTAAACTAAGCTATGCCAAGTTCTACAATGATAGTCATGGTAGACAACTTCATATCATATAAATTGCAATTATAATATTCATTTACATAATTTAGTGTTAAGTTTAATGTTACTGAATATTACTTATGACAATAAAAACTTGAGCGGTCATTAAATTATTTTTTATAACAGTTAGATTCTTTTATAATTTTAAAATTTTGAGGAATCTATAAATGGGGTTTCATATAATCGATTGATCGAAAATAAATATGAAATACTTCGATTTATCGATAGGAAAACGTGTGCCATTACGCTTGTACTTATGTACAGAATGACAGTTCTATGGACAAGTAATGGTATGAGTATGTACAAGAACTTATTCTGCTGTCAATTAATCCACGTGATAATCGAAAATTTATGGTTAATTTTTTTATTTTTGTGTTTCATTTTCTTGGACGTGACTCAGAATATTCTGACTGTCCCGTTTTCCACCGATGTCAGAATTGTGTCTCGTAGATAATGAAGGGAAACCGATTTGTAAAAATATACGTGCTGACTAAAGACACCTAATGCAAACTAATTTGTAACGCGGAATGACTTATTCGCCGTGAGAAGTTTATTGGAAGATTGAGAATGTCACGCAAGTAATGTAATGATCGACCACCGTCTAAAATTCTCTGTCTAAATTATTTCTGGCAAGTAGTTACTAAGAAATTCTAAAATTACGTCGTACATTTATTACAACGGATACCATTAATGGAATTGTATTTACTACTATCAGAAGTTGCATAGAAATGTTTATTAAATGACCTCGTAACTACTGTAACCAATACCTACGACGCAATGGAAAAATTTGCCGTTGATTTAGACAAAGTTCTTGACGATTTCGAGTTTAATGAAGGTAAGAATTATCCTTCATTTTGATTTTTAAGTTTCCGTGAATTTTAACACTCTTGTAAACAGTTCCTTGTCAATTCCATTGTTGGAATTATATCATAAAGCAATATAATTTGGTATAAAAATATACAAATTTTATTATAAAATTATACATCTTTATTTACTTTCTTAGATAATATATGCATCAACTAGATCACTAATACAATAACTATCTTTCAGATTGTGCAGAGCAAATTGCATCTGTTAATTCTTCGACAAATAGTGCATCATCATCTGTGGTTAAATGTAATTTGGAACCTTCAAATCTAAAGAACTATAATTATCTCTTAATAGATTCTAAAAAAACTAACAAGGAATTTGACATTGTATCACCTTTGGAAAGACAACAAGGCACGCAACAAATAAATGCAAGAACTAAATGTGTCAGTGAAAAGGATACAATTCCTGATAGCTTTAATTGCAGTAAAGAAGAGACAACGATAGAAAACACAGAAGGTGTGAATCAGTTTTACACACAGGAACATGTAAATGACACTAAAGTGATACAAAAACAATCTATACCCTCTTATGATACTGAACAGATTCCTTCAACAATATATAATGACATATCACAAAAATTAATACGAAAACAACAAAATGATAGTAATAGTCCAAAGATTGACAATAGGTATGGTAAAAAATTAAATCAGTGTAATCTAAAACCTAGTGTTAGTAATGTCTTTAGTAGCTTGAACGAATATATAAATGCACCACCTGGGAGTTCAGATTGTATTCATTCTGTATTAAGTGAGCAAGAAGTGCAGTCTGATATAGAATCTAAAACTACTTATCATGAAAGTGAAGAATCTCACTTTGTTCAAAGCTCTATTAAAGATAGTGATAAGAGTATAGCGCTTAAACAACCAGGTGATGTAGCTAGCATAACCAGAGAAACATCTGCTTCAAGCCATCAAGATGTGTCCCTAGCATTAGAAGCACCTATTAAACTTGAGAATGACATCAAAGAAGACTCTGTGAAAAATATTCACACATTACATTTTGATGAAATGAAAAATGAAGAAGAGATTTTGAAAGAAGTCACGTTAAACCAAGTGCATACTGAGTCAAGTAATACAGTGGAAATTGTAAGTAAAACAAATGATTATGATTCTGATCTACATGAAGATACCAATGTAGGAAATGAAGAAAATAGTTCTATACCTGAAAGTACTTATAGTCAAAGTTATCAATGTGAAAGTAATTCTACATTACAGTTAGAAGAAAATGAAGTAAAATTAAATGTGGAAGACTCTGGTTCAACTGATCAACAGGAGAGTAGTTTAAATGTAGCAAATAAACCAATTGGATTTAGTAATATTGATAATTTATCAGAAGATGAGTTAACAAAGTACTTAATAGAATTAGAAGAAGAAGAAAAATTGAATGAGGAATATGCTAAGCATGAAAATGATAAAATGCATAAATCGCGTGAAAATGTATTAGAAACTACAACACAAAACACTTTTCCAGATCAAGTAGATAATGGCAGACATATAGACCATGCATCTGAAAGTTTGGTAACAGAATCTCCTAAAATTACACAAAAAGAAACAAGTCACGAAACTGACAATATTTCGGTAATCGATTATGATAAGGATAAAGTACATAAGGAAACACTAAGTAATGTAACAGAGCAGCAAAGTTCACAATTCAATGCTGAATCGAAAGACAGTAGTATTTCAAGTAGTAAAAGCAGTAAAGAAGTGCAATTACTACATGAAAATGTTTGTGTGACTTCAGAAAATACATGTTTGCCTAATGTAAAAAATATTAAAGACACTCAAGAACATTGTATGTATAATTTGAACATTAACCAAGGCTCTTTGAGTAATGGTAAAACTGAAATACAATTAAAAGAAGAGAAGGAAAGTCATGCACAAGATAATCAAACTTGTGAATTGAAAATCCAAGGTGATATTGATAACATTTCTGAAGAAAAACCTGCAATATCACCTGAAATAACTGTGTTAAATGATAAAATAAAAAATAGTAATGATGCGATATCTACATCTATAGAAGCATCTACAAGACCAAATGTAAGTGATACCAATGGTGAATCAGAGAAGCCAGTACGTCCTCAAACTTTAGACATTGTTTTGACTAATAATACCAATGAACATCAAATAGTGGGTTCTACAAGTGATACACCATCAGGCCATGCACAATCAAATATTGATGGTACAAAAGAAGATCAAGGATCTTCTCCAGATATTTTAGATAATTCTTTACCAGAAACTAATTCCATTTTGGGCAAACAACCTCCGTTCTGGGTCCCTGACAGTGAGGCACCTAGTTGTATGCTTTGTGATGTAAAATTTACAGTAATGAAAAGACGACATCATTGTCGTGCATGTGGAAAAGTGTTATGTAGTAAATGCTGTAATATGAAGTATAAATTAGAATATCAAGGAAACATTAATTCACGAGTCTGTGTTTCTTGTTATCAGCTTCTTACCAAAGGTAGTTCTCCTTCAATCATTTTTTAGTACTAACATAAGGAAAATGTCATTAATAAAAATTTTTATTTTTCAGCTGAATCAGAGCAAAGTATAGGAGAATGGTCTTCTGGTTATTCTACATGTGTAAATAATAATGATATTAATTCGCCCCAGGTATGTTAAACATAAATTATCATGTATCAGTTTGCTGTGTATCTTTTGTGCATATAAATCATTAATTCTGTTAGAAAAAGTTAACGTTTCATCACCTAGTGTTCCCATGTAATTTAAAATAATAGTAGAATTATTATCTTCAGTTATATAGAATTTCCTTTTTTCAGTAACTTGGTAGTTACTTGTAAAAATAATAGTGTGCATTATACTTTTAAACATTCCTTAACTTACAAGTCCATAAGTTTGTTTTATTTGTTTAGCTTATTTATAGTGTATGTATCATAAAGTCAATTTTTTTATTTCATCTAAATGTTAGCATAAGTTTAGTAATCACCTATAACAACTTGTTGAATACTTCTTTCTTATAAAGAACTTCATAAATATTGTAGCCATGAAATGAAAATAAATCTGTAAAGTTCTGATTGTCATATTATTTAGACCTTATATTTTGAAATACCTAATTAATAAAATTACAGTATATTTTATCTATTTGCATTGTTTCTTTTGTCATGTTTTAATTGTGCATTGCAAATGTAAAGCATGTTTTTTGATTGTAGCATTTTTTGTACAAAATTACTTGCCTGCTTTTTATATTAATTGTAGTGAATGTCCAGTAAGCACAGAATACTTCTATCAATGTGAAAAATTCAATTTTTCTCAATCTTTTATTCTGTGTATAGCTTTATATTGTACTATATGTATAATCTGTGTTTGCTGGATAGAGAAATAAACGTGAATGTTAGGAGTATTCGACAAATGGTTATAGGGGAGACAGCCTAACCCAAATAATCCCATGGAGTACTGTTCAACTATACCACCCTTGCAACAGTTAGCTGGCGGATTACCACCACCACCCACGGTTATGGTACCTGTTGGAGTTCTTAAAAGAGAAGGTGGTACGAAGAATCGGCCTGAAGTTTCCAAATCGGTCATGTTTAGTGATGGTAAGTAAAATCATTTCCTCAATAATAATTCTACTAATACTATACAATGTTTTGTTTGTCAGAGATGAAAATCGCATTAAAGCATTATACAGTTATGTAATTAACATGTAATAATACTAAAAATAATATAGCAATTTAATATCATACACTATGCATCTCTATACGATAATTCTACACTTTAATTTGTACATAACATACCCTGATATTATGTTTTTAGCTTTTTGAGTTGAAGTTATACTCCCATGCCCATTATAGTTTCGTTTGTTTTATGCTTCCTGAAAACATTTAACCCCCTCACTGGACCTGCTCCTTCCTGTTTGTTTTGGTTTTATGCACCTCTAACTAAAACACAGGAATAAGGCCTGGCTGTGACCTGACAGAATTAGACATGTCCTGGGATTTGAAACCACCATACCGGAAATCAGGGAATAAAAGGATACCAACCCCTGGATCGTCCGTATCAAATACTACTGCTAAACGACAAAATGTGCCACGTTTGGATCCAGTTACAGAAAGTTATATACCACAGGATCCTAATGTCCTTCCTCCAACCGTAACGATACATAAAGGGCGTAAGTAACGTTGCTCACGGTATATCGACTTTATTCCTATACTCCATTATACTAGTTTATTCAATTTAATAAAACAGAAGTATCTTACCACGCTGTAACGGACGAGGGACTTTTGTACAAATCACTGAAAAATGAATGCGAACCACCTATTATGTTTGCAATTAACCGAAATCTCTATGCATATGTCAAAATATTGACATGTAAGTATAAATTAAAAGTGACTGGCACCTTCAGTTTAAGCAAATATTAATTGATTTAACTTCATAGTACAATGTTGCATAAATAAAACATGTTGGAACATTACGTCAAAGGGATTAGCTTGTGTGGGGCAGGATGAAGTTATATTATTGGTTGAAGTATTACCCGATGAAACCAGAATACCAAAAGATCTGCTCATCTTCATTAATCAATTGTACCTAGAAGCTATCAAAGGTTGTCAAGTATATTTTATTTATTTTAATTTTATGGTAACTTATTTACAGAAATTAATAACAATCTGAATATAGGTAATACTGTATCTGAATTGGGATTCGCTGTCTATCAAGGAGGCAATCTTTTGGATTCTAGAGAACACGCAGGATTTTTATTCATTCGTCAAACATTACAATGTTTACAAAAAATTGTATTACCTCCTGCTCCATTCCTGTTTGGTCTTCTAGTTCACAGGTAGGTTCTTTTTTTAATAGCGTAGTACAGTAAGGAAACTTAATAATTATAATTTAAATATGAATCTTGTGGATTTTCAGATGGGAAACTCCATGGGCGAAGGTATTTCCATTACGTCTTGTTTTACGGCTTGGAGCAGAATATCGTTACTATCCCTGTCCTTTATTTTCTGTTCGATTTCGAGATGCATTGTACTTTGAAATAGGACATACCGTTATGAAAGTGTTGGCAGATTTCCGAAATTTTGGCTACACGTTACCAGGTGTTAGAGGATTGACTATTCATTTGAGAAACAGAATGACCGATGTGATGTTCCCGAAAAATCGATATGATCAAGTGATCAAGGGCTTAAATAATTCCAATGATCATGTATTAGCGTACGCTTCGAACTTTAGTATATCTGCTGACTCTCATTTAGTCTGTATACAAACTAATACCGGCGACGAGAGCAGTTATCAGACACAAGCGATAAGTATCAATAATAAACCAAGAACGGGTGTGTATTTAATTGATTACAATTCATACATAATACGTGTATTGGTTACACTGCATATATAATTATCTTTTTATATAAATTCTACATTTTTGGCATAGTGACGGGTACAAGTTTTATTGTCATTAATGGAGCATTGAAATCGTCGATGGGTCTTTCAGCCAAATCTAGTATAGTAGAAGATGGTTTGATGGTAGAAATAATGCCAGAAAAAATGGAAGCTTTGAAAGCTGCCTTAAAGAATATGCAAGACTTTTCAATCGGATGCGGTCGACAAGGAGCACTTGAACCTGATGAGACAGTAAACATAAAGTGGGTCGACAATGATTTGCAATTCAACTTAGGGTAAATATCCTTCTAATTTTTTCCTTGAAGTTAAAGGTTAGTTAAACATAAAAAATGTTGTTTTATCTACGTTCAATTTCAGAGTTAAAAGTCCTATTGATGGTCAACAGATGGATGGCATCCCATCGATTAGGGTACACAATGGTACCGATTACAAGGGAACGAGTAGATTTATTCGCTGGACGGAAGTATTTATTATTAAGGTGTGTTTAAATGTGAGTGTAATTTTACATAACCTTAACAGGTATGTTTTTTAAACTATTTTTTTCTTAAGTCTGATGATCATCCAAATGGCGTTCACGATCCAGTGGATATAAATAAATTATCAGGTAATATAGCAAAAGCAACGTGCACAGCTTTAGTGAAGTTGTTGGATCTTCTAGCAAATGCTGGTTTAACGAAACTTGGTGTACGAACAACTGTTCATCCTGACAATGTAGGTTCACAATTATATTAAAATTTTATCATTAAAGAATGAAATTATAATCATATTATAATAATAGGTGGGATATGAAGCTGGTAGCGAAGGTATGAAATTACCACCAATCTACATGAACAGTTTGGACAACGAATTAATTCAAGTCCTGCATAAAGCAGCACAAAGCAGTCAGGATACACATACTGTGCTTGAATTGATTTTTTATATACTTGACGATTGAAACCTAGATCCGTTTTGTTAATCGTTTTAACGGATAATATAATATAAAGACCGTGATGTTTGTTTGCTCGAAGTATACAATTAACAAACTCGTGGAACTATTAAAATAGATCTTTCGAAATGAGGAAAAAATATTTTCTAACCAAGTACTAATCTATAAAAATAACATAAAAACCGCGCATATGTTGTAAAATGCATCGAATCATGTTAAGCACATTATCCAGAGAAGAAAACATTGTGAAGTTAAGCGACAAAATTTCCTTTATTGTATTAGCTTCTATCCTTCGGTTTCTGAAACTCGTTTGTTTATACCTTTTATTAGGAACAATAGATATAACATGTTTCATTGCATATAGGTATAAATTTTATAAAAAAAAACTAGGTAAGAAAATGTTGCGCCACAAATCAAAATGAAATACTCTAATTTGTTATCATGTAAATATATTTGTTTCATTGTTACTTATGGAATTTGAAAGACAATTTCTTACTATATTTTACCTTATAATCACTTGTTAGTGCGCTTCACCAAATTCTAAAGTTTTTGTAATACAAACCATTGGCGTAACTAGGTAGGGACCAGGGTGGGCCTATCTCCCCTCTTCCCGAAAATAACAGACTGGACACATTTTGGGTAACAAATTTTCAAGAACCACATGTATAGTGTGAAATGTTAGTAAAATTAAGGACTCACCTCAGACAAAAATCCTAGTTACACCATTGATTGAAACTATTCTGTAGAAAGTACCTACTTTAAAGCTGATAATTATCAATGTGTACAAGTGACTTCTAAATCATGCGGCATATTATAATCAACAGAAAAAAGCTATTACAATATTTATAACATATGTGAATAAGTTTTATGTAGCTGTTGATAATAGTCTGTAAATATGTATAAAAGCTAAATACCATATCTGTTTTATTGTGATTGGATAGATTTTGTTTCTCGAAAAGATTAACAATTAATATATATCTAAATCTCATTATTTAATATATGTATATTTTTGTGATTTTATTTTTTAATTTGTTATCTACAATTTTATCATCTTTATGTTTTAATTACATTGCCATTTACAATCATGTTGAATTACATCTTGTTCAAAAATTGCTATAAGGAAGCTGAAGCATCAGAAAAATAAGATAAGTGGTAAAGGTATACAAATATAAACTTACCCTACTAAACTTTTACAATACATTTAGTTGCTGCTTTTGGAACTTGTAATCGGTATGTTTATTAACGTATAAATGTATATATTTGTTATTAAAAATGTAAAGAATGAAATTCGTGTACTTTAAAAATGCAAAATTTTACTTTCTATTGCTTGTATTGTAATATATGTAAACATAAATTTATACGCTGAATGATCACAGTTTGTAATGTTTATTTTACTTTTTTGAAAATTGTTTAAAATAATAGGTCAAATATATAAATTAAGCACAACTTGCAATGAACTGTCCTGACTGCAAAAATTTGTACATATTCAATATTTAGTTATCAATGTACTGTAAAGCTCAAATTGATAAACACGCCAAAATTTGTAATTCAGTGGAAATTTCAAATTGAAATAAATAACAAAAGTTCTGGCGGGGAATTGAAATTTAATTAGCCTCATTTTTACGTGTTCTCAAATTTTTATTTACGTATAGTATTTATGCGTAAATAATACAATTTCATATTCCCAAGAAAAGTGCAGTAATAATGATAAACAATAATAGTTTGTTGTGCAGTAATTACTTCAATACATTTAAAAGCATTCTACATATATTTGAAATTTATATTTTTACGCGCGCTGCCTGGGCACGGAGTAGGTGGCGCGTCTGTATCCTTTACAAACAATTAGTTCTATCTTGCATCGCTAGAGGGTGGAGCTTTTCGCTGTCCGTAAAATAAAATATTTTTAATTCCTTTTACTAACCCATTTAACGCATTGTGATGGCATTTTTTCACTTCTATAAACGTCCGAGGAAACCACTCCTCTCAAAAAAGCGTGATAGTCCCTAATTTTGAGGAAAAACGCAATTCCTTATTTCTTTAGATTCGCCGTTAACCGCCAGATGGCAAGTGCTACTGTTTTCAAACAGCGCGCGCGAAAATATGAATTTTCAAATATACATACAAGAATGATGCTTCCAAAATACTTTCAATTTTTTTAATTAAATACTGTACAGAATATTGCAATCTAATAGTCATTTTTTTCTATAAATAGCTCTTCGATATAATTATTTTATGAAAAAAAGTGCCCCATATTAATTTCGCATTTGTTTCTTATCAACACAGAACGAAGTTTATACACTATAGCAATTGACGTGATCTCTTTCGCTTCATCGCCATTTTCCCTATGATAGCCACTTGAGTACTCAATCACGCATTGCAACTAACTTCAGTACGTTTCCACCATTTAGTAATGTCACATTACTACTGTCTTCATCACATATATGGTGGACAAAAATATGCGAATAGAGCGAAGAAGTAATAAATATAAGCAGTACATAACATAAAAGACCACAGGGTATTCTCGTTTCGTGCCGCCAATGTTACAATGTCTTAGGAATAATTAAAGTCGACATGCGCGGAATAAACGAAAACTCGTTATTCAATGAGTACGATCTTAAGTGGAATGGAATGATAAAAATTGAAGACATCGAAGAAGCTAAGTGTGTTCTTGCAAAGTATTTTAAATTAATTATACTGGGGGATAAAATTGCTGAAATGGACAAGTATTCAGGCCTAATTTATTGTACATAAATTTTTATGAACTGTCCACGGACATTTTACCATTGACAGCTGATATGATATGATCATGGCGGAATCCACGAAGAGAACAGAAGATGATAAAGTTAAATGTAAAATTTTAATTGTTGGTGCTGGTATGGCCGGATTATCGGCTGCAAATCACTTATTGAAAAACCACGAAACTGATTTTTTGATTGCTGAAGCTCGAGGACGGATAGGTGGTCGAATTGTTGCTATGAAACTCGGTAAATTTATACATAACCTATTTTCAAAATTGGTTAATAATCAATACATCTTCGATTACTCGTTTTAGCTTTTGATTCTGGTTATGTAAATTGATCCTTCTTTGTAATGAACAGCGTATTTTTTAAATGTATTTCATGTACATACAAAATTGTGTCCTGTTATTCAAGATAGCCATTGAAAGTGTAAATAAGTTAAACATCCTCTTTATTTTACTTTAAAAACCGAATACTAGAAATTTCTTGGTTCAAAGTCTAAGCCATTTGCATATTTTGACACAGGTAATGAGAAGATAGAGTTAGGAGCAAATTGGATCCACGGAGTATTAGGAAATCCAATGTTTGAGTTAGCAATGGCAAATGGATTAATAGACATTGTACGTGTACCAAGGCCTCATAAAGTTGTAGCAGCAATGGAAGATGGAAAACAGTTGCCTTTTCCAGTTTTACAAGAAATCTATGAAGCTTATGTATGTTTTCTAAGACGGTGCGAAGAGTACTTTCTAAGCTCTTATAGTCCTCCAGATGGCATAAACAGTGTTGGAGCACATGTGGCATTGGAAGCTGAAATTTATTTATCATCTTTACCAGTTGAAGAAAGGAAAATTAGACAACTATTATTTGATTGTTTACTTAAAAGAGAGACCTGTATTACTGGCTGTGATAGCATGGAAGATGTTGATCTCTTGGAAATGGGTTCATATGCTGAACTTCAAGGTGGAAATATTAGTCTTCCAGATGGATACAGTGCGATATTGGAACCAGTTGCAAAACACATACCAAAAACTAGCATTTTAACTAGACATGTAGTTACTAAAATTAGGTAAAGAAGGTTGACATTACTTAAATGGTACAAGTCTTAAAGAAAATCAATTTTTATTTTCATGGAATTGTAGGTGGCAGAGAAAAAAAAGTGTGGACAATGCAAATATTGAAGTTAATAACTGTTCTAATACAAATCCGCATATTGAAATACAGTGTGAAAATGGGAAAACAATACTAGCGGAACAAGTAATCTGTACATTACCATTAGGTGTACTTAAGGAGAAAGCAAACGATATATTTGAACCACCTCTGCCAAATTACAAACTAGAAGCCATAGATAGACTTTTATTTGGTACAGTGGATAAAATATTTTTAGAATACGAAAGACCGTTTTTGAATCCTGGTGTATCTGAAGTAATGCTTCTGTGGGATGACAGAGGATTGACAGAAGAGGAAAAGCAAGATGTTACTAAAACGTGGTTTAGAAAGATATATTCTTTTACAAAAATTTCAGAGACTCTGTTATTAGGATGGATATCAGGAAAAGCCGCCGAATATATGGAGAAATTGAGTACAGCAGAAGTGGCAGACGTATGCACGTCGATATTAAGAAGATTTTTAAACGATCCGTTCGTACCAGCACCAAAGAATTGTTTGCATACATCGTGGCATTCTCAGCCGTATACACGCGGTTCCTACACTGCTATGGCTGTCGGTGCAAGTCAATTAGATATTAATCGTTTAGCTGAGCCTATATTTCAAGAGAATGATCCTACTAAAATTTTAATAGCATTTGCAGGTGAACATACACATTCTTCCTTTTATAGTACTGTACATGGAGCATATTTAACTGGTCGAACTGCTGCTCAAGCGCTCTTGGAATCGAAAAAGAATGAAAAGAATTTATTGAGTCTTAGTTGTGAAGACACGAGCGATCTCAGTTCGTGGATACAAGGAATATCCTTGAATTAAATATTGGGAATTATTTGAAAGAGAATCAGAAATCGTTCTTTATCGACGTTTACACATTATTGAGCACAATTTATTACCGAGGTACGAGCGATATTTTACACTCTGTCGAGGTTGATGACAATTGTGATTTATAGATGTTTAGTATTAAGCAGAACGTATATACTGTTTTAATTTTGTAAATACTATAGTGAATTGTTTATATTATGTACATAAGGATGCCTGTTTAAAATTTTAAGACTTTATAAACGTGCATTTTTCGATTTTATGTACTATCATACCGTTCTTGTATAATCAAGAAAGGAATGATAGTTTGAAATTGTATTGCAAAACGAAACTTCATTTTGTGGGGTCACCTAACAGGTTTAGTACAGAAGTTTTATATATTCAATGCCATCGAAAGTGCTTTTTATTAAAGAAGTTAATAGAAATTAATTCAGACGTCCGTGATTATTAGCTATCGTGTTAAATAATAAAATTATATTTGCTGCTGTATTTACATTTGTAAAATAACGAATAGGATGATGTTAGATTAACATTATCTTAGTTTGAGAGAAACGACATGAAGCCTTTATGTTTGCATAGAAAATGTAGCAACGTTAATTGCTATGCATAAGAAATAGAATTTCCAAACTCTGCAAGGATTTCCGAATCACTGCTTTTTATTTTTATTAAATTTCTGTTTTCTTTCTCCAGTATGTTTTTACTTCAAAGTATTATAACAAAGTGCATTTTATCTAGTCATATTGTGTTAAGCATTTTAGTTGTATACATATAACACTATGATCTTTTATAATTTTCTAAATGCACCTAAGATACCGATCAATTTGGAATAAATCCAATAACAGTCTACTGCGTAGATCATTTTTGCATATCCGTTTGAAGTTAAGACAATAGAATAGGTGACCAAATAAATAAATAAAAGAGTCCTTTATGTTTAAAACGTGATAGAAACTTTTGCAATATTACTGTTTTAATATACATATACGTTTCGTATTTTTTCAAAGTTCTTTTGTAGTATATATTCCGGATTTCTAAGATCCCAAATAGATTTATTTTTTTGCAACTGCCACTTAATATTAACTCATGAAAATGCAAACTGAAATGTAATTGATAAAATAAACAAAAAAGAAAATATTATATGCACAGTTAGTGAATAGAAGAAATAAACAATTTTCAGTAATTCTCTTAATCAATTATTTTATGTTTTAAGTAAACCTGAATACCTCCTACAAGGTGGAGGGGGAAATGTTGAGTACTAAAACAGTTGGTACCTAAAAACTTTTTATTGAGAAATCTGTTCTTGTTTTTAATCATATTATAAAAGCACATTTTCACTGTGATAAGAATTATTTTGTTAGCACAATAATGATGGTGTATCATTTGCTGAAATAAAACGGCTGAGAGGCTCAAGTATTTTTCACGTACACGCGTGACTTTGTTTAGAAATAAGCAATAAATTTATTGTTATTGTCAGTTTGTACATTTATTGTACAAATAAATATTATACAGCATATTTTTAAGCAACTATGGCATTACTTAATTACGTACAGGTACATAAATTCTACTCAGAATTTAATTACAAAGTGTAACTGTACATCAATTCATGAGATTAATTATAATAATACAAACATTAGTTTGAATCATGCCTTAACTTTAAACACATCCCATTATTGGAATTGCTGAGGAGCAACATGGTATTAGTTAGCTTTGTTGTAACGTTGGAACAATTTAATGAACTAATTGTTATTTGTTTATTATTTCCAAATAATTAGGTAAACGATTAAAAATTTGGGATCAATACAAACAAAAAATTTTATAAAATACCATAACTAAATGTTAAAAAAAGCTAACTTATACTCCTGAATCTCTTAGCAATTCATCTATAATCATTCACAGCATAAAGTTAAAGGTATAACTAATTTCACAAAATAAGAAATAAAAGATTTGTTAATCAAATTGAACGTGGCTATTAGCCATTATTACTTTTATAAAAAGAAAAAACATGACAATATGAACAATCAAATTAACTGGTTGAGAATCAATAATATAATGCTCCCTAAATATGCAGTAATGGTATTTCAACATTTAGTTGAAATGAAACAGAATCAAAATTTTGCTTTATTTTCATCTTTATATTGTTAAATTTTCAAGCTATTTATAAATTTTGTCTGCAACGAATGTTTTCATTTAAATTATTATTAAAAAATAAATAAGATGTTAATGTTCCTGAAAAGTAAATGTAAACGTAGTTAATTATCTTCCAACTTATTTAACTTAAGTTATGCCTATATAAAGTGTAATACAGTAAATAAATTAAAAATATAAATTGACTATTCAGTTACATTCACTGCATGCACCAATGTAACTGTATAAAGGAATATATATAATAATCATTTAGTGTTTCTGTTAGAGAGTAATAAAATACATTTCTTTACTTTCTAGATAATAGTTGAACACTTTTTGTCTAGTGCAGTGAGGTATTTTAAATACCATAATATTTTTATCATTGACTTTCTACAAATATTACTAGCATGAAACAACTTCTCTTCTGCATGTATTGTGCCCCTTTACAAGCATACAAATCTACTGAAGATTGAACACATTTATAATTACTTTATATATCAAGAATTTCAAAACTGAATAAGAAGGTAACTATCTGGCCTAAAAATTTTGACTTATTTTATTATTGAACTGGACTCAAACTATGGTTTTGCAACTGAATCATACTAATAGCAAATTAAGCTATCATATTGTAGCAATGGAAGACAAAGATTAAATGTGAAACATTAGAATGCATATCTATTGGTACTAATGTTTTGTCTAGATCAATCATGTACAATCGGATTTTATACATCTCAACTATGTTATTAAAAATCGTGTATTATTTTAATTTTAAAAAATTATTTTGAAGTCAAATATTTGCATTGCAAGTTTGTTATTGCTATTTGAAGTATCCCCTTCCTTTCGTCTCAAGTTAGCAAGAAGAGAATGGTGCTTCGGAAATTGAAAAGTAAGATAAAAAAAGAACACCATTAAAATCAGAACACTTAGGCAGTAATATGTTCACTGTACCCAGAGGCGTGTAACATTGCACAATGTTAAAGAATTTTTAGTGCCTCATAATTGACCAGGTACAACTTAAAGTGTTCGGTAAAATAAATTTAACAAACGTTAAAACTTCGAAATCAAATGTAAAAGCTGGCAACTTATAATACAATCAACTGAACACGACCATTAAAACATGATCAGACAATTCGATTTTTACCCTAATTGAACGAAACTGGGATTAAGTTAAATATAACATGCCCTCAGAACGTCGTATCAACAAAATCGCTTCTCGAGTAACTACACAAGATTGCTGCCATCATACAAAATTTCGTCTTCGATAAATTTCAAGTTAGGGAATGTGTAACATTTAACGGATCAAACTGTCGCAGGAGAAAGCGAATGCTCAACGTTTCTGCTATCGTGACAAGTGAATTCTAACAATTAATACTGATCCCGACTTCATATAGACGTTGTCGTATGATGATCTGCTCCGTTCTGGGATTGTGTATTGTGCGATAACGACGTTAGCTCGTTTCTGCTTAGATGGTTTACAATTCCAGCTCCTAGTGAGTCACCCACCACGTTCACCGTTGTCCTGAAGCGGTCTCTGCAAATTTAGGAAACAAGGCTATACTTTTCATATCCCTATTTTTTTTTTAACAAATCTTATTCAAACTATGGAGCTTCAAGACAAAGTAGATGGAAATGAAAGGAAGCATTCTAAGATGTTCTATCGTCCAGCAATTTAAGGAAACTCACAGCAACCAATCAACAGCGATAACCAGAAAGACATCATCAGCTGGAAGGCGAACAGTATCCAGCACCATCACCATTGTCACCAGACCTGCCTGAGGAATTCCAGCAGCTCCAATACTTGCAGCAGTTGCTGTGATACTGAAACAAGTATTGTAACATATTATTTTGATGTTACACTCTTAACCTTTCCCACACTTGATTGTTTGATTTACCTCACTGCAACCAGCTGACCAAAGGTGAGGCTGACTTGCCGTACTTGTGCAATGAAGATAGCAGCCACAGCTTCATACAGAGCAGTGCCATCCATGTTAATGGTAGCACCAATTGGCAGCACGAATCTCGTGATACGAGGGTCAATGTTGTTCCGCTCCTCCAGGCAGTTGATAGCAATTGGAAGAGTGGCAGAACTCGAAGAGGTGCCAAATGCAGTGACCAACGCTTGTGCCATGTTTGATATGTACACATACGGATTCTTCTTTGTGAGGAGGAAATACAAGATGGGTAGAACTATGAAACCATGTATGCATAAACCGATCAGAACGGTGAGGAAGTACATTCCTAACTGGGCAACGACTTCGTCCAACGACTGCATCTCTGTGATCTTTGCGCCTACCAGGAAGAACACACCTATCGGTGACAACCTGTGAAGGTAGAATTATTTGAAACTTTACAAGGCAGTTGCATTGTACAAGATACTGTAATTTGAAGTGAAATTCACCAGATCACCCAGTGAGTGATTAACATCATCGCACTCGATAGTGACTCAAAGAAGAGAAGAAGAGGCTTTCCCTGTTGTTCCATCTTTCCTAGAGTGATACCCAGAGCTGTGGCAAAGACAACCAGACCCATAATGTTGGTTCCTGAGACGCTCTTTTGCACTGGCTCCCAGTTGTCCATATTGTCTGTACAAAGATTTAATTTTCAGTTTCTGTAATGCTAGACCTATATCACTGGTCTACCTTCTATTCTTCTACGTGATATAGTGATCTTCACCTGTCGATCCGTTTACTGGTTTCTGCATCTCGGTTCTGTGCTGAGAAATGCAAGCTTCCACCAAATTTGGAGGAAACATATTACGAACCAGGTCCATCAGAGTATCCACTGTGGACACGTTCTGCGAATGCTCTTTCGTCTTGATGTCTGGGTTGTTTCCTACTCCAGGTTGTATCGTAATTACCAAAATTATACCTGAAAGGTTAGGAATTCAACTTCAGCTTCCAGACAAGATCAATTTCTTTGTCAACAAATGATGTTCTAAACATCTACTGACCTAGTATAACAGCGCTAATAGTGGTCACCATATAATAAACGATAGCTCGAGCCCCAATCCTACCGCTGAGCGACAAATCAAGAGATCCTATGGCAGAGACCAAACTGGATATGATCAGCGGTAGGATCAAACTCTTCAGCATCCTCAGGAAGAGGTCTCCTAAGTAGTTGATGTACATAATCTCGCGTTTGGTCCATCCTTGCGGTCGGGAGCTTCTCAGGATAATACCAAGGATCACACCACCGACCACGCCGCCTACGGTGAGCATTGTCAAAGAGTTGTGCCTCAGACATGCTAGCACCTTCTCTCTTCTGGTCTTTGGCCTCTTGTTTGGGTCCTGGGGATAGTAGGAGGTACGCTCTATGATCTTGCATTGGGGATCTGCTCCTGATAGCGGGGATCTGAAAAATGATGCTGTGTTAGAAAATATACACAAAATATAAAATGTAAGCTACACAATATGTAAGTTACACTAGATGTAGGTAAGTTGACAAGAATATTAAGGAATTCTTTGAAGAGTATCTTGAAGGAATGAACACTAAAATCACCTTAATTCTGAGTGCAAATAAATCAGCCAGAAATTCCAAGAAAAAGAAACTACCAAGGGTTAATTGCAAGAATTAATCCTACAACGATGTTAACGAGTCGCGGCTCGTAACTCGGTCACTTCGATCAACAGTGGTTAGAAAAAAACTGTTGTCGAACCTAGAAATTGCGTTAGACTATATCTTATCGTTAGACCGAGTAAAAAAGACGATTGCGACCTTAACATCTGATCCCTTGCATAGTCAATGAACGCCTTCTGATTTTAATTAGCATAAGACTTTTAATTCCTTTTTCTGAGTACGTCTGAATGAATCTTAATTAAGTATATTTTTAACAGACAAGCATTTTGACGTATTTGTAATGTGTTTATCATTCAGATTCGTGGTTTGTGAGTCATTTTTATATCAACATGTTTTTGTACGAGATCTCGTGGATCGAAATGGTCAAACTTGATCATCAACATTCGCGAAACTTGCGTAACCTTCACAAATAGTAGCGCAGGATTTTTAATAGAGTTTTGTGAAAGTCTAACGGCCTTGAATATTCGACACCATTAATGAGTTGTAGTAAATCTTCGCGAAAGAAACCTTCTAAACTACAATTACAAGAATTGTCACCTTCTAAATTAGAATTACAAGCAGCATTTTTGACTGGAGAGAAATAAGCGTACGATTAATAAAGCATTGGCACACGAAGGCAATTGACAATGACTTCTATTATATCCCTGCACGTCTTAATTCAGGCATGCGCGAACAACGTTTGAATCGAATCAAATAATCAGTCAATCCGTTTGACACAATCGAGTCAATCTCTCCACATTTAATTAACTCTCATATCAACGCGATATGTATGTACAACTTATAGAGTATAACTTTGCGATTGTGGAACTTAGAATTTTTTGAATACAGAGAAAAATGGTTGGTGACTCAACGCGTGGTAACTCTATACTTGATAATCTAACGCGTGGTAACTCAACGCTTAGCAACTCAACACGTGGTAACTCAACGCTTAGCAACTCAAAGCTTAGTAACTCAATGCTTGGTAATCTAACGCGTGGTAATTCAACGCTTGGTAATCTAACGCGTGGTAACTCTATGCTTGGTAATCTAACGCTTGGTAACTCTATGCTTGATAATCTAACTCATGGTGACTCAACGCTTACTAACTGAACGCTTGGTAACAAATAATAATTTGAAATAATGTATACATGAATAAACGAGTCGTTTTAAAGCGAATAGAAGTCACCATTAAATCAACAAAATAAAAATGACGATATCGTAACCCATAGCTTCTCAACCAAGGGTCAAAGTAGTCTTCGTTATGATTTGATTGAGTCTCTGCCGGCGACCTCGGGTTAAGTAGGCCTCAAGAGGCGGTCCAAGTCTTGAAAGTCTCGTTGATGACCTTGTAGTGAGATATATTGTCCTTTGCGACTCAGTCATCGACAGGTTTTATTAGCTTGATAGAAACATTTCGAAATCTTATGTGCTTCTTTTACTTTCAGTAAGCGAGACGAATATTTTAACAAATTGGATTAATCTTAAGTGGCTCCACAGCAAACTCCACTTATCAAATTGTGCCTTTTCACGGTACGCCTCTCAACGCCGAATTCATTCACTTATTTCTTTGCCTTGACGGCGTCATTTTCTCTGTTTCAATGAACATTTGTCAACTTGCATTTTATCACATCTGAATTATAATTAGTAATTATAATTAATGATTATGTAAGCAAGCTTTAAAGAAAAAATGGAGGATGAATTCTTCCCTCTGAAACCTGAACTCTTCAATAAACAGAAGTGTAACTTTTCATAAAAATGATTTAACATTGAGTCACGCAAATTCCTGCAACATTCCGTAACCGTATCCTCGCAAATCCATTAATCAAGCAAGCTGCGAATTACATAGTAACATGTGCCTATTAATGTCATCTAAGAATGCTATATCACACACATTTCATGCACTGCAAAATTCAAAGAATATGAAATGAAGATAAATAAAACTAGTACATACAATTCAGTGGCAATTTCCATGGCTGTGCTGATTTACGTGATGGTATCCAAAAGACGGTCACCCGTTCGCATAGATCACTTCCGGTGAACCGGAAGCTGCTTCGCGCTCCGATCAGGGAAGGAATACGGTGTGGTGCGATCGGCGAGATCGGAAGAAACTGTTGATCCGGTGATGGACCGGCCACTGTCTTCTTAGATCACTGTGAATAATATCGGAAATTAGGAGGAGGAAGAGAATGGGGATCGTGTATACGCGTGGCTATTCAATGTGTAATGATGTGATGCGTGGAGATACTAGGAGTAATTCGATGCGTGATAATTTAACGCGCCGTGACTTTACGCTTGATAATGTAACACGTAATAATGTAACGCTTGAGAATGTAACACGTGATAATGTAACGCGTGGTGACTGCACACTTGATAATGTAACGCGTGATCACTCTGAGCTTGATAATCTAACGCATGGTAACTCAACACTTAGTAACTCAACGCTTGGTAATCTAAAGCGTTGTAACTCTACGCGTGATAATCCAGCGCGTGATAACTCTCTGCTTGATAATCTAATGCGTGTTAACTCAAAGCGTGGTAATCTAACGCGTGGTAACTCAACGCTGAGTAACTCAACGCGTGGTAATCTAACGCTTGGTAAATCTACGCGAGGTAATCTAATGCGTGATAACTCAACGCTTGGTAACTCAAAGCGTGGTAGTCTAACGCGTGGTAATTCAAAGCGTGGTAGACTAGCGCGTGGTAATCTAACGCGTGGTAACTCAACGCTTAGTAACTCAACGCTTGGTAATCTAACGCGTGGTAACTCAAAGCGTGGTAGTCTAACGCATGGTAATCTAACGCGTGGTAATTGAAAGCGTGGTAATCTAACGCGTGGTAATTCTATGCTTGACAATCTAACGCGTGGTAACTCAACGCGTGATAATCCAATGCGTAGCAATCTATCTTGCAGTAATCTAGCGTGCAGTAATCAAGCGTGCAGTAATCAAGCGTGCAGTAACAAATCGCATTCCCAAAAAGTAACGATGTCAAAGATCTGACCCCTCAGAGTAGATCCAGCGTAGCAAAGTCCCGTCCGCAAGCAGCAAACACATCTGATAAAGGAGAAGACATGAAGAAAGAGGCGCAGGGTAACAGCGAACACAGGCGAAGCAAAAATTGTTTGATGATAATCGTACGTACGCGTTGAACGTTGCTGGATGTACTTGCTAGTCCAGGAGAGGATGTGTGCTGATAGAGCTCTCAATCTGTACCACCTTGGGTGGTACGATTAGCTATGGCGATCCCCCTACGACGATCTCTTCCTGCCGCGCTAGCCTATCATCGCCAGATACATTACAAATACACCGTAACTACGACCCCATCGGGAGAGCACCGGGTTTTATGCGTCTATTGTTTGTCGGTTGTCCTGCTATCTCTCTCGCTGATCCGCTCTCCTCGATCACCTCTGCCCTTACTCCGATACGCGCACCGATCCCTTCCTTCCGACTTCCACTAAATCCTCTTCCTCCGTCGCTGTTCTGCTATGGAACGATGATTGAACGTGGATTAATCTGCAAAAGAAAGGTTTACATTCAGCTTTCAACTCATGAAGTACCTTTGCACCTTCTAACTTTTCAAACTAGATATGATAATCCTATCACCATAATGACAATAATATGACAATCATACGACAATTATATGACAATTATATGACAGTCATATGACAATCATATGACCATCACATGCCAATTGTATTAGAATTATAAAAGTATTTACATTGTTGTGACCATTAAATAGTAAGCTTTGAATTGACGTAACACCAGTGATATTTTGCGAAACTCCAGAAACTGTGTCAGTTTCGAAATCAGTTTGATAAGCGACCTAACTGGTACCCTAATTCGTTTAGCAAGATCCTCTTGTTTTTTGGTAGGCGGATCGAAAGTAGGAAGGAAGTGGTAATGCTTGGAAGCGTCAGAAGGGTCGAGATGGGTCAAGTTTATAATTGATTACAGTCGGGTCCGCTGAATACGCTCGATACGCACACCCGATCGAAAGGACTCTTTGTTCCGACGAAAAGTAACGCGGATCCTCGAGAATGCACGTTTCTCGAATAGAGCACTTTTACGTGTCGAGAGGAAGAAAGCTTTAAACGTATGCCACAAAATATTCTGCACTATCTGGAGCATTCCTCAATCCATTTGTAAAATGACCCTTTGTGCTGGTTTCGTTTGGTGCTGGGAACCTACGGCAATTTGTGATTTTAGGAACAAGAAAAAGAAATAAAGAATGAGAAGACAACAAAATTAATAGAACAAGAAGCAAGGAACTCGATACAGTTAAGAAGTAATTGTTTCACGACCTTCCGACTTCTAACATCAATTCCTACAATCGAACAATTACATGATCAAGTGCAAAGAGCAACACGTCGAGCAACAAGCTAACCAATTATTCATTCACGCGAACTTGTCTCGCCTATCCTGAATTACATGGCTTCCCGCATTCGTCAGGCGATGAATTTCAAATGGCACGACGCCAAAAGACGCTAAACAAAATTACGCTCGAGTATCGTTCAATGTTTTCATGCTACAAAAACATTTATCTGAATGAACTTTCTTTCTATCTGATATTTTTTCATATCTGGTAGGTAACATCGAACATATCCCCACGACAAATTACCGGCAATTTAATGAATTATTATAGAAGCAGATCGTGACGCAATCGGTTGATGATGTTTGAAACGTAGGCGAAGACTTTGGATATCCGTAATTATTTCTTTCTTCTTCACTGACCTCGAAGATTAGGTTACGTCGAAGGTAACTAAAAAAGAATTAATTTGAAATGATAATCAGAGATATTAATTTATGGAAATTATGTAATGATGATTTGCTTATCCGTTTTTAGCACAAGATCAAAGGGTGCTCTTTTAATTTTTGATTAACGAGTTAATCAAACGTTTAACCTGGTAAATGGGCTACTTTTCCATGAACGTTTAACCGAACGAGAGCTCCCTACTCTTCGCTCATTACGTGCAATTATATTGCTAAATTGCTTGCCCTATATAATATTCAATTATCCCCTAATAACCAAAATGGTTTATAATATTCAGATATTCTAAATTGTAAGGATGATTTCACTCTGATCAATTAGTAATTTTCAACTCAAAATCCCTTGATAGCGAAACTGAAGGCCGTGAAAAGAAACGTAACGGTTCCTTAAAATCAGCTACTTGCTATTCCTCTAATTTATTCTTGTTATCCGAGTAACGGGACCAGACGTACGAATTGTAAGCATTTGTCAGAAAGAAGAATTCCAACAAGATTAAGTCTTCATAAGTCACAAACACCCTGCCACTAATCCGTCTAAAAAAAATGGCAATATATCGCGAGTTACAAAATTCTGTCATTCTTGACATTCAGTATGCATGAAATCAGAGAACAGATTAGAGCAAATAATTACGATTCAAGAACGCAATTACATTCTTATGCAACGCTGATGTAAATGATGTTTATCGTAGCGCACCATTTGTCCCATCTATTGTGAAGCACAAAAAGGAATACGGATAGTTCCGGTTTATATTCTCATTTTCACTCATATTTTCTCAGAACGTATAATCACCGTCCGCATTTTCGAACAATCTGGATCAATTATTGTACAATTAGGTCCCTGTAAAAAATATATACTATTTATTAAATGTAACCTCATAGCAACAGTGCAAGTAATAATTATACTGTTACTTCCTTTCCGTTTATAATTATACGTGGTATTAGATAACATATGATAATAAACGGTGGAAGCCGATAGTGAACTATTTTACAAAAGATTTAGAGTAGTATGATGTGACACGGCACAATACGTTTATTTTCGACCGTCTAAATACGTCTATTTCCGACGTAGTATCAGCATCGTCAATATTCTGACAAATGTGTGTTCAATCATATTTTAAACTCATCTACTAAAAACATATTTTCATTTCAGCTACAACATCTGTTTAAACGTGTCGACGCACCACGTGCGTCATATAATAATGGACGCACGAAATACGTCTTACGAAAATTGTGCAACAGAAAATAAAGATCATACTTCATAATAGAATAGCATCTTCAAAAATAGTTCCACGAAGAATATCTGCACGATAAAATTAATGCGCGATAAATGCATGCATGTTTGAATAGATGATATTGAAACAGGTAGCAAACAGTGGTCCATGGTTTTATTTTCTTGGCAGCATCGGTGAATATGAACTCTGTTGACAAAGATGAAGTTGAAGCCAATTTCGATATTCCCAGATACAAGTTGTACGCAAGTCGTGTATTTGTTATATAATATTTGTAAAATGATACCCACTTTATCTAAATTGCCTAAAAAGTGCAATTTTTTCCTTGTCCTTTCTGATTCGCTAATCGTAACATAATATTTCACGTGTTCCATTATCGCATTACTTAATTATCTGTTCTCTTCTACCGTCAACTATAATCGCCGCACGTGTGCCGTCCCTGTAATTTGATCGTGGTTTCTATGTAACTGTCAATCATTTAACCGCAAATTTCTTCATAGAGAACCTTAGAAACGACGAATTTGTCTTTGGCAATAACCTGGTTATTTGGCAATAACCTCTTGTAAAAAATAATTGTCTTAATAATAAATAAAATTGGATCACGTTTTTCCGCCAAAACGCCATGCAAGAATCGACTAGTGGCAAGTTGATACATTTTCGATATTATAAATCGAAACTCATCGCAAACTTCATTCTAAAAGAAACTACGGGTTATACTTCTTTTCGTAATAAATGTAAACATTAACCTATATTTCGATGATAAGTTGCTGGACATTACACTTACATTAATACAGTCATTCAGTTGGGGATAATTTAATAACAATTGCATTTTCAAGCACGAATGGAATGCAACGATGACAGATACGAATGAAGAGTATATATAACAGTTTCTTTCATCGCAATAAGAATAACATGCAATTTGTAATCGCAGACAGACAAAGTGAATTTAATATGCAGCGTTTCGAGATCAGTCGATAATTGACGAAAATCTCTAACGAGTATCGACAGTTGGTGAAAGTCGAACTTTAGTGCAAACTGTTCACGATTAATTTATCGATTGATACTTTGGCATCATTACGTACTTTTTATCGGTACATACTGCGGTCTTAGAAAGAAAGATTATGTGTCTCACCTTGAACAAGCGTGTTGAAAGTCGCTCTTCGATTTCGCGATCTAAACAAAACACTTCGCGTGCACAGTAAGTACGCGCCGATTATGTTGCCAATAAAACGTTATACGGAAGTGATTACGTTTACCGCGTAAACTATAACAGACTCGCTTCGGATCAAATAATAGCAAAAACAAAAAAGAAATACAGCACAACAATTCACTCGTTATATTATCGCTTTCGTGTATACTGTGCGATGACAGTCGTGGGACTGTGCTACTACTAGGAGCGTGTAATTCGAGCCAAACGTTCGAAAAGCGCGCGAGTGGTGGGGAAGTCGAAGGAAAGCAAGAAAGGAACAAGTTCTATGAACCGCGTAATCTGATTGGTCCTCACGTAATCTGGCTCGTCGCATTCACCAATCGCGTTCCATTACTCGAATCCAAGCTCCACCAATTGACGCACATCCTCTATATAGAGGCGGTAAATCGTAAACGAATCTATCAAAGTTTTAATTGATAATTACAATTAAGATCAAGGAAATAAGAAAAGTATATCTTTTTCCAAAATTATATCATTTTATTATCACATTTATAATATTCAGTTTTATAATATACAAATTAATACTTTATAAGGTTAATTTACAATACTCGGATCGTAATTTAAGACCAAGGGCAGCAGGAGCGACGGTACTTAACCAACTGACTAACTTATTTTTACTGTAAGACAATTAAATTGTTAACTATTTTTATCTAGTATAAATTCCATCAAATATTACCTTTTACTTGTAATTTTTAGAAGTTCCTGAGACATACAAGGATGCAGATATAAAAATGGTGTACTTAATATGGGATGCATTGCTTGTGACAATTCTGTATATTTTAATTCTGCTCCGGTAATAAGTGACTGCGCCTCTTCCATAGATATTAGATTAATTCCAGGGAAATCTGTCGAAATTAATTATATAAATATATAACTTTTTTGTTTAATTAAAATTTCATGTTAAACTTATGTTCAACTTGATTTTACAGATTGGATCATAGACAACAATTAAAAAATTAAGTTCTTGGCGATATAACAAGTAATGCAAAAGGTGACAGAGCTCAATTATTGTTTAAAAAATTTGACAAAAATTATAATTCATATATATATATATATGAGAATCGGGAAAAATGGTATGTTCAATGCACAGCATTGTCACAAAACATAGATTTCCTTTGTTTCTCGTATCTTTCTCCTTCAGTCACTCTTGATCCCTTTGCTGACTTCTTAGCCTAGTTTAAGATCGGCTACAATCGAAGGAACAATCAGTATTACGTCGCCTGCGACTTTCAACAGCCTGTACATACCAGATTAAGGTCTAGTGGTGATCAGGGAGCAATTGTAATGGAAGTTTCATATTTTGATGAATAGATGTTATAAAATTAACGACATTCAAGAAACGCCGTTAAAAACCTCGTCAAATATAAACGAAGTTGAAGGTGATTTTTTATCTACTTTCTTTCGATCTTTTAATTATCATTTTCACCTGATTTCCAGCCATTAAAATAAAGCACTGGAACGCTGTAGCTCATCGACCACAATACATGATGTTCTGTAACCAATGGTTTCTCGATAGGAGAAGTGGCTTCAAATGGGTCTTCATCTAACGCGAAGTTCAAATCGTCCGTAAACTCATTATTTTCCGGTGCCTTCCAGTCAAGAACGGAAGTAAATTGCTTTCTCTGTCGAACGATATACGCTTCCCCAGGAATGTCCTGTAAATCATATACTGAAAATTATCATTCCTCTTCAATTAATAGAGACCGAACTGCTCAATGGATTCACCTTGTTACCTCGCAGTTCCCATCCATCCGATAACTCATTCGACATCTGTACGAAACTTTCGGCATTCTCAAGAAACTCGTCCCACGTAATCGTGCCTAGGCCGTCCATCGCTTAACAGACCAAAATATGTAAATAATTTCTTGTACAGTTACTCAGTTTTTAAAATAAGTCATTAGCGAACCTTAAGAAATAACAAATTTAATTATTATATTATGATTTACAGAGTCCTTGAATTGTCCAACTTGAGGTGGTGGGTGAAGTTTATTTTTAATGTTGAAATTTTACGCGCAACACCATTGACTCCTGTGCGCTGAAACCCGCTAGCCAACTTACAATGTAGCACACCTATTGAAACGCAAACATTTACAATAATGACGTTTTCCAACATTACGTATTAAATTCTATATATAGATTTCAGTTTTGCAGCGCAGCTGCACGGTAAAAAAAACATTTGACTTTGCTTGGATCTATCAGCTTAAAAAAATTGGTGATCAATGAAATATAACCTTCCTATTTGATGTGCCTTGATACAATGAGAAGTAGAAAGTTTTTCTTTCTATCATAAATTCATTAGATAAAGAATTTTGAAACAGTCAAAGGCAATGAGTGAAAGAGTGATGTACAAAGAACAAAGGTCCTTGAAACTTTTCTTCATTTTTCATTGATTTCCAAAAATTAACGATACATTAATTTCGCAATAAAATTGTGTAAGGGGAAGCTGTACATCCGAAGGAATGGCCTGTCTCTTTTCTGTCCGACCCCTCGACGCTCAGTCAATTGTCGGCTATTTTGCATCGGCAATGTTCGCTGATATTCGGTCGTGTTCGGTCATCCCCGCTATCCATACATGTACTCATAGCTTGTATAATGTATGCGTGCCATGCACATATATATATGCAGCTCGCATGCAGCAATCGACAGCCAATAGCGCGTGGAGTTGTAATCAGGAATGTAGCAACGCCAGATAGAATTTTTGAATCTAATTTGTTCTATTACTATTATTTAATGTATTCAAATATTATTATGTACCAGTCCATTTAAAATTCTGTCCAAATAATTAATCATTACCATTATATACCAAAAATTAAAATACTAGTTCTATAAGTTTCAAACAACTACTATGTAATACTTATATGTTATTAAAGACAATATATTTTATAATTTAAGCATGTAAAATGTTTATTTTGTGTATATAGATAAATAGTATCATAAATGGAAATTTATATAAATGACACTAGAGGTACAGAAAAGATCAAGTAGAATATTTTGTACCCAAGAAAAAATTATTTCTATAGATTAATGAAGAGAATATAATGAAAACGAAAGAATTATTGAAATTAAATAGTAAAAAAGTAACTTACGTACGGTACTGGTGTGAAAAGCAATAGTTGCGCGCGCACTCGTTATGAGACATGCGCAAAAAAGAGAGCGACATTAGCGTAAGAGGAAAGGAGATAGCCAGTAGTTCCCGTGACGTGTACGTGTGCGCGTGAACTGTACGTATGCTGAGTACGAAATACACTTCTAAACTCGTGCGTATTTATACAAAAATAAATTCATTCGTGTAGCGTCCACGTGTGTAAAAGTGACACCGTGTTTCGTCTACGTTTACCACGAGTTAGGTATGTAGGTGTAACAGATAAAAGAAACGGATTCGTCGATACGGGAGTGAGAACGCGCGTCGACGTACGCATCAAGGATTTGGAAATCGGTGTGTCACCGTCACCCTGTTACGAAGAAGTAAAGCGCGAGTGTGTCTGTCTGTCTGTCTCTATCTTTAATGAGGTGAGGCGGGATGAGGTGAAGCGTTGTGAGGAGAAGTGAGGTGAGTGGCAAGCAAGCCGAAGCTGAAGAGAGTGAAGTGACCGAGCCGTAACTGCGGTATCGCGGTGAGAGGACGCGTCGCCGTTTCTGTCAAATTACAGAACGCGAGGGTACAGAAACAGGTTTGATAACCAGTGAAAGAATCGAAGAAAAAGAAAACGAGAGAGAGGGCAAAGTGAACTATTCAAGGGAAAAAAGAAGAGGAGTGTGAAGTCTATGAACGATGACGGCGTGCGTTCGTTCCGCGGTCATGCGTTCGCAATTCGCTGAGCCATGATATGGAATACTGTGTTTAGTATAAGCTGCTGGCTGACGTGTGTGACCAAACAAAAAATTATTTTCACTATTGGTTCGGTTCTTTTTCCCGCGAAGTGATGTGCACATTTTCGTGCCCGTTCCTTTGGAACTAAACACATTTACGGGTACATTTTTTATATATTAACATTAGATTAATAATTTATATAAAACTGATATTCTTAACGAATTTTTATAAATACTTTCGCGAAGCTCATACCGTGTTGTTATTTTGTTTGCATAAAAACTGATAACGTTTATATTTGAAACTTTTTCACACTGTTCACATGTCATTTAAAAATGAAAAACAGTATTTTATTTTAAAATCACGTAGTGTTTACTTTGGGCCAATAACCTGCCAAGGTTTTATAAAAATAAGCTCGAAAGTGTAAAAAAAATGTCACGTGATAAAGATGCGGGAATTGTACACGTACGATTGTATACTGTATAAGAAAAATAAGTATCAAATTGATAGAAAAACGATCGGTATCGGTTTCTTTGTAATTGCTAGATGTCGCTAATACCTATTCGAAGTTGGCGGGGAATTGACTTTATCCAATTTTTTTGTATCTGCAGATATTACAATTAACTATTAAATACGGACGCCAATAGGTAATGGAAATGACAAGAGGACTCGTGCTTTACGAAACACATTCGAGGACTGCAATAAAACAATAACTGCAAGCGTGTACAGTTCGAAATACATGCAAGGAACGAGAGCACTTATAACGCGCGTATATTCGATGCCAACGGAAACTAGGGAAAAGTTACTATATATCTAATTCGACTTTCTACCATATGGTGGCGTTTTAATCGTTCTTGATGCTTGCCACCACACCGGTCATTCGCATATCGCCCTCTACGATACTACTCCTAACAATTCAGTTCTTCCTTTTCCCCGTTCGTGCGGGATCAACAGTGTCGGACATTACTAGTTGGGACGGAACAGTGGTTCTGTTTACACTGGAAAAATTGACAGTCTTCAAGGATGTATGCAAAGGGGAAGGGGTCTACAGTGCCCTCGGACTCTCAAGCAAGAGAAAAGTACGTATTATTTGAATCTTACAATATAATATTATAGGAAATTAAAATAAAAAAAGTCAAAGAAAAAAATTTGCCGATTGATCGACCAGTGACTCCATTTTTTTTCTTTACACCGAGCGTGCGTACAGGTATCGGTCGGTCCAAAACCGGGGATCCGGATTCGTCGAGTAATGCGGCATTACTGTCTATTCTCGATGTTAATATACGTTATAATGAAAACATCCGATGTACGATCTTGTAAGATTTCTTGTCATTTGAGAAATCTTAAGTGACATTTAATTCGATTTTCATTGATTTTCAAAGAATTATAACTTGATGGAATAATTTGGCGGAAACATTTATGAATCGAGTTGTTTACTTAACTGTCTTGTTTGCAACCTGCTTTCCCGTAAATTCGACTGAACGTGTGCTATGACTCACTAGAATCAGTTGTCTTGCAAAGCAGGCCGATTGGGCGCCATGTTTTTATCATTTGCAACCAAGTAGTTTACGCAAAATATTGGTACTATGACATTTCTCAAAACTTTTTTTTTTACGTGATCTAATCATGTATAAATATCAAATTTTATTGTGGACACAAATACAAATATTTCAATTCATGTGTTTGTTAAACAAAATGATTGTTGTTCTTTATATTTTTGTAAATAATAGCTTTACTGTTTGGGACTGATATTGATAAAAATTTAATGTTAATTAATAGAAATTTCTTGAAGTACATTAAAATAATTTTGTAAAAATATAATAATATATATTTTACATACTTGAAAAACATTTATTATTTCAGGTTAGCCTTGTACGTGTATGAATATTTATTACATGTTGGTGCACAAAAGGCAGCACAGACATTCTTATCGGAGGTAAACATTTAAAAATAATGTAAAGATCCAATGAAATTTATAGAAAGTCTTATATTTTTATTACATATTTGTTCTGTTTGTTGTATAGATACGATGGGAAAAAAATATCACACTCGGAGAACCACCTGGGTTTCTACATTCCTGGTGGTGGTAAGCATTATATATAATATTAATATATAGTAATGAACATAATTAAATAATCATCCATAAATAAATATTATAATTTTAATTGTTATTATTTCAAATCATTTCAGTGTATTTTGGGACTTATATTCAGCGGCACCAGAACGGCGGGAGTCTTGTGAACACAGTAGCGAAGCAAAAGCTTTTCATGACTATGTTAGTATTCTTGTATAATGATACAACAATTCTTTTACTATGAATATATGCAAATTTTAATATAAAAACTTTGTTAACAGGGTTTTGTAAACAGTGGTTATGGAGTCAATGGTATTGCTCATGTAAGTTTTGTTATATAAATTTAAATCCATAAATTATTTAATACTTATTGCATCCATTGTTAGGTATAAATTTGGTTAGTAGATAACTATAAGATCATTACAGAATGCTGGTCCAGCACCTTCCCCCATAGGACAAATGCCACCCAATGATGGTATGCCTGGTGGTCCAATGCCTCCTGCTTTCTTCTCAGTAAGTTTTTTTTTATATTTTTAAACTAGTTATATATTTATGTTGTTTAATTTTTTTTTTCTTTTTTTCGAATAATCTGTACTTGATAAACTGAAGAATTACGCGAAATATTAATTTATTTGATTCGTTATTTGTTATATTTTACGTATTATTTAAATCTACATTAAAACGTATGTTTTTAATACAATAATTTATCTTTTAAACGTGAAAAAAGTACATACTTTTTACTTTTCTTTTTATTTTCTTTGTTATTTTTCTATTACAACTACATAATTTCAAATTCTCAAATTGTAATATATAGCATAATTAATGCCTCTCTGTGGAACGTGCCCATTTTATTTTAAAGAACATGTCTATTTATATTAACTAGACTTTATACATACATGCATATGTGTATATGTGAAGAAGAGGAAGGGGCAAAGATAATAAACGCGTATTTTTCCTACAGAGATACAATATTATCATTATCAAACATAATTATATAATATAAATTTCATTACAAATTATTGAAGTTACATATAATAACAATTTGGTCTTTAAGTATAAGAAAAAAGGAGAGTTAGCATTACAACGTTTATTTTAATGAAATCAGACATGTTGACTGTATATAAACACATCACAAATACTTACGTGTATATACATAAATATGTATATTTGTTACCATTGTTATGCCTAGTTACAATTTTCATTCATTATAGTCCTACACTTGATTCAAAGCTTTTAATATAACTGAACATACATGTTCAAATAAAACGTAGGATGTATATATAAATAAAATAATCGTAATATATAAATTTTAGTGGTAGTAAGTCCCAGAAAACATCACAGCAACATTGTTTAACATATATTATGTAACATTTTATATCCTATTATGTCTGGTTAATATAGAATAATAATGTAAATAGTCATTACAAATATTTCATTTACATGGAAGAACTACAATCTTTTGATAAATATAAAATGTACACAAACTAACTGAATATATATTAGTTTTGAAACAAGTGTACATTCAAATAAGATTCTCATGTCATGCTTGTCTACACTGTATCTATGTACTTATTTTCTCTCTGCTATGTATCTAACACTTGTATGTGCGTTCCTCTACCATTTTCACTCTCTGATGTCCTTTCTGCATAAAGCAGGTTTCAAAAGTTTATCAGAAAAGAGTTGTATAGATGTTAGATAATAGCTTTAGTTTTAATACTTTTAATACTTGTATAGTAGGTATACATATAAATGATAGTGTTTTACCTTGTGCTGACCTAATTTTCATTTAACATTGTATCAATTTTTGTCTTAGTAATTATGAGTAATTCATTCAGGTATACAAAACATATCTAGTATTTTATGCTAGTACTTGTTTTCTTGATATAGGACTTCGTTTTGCTCTGATACTCTAACAATAAATATTATAGTTTTTATTAAAAATTTTATAAATAGCAGCATGTACCGATATTTAGGATAATACATTGATTTTATCTTAAATCAATATATATGTCAGCTAAGGTTACACTCTTTCAAATTCTAATATATCTAACATAAAAGCCTGCTTAGATAGTAGCTTAGTATTCGATACAAGCGGTCCACGAATAGTTAGAACTAAATATTACTAAGGTATCCTCGTTGACCGCTTATCATTATATTGAGATAACAACATATGTAGGTAAAAGAATTTCTTAGTTATGCGTATATTGCTTGGTCAAACTATCCTTCGAGTCATGTTAAGCTAATGATATTGAAACTAAAATAAAAACGACGAAGTTTCACTTTGAAATATGTACTATATTTGATAAAGTATCATATTTTTGAAACATACAATTTACTTCTCTATTTCAAAGTGAAATGAGATACTCTCAGGCATTCATTATTAAATTCTTATTCTATGTATAAAGTGGTAATTACGAAATAATTGAATTACACAAACATTATGGTAAAGTGTAAACTTTATATTATGAAAGTTTAATTTATTACTGTATTTTCGTAATTATAACTTTTAGAATTTTAAGGTGCTGACCAACATAGTATTAACACGATCATACCCAAGCCTTCTAGTCTAGCTGTTGCCTGGATCGCAGTGTTGCTACATGTCTGTCGTTTGCGTTGCTTGTTGCAGAACAACTCGACAATGCGACCATCTCCGCCCACACACCCCTCATCACAGCCATCCCCCCAGCACCCCCAGCCACCCCCGCCCCCACACTCGCAGATGATGTCCACTCAGGTAAGCCTCATTCAACACATACACTATCACTCATGAAAAATCACTCAATCCACTATCATTACACCGTATCATTCTGTACCTATGATTGTTTGCTCAAAGTTGCTTTTTTTCCTATTCAAATTACTTCTACTTCACAATGTTCAACCCATATATTTAAAGTCAACCGCAGAACTTACATATGGTGCGGTAAAAGTACTTAAATGAATATAATGTCTTAATATATTTGTACAATTTGAACACTTGATACATTGAAAATTAAAACAATATCTTACAATCACATATTTGTTATATATAAAAAACACGTAAAGTTTAATAAAAATATAACATCAAAAGTGTACGGTAAGCAAAGGATTTTCTAATGTTGTAATCATGTAAAGGTTAGTTATGTTTCTATTACAATGGCTTATTTTAAGGTAAGATTTGTTGTAAATGTACATCATGATTTACTTTAACTTATTGTTGAATATGAGCCCTTATTGTTTGCAATCCTATTTGCACACCAATATCTCACACATTTATAATATGCACTGTGATGACTTTCATCAAAGCGCATACATTATATGGCCAAATGTAACAAAATGCTTGTTGTGGCTGCCTGGTGTGTTAATTACGTGATAATAACAAGAAGCTACGATCTAATATTCGTCGTTTTACCTATGCAATTTGTCTTGAGTCATCATTTACTTAATGTATTGCTTTCCTAACTTGTTGCAGTTCTTGGGTCCCCGGTATCCAGCTGGTCCAAGGCCTGGAGTACGTATGCCACAAATGGGGAATGATTTCAATGGGGTATGTATAATAATTTTGAAAGTGCAAACATTACATGTACATTGAACAAAATTATTTACATATTTCTGTTTGTATAGCCACCAGGACAACCAATGATGCCAAATAGTATGGATCCAACTAGGCAAGGTAAGAGCTCCATTATATGCTAGATTCATATTGATTTTTTTTCTGGCATTGATAATAATTGCGAGAGGAGAATGGCATAGACGCATGCATACCAAAAACCACACAGCAATAAATAAATAAGTAATTATTTAAAGTGGATTGGATTGCTGTGATGTGGAGTGGATTGGTTTTTGAATTGTCTAGTTACATGCAGTGGTGTAGTTTTTTTTAAATTAAACAATTATAATTAGAACTCCATATTTGATATAATTCGATGCATAAGCTAAATATTCCTGTTCTCCTTATTACATTAACAAACATATATATATCTATATAAATGTACAATTTTTTAGATAGCTCACATATTTTAAAAATAATATAAAATGAAAACTCTTTTTATATAATGATTTCTCCGTGTTATTTCAATCATTGAGAATTTTCTACTTCTGTTCTTCTACAGTTCATTGTTGTACAGCATTGTATATAACATCAGAAATGAAATTCAACTAGTTTTTAAGCATTTTAAATAATCTTTATTTGATGAAATAAATTAAAGGAAAATATAAAGTAGTAGAAAGTTGTTTTGGCTCTACTTGCATTCCTATGTGAGATTTGTTAGTACATGCTGTAAACATATATTTTCACAGTCAAAATATATTTACAACTGTATTCACTATGCGACCGCAAAGTAACTAGACCTTACCGCCATCAACCTGACCTTACCTACCTGCCGTACTAATGTGTGCTCTTGTGTTCCTCAGGCGAAGCTGGAGAATTTGTAGGGTGGCAAGGTAGGAAGCAACCCAGCAACCAAATCACACTCACATGACTTAGTCAAGCCTAACTTTTATTTTTTCTCCTGCTCGTTTAAGAAATTTTTGTTTTCACATATATGAATAATTGCACTAGCTTTGTTTCTTTGTATAATACTTGCTCACCCGATCTTGCATCCAGTTTGTCAATTACAATTTAGTGCGTTAGAAAACGTGTTTAATTTTTAACAAAAATATGTTAAGAGCCAAAGTTTCACAGTTTTCATGTAAATAATTAATAAGTAATCCAAAGTATATATATCTTCAATAATACCGTTAACATATAACTGTTTATTACTACGTGCAATGTATTGAACTTGTGGCTAACAAAATTTATCAACTTTTTTTTATGTGATAAAACACTAAAATTATAATACAGTTGCTTCCTTTCATGTGAAAGATTACATCAGTATAAATTCTCTACAACACTAGTACCTAACAATGTCAAATTATTAATTGAGATTTTATATCATTTATATGGAAGTAATTTCATAATCAGTCAAATACCAATTCAGTACCAGTATCGCTGTATAATATTCTTTGTCTAAATAGGTAATAATTGAATGATTGTCTTGTTTGTTATGTATTTGTCATACATTGTGCTGTTGTATATTTTCGTGTCGACTTTGAAGCACAGAGACTTGTAAAAGTTACTTGGTAGCACTGTTTTTATCCTTCGCATGGGCTTTTCACTTCATTACTTCGTGTAGATGCACATTACCAATTCAGCATGACATCCACTCGCTTTACTATAAATTTGACTTCGGCAAAGCATGATTTGAAGTTAAAGAACTTCAGACTAAGCAAGTAAATATTACAATATTATCGAATATTATAATAATTTAGAATCACATGATTTGCCGTTCGTCCAAAGATTCACGATTAGCATTTAGTATTAACATGAAACTAGAACAGTATTAATATTAATGTGTTCAGAGACATATAAATCAAAAAGTGTTTTTGTTAATAGCTCCACCAGGTATGAATCCCATGAATCCAAGAATGAATCCTCCACGAGGTCCAGGAATGGCTCCAATGGGACCAGGAAGTTATGGGCCAGGAATGAGGGGACCACCGCCTAACAGTAGTTTAGGTCCAGGGGGTCCGGGAGGTCCAGGAATGCCACCAATGAGTATGGCAGGTGGCAGACAACAGTGGCAACCTAACACATCCACGGTACGTTTCAAATTATTTATTAGAATACGTTTAATAGTTTTTTAAAGTATATAATCTTGTCAAATATATAAAAACAAACATCGACATTGTGACGAGAATTTTACTTTTATTCTAGCCAATGAATTATTCATCATCATCGCCGGGTAATTATGGAGGCCCGCCCGGTTCAACGGGTCCTCCAGGCCCAGGTACACCAATTATGCCCAGCCCACAAGATAGTAGTAATAGCGGCGGCGAAAATATGTATACCATGATGAAACCTGTACCTGGAGGAAATATGCCTGGTGTAAGTATATTTTGTACTTATTATTTTATACTGTCGTAATTAATTGATGTTTCAATGAATATTTAATGAAAGGATATTGAATTAAAAAAATGTAATTCGTGTTATGTATCAGGATTTTCCAATGAGCGGGGGACCAGAAGGAGGTCCAATGGGCCCTATGGGCCCAAACACAATGGGTCCTGTTCTCAATGGTGATGGCCTTGATGGAATGAAAAATAGTCCGGCTAATGGTGGCCCTGGAACACCACGAGAAGACAGTGGAAGTGGAATGGGTGACTATAATCTGGGTGGTTTTGGAGGTCCTGGTGAAAATGTAAGTATTAGTAGGTTTTTTAACAATTCTCAAATCTATGGCAGTTACTCGACGTGTTAGTATGGACTTATATGTATTAATTTCTGTTAAATATTTAATAAATAATCAACTTTTATAAATTTTTGAATTAACTGTTGTTTATAGTTTACTTCCTAACGCTTTGATTCTGTTTTTAAAAAAGTTAGATTTATTACCTGAAACGAATATCTTTAAATACACCTTATTGCTCTTTTGCAATACTTAAAAAGCAGTAATAGTTTCAAAATAATATCGTGTATATTATGTTCATAACATGGGCTTATTTGATATTGATCATTAACTTAAATATTAAGACTTCAAAGTTGCATAAAAGACTTGTTCCTAACACATGTTTGTCTGAAATGGTTAAATGGCGATCGAAAACCATATAAGTCCATATCGGAACCTACCTTTCTTCTAATTATTCGGCAATTAACAGATTCAGGTGCTTCCATCAGTACGTCAATTACTTATATATCTCATTAAAAATAATTTGGGTTTTATTACATTAGAGGGCTTATCCACAAGCTTGTTTCAACAATCTGGTTAATGCTTATCTAAAGTATCAACATTTTTACAAAAATTCGACATGTCGTGTTTAATAATATAGGCTTTTTGGGAAATTTAATTTAGATTACCCACTTGCATCTAATGTTGTAACTGTTTGGCTCAAATTGTATCTAACTATTATCATACTAACAGTATGGCTAATGATGCAAACGCAAAGTGGGCACAAAAATCATGGAACGTTTAAGTACTTCAACAAATTTCCGTAATTATATAAAAAGAACTTATTGTGGCAACAAAAATCTCAATCTTTCCTTTGTTCAAAGTAATGTTGGTAAATAGTGTTTATACTTAAAATGTTTCAAGGTTTTTCTACTCACTTTATATTTAAAGAACAATACGGAACAACTTTCGTCTAATGATATGCAAAACTTCATAAAGTGTATTGTGTACGATAACAAAGAGATTCTTAAATTAAGCAATGATTTTTGACAACTGATTTTGAATTGAAAGATACAATCTTAGATGTAAAGTTAAATAAATAACCTCTGATAACTGGTGAGGTTACAATAATGAACTCAAAAATCGTTTTGCTTTCAGAGAATCTTTTTGTTTGTTTTGAAGTACGATACACTTTACGGGAAACCTCATATAATATAATATAATCGACTTCTTTAACGAGCGCGTAAATACGGTGTTCTTTTGTAATCGTTATTTCGGATAATGAGTAGGTTTTTAAATCGAAAGAGTAATCAGTAATCTCGCACGTGCGCCTTCTGTATTCCCGACAGTTTTTTTAAAAAGTCAAGTCGCCTTGGATCCAGCCTCGAGTTCGTAGATGCCGTAGATTTCCGGTTAATCACACGCAATGTGGAAAAGGATCATACGCAAACCCTGAATTTTAAGTGCGCGTACGTCATCACGTGGTACGCGATTCGTAAACGATTTCGTCAATGGCTCAAGCACAATTTTCGCTCGTAGCAACATAGAGAACGAAAGAGAAAAGAAAAAACAACACATAGACTATTCGCGACTACGCATTAATCACTCCTAATCAATTAGGTTAGCATTTAAGTGCTCATTACGTTACTATTAACAGAACTATAATACTTGAATCATCATCATTACATGCGCGCGCGCAACATACACTATATAAATATTTAAAAGTATATATATACACGTTACATATATATATGCTTTGCTAAATACTCACAAGGTTGCAGATTAGGATTTTTATTAATTTCTTTCTTTATTTTATTTTATTATTTTTTTTTATACGAATATTTCTATACATTTTATTATTGACAGTACGATATCATTTTTTTTTTGTATCGATTCGTGTCAATGCTAACGTTTATTATTTATATTTATTTGAACATTAGCTTGTAAGCAAAGGTGCCTGAAAAACACGAACTACTGTGATTATCAATCGCATAATTGTTAATCAATTTCTAATACTGTTTTCTATCCTATCCTTTTTCTTTTTTCTTTTTTTTTTCTTCCTTTTTTTTATGCTTTTGGTTTACTGTCTTTCTATTAATCGCACCGCTAGCTTGCCGGCTAGCAACCGGCTTATTTTTCATCCCATTATAGAGTTAGAATTCTGTCAGTATTAGGTTAGAAAATGGTACAATACGAATCCATGACAGGTAAGAGGTTGTAAAAAGATTTCGAATCGCGCATATACAGATGTTTACCTATGAAGGTGATTTTAAATTGTTTATTTATTCGAATAGAATTTGAACGAATTGCAAAACTCTGTAATGAGGTGATCAAATTTGCCGAACTCATACCGAGTCCCTCCACTGTTTGCTCAGAAAATTCACTACTGATAGAAGCAAGTTCGCGCACTATCGATTCGCAGCCATTAACATCGCAATACTTTGCGAACACGATCAACGACACGTTAGATTTAACAGGCGCATTTCCGCTAGTGCCTTGGTTGAAAAAGTATAAACATCCTTTACTTTTTCCAATTGAGAAAAGAAAATAGTAAAGTACGCACATCGATGTAAAATGTTAAAGTTAACGAACGCATACCAATCTAGTCATACGATTACACGATCGATTACTATCGAACCTAATATTAAAACGATGGTTCTTGATAGAACTGAATCGAATTGAAAAGAGGTTGACACAGTCAAAATGCATTTGTATGTACCGTTTGCTTTTGACACATTGTTTCAGCAATTAATATAATAAAAATCTAGTAAATAGAATAACGAAAGCATATATTAGTAATTAAAAGCAACGAATTTGTCAAGTTCCTAGAAAATTTTCATTGTAAAAAGTTCCTCTTTTAATCGACTTCTCTTTTATAAAGAACAGCAATATAAATTTTTTTTCTTTTTAATAATAATACTAATTTCGTTGAGTATTGCGAAGCGAATGGTCATGCGATTAACTTAACAAAAAAAGTACTTGGAAAAAACTTATAAAGAAAATGTTATATATATAACGTGCGCATGATATACGCATATATATATAGACACTATATATATAACGTAACCTATTTTTGTATGGAATAAGAGTCGTAGACGGTATAAGTACTGAACCTAAATGAATGAGTGTGAAAAAAGAAAGAATAAAAATATACGGGCCGATAATCGAAGAGAATAGATAATATATCGTGCGAACCTCCCGGAATCCATCCGTCCGTAATGGTTATAGGTCAGTACCGGACTATGATGTGCTGCTGTTAGTTATGTTAAAAATTAACTTAAAATATTTAAAGAAAAGTATTGATCGAATTATGTAAACGATACAAAGAGAAAGAAAAAGCGAGGAGGGAGGGAGAGAAAGCGCCCATTGCGAGTGCATGCTCTGAGAGCACCGGCAAGATCGATGATGGTTCCGAAGATTAATCGATAGTGTATTGTGACTTTCACGAAAACGATTTTCTTGGCGCCAAGGTGCCGCATCTCAAGCTGGGTGTACACGCTCATGTAATTTGCACTGACCACAATTTAATACGAATTTATCCAGATTAATTTTTCCATTCGTTTCACTTCTAAAAATTTTCTTTTTCCAACGTCGCTCGTTCGACTTACGGCGCGTTTACATTAGGCGAACACGTGTTCGTTCTTCCCCCATTTCGTCTAAATTCAACGTGTTTGTTTCCCGTCTATACTTGAATTTTTCCGAGGTCGGCGAAAGACGAACGTTTGTTTGTTTAGTATAAACCCTTATACCGTCTATCTAACGTTGACTTTTTATTGGTTAAAATACAGATAAAAGGTATTAGGTTTGCGTGTGTTGAGTATTTGACCGCGTTCTGATTATGTGGCACAATAGTTCTTCGGACGTAATGAATCTACTTGGGCAGTTTCGATTGCACAAGTAATTTTCTGCAAATTGCACAAACATGTAAACCCAGTTTATTATGCTGGGATCTTCAGTTACGTATATTTCTCTCTTTCGCACGTAGACGCGTAACACAAATTTTCGAAATATACATTTTTAACGATACTATATAATTGAATAAGGACTTTTTTGTAAAAAACAAATATCACTGTACTGAAACATATAAGAATTAGACGATATTCGCGATTCTTCGGTATTATTAATATACAGTTAGTCACGGGAAAACTATTTGAGGTTAACGACAGGAAATGATCGGTAAACTAGTCGGACAATGTATGTATATTCTACTGCTTCTTTTGCCAAATTTAACGAGTAAAAGAAGACTTTCAGCTTTCGATATTTTGTAATTATTGATATTATTAATATTATTATTATTATTTTTATTATTATTAATATTATTACTATTATTATTACTATTATTATTATTATCGTAAAAACAATGTGAATGCTTGCCGTTGTTCCGGGGTGTTCACCGTGCCAATTGAATGCGTATTTTTAATCGGAGAAAAATAAATAGGAAACATATACACGAAAGAGATAACTTACATTCGTTTGTATCGACTTAGTACATTTAATTGGTGTAAGATGTCCCATTACGTTTTAAAGTTAAAAAGAAAAGCACTATATTAATGGGATCATGTATATACATAATAATTTCTCTCAGAGTACAGAGAAATATGTTTATCGCGAGGAAATGAAACGTTCGAGATAAGACACGTTCACGGGTTCGAAGTTCGAACGATGAAAGCCAAAATAGGAGAGACAGACAGACAGACAGAGAAAGAGTGAGAGTGAGAGAGAGAGAGGGCGAGAGAGAAAGAAAGAGAAAATTGTTAACGATGATAAAAGCAGTAGTCCTTTTTTGTTGCTTTGTAACACGACTCGTCGTGAGCTATATTCAGAGAGGTTAATTTCGAAATAATTCGAGAGCGTGCTTCGATCAAATTATGCGTAAAAGCACACCATGGGTATACTCTTAAAACGTCGATTTACTTTTTAACAGAGGCCCAACTTGTAAGCCACACGCACACACGGATATACATACACACACATACAGACACACGATACACACATACAAGTGAATACGGCGATAAATATTACATTTATTAATATATGCCTAAGCCAGGGGAGATCGAGACAATAAATGTAAACCTGTTACACTGAGAATACTGCGTTTTTCTTTTTTATTTGCGTTCAATTTGCAGGGTGCTGGCTACTAGATTATTTATATATAACTATCATCCGTTTCCATACATTTTCTTTTTACGTAAGCATTCTGTCCGTGGCACTCTAGTAATCACATGTCATTTGTGTTTCACATTGCTTGTGTTATCCTGACGTTTTCACGTGGATGTCACGGGAATAACGCTTCGACGAGATTCAAAGATTCACTAGATTCACGGTGTATAACTTTCATCATGAAAAGGACTAAATCTTATAACCTATTTGTCGCGTATACAGGGTGTCCCGCAATTCTTAATTAATATTTCACCAACTGGAAATTGAAGATTCCTTCTGATTTAACCTCAATTTATCAGCAGTCGTGGTTCCTCCATTTTCTTTCACTGTTCTGAAACATTAATTAAGAGTTACATCCTGTTTTAACACGATACATAAATGCTGTACAATATGTGTCATAACAACGATGAGTGTAATTTCTAAAGCAACTGTGTATGTGCAATTGAAATACTTGTTTTTAATTGTGCTTCGTCTACGTCATAATATAAAATATCACTAATATTAACACCGGCACTTGCTTGAAGTTAGCAACCACACGTGAAGAGAAACTAACACGAAGCACGTGCGAATAAAAAGCGTTAGGATTTTAGCCCAGGTGTTTCGATTAGTAAAAGATGAATAAAGGTGTACTGTGGAACACAATGACTGTGATGTTCTAAAATGATTACGATCAAACGATTAATATAATTTGAACGTTAAACGTTGCTTTCAAACGAGTCGCTTAGAAACACGAAAGAAAAACAGTGAAATCTGATAGCTGTATATAGTACTAGCCTGTACTGACCTGTAGCACATGGATGCGTGAGCGCAAAGCGGTTGGTGGATTGCGAGGTCGTATCGAGACACGATTCAAACGAAAAATTATTTAATCTGCCAAGAGTTAAAAAGATAGTTAAGAACCCGTGATGGATGACACGTCGAGTTTCTCTAATTACAGTTTTTTCTTATCTAATAATATTTTAATTGTTGTTGTTTATTCGGTGAGGTGTGCGTGAGTAGGGGGCAGGCGGCGCACACGGTATGCGCAACAATTTTTTTTTTATTCGTTTTGTTTCTATTGTTTGTTTAATTTATTTATTTATTTTTTTTGCTCGATACGGGCTTCACTTTTTTTACGTAACGTCCATGTGTTGTGGGTCAGAGCGCCCTGGAGATGTGGAACCATACTTGTCTCTTACGGTTCCTGAATCAAAACCGTTTCTTCCTAGTTCTTTCATATCCTGTCTTTAAGTTTTGTGTTTCACGAGCCCAGCCCCTTCACGACGCACCGTCACCGCGCTGCGCTATCTTCTTTACGCAGCATCAGCATCTTAGCGATTCTTACCCCGAGTTTTGCTTGGGATCAGCGAACTACGATGAATTTCCTTTGCACCATTCTGGGTTCCAGTCTTCTTTTTTATCATAGTACTTTTATCCATATTATTGACATTAATATCTGAAAACAAAATATCCTTGATAATATGTACATTAACTTATTTATCAAGCCTAACTCAATTTATACATGGTAAGGATGTGATAAAAGTGCAAGGACAATATCACGCAAGATCTCTGACATACGTTGTTGAGGACATAACTCATAAATTAATTGGCAGTCTATTAAAAAATTATCAACAAAGTTTGTGAAGTATACCAACTATTTTGACTATCACATATTGATAAAGTTTGTAATTACATGTTGCATGTAGAAAACTTTGCTTCATAACTTTTTAATAAACCATTAATTTATAAGTAAAAGATTATTCAGAATGTCTCCAACACATGTCAAAGGTTGCCCATTATGCACATTTTTAAAATTGCGGAGGAAATTTATTCGGCTCGCTGATTAGACGCTGAGAAAAAAAACAAGTGAAGGCAAGATATCACCAATGGTGAACTTGCCTAACCTCTTACGTGTAACCGGCCTGGTGTTGGTTGATTCGCAGGATCAGACTGAGTCAGCGGCCATACTCAAGATCAAGGAGAGCATGCAAGAAGAGGCGAAGAGGTTTGAAAAGGACTCAGATCATCCCGATTATTTCATACAATAACTCCTCACAAGTCGTTGGGTCCCAAAAACCAAACTAACCTTTTAAATCAAGTCACAAATCAATCCTCTCTTCTTCCTTTATCCAGAACTCGCTGCACTTGTATTACATGATAATCTCCTTCATCTCCCCCTTATCCATCTTCGAATCGAGACGCTAAAAGAAACAAAAAAAGAGTTAAAACTAACCAAAAAAAACAAACAAACGAACGAACAAAGTTGAACTCCGTGAGAGAAGTGCACACGAGATAAGGTCGAAGAAATGTTTTTTCTCCCTCAGCGAAGTGAGGCGGCCTCGTCCATCGTTTTTTCGTCCTCTTCGGAGATATGGAAAGGACTTACCATTTAAAGTAAGAGTTAAAAAATCTTCGAGAGCACATGCAATCTTTCGTATTTCGCGTTGACGTACATTCTTAGACACACGGCTGTACATACGATCATCTCGAATCGTCGTCGATCGATAACGTCCTGCAGACGGTTTTCAGCGACTTTGAATATTACTCATTCGTTGAAAACATTGAAATGAATTTATTACGTTGGTTGTATATTTCCGTCTAGACTACTTTCATGTTTTCAATTCTTTCGAGTAACGTTCAAATTCGTTCGAAAATTTCTATGTTACTAAACACAGAATACCCGTTGCAAGGACACAGAGAATCCGTTTCGACGTCGCTTTTATTTTGTTTCTTTGCCACAAGGAGAGTGCACTTCTTCCAGATTTCAGATACCTACAATAATACAAGATTAATTTTAATTCTTAATTTTCAGAGATAATTTAACCTAACTTTACCGTCAAAGTCCTGTGGTTCTTGCCAAATTTTTGGGACCCACCAAATTGAAGTTGGTGCACTCCCCTTGTAAGTCACTTTGTATCCTTGTCTTCTACTCTCTTGGTTTAATTTAATAAAAAATAAGTGCTTCCTTATTGGCTCTAAGTTGAAAGAAAACTCTATATTTTTGGTACAGTTCAACATTATACGGTATGCGTGATTTATATACGAGAGTAGTAGCTTACCTTCTCTTTCTTTCCTTCCCTTGTTCTTCGACTCGTTGATTCGGACGTTTTCATGGAGTCGACTGTTCGCGACGTTTCATCGGTTTCCTCGATTGTCGGTGCACGGCGAATAGTTTCAGCACGTCAAAGTTAACCAAAAATGAAGAAAACGCGTGACTGTGATATGATAAACGTAACACGAAAGATAATGAAAATTGCATAATATACTTTTTGATATCATTAGAATGGTACCTTTAAAGTCAACGAATTTGATCCTGGTAAATTAAGTACACTCGGAAGGGACGCCGTTTCCACCTTTTTTACGTGTAGCTCTCAGTCAGTTCTGAAAATTCGTGTCGACGAATCTCCGATGTTTCGAAACTATCAAAACTTTTCGCATGCGCCTTTCGTGGAACGATTTTCAAAGTCGATCGATAAAATATGGCGCGAGATCGATATTCAAAGACACTCGTGATTCTAGTAATAAAATATTTGAATTAAATAATAAAGTATAAATAATAATAATTTTCAAATAATAAAGTATAAACCATCGTAAAAAAAATATAGTAAAAAATATAAGTTTGAAATACCTTGAATACGAGTTTCTTTACTTCACTCCGATAGATCGATCTTGCGTAAGATTGTACGTCAGCGCATCGATTCACGAGTATCGGTAACGTAATACCTGTACTCGTCACCGGGATGTCAATTTACGATCAGTTTATCGGTTATTCCTTCCGAGATAAAAAAGCGACGATATCTTCCACGATCTTGCATTATAACGATCCACAAGAATGCGTCTCTGTGCTTCTCTGTCAATGAATGCGATTTTAAAGAGGTTCCGATAGATGCCAGTGTAAGATTGATCAACGTTATCGATATTATCGCACGCGAGATAGAGAATAAGTTCTTAACTGATTTACAAGATGGAGTCAGAAATATATATCGAGGTGGAAAAAAATCGAAGAACAATTCGATAACGTTGTCCGTATCGATACTTACATTCGTATTTACAGAGGACTTCAAGGGCATTGTTAATGTTCAAAAAAACGTTGCAACTTCAGTCGTATGCTGCACGGTGGATCGATTTTTATTTAACTTCGAGAAGCGCACAGTATTGAATAAAAAAAGGCTGCAATAACATTATTCCAAAGTCGGATCGCAGACATTCGATTATTCGTTTATAGCTGTAAAAGAACGAGAATCACTTTATCTGTGTCCGAACGAGGGGAATCCGAGGAAACGGTTCTCGAACGTACATTGAGCATCATAGCCTTCCGCGAAGAAAATGGCGATGTAGGGGAAAAAGACCCTGACACTTGTTGATTTTTGATTAGCAAAATTTTCAAGTTTGTACAATGTCTTCTTCTCGTACACTAGTTATTGTCCGACGGAAGCTTACGTTGCACCCAAGTGTACATTATATTCCGTAAGATTTAATCCGCTACTGCGGAAATCCGGCCAGTGTGCGTCGATAAGTGTACACGTTAGACGAATTTTCATTCGAGACGATCGTCGTTTGTCGATTACGGATAGTAACAAATTATGTATATTTTTTTTCATTATTTTTCCTTTTTTTTTTCTTCGTTTTAATTTTCTTTAATTTAGCATTATAATAACAAAGCTACGTTTATGTTCCTCAGAGATTTTGGAAGATTTGATATCTGTATAGATAGAATAGATAAAATCAATTTTTATCGAACTGGTGCACGGTTCGGACATCCTTCGAGTACGAGTGCGTGTACCGAAGTGATATACGCGAACACGAATTCGTAACAAAAAGCCAACCAATTTACGCGAGGGACAAACGCGCGACCGTTAAAACGACAAAATAATATAAGAAAAAATTTAACCTTCTATCGTTATCGTTGAAATCCATCCCTCGTTCGACGGGAATTCGGCGAAGCGCGATCGTTGCCTCGTTTTAAAATTCATGGAAATTCGGCAAACCGTGAATTTTTTGTTCGCTGTTTATTTCCTGGTTGTGCCTCGAATTCGGGAATGGCGGCATGTACATGCACACATGTATACTATTTCGGCGTATTATTGTAAATGTATAAGTTGTACAAACTGTCGAGTGCAATTCGGATTAAATAACCTATATGTTGGAATGCGGTGTTCCTACTATGTGCAGAACGTTAAAGGTATCGATATTCGTGTACCGCTTCATGGCGTTTCCAATTTCGATTATCGTACTTGCGATGGAACATTCGAGATGAAAAGAAAAAAAGTGCGAAATACAAATTGATGGATATGATTTGACACAAATAGTATTAAATAGAAATTATGGTCGTTGAGTCTGTGGAAACTTTTTTTTATAAATTATTTCATTGTAATTATTGTAATTCCTTCATGAAAATATATGTATATATACGTACATATACAAACTGGAAGTTGTTTTCACTACACGCTCGAATTTCGATATCTTTGAAGACGTTCAGCGATTACTTTTAATATATATATTATATATATGTTTTGCGAATCATGTATTCGCAGAAAATTCGTACGTTCTTTAATTCCCTGTTGTTTCGTTTGTCTTTCGAAAACGGTCGTTCGAAAATTTCACGATTTCGCGCCACGATACATATTCCACGACAAACGAAATGACAAATTATTTTTTTTGTACGAAATAATTTTGAAAAGTAATTATATACTTTCGGTCGAAATTTTCGTATGAAATTAAAGAGAGAACGTTGCGTTAAGGTTAGACCAAAAACTTTTCAATGAAATTAGTGCGTAGCGTGTATCGATTGTTTTTTAACGCAGAGTCGATTAGGAACAGATCGCGATTATATCGAGCATAAGGAGAAAATGGAAAATTGTATATTGTTTAAAACGTGAGTTAAACTCATGCCGATTAGAAAAAGATGCACGGTATCTCGTGTACCGATATTGTGCGTTGCGATTTCATATGTTAATTAGGAGTTTATTGTAAGTAAAGGTGTTAGGTTGGCAAGAAAATAGTGATCGAGAAATCTTTTCAATCGATACAGGACATTAGAAAAGAAACAACCTAACCACCGATTCGATACGATAAATCGATAGGGAAAAATTAGGAATTAAAAAGGAATTGGATGAGCCGCCATCGCCCCCTCTTTACGAGTGTTTGCATTGGAAATTGAAACGTAATTTCATTCTGTAATTATTTACTTATACAATCATTGTAACACTGACACGGGCTGTAAATCTCTGCGGCTGACCTCACGTATTCTTTAAATTCACGCATAATTATCGACATAATTATAGATACCTATTACGACTATAGCATTCAAGTAGCAAGTAATAACGATAAAATAATGGAATAAATGTCATCTATCCTATCAACTTGTCAGAAATATTTTCTCTACCATACCTTTCGTTCCCCTTACAAAGAATGCGCCGTAATTTACGCTCGAAGAGGCAAAAACAGTACTATGTTTTGTTCTGTTTAATTCATGGGTAAGTTGAATGACTTTTCTATAAAAATTCGACATCGATTCACATTGGCATAACTAGGTGTTATAAGACACGCTATTAGATTGCCTGTTTTCATATTCAAGGGTTTGTCAACCTGCATTTTAAAGGCCCTACTTATGCCAATGTCAAGTGTTCCTAATTTCAGTTTAAACGCGTCTAAACAATGACGTCGCGACGTAATAAAATTAATTGCATTGCAAGGTGTTTCCACTGGTGCGAAAGTTAAGCGCGTGAAGATTTCAAATTGCAAGATACAGGTTTCGCTAGATTACTTAAACTTTCTAGACTACATTCAGTAGGTCGTTGTTGCTGTTTCTTTTTTTCTAAATAATCATCACCTCTTTATGCGAGTCTACTGCACCACGAATCACTGACCTGCAGCGCCCCAAGCGGTAAATCTGATACATTCGTTCGCCAATGTCGTAAACACGCACGAATTTGACTTCGACGCAGCCCATTTTCAGCCAATTTCTTCGGTGCTTTCGAAAAAGTAAGTGTAGCAAGGAATGATTAAATATGAGTCACATAATATTTAATTGATTGTTTTATTATGCTCAGATACTTTTTAAATAAAATTTGAACGAGAGACAATTTGTATTTAAGCGTACAGTTATAAGTGTTTGAAGAATAAAAAAAGTCGTACGCCAATGCGTAGATCGACAGGCTGTCGTTCCATATTCTTCTTTGTACTCGCCGTGGAAGGATGTTCAATGAGCTGATGGCCTTGACCAACTACTATAGCGGCGTGCATTTCCGGAAATGCCCTGATCTCGCTTCTCCAGATCTTTCTTCCAAGTTAGAGGTCACCTAACCGCTAGAAAATATTAGAAATCTTTATAAAAATCTAGGATAGAATTGATTATAATAATTGCAAGTAAGTTACATAATTTCATAATCGTAGGAATGATTAGGGACAAATATCTTTGAGAAACTTGATTAGTTTTTTCTGCTTATTAACATAACTATCTACGTTTTCCCAGCCATATAATGACAAAACCTGTTCTGGAAATTACACTGGAAAGTGACAATTGTGTCGGAATGTCGCGACAGCAACAAACAGCGATCATCACCCGTTTGAAGAGAAGGATAGAAGTTATTGTTATCTTTCTCCGTTATGATTCGTTTCCCGCTATCTTCACTTCTGTCTTCAGTATGTTGCTTCTGCGCATGCGCAACAATTCGCGGCGCGCCATAATGTGAATATTTTTTCTCTCTTACTACTTTCATATCTTTTTCTATTTTAATCATTAGTGACGAACAATAGACATAATGAAGAATAATAAAATTATTTAATAACTTAAATTAAACTTGCTATGCTTTTTCAGAGTGATATAATGCAAGAAGCTATTTAGATAAATTATATAGAAGAAATTAACGCTAGAATGTTCTGGATAAATAGTTAAGTATTGGAGGAGGAGGATGGAAGGTGTGTCGGGGCAAGATTTAACGAGGTTCGTGCGTACCTTCGATGGTGATGAGTACGGGGCCGAAGGCAGGTGGCTCCTTATACCATAGCGCGGGTTCAATGTGTTCAGTTTTGCTATGACCGCCGACTGGTCACATCTCTGGATCGGTCCTGTCTTAAATCCTGTTTTGTTTGCAAGAAGAACCACCATGGAATTCCGTACATTTATTGTAAGTTGAAACAGAGTGTATTTTTCAAACAAAATATTTTTTCAAATTTAGAAACAATTTTTGAATATACTTTTGCATTGTGTCATAGGTGAGAGTGATTTTGTACAAATTTTATTGGAGACATGAAGTTATCGAAGAATGAGAAATTACAGTTATTTTTATAGAATTGAGTGTCATAGATAAAAGCGGGAAGAATAAATTCATCACGCTAGTCGATACTTATAGAAATGTCCCGTATTCAGTAATCGCTGGAACCGGTATAAAGTAATACCGTTATGCAAATGTGTAATAAATGTCGCGGCAAGAAAAACAACTTTTTGAGAATTGCGAAGAAACGTCAAACTGGAACCAGCAGAGCATGCGCGAACTGCACGTTTTAAATTCTATTCAAGTACAGTGACAGTAGTCAAGATTGATTCAAATCAAACTTTTCATTGAAGGATTCTGTAACGAGAAACCTGATATGTTATAAACAGAACATATCACATTTTGTCATCTGACCACAAATGTGATAACCAAGTATTAATATTTGATAAACTAATATTTAAAAAACTATACCAAGTATCAATGTTTATGAAAGGTCAAAGCTTTCTCACAGTATATACTTTTTTATCATTCATTGCTCCCTGGTAATTCATCTGCAATCCAGGTGAACAAACAATTGTAAACTTATTAAAGACCTGTTATCGCTGAGACTGCAATCACTGTACATGGGAACAAATGTTGTTTGTGCCGATCTGTCGATGATCCTTCAGTTGTATCCGATCTTACAAGGCATTCCCCGTTAGTAAGATACGCGTGGTATCGTATTCGGTCTTAACGGTACTCGGTCCACGCTCCGTGGACTATTAATACTCGGGACTATAGGCTTGTACACTGACTGCCCCACTAAGCGTGCACGTCGCTCACTTGGCCGTTACATTCTTTCGGCTATTTAACGTTCAGGAATTTCGATATGATTCTATCTCATTGTTATTCCTCTTCAAGCTTTAATGAACCTGTTAGATAACTGAATAATTAGACCGCTTACTCCAAAAGTCAATGTTTGCAAATCGAAAGCTCTGTTGTAATAAAAGTTAGCGTTTGTTAGCTTTGTTTAACCAGAATCTGATATTTATTTGCATTGATCTTAACAGATCACGTTATGGAAATAAGACTCCAGAGTACACTTAGAATTTCTAAGGATTTTAGAGAACTCTAGGATTTCTTGAGATTATCTAGGATTATCTATTATTAGAATCTTTGAACACTGAGATAAATATTTGCTGTAGGCAAACAGATAACATCACTGTAATTTCATAATCGACACCAGTATGATTTATATGCTTATAAAACAATGCAGAAAAAATTGTGAGAGTCATCATAAAAATTCTTAAATGTTACACAATTTAACATTTAACAAGTTAACAAGAATTTTACAAGTTAATAATTTTTCAGATGTTACTTTTGTGTGCTGCATGTTATGCGAACGAGTACCAGATGAAACTATCAAAAACGAACAACAGCGATCCGTCTATGGAGTCAGACGAGCCTCCAGAAGGATATTACGCCTTCGTGAAGTCACCGAACGCAGAACCGCCTAAAGTTAGGCCACCACCTTATATAGACAGTGACAAAGAGTGCTATGGTATGCATATTAATCTTGTGCTACTTACTTATATAATAACACATTTTGTAACAGTAATTGTTAAACTTGTCTTTCACTATCTTGTTACTATTAAAGATAATTACTCATTGAAATTACATCTGTAATTAACAACTATAATTTCAGATACTGGCAAACAAGGAAAAGGTTACGTTTCCGTGCACAACATCTGTGGGGACCTGAATAAAGGTTACATTCCTAGAAACCCGATGAATCAGTATTTTAACGGCACGTCATATCCTTTGTAAGTGGGACAAATGTTTAGAAAGGTTGATCATAGTTATGATGTTCATGAAATGTTCACAGTGCTCTCCTGAAAAACCACACGCTGAAATTTTTGAGTAAAGCATTGCCCATACTCAAGGCGGACGACTCACTGCCAAAGGTCGCCACAGTACAAGCTTATTCTCAAAACTCGTAAGTTAATCTGCTGCTAAAATAAATGTGGGTACCCTTATGTTATAATCTGTATCTTGCAGCGTCGACACTGACGAGAAACGAAGCAGAAGTAAACGGTCCGATTCGAGTCAGGATACCATTCGAAATGGTCGCAAGTTTTGTGAGAATGGCGGAGGAGTGTGAGTCATTAAAAACGAATGCATTAGATTATTGTATGGCAGTAGTTTATGTAATGATATTATTACATAAACCGTTATCGCGCAATTCTTATCTGGCATCTATAAATTCAAGGGTCTGCATGCTGTACAAAGCGATACAGGGAGAGCCACTAGCTCCGTCAGCAGCCGAGCGTCGCGACGAGCCCTCCACCCCCGAATATCGTCAGCGAACACCGCCACAAGAAAAGCCGGAATACACTGGTCCGCCCACTCCGTGCCCCGCTAAAGTAGAATACGCGACACCTGTTTTTGCTAAGAACTATCAAGGAGTTTGGCGCTACGTGGTCCAAATACCTTATGAGGGTTACTTCACGCAGACTATTGAAGTTACCAGATGCATGTAAGAACTTGTTATATAATTTCTTCGAATTGACTTGTAATCCTGCTTTGTTTTCAATAGGCAGTCAAGGTGTCATTATCTAGACGGTGGTTGCCTATCATCGCCAAGGTGGACGAGTTTGCTGGTCGCAGAAATTTTCTATCCGGACACCTTCCTAGAAGAAAATCAAAACTCCCGGATCAGTGGCCTTAGGGACAACGCTGATTCACCGCCACCTGTCCATGACTTCCAAAACTATCAGCAGTACTTGCAGAAACGTGCCGGTGAAAACGAGGCTCGCAACAGCGGCTCACAACATCATTGCGACGGTGTTGATGAGATGGGATGCTTCCAGGTAATCTAAGAGAATATTAAACAGTGTCGTAATCTTCTGTTGTTATGTTCTAACATCCTATTTATGATACAGGTAAGATTGTATTACGATTGGTTCCTGGTGCCAGGTAGCTGCAAATGTTGGCGCCCAGACTATTTCAACCGTTACGTTCGTCGAAGTGGGAGCAACATTGAATTGTGATCAAAGCACCGTGTTTGAAGTATATGGACTCCTGATACGCTTGAATCAATAATCTTTTCAGATTGGAGATTTTTTAGCTAATATTTGCACGTGATCGTATCGATTCTGATAATTATAAAAAGATTTTTAAATTCTGTATGCAGTACAGAATGATTGATACGATTCATCGTTAGCTTTAATATATAATTGTATTGGATTTGCAACAATGTGCACCTTAAGACTGAAGGACTGTTGTCACGACGCGTGTTATTACTAAGTTTTCTTTCTTCTTTTTTATCCATGCTTCTCGATTTCGCATGGCAATGTACAGTTGTTAATTCGGAATTAACCTAAACCAGTCCGAATGTTTACCATAAGATATAAGTATTTAAAACATTCAACAATCATAAACCACCTGTTTCTAGATAATATTTTTATTAATTTAACAAACAAGATTACACCTGGTTAAAATTTGTCTTCTCAGGGCTAAGTACAATTTTTGTTATGTGTTCTACTTTTTTATGCTGAAGGTTATGGAGCCAGGTGTACGTAAAATTATACCTTACCTTTTCTTTAATACGCTATTTATAAAAATATTTAAATAACAGAGACCAATAAATTATTACGATACATTATAACAACAATATAATTTGTTATTTCGCTCTTGCGCAACTGCATGCAAAAATGCGTAATGTGTTAACTGAAACGAGTTCATTGTACAATTAAAAACAGTGTGTACAAGTCCTTTACGGTTCCTCGGGAGATCCGTAAGCAATCGTGGTCGTTTACAACATTACACACCGTATGTATGTATTGCACAGTTGGATCAATACTCCGGCCATTGAAAGACAAGGCAAGAAGTAGAAGTAACAGCAGCGGCACGAGAGAGAAGGGGAACCGCATGGTGTCTGTGGAGCATGGTTATCGAGCGATTCCACTTGTTATAGGATTGTTGAATCGAAATAAGTAGAAAAATAGTTCGTGTCGGTTCCGGTTCACTGTTCAAGATAAATAGTGAGAAGTAACTAGATCGAGTTTAAAAAGCTTATCGTACTAACCGATTAATTTTCCCACCCTTATTCATCTTTTGTTTTAATATCTATTTAGGTTGACATGTTGCAGCAAATCGTCACTCATATTTGATCGCTTTTATGTACTCTAAGTGTGAATTGGATTATAATTATATTCATGGGTAATAGAATTTCCAACCTGCAAAGGATTAATGTTTGTAATGTTTATTCATTTGCAATGCAAAATCCGCTTACTTATTTATTCCTAATTTTATATGGAGATTATAAAGTTAACAGTATTACAGGGTGCTTAAGCTGGCCGAGCGAATGCTCATTCATTCGCTACTCTGTTAAAACTCGACATAATTTAATTCGGCTGAATTCAATTTGGCGCGATTTAATTCGGTGCTATTCGACTCGTACGAGTCAACTTGACACGATTCGATTCGATGCGATTTAATAATTGTGTTAAACGCATAGAATGTTCTCGGTCGTTTAAATTTAAACACACCCTTACGATAACTTGTGTACTTCGATACACTTGTATAAAATCGCAACGCGGTCGAGGAATCGATACCTAACTACGATTGACCATATGATCATGCGATCAACGGTAGTCGCACACACTTGTTTTTAAGATCGATAAAATCACCTACCTACTTTGCGTCAAATACATTCTCCCACGTGATTCGATGCAGCGTATATATTGCAATGCATGCATATACGTACAAAAGCAATGACGGCGTCGGCTGCTGCGCCAGCTGAAATGAAATAGGTGGGGGTATGCGAACGTAGACGGATCATGGGGGAATGCGACGAAGAAGCAGTTTAGTATCGTCCGACGAAGGGAAGTTGCCGTATCGTCTTTCGATCGGTTTTTCCGTCAGGTGTGCCATTTCCGTTTCTCGCTGACAGAACTCGAACGAAACGCACGGCAACGAGGCACGCGACAAGGGAAACAATCGACGAAGTCTCGTCACGAAACGCGCGGTCGTCAAAGAAAGAAACCGTTGGTGGTCCGTGCAAGACATGTGGCCAATATTTCGAAGCGGTGCTAAGCCGTTCGCTAAAAATACATTTTCCGAACGGTCAGCACGTTACGGGCTCAGTAAAAAGGAATATCAGTGATGTTCAAGTGCCGGTAAGTTTGCACAATAATGCCACCAATAACGTGCGTCTATCGCCGTGTATTTCGGACACGATCGTAATCCGCAACGATTTTTAAATTCACATAAACACAATAAATAATTTTGGGACTATTCTATACGCATAAGCCGCCTATCGTTGTACTCGCGCATATATTTCTTGTAAGAAATATTATCGCGCATCGATGGAGAGACCGACTGTTACGGTTATTAAATGGACCTTTTTCTGACAAATAACTGTGTCATAAAATCGATGGTAAATTTTAAACAAACGATGCATCACTGAAAAGCGTGAGGATGCAACATCGATTCTACTGATGTGCAAACGTAAACCGTGCACTTTATCGAGCACGGTAAGTTTGATACACAAACGATGAGCCACCAACTAAGAAACATTAGAAGCGTTAAATTTCAATTGAGTTTCATCGGAATTCGTCATTAATGACAACGATACGTTAGTCGACGTAAAAGTGCTGTTCGTGCAAAACGCGTAAAATATTGACACGCATGAAAATCTGTGCCCTTAGCGAGCTGCGTGAACAAAGCAAAACTGTCACAGTTCGTAAGCGGAGTATGAACACCGGTTATCAGGTGAGTTCTAATTGTTCGATGTGAATAGAGAGCATTCAGTGTTCATTAGATCGATATTAACATCGAAAACCCATCGATTACCGCAAATTTTCAAATTGAGTTTTATTTGCGTTCGTTAAAAAAACGAAAAGGTTATGACCATCGTGGTGGTTTTCGATTTCATTCGAGAGTATTTTTTCGATTCTTTTTTCGATTTGCAATCGATAATTGTATCGTTATCGAATCCAGAAAAGGAGGGAAATGAATTTCGGGGGTGGAGTGCATGGCAATATTTCGTTACAAATAAATGAAAAGCGGAATCGCGTGGCGTCACTAAATTGAAAATATTAACGAAGAATTGCAAGTTTTTGTGGCCTACATACACGACGAAATTGATGTTACGGCAAGTGACTCACATCTGTCACAATGCTAAATTAAGTCTAATCAGTCTTTTACTAGACTATTTGCAATTCCTTGATTCTATTATGTAATGTCAAGCGTTAGAATTTCACCGTACGTGTAATTCAATATTTGAACGAGCCATTGATACTTTTTCGATTTATTTTAACATTTTATTCCCTTTTTAGTTTTACCCATTCACGCATGCAGTGGAACGATCGGAATCCATTTAAAGATTCACACTAATTACACACCAATTCTTTCGTAACACATGCACGAAGAAACTTCGATTAACAAAGATAAAAAACACATTTCGTTCTGTCCGAAAAATTTGCTCTCTATTGTCATGCTTCTGGCGCGAAAATTCATTGAACCGCCGCCATAGTGTTGTTGTATTTAAACAAAAAGGTAATACAAGTCGTGAGATAATAAAATTCTATTAACATACAAAGCAATTAGCAAGTAAAATACTTTCAAGGAAAATTACTGACAATGCAATAATGTTTCAGTTTATCCTCATCATGTTAGTACAAAAGGTATTTGAATTTTATCAGGCCTAATTTTTCAATTTACAATTATGAATATATACACGTGCGTCGCAGGGTTGAAAAAATATTAGTCACAAACGAGTTTACCAATGAAGGACATCAGAAAGATTTACGATTTAATTATAATTTTAATGCACTATGTATTTAGGTAATGATCTTACTTTTAATGAACCTTATCTATTCTTCTCACAATATTTCGTTACGTCAATTGTCTAGTACCACAGGTGTCTAATGCAAATATGCTTAATTAGGTAAATAAAAGATTTCACAACAAAGTATGGGTTATTCAAGGTTCACCCTCAAAATGGATGACGTGGCAGTCAACATGTTAATGATTTATCAGCTTAATAAACTCATAAATCATATTTTTTGGCCTTCAGATTATTAGCTAATAATTTTGAACACGATATAGCCGGTCTAGCAGAAAACATCCCAAATTTCGTTATCAACTTCGCTGACGATAATGTGCATGTAAACCCATAAATTTTGTCATTAGTGTGTAGACTTGCTTTGGACAAGAAGGTAGGGCAGACCGTCCGTTTTGAACTTTTAGAAATTGACGTTTTCATAGGAAATAATTGCATGGTAATAACCTAAGCTGCATCTTGTCTGTACAAATATTTTGATTCACAGTTAGTCGTGGAAGTCTATAAATCATAGAAAATGATTTGCGTCTTTGAAAAGAAGATGTAGTCAAACTACGTTTACCGGTTGCAGATGTTTCATATCCGTTATTCCGCAGAATCCAAGGTTGAGTTATCTTCAATATTGTTATGAAAATATATAAAGATAAAATTATAAATTATTTTCGTTCTCGACATGAACTAAGTATGTAATTAAACAAAAATTTGAATTGTAGGTTGTGCAAGAACGGGTTTAAGCCAGGCCACTAGTTGAATTGATAATATGAACAGGATGTTAGATAAAAGTACATATCACGAAATTCTGAGGTAGTGCTTTCGTGCAGATATCGCTGTACTTTCACTGAACTGTAACCGTCGGAACGTCAAAATATAAAGCGCATTCCTAGCTTTTGTGAGGCAGTGAAATTTATTTATAAAATGACAAATAGTAGTTTTGGTAAATAAGTTACAATATCCACATTATCTGAGAATTTTGCGACTCAAATTTATTAAATTATCATTGTGTAAAGAATTAGAGGGTTAAAGTACTCATTCTTAAAATTTTTTATGAAAAAATATTGCTCAAGGTAAACCTATAAATATGTTCAGATTAACTCAGTTGAGATAAGCATTCATAAATTAAACTACATGTTATCTCTGTAGAGAAGACTAGTTTAGGAAAAAATAGAAACTATGCAGGTTCTCAGAATAGTTTTATTTTTGTACAGAGACTAGATGCTTAAGAAAAATCTAGAATCCAGGGTTTCATCACTTAAAGAATATAAAAAAAGGCCTAGTTTCTAAGGAATTCGGTTATCTTCTTACCTGTATCTGTTGTAAATTGTTTGAGCCAACATTTAGGATATAAAATCAACGAAAATCACGTTGGAATGAATAACACATTCTTTCACGGTTCTATTGACGTAAAGGAACGTGCGTATCAACGGAAACTCGTATCTTATCGTTTCCCTTCTGGTGCCAGCATGGACTTCCTAATTCCCCAGCATCCATAACTCAACGGTCCATAATTAGGGGATCAGCATTGTTAGCTACCAACTTGTTTTACTAATTTCTAATCTTTGGACTATGAACAAAAGCTATCTCCCCTTGTAACTCCTACTTGAAATTTTCACTTTGAGACTGTATTAAGTTGCTCATAGTTTTCATCATTTGTATAATGTATTAATGTATTAATATTTAATGTTAATGTATTGACAATATATTAATACTTAATGTTAATGTTTTAACAATGTATTAATACTTAATGTTAATGTATTGACAATGTATTAATTAATGTATTAAGATGTATTAAACCGTATTAACTGAATTACAATAATCTTGTGGTTACAGGTTCCAGTATAATGAGGCCATCCATGAAAATGGGGATGATCGCGTTGATAGGCGTGTTCGTGGTGTTCTATCAGTATCATCTATCAACCGGCGTGCGATTCGATCAGATGATCAACTTCAACACGGATGGATCCGTAGATGTGCCGGTTCTGTCTCAGGAGGAAGTTGAAAATTATGTAAGAACGTCCAAGTTCACGGAACAAATGGTGAACACTTTAAGATGAAATTAAGACGTGAAACTCTATATCCTAAATACTGTTCGTCCTACTAGTTTCTAACCCCCTTCCCGTTTGTCCAGATCAAAAGCGCGGTACGCAGAGTTCAAGAGACGAACGGTCTGAGTCCTGACCTGGCGTCGTTGTTGGTGCAACAGCTAGTGAATCACTTGAGCAAGAATATCTTCGAATCGTCCGAGAATAATTCGAAGATTTTACGATCACCTCCGGTGACGATGGTGACGCTGAATCATCAGTCTCCGACCGGATCGGACGAGACGCTGGAACCGCTATACATAATAACGCCGACGTACAGGAGGCCTGAACAGATACCGGAACTCACCAGGATGTCGCACACGCTGATGCTGGTGAAGAACGTTCATTGGCTCGTCATTGAAGACGCGACTACCGCCACCAAACAAGTTACCAGGCTATTGGAACGAACGGGATTGAATTTTGAGCATTTGACTGGTAAATGAAGCGGAGGATAACATAACCTTGCATGTCGATCGCACAACACCCCACGTGACGCACTCATGACGCACATTTGCAATGTTAGATTCATATTTTCACTGCAATTTTAGGTCCATTCTAATCATAATATAATCAGGGATAATTGAAGACAAACTGTGCTTAACATTTTAATTACATTTTGACATTTAACCTCAAATTTAAGAATTTTAATATTTAACCTAAAAAGAGCTGTGTAGAAAATTGTAGGTTAGAGGGTTAACCAAAATTATTTCACTATTCTACTATTTTATGTATTTTCTTATTGCATCTTGGTATTCTGAACAGTAGAATTATAAATTCTCGACAAATATTTCATACAATAAAATGCAGTTGATACCTGATCGTTACGACATACGAAACGATAAGCAGTAACGAGTTCAGAAACAGTTTTAAAGCATGATCAATAAACATTTAACGCGACCAGTGTAAATAAGTTTCAGCGAGATTAATTTCGTTCATCGGCCAACTCGTTGGAGAATTAATTGGAACAGCCGCAAATGTCTCGATGAAAAAGCGTTATATTGATTTTGTAGCTCCAGTGTACGTTAAATATGTAGCCTTCCAAACGAGAACCGTGTCAGCCTTTGCACGAACTAAACTTATATTGGATGGACAGTGTTCGACGTGGCTCTGACGCTTTTCTAATCTTTTCAGCACCGATGCCCGAGAAATACAAGCAGAAAAAGGGTGCCAAACCACGAGGCGTGTCTAATAGGAATCGTGGCTTACAATGGATCAGGGCGAACGCGACCAATGGTGTCTTTTATTTCGCGGACGACGATAACACGTATGATATTAGCCTTTTTAACGAGGTACGTTCTCTTATTATACTCTCTATTTTGTCTACAAGTTCATTGCAAAAATTATTGTGAAAATTATTTTGAAAATTATTGTGAAAATTATTGTTAAAATTATTGCAAAAATTATCATGAAAATTATTCTGAAAATTATTGTGAAAATTATTGTAAAAATTGCAAAAATTATTGTAAAATATCTCACCACTGTAGAGTCCTGTCTGATAGTAATATAATTTCAGATACGCAAAACGAAGAAAGTATCCATGTTTCCCGTGGGGCTGTGCACAAAGTTCGGTTTGAGCTCGCCTATTATCAAGAACGGAAAGTTCGTGGGATTCTACGACGGTTGGATAGCTGGCCGGAAGTTTCCCGTAGATATGGCTGGGTTCGCCGTGAGCGTGAAATTCCTGCATCAACGACCGAATGCCACCATGCCATTTAAGGCCGGCTACGAAGAGGACGGTTTCCTAAAAAGTCTTGCGCCGTTCGAGCCAAAAGATATCGAGTTTTTGGCCGACAATTGCACCAAGGTTCTTGCGTGGCACACGCAGACGAAGAAGAACGAACCTAGTGCACCGTTAGATATGAAACTGTACGGTGAAACGAATCTCGTTAAATTAAAACAGCAGATAGTATGATGAATTCGAAATTTCGAGCTCAATTTTCTTTGAATCATTTACTATGTCTATGAGAAACAAAGTGATTCAGTGCCTGAAGTATTGTAAGGTACGGTTGGATAGCAATGAGTTCTTTTTTTTATTGTTGATTTTTGAGGACGCTATATATTCAGAATCGTTTGTTCAAAACATTTCAATAATGTTAGATCAAGTATTAGATTCTAAATTATTGCTCGAATGATTCTGAATGTAGCTTTCTGTCATAGCTCAAAGTTAATCCGGAGAAACGTTGAAAGAGAGAAATAGAAATATTAATTTTGTTGCAAAAATCTGTGGCTCTGTAGCATAGCGTTAGTCATTATTTTATACATTAGGTTTTAATTATTGTAATATGTACTTTGTAGACCAATGACCAATTAGCGTCAGAATTCGGTTGAGTGGTTGGAGTGATCCGCAGCAAGAAATAGGAAAATAGAAACTCAATGAAGAGTACAACGTTTCACCTTATCTTCCGTTTCGCTTGAAAACCATCTGTTAGGTTAAATATACTTTTAAATAATTACAGCGAATGATTTAGTGAGTTTTTAATAGAATAGGTAAATGAGAGTTACTCTTTTGTACTTACAGTTGTACAAATATTGTTTCTAGAAACATACTTTGCAGTGCAATATTTTCATTATGTGTATGAAGTGTTTTTTTTTGTTTCTCAGTACAGCATTTTTTAGATATATATACAAAATTCTTTAAGAATGCCAATTTTGAGTAGTTTATGATTTCTCATTCCGTTGAAGATATTATTTGTAATGAAAGGTCGCCTATATATTTATGTATAATACATTAACCAATCACTAAAGGGATAAAAAATATGTCGGTGCAAGAAGACATTAAATGCACTAGTTTTTAATGGACTTTGAAATTTCGTAAGAAATAAGGATGATTGTTATACAATTCACGACACGAAACGTTTTAGTCGTGAAGCGTGAATATTCATATCGAATGCATGCGTAGGTAGGGAAAAAGAATGAAATGCAATGTAATGTTTCAAAAGGTCTGCGACAAGATCAAATTGAGGATCTGTTTATTTAAAAATGATAGCCAAAGATAGAATAAAGGCAAAGAATTTATTTTAGAATTGTAACAGACTTTTTGAATCAACGTCTTAATATGCAATATATTGATTACCAAAGTAATGCAAGTGATATAGAAGAATTCTTGAACCACAGAAAATTGTGGTTAATTTTGAATTATCGAAAGTCGATCAAAGATTTAATCTCCGCCCTTGTTACTCGAAAGACAAAGTAACCTTCTAGTCCAGCAACATTTATTATTAAAATATGAGGAATGTAAAATTAATTGCATATGTTTCTTCAAGTCCAAAACGGACGACACATTTTAATTATTTTATGCGAATGTTTAAACCAACGTGTAAGTTGTTAAGTAGGGTCAGTCTTCTGTAATTTGTTCTTGCGCTAACTAAGCGGAGATATAACGTGAAAGCAATAACCTGTTATTAGATGAAGTTGGCTTATTGCAAATTATGTATTTGCGCGAGTGGGTGCTAAAGACTATAAATCATAAAATTCAACGGCACGTTTAATCTTTATCATGCGAAATAAAAAATGAAAATGGCTTTGAAACTAATAATGTTTACGATTATTTGAATTGTGTGATATTGCCGCGCTTGATCGACACGTACTTTTAGTCTCACATACTCCCAACGCGTATCCCAACCGTGAAATTTACTCTTATTTTATCGTGTTCAGAGTCAGCGTGACAAGTTGTTTAACGAGCGGAAAAAGTGTAGCTACCACTTTTGTAAGGCACTAATAGCTAACTTTGACAATATATATTCTTTAACTTTATTCTTCTTTTAATCCTCATATATGAAAAATCTTACAGTAGTTAATATCTATCATTTCTTCTTCTGAAATAAAAATATTTACATAATAGGTATATTTTTAAATTAAACGTTTCATCGCTGAAAATAATTGTAATAAATTTTCGTAAGATAAAGATTATGCGGATAATGATGGAATAGTAGGAACGATACTCGTAAACGAACATGGTAAATGATGTAAGACTGAAAGCGTGAGAGAAGTTTTTTGATAAAGATTTTCAAGATAATATTTGAAAGTGTAAATCAGGAAATGGTCATGATATAGGAAAAAGTTGAATCCCTCCAAATGTTTTGAAACTTGTAAACATTTCTCCGTGCGTTTTACGAGCATCGTTACTTCGGTTAATACATATCTTAACTATGGAACTGAATAATTGGATAAAGAAATGTTGCGATACACGAATTCGTTGTTATTTCATTTTCATATTAACTTTTATACACGATACATACAGACAATTTCTTTTAGTACAAATAACCAATTCATTTTAGTCTAAATATTTGCTAGTCGCGTTACGTTATTCAAATTATCTAGATAATAATGCAAATAGAAAGGACTTCTGCGTGTGAGCAAAGATTCACACTCGTATAGTTACTATTCCTTATAGAAGAATGTAATAAAAGTAATAAATGACAATGTGATATTCTAATTTACATAACACCTATAATTATTTGCTTTCATTTCGAAGGGAAATAATATAACACCTTTAAAAGTTTTATGATTTATTATGCACATGACATGGAATCATCAAATTATACTACTTTATTTTACCAAGAAATCCTTTGAGGATTAGGAATGTCACTCCAATAAAATACCTTGTTAACAAAAATATAAAACTGTAGGAAATTCACTATTAGTGTGGTCAGTGACTCTGCTATGATTTGCCACTTTTTTGGTTTCTGAATAAATAAATGATAAAATACATATGGAACAATAAAATAACGCGGCTCTATAAGCAACTGAGGTATAAGTATTACAGAAACCATAAAAACATAGTTAATCTGTGACATGAACCTTAAGTGTTTAATTCCACAAAACATTGTATACAAGGTAAATGAGTATACAGGTACTAGCAAATATTTGAACCACCAATATTTTCCCATAAATTTGTTCCACAAATAAAACACATAATGTCTGTTATCAGCCAAAACATATGGATGAACAAGAGTGTTAAAATGAACTATTAAAATTAGAAGTACTAAAAAGAAACTTTCAAGAACCCAATGTTTACGGATAAATTTAAAATAATCTTTCCAATAAACTATCATATATGGCCACAAGAAACAGGAAAGAAAAGCAGAGAAATATAATAACTGAGGAATGTGAACAGTTGGAGTATGAGCTGATCTGTCTCCAACTACAATCCCTTTATTCCAAAAAACAAATGCAACGAATGTCAAACATACTGTAATATATGGAAATAATTTGATGAGTATCTCATTCATGAGCATTACAAATGATTTCCATCCACTGAATATTTCATCTATTAGTCTTTTCCACAGCAACTAAAAAGTATATAATATTATGTGCTAATATATTAAATTAATTAAATACAATTATACTCTCCATAATAATGATTTACTCACTTTTACATATGTTACTGAGCTATACTGTTTGGGTGAAATTGATTTACCTATTTTATTATCTAATATATCAAATAGACATTCCATGGTAACAAATGCAACCCAAATGATATTTGTTTGCCGTATTATCACAGACAATAAACCTATACAATATTTACTATAATTTCAGTGCATCAAGTATCAATTACAGTGTTACTTTCATACATACCCACAAAAGCTGCCAATTTAAATTGTTTATGCAGATGTAACAGTAACATCAATAATACTGCATTGAGCGAAACAACATCGGTATAATATAAAAAGTGCCAAAAAAATAAGGGTGGAAAGAACATAATATTACAAGCTATGGAAAGTTTTATCCAATTATCCCATCTTTGCATCCGATGAGTTATTGAAATTTGTTTAAGTATACTGTTAGTAAGATAAAGGTTTAAGAATGTTCCAAGTAAATTTATGCATCTTAGATAGAAAATAGTACAAAGTTTTAAAGGTGACAATATTAAAGTTGCAAGGATATATAATCCAGGTAAAGTAGTGATTTTTTGGTCCCACTGAAAATAACATATCCCTCAAAAAAAAATGAAATATTTCACAGTTTTAATAATGAAATGTTACTTTCTCATTATTTAAATGAAATAAGAATTAATCAAAAATAAAAACATACCTGAGTAAAGTTGCCATCACAGTATTGTAATGTCTGATTTACGTGGAAAACTTCGTCAATAAAATAATAAGGATGTATACGATTTAAATAAATAAATAAGACTGTGACACTTAAACAAATTAATGGTATCAATAGTTTTTGCACGTACTGAAATTTCATTTCAGTCATGAATTTCACCATTTTATTAATGAAAAGAAAAAGTTAAATAAAACAAAGTCTATAAACGTTAGTGAAACAGAAGTTACAGAATTGATAACACATTGAACACGTTCATTTATTTCAGAAATTCTTTGAACTATGCATATCATTGTATAATTATATTTTTTAATGTTGTCGTATACATGGAAAGTTAATAATTATATTCTAACCGAGGAAATATGTTGCACCACATTTACAGAAAATTCTTCAGTTCGTACCTGCAGGCATCTGGAAACTACTGAAGTTTTACGTTTTGAAGTTGATGGTATATCGAATCGATTCAAATCAGCGACCTAACTTATCGATGCGCGTTTGAAATTGAAATTTGAAAAAGGGAGGGAAAAAAGAAATAATTTTAGAAATAATTTTCACTGTAATATTGAAGTAAATAAGTTTATTTCAACTTAATCTCAGATCTGAGGTGTAATATCTGAGTAATCTTGTTTTTCGTTTGTCTGTAAAAACATTGGCAGAATACAAAATTCAATACTTTACAAATAAGTAAATTGCAAGTACTAAGCAAACCTGTTCTAATACATTACGCTTCTTTCTTAAATACTGTGCTTACTTTCTATCTCATTCAACTAAATCTTTCAAAGAAGACCAAATTTGTAATGTTTTTGTCTGTTACATTTTTTTCATTATGCATACATTGGGTACATGAGTTGGAAAAATAATATACCAATTTAGTCACGAAATTTGAAATAAAACTAACAATATGCTATAGCACATAAAATTTCAGACCATTATTATAATATAATATATTCATACAAAATCTCTGTAACCATGGTAAATACTTAACAAGAAATTTAAACTAAATTTGATTCACTCTACTATTAAACGCACCTGTAGAATAGATTAATGTAAACCAGTGAATCAAGTTATGTTTGTTAAGGATTTAGTTTTGTTCAATTATTAAATGATCATTTAATTCATCATGCATCGAAGACTTTTCAGTTACATACTTTGCGTACAATTCTTCTTCGATGTACCATTAGATGGAGTTTATAAATGCTATGATGTATCAGTACAATACATATCAATGTTTAGTTTGATTCTATTCTATTCGATTATTTCCTGATGTTCAGGACAATCAATCCACATCGTACATATCGAACTTTATGGCATTTTCACCTGAGAATAATTACAGGATAATTGTCCATGCACTAAATGTAAAATAATCGAAGTACAATGCACGAGTGTGTATAAGCGGTTTTTTGCAGTTGTTGTAATCGTATAAAACATGATTCCTTTATACATACAGACATCATCATACATAAAAAAGACATAGGCAAACTGTATATGTATATCACGAGCACGTGCATACATAAATGTAACGTTCACATTTATGTATGCATTTTACAAAGCTGAACATATCTTTGTTGGGATCCTAATGTCGTCTAATTTAAGGGTATCCATTAGTCTCTTTTTGCTTCTTTTTCCGTTTCTTAAGTAGTCTAAATCAAACAAAAAAAAATGATGTGGACATTATTTATCACGGTTAAAAGACAATTTCTTAAAAACAATGTAATCTTTGAGCTTATGTACAACTACTGATCACTTATCGTTAACACGTTACAGTGAATCCTAAATAATCTTATGAAATTATCATTTATGAGTTCCTTGCAATTGCAAAAATTATATAATTTTCAAATTAATAATAAAAGGCTACAATGTACTATTTCAGTTTAGGATGAAAAAGCATGTAATGTACATGACTATAGACAAATAATCTAAGTACAAATTTTCTATATGTGGAATGGATAATAAATGAACAATTTTGATTTATTGCAATGAAGGTAAATTCAGATTCATTTTAGAACTGTTGAGTTATACAAATGAAATGAAGCCAAATGTATTCAAACGATAACTATTATGTTTGAATGATACAAAAGATCAGAAAACTTTTTAATTCATTAATTACAGGAAGAATTGGAATAGAGTGCTTTTATTACTTAATATTACCAAACAACATGCTATTGTACTCAATATCTCATAAATTGAAGACATTTCTTTCGTACTTCCTGTTGTAAATAAATCAGTATTTAATATCTCCTATGTTTCTCGATAACTTTTTGCATATCACATATTACAGAAAAACCCTATAAATTGCAAAAAATAATATCAGAAGTGTTATCGAGCAACAAATTTTTTACCAACGTACAAACCTCTTGCAATTATCAATTAGAATTAATACATGTACAGGTATAAAAGCAATGAAAGCAATATAGTAGTTATTAAGTTCAATATCATGAAAAATATACATGTGTAAAAAAGAACTCGTCTTTATGCGAAATCAGAATTTCCAATGAACAAACGCATAATTTAAAAAATAGTGGGAAATGTACAGTGTTTTTTGTTTTAACTCGCATGGACACCTGAGACATTTTGTATCTTTCAGTCGTTAAGAATTTTCTAAAACGAAAAAAGAAAATACATACACACGAACGTACACGCGCCAACATTGAAAGCAATATCTAGAAAAAAATATCAAAAGGTATGCTTAGTTTTATTCAATCTTTTGTCTCTCCTGTAGAAACTTAAAACACGCAGTTAACTAATACTTTTGTAGGCGTTCAATTCTAAATATTGCTTTTAATGTTCCTTAGCTTTTTTGAAGAGAGAAAGAATGAGACTGGAAGAAGCATGTATTTGTTATATAATAACGAATTGTATAATGTTATCAGCACTTGTGGAATGCCTGCAGTCAGATTTCAAATACTAAATACATATGTTCTTAAGCAAACATCAAAGAATATCAGCAAATTATTTACAATTTTAGTGGTGTTTGCTGAAAATTATGTGGAAATATTCAATCGCGAAACCGTTTACAATAATAATGGAATAAATATGGATTCCTAGATAATACTATTATAAGCTGTTTAAATAAAAAACAAATGATTCGCTTCTCTTAAAAACTGTATCTAATTTCATAAGCGAAAAGCAATTTTCTTCAAGTATATAAAATGAGTAGATCATGTAAAAGCATGTTAAAATGAGAAGCAAATTTGTGCAGATAACAAATAAAGAGCACTCCTTAGGAACTAATGAGACTTAAACATTATGTCGAGATCTTGAAAAAATTAAGAATATTATATGTACAATTATTTGAGTAACAGGTAACCCGCCGATAATAGGGGGGTTTGAATATAAAAAAAAAAAGAAACATAAAAGAAAACTATATAAGAGGGAGCAGAAATTATTTAAAATAGGGATGATATGAAAAGGAATTTAATCAGTTTCAGAGGTTTTATTTTTCTATATATATGTATAAAAAAGAAAAAATCATAAGCTGAACTTTATCATCGTAAAGAAACTGGAAATAATTTTTGAAGTTCTGCAAGTTTTAAGTCACATTCTGGACCTTGCAAGCTTGTATCATTATCATTTAAATATTATAAAAGAAATACACCATCAAAATGAATATTGGCTCATGCTTATTACAATTATACAAATGTTACGAGAAAATTTCATTATCAGGAGATTACCTGTACTTTTTATCGAGAAATACATTCTTAGTCATTCGGTAGAATTAAATAAGTGATTATCTCAAAGCTATAAAAAATGGTTTCTTAATTCTACTTCATTGCGTAACTAAATTTTATACGGTCAGATATTGAAATAAAGGAACCTGGTAAACCCTAAAATTTCTATTTTATAAAAAAGAACAAATGGAACATAATTGTACTGAAAAAAATAAAGTTAATGTAACCTGTTTATCTTATCATATTCTCAGTTCTTCATATGCATATCTTATTTCATAAATTTATAAATATTGAAGTACTATGAATGATAATATTTTACAGAAGGAATAAAATCCAATTGGTTTGATCGTTGACAGGAAAATTTGGTTACTCAATGAAATGACTAATGATTAAGAGGCGTACATAGGCGGTAGAATAATTCTACTATAATAGAAGTACATTAAAAGTATAGAATTAATCCTATTGACCGAAGGCCGATATGTAATACAATGTCACAAATTTGAAATTGTGCCTGTACATGCTACTTCTAATATCTGTACATTGCAATAATACAATAATAAATCGTCTAAATATGAACCGCAACTTAAGTTACCATTGTTTTATTGGAATATAATTTTTTTTATTTTTATCATAAATTATATCATTGGATTGGTCAATTTACGTAGTTATTATATACAATTCTTTTTCTTATGGATCATAAATAATAATTGAGAATATTATTAATTAAAAACGGAGACAACGATACAAAAGTTAATTGAGATTAAAGTTGAACATACTATGCGGAATTTTCATGGAAGGATCTATCGTATCTTGAATAAAAAATAAAAAGAAATATGTTAAATGTAATCACGCTAAAAAAAAGGGCAGATAAATAACAGGCAATGCCACAGAGTGCTCCATATCGTATCCCTAATGAATTATTGCTTTTTGCACTTTTCGAAATATTCGGAACGTTATACACTATACCCTAGTCATGTAAAAATCACTTAAAGTCGAAAACTTAACCAAGCCTGTGTACAATGTAAAGCTTAGTAGACGCATAATCACCAATAATAAAACCTTAAAAGCACATGAAACGATAAGGGAAAAATTGCGATGTTACTACTGTTGCTTTTGCTATTCGTTCTTGATGTACAAAATGATATCAGGACCCCGTACAATAGTGTCGCATGGAACATTTACGCATAGTAAACTTGTATTGTCGTTAAAAAATATGATTTTCCCGGGTACATTTGGCAAGCATGCATTTCGATCTGGAAGATCAACTCTTCGAGGGATAATTAAATAAACGTAGATAAGAATTAATGACAACTACGAGAGGACGGTTCGCACTCTCCTCCAACGTGCTTCCCATTGTGACTTATTTCTTCTCGTACTCCATCCAAATCCGAATCCAGAACCAATAATAACTTTGTTAAAGTAAGCAAGGTTGTGGTTGTTGTTATTTACGTAGCCAATATTCGAATTAAGATTGGCCAGGTTGACCGCGTTCAAAATTCGAACGGCAGTCGAGAGTCGTAATTTGCTTGCTGGAGAACTAAACACCAACTTGCGGGTTTGCTTATTATTGTTGCTGGTGTCCCCGCTACTGCTAGTGCTATGACGATCATTTAACTGTTTTGCCGTATGGGAATACTCGGTGCAAAATGATTTCGCCATTGATCATTGTCGATACGTTTGAGACGATATGCCGTTACCAGGTGTCACGTAATCCCCGATCATCAAGCTGGGATTCACTGGATAATGTGAGGTATTGCCAAGGACCAGCGATTGCTGGAAAGTAACACCAAGCTGTAGCGCGAAAGACACGCAGGCAGGCGTACACTTTAGTATCCTTTTGCTTTAGATTGAAATCAAATATTTAGCGAGCTCTTGTTTCGGTGTAGGTATTCGCGCACAGGTATACAAATACCGCACGTACTCGTGAATTAGTTGAAAACGGCTCGCTCGAAATCTACAATGTTATTTTGTACACTTACCGTAGCAGGAGATGTGAACATGTTTGGAGTAATTCCACCACCTATTAGTTGTGCCGCTTGCGTACTTGTCGCTGTACCCCCAACTCGTCCTCGTCCTGTGCTCGAGATTGAACCAGGGTGTATATTTGGTTGACCTCCTAGAGCATACATAGAATCAACAGACGGAAAATAAGATCATAATCATTATAATATACGTATTTAAAATACTGAATTGTTAGTTAAGTTTATTCGAGTATGTTCCTAAAATAAAAATTCATATATTAGACAAGTGTTTACACGCATTATTCTATAAATATATAAATTACATATATGTTTCTATGTTCTTACCAATGGCAAGTAAATTGCTAGGATTTACAGCTGCTGTTGCATCCATAGAAACTTCTCCCAAACCATTTACTGACATTCCATTGACCATGTTTACTGCTTGCCTGGCACCTTGCGCATCTAAAGTTGTCCAGTAAGATTCACTAGGCGAAGTGTTATTTAAACCAGGAGGAGGCTGTGCCGCTGCACCGGTATATCTGAAGTACGGATTTTTCAAATCCAAAGTGTTACTACTACTTTCCATATTTGTTCCTTCTAACTTCAGTTCTATTGTCACGTCGTACGATTGTCTAAAAAATATATGAGTTTCATGTGTAACCGATGTTAACGAATGCTTGTAACTTACAAAAATGACTACTACAATTACGTAGCTTCACCTTTTGTTTGCAACAAGAATGACTTTTCCAGACAATAACTGACCGCTTTTACAAAACAAAGGATTTTCCAAAAGACAACGGACTTGATACCAATGAGTTAGCGGTTCTGTGGGAGCTGTACTTAACCAAACCTGTTGCGTGGATCCGATAAATGCAACGTCAAACCAAAATGCAAGCCCATGACAAGTCGCACTTTCCAATATGTGAAAATCGACATCAATTTCTAAAAAACGTATGAGCGTTGTAAAATGCCGATAAAGATCTATAATGTAAAAATTATGTATTCAAATTTTTACCTATTTTATGTAAATCAGTCTCATTAGCAGTTTGAAAATCTACTATATGTCTGATAGATTTAGCCATACAAATTCTTATATCAAAGGTATCAACAATTGGTTGTCTGAAGTATTCTTTGATCGCGTTATTTCTCATTGCCGAGAGATCTACGCCGTGAAAACATGTTTGATACCAAAAATTAGCTTTATTAAACTGCTCCATATAAAGATTTTCATCAGAAAATGGTGCAATGTGAAGATCACCTCGAGAAGGAAACATTCTACCACCTATGAAACAATCATTTAATTTCTGTTACAATAATTGAGGGAGATCAACTAAATAAAGACAATGTTTTAAAATCAATTACCTGGGACTAACCACTTTTTTGCATGGAGATAAGTTTCAAGCATTCTTTCATTATACAACATATAACCCATAGGTTCACTTACTATGCAGTCCACTCTTTCAGGTAAATCAATTTCTTCTATTTTACCAGCTATGACAATGATCTTATCCGATAAATTATTGGCAGCAACTAATAATTCTGCATGATTTGCCATATTACTTGCTTCTACAGCATATACTTTTTTTGCACCTGCTTGAACTGCAAAAAATGATAATATCCCAGAACCAGCACCAACATCTAGAACAACTTTATCTTTAAAATCAGACAAATTTCCCAAAATTGCTCGCTGGTATGTGCTGGTTCTAATATAGTCTTGCATCATATTTTGTTGCTGTGAGAGATAACCATAGAACTGAAAATATTGCATGGCAGAAGACTCTTCGGTTCTTTCATTAAATGCAGATACTCCTTTGCCATTTTTAAGTTTTAGTATTTGTGAATGAAAAGTTCGAAAATCTATATAGAAAAAAATTGTGTCATTTCAGTAATATTAAATTCTTTTGAACATTTATAATCTATAAAAGTATACTGACCTGTTTCATTAGCAAATGTTATGAGTAAACTATCTGTATCAAGCGTGAATACATAACTTTTAGACGATACTCTTGAGCATTCTGTACTAGGAGTTACTGGAAATTCCAATAATGTTGTTTTATCCCTACCCACTGAATCTCCTATTATGACACACAAAAACATAAAAACTTAATATTTATACTAAAGAAAATAAATACATATTTTTAAATAGTGTTTTTTAAAAGATACTTTTCTTATCAGATGCTTTAGCAAGCAAAATTACTACTTAATAAGGAACAGTGAAAGAAGTGTTCCATACAAATATCACACTATAAACGTTGTTACAATAAATTCTATTGAATTAAAGATCATTATGTAACAAAAAATAAGTATATCATTCCTTTAAATCTTTTATACGAAAAATCAAAAGACTACTCGTTGAAGCATACTTTTTATAACGTACTAAGAAATCTTCGTTAAATTATAATTAAAAAAAAACTATAAACGCTCATTTAAATGTGGTTATGTTGCCCGACGCTAACATAATCCGTAAAAGATAATTTATCGATAAATCAATACCTGCAAGAAACTCAACACTGAGACCTTGCGGATCATAGTTAATATGGAGTGTGACCGGCTTATTATATTTCGCTGTTGACTGTCCATTGTTTGACAAAGTCGATACTGTCACCGCGCGAAACACCTTCGCCATTTTTAGACACCGCGTGCGTACTGTACGCTACAGTTCTATCGTTGGTTTTCTTACACTTGCTGCTTATCTAAACGTCGTTTCCCAAAAAACTATTAATTAGAAAAAAGTACACGCGATATCGCCTCTTCAGGTACAAATCACACAAACGACATTAAAGGAATCTTTGTAGAAATTGCAATTTTTCACGTTCGTATACCGAACCATCGACTAACCACCCCCGGCGCGTATTACACACGCGCAGAAGGGTTACTAGCACGCTGAATATATAGCTAATTGAACTCCCTAGGTTCACAATGAACATAGAAGATTGTCGGTAAAAATTTTAAACTCGTCCATTGCGCCGACGTAACATATTTTGCATTATTTTATTCCATCTTTTATACCTTTCTTCTAGCACAATAAACAATACGAATTTTTTCTATAATACTTATAGAAAACACTGAAAATTTTGTTATTTACAAAATTTGACTACCAACTTGAAATTAATATGCACTATTTTATTAAATTATTAAATATGTGACAAATTCTAATATCTGAAATTTTAGTGCAATTTTGAAATATGTATTTTATAATCATTCAATTTTTGTTAAATCTTTTCAGCAAAATAATGGCCAATCAAATATAATTTCTAAATGCATCGTATAAAATCTGCGATATTATTGGTTGAAATATAGTATAGTTTAAAGTTTTGTATATTTCCTAGAATGACCTGTGCACTTCCTGTGCAGATCGCACACATATATGTACGGTTAGTAGTGAACGATACTCAGATCGATAAATACGAGTTGGACAATAACTCGAAACTCGAAGACTGGCGGCGTGGCTGATTGCTCTCTCCCATTTTTGACAGTGTTCGTGAAATATTGCACTTTTTCATAAAAATGACTGCTCACGACCAGATGCGAGCTATGCTTGACCAGTTAATGGGCACTGGACGGAATGGTGCGTATTACTGCCTTTTATAATAGATAAAATATTACTTGCAATAACATTATTTACAATTACTTGAAATCTCATACAAAAATACAAGATGGTGGCTTACACTACCATTACACGTATATTTATCCGCCTTAAAGGTAGTATCGTATTGATAAATATTTCATGTTTTTAGGTGAAAATAACAAATTTCAAGTGAAGTACTCGGATCCAAAGGTCTGCAAGAGCTTTTTACTGGCATGCTGTCCACATGAAATTTTATCGTCAACGGTGAGTTTTTTTCAAATTTATCACATATTGAATATCAATGATATACCATTGGCACTTCTGCGCTATTGTAGAGCATTTTATATCCCGTTTTGATATTTCTTCGCATTAACACAGAAGCAATCAGACATCGGTACATTCAATGTCACCTTCAGTTTTTCAGTTGTTACCTTTGTATTTTTCCAGTTTACTCTGGTTACACGATTCAGTCGCTTTCATTTTACTAGTAAACTCATTTGCTTTCTATTTTAAGTTCTATTATAAAATAAGCCATATTTTATCAATATTTACATGTAACATTGCTTTTAAGAGAATGTTTTTAACTCATTATGAACATAAACAAAATACACAACAGAAGATCTTTAGCTGAACTTTTGTACACGTTAAAATAATGCATTTCAATATATGTTTGTAATGTGTTAAAAATATTTGTTTGATCCTTACTTTGATACAAAGTACAAATGATGTATAACAACAGTATAGAAAAATGCAATTGTCTTAATTATTATTTTACTTACATATACATTGCTTAAATAGCTTTCAATACACATTTCATCATTAAATATGATTCGCTTTTTAGAATTAAATAAAACTGTGTTTAATAATTCACCTATGATGCAAAAGTGGTTAAATCAGTTAATTATTAAGAAGTTCATATTTATTTTTAATCTAAAAAATAATGTAGTACATAAGGTATGCTAAGAATTTTATTTGAAAAGCGAAGATGAATACTGCAGTAGATTTGTAGAAATATGTAATTCAATCAATGTTTAGGTTTTAAATATAAAATATAAAATGATTACTTTAGGAGATCTTATATGTTTTATATCTGAGAGTTCAATTAATGAAAGTAATATTACTTCTGCATAGGTAGGTGTATATACAACATAAAGATTGAAAAATATCTTATCTGTATATAAAAACACATGTGTACATGTACATCCAATAAATTATATTTTAATTTAATATCTTTTGTGGCTCATCGTACATTCATGAAAAAAGTGTTATGCACTTATTTATGACAGAGTTGTATATTAAAATAAAATTATTTTGTTTTAAATGTTTTATTATTTGTTTTGTTTAAGTAATGAAAATTGTTTACAGAAATATAAAGTTTTAATTTTATATTAATTTGTAAATATAAAAATTTGTATATGTACTTTGGATCGTGTAATCAAAGTAGCCAGTCAAATAGATACAATTAATTTCTTTTGTTGTAGTAAGTCTGGTTGCCTAAATTTTTTAAATTTTTTCTACAAATATCTTTTTATTTCATGTCTTACATTGTATACTCTCATAAATTTCTTTTTGCATATAACTATATCTTTTTAATCTTATGGAAAACAACAAAAATTTTGAATCAGTGATTACCAACACAAAATACATTGTGCATAGTGCTTTTTTTCATCGGTGCCAACTGGTCTGGTCAATCCTATAATAAATAATTAAATAATAGAAATCAGTTTTGTAATCTATGATATACAATAGAGTTATATTTGCGTGATGTGCTTCAAGAATTGATTCTGATCAATTCACACCAGATAGGCGTTGAAGTGCAATACGGGGCAGCAAACCAAGATAAAGAAGGAGTCAACCCTTAAAGTTTTAAAAGAGGAAGAAGTAGGATATGCCTCTGGTAGCCCTTTATATAGAATCATTTCACTATTTTGTATAAACAACTTTATATCTTGTTTATATAAATTGCAACAAGAAGATTAATAATGGGAATTATTAAAAATTTAAAGCCATAAAATATAAATTTTATCCCACTTCTTTCGCGTATGGTACTTGGAAATGTACCGAAACTACGGTTGCGGAAATAGCCCGATATTTTTGCATAATAATACGTGCAGGAAATCGAAACGACATAACCGCAAGGTTGGAGTGGAGACAAATGTTATATTCATACGATAACATACCGTTTCTGTTAATACTGCTTCGCGCATTTCTTTGTCATCTCGTGCGAATTGGTCCAAAGGGTGTTTGTTAAAAAATTAAAATCCTATTCATTGTCGGTCCAAATGGCCCAACTACTTGCAGTAAGGCGACATAATACACGTACATTCTCTCGCGTAGTACAACATCTCGTAAACGTTGAATATAAACTATAATGCATAAATGGATATATTTCGATCATTTCAAGCGGGGTTTTTTCAAACGTGACAAAAGTGGAAAATATTTAAATACTTATCATATTATTCCATCTCATATATCTCTTTATAAAAACGAATGAAACGTAAATATTATGTAGCAGGAAATTTTGTAATTTCCATATTTATAAGTTTCTTGAAGACACAAAATGTTTTAGTTATCTTACATGAAACATACGTTTAGCAATTGAGATAGTTAATAGTAAATTAAGAAACTAAAAAAGGAGACTTGCAAATCTAATTTTCAGTGCATAAGGAGGGGGGTCTCTCGTCGCTCTTAGCAAGCACCCTTCTAAATTTCTTCGTATTCTGATTGTTTTTAGTACATTTGTAAGCAACTAAAATGAAAATAAATTAATATGTCGTTGTATTGAATGAAGTAACGAAATGTTGAAAGAAAAATGTAATAAACAAAAATTTACTTCTGGCAAATACTCGCGAGAATGACACGATACACAAGTTCACTAATGCCAATGTACCTACAGTTCTATTTCCAGAGTCTCTGGAAAAAGCAATTCCAATCAGATCCATTGTACAATATTGTTGCGAGTATTGTCCGCTCATATGTCGTGTTGTACTTGTCGCTCTCACATGCGCGTTACTGTAAGTACTGAAAGCGAAGAGGACGTACGTATTACATTCTAACAATTTGATTATCTTAACATAATTCAAGTACATACTAGGTATTAATTTGGTTAATAATAAAGGCGGGCGGTTACCTCAGCCCCTCTACCGGTCAACGGTGGCGAGGCTGAGTGTCGAATATTAATTCCGAGACCCTGAAAGGCCTGTATAAAGTTGGTGAGTAGCGCCATTGCTGATTCATGAGAACGATGTCTTATTGTCGCTTCTTACTAATGATGCCGTTTACGGCAGGTAGAAATGAAGTTTACTTTGAAAGTATGCGTGAAAATCATATTCATCCTCGGAGATATAATGGGTACAGGAAATGAAGCAGTGATCTGTAAGTAAAAGACCATGCGAATTGCCAAGATAAACAAAATTCATTCGGCTATAGGATTTTAAATGTTTCTACTCACGTGCTCTTGACAGTTCTAATTCAATCTACAATCGATGCAGTATGCAATGAAACTTCGATTGGTCATTTCCTGAAATTTTATGATAATTAATAATACTGCTTTCAACAGAAGTCCAGTTTGAAAGATATCACTTGATGATTCAAACGGGAACGATCGATTAAAGAAAATGTTCGATCGAGATTTCACTGTACTTCATACTGGATATTCGAGATCACGCGATAATCGATTCTCGATTTCGATATTCTCATTGTACGATACTGTTAAAGCGGTTCGTTTAAATATTAACAAGACAGACAAATTTTGATCGTGTATTATCGTAATACACTTTAAATATTAAAAACGATGTCTTGTTACATGGTTGTAGTCGGTGCTTTGTACTATCAAATCAATTCTAGAGGGGGCCATATAAATGCAATGATGAAGTAAAGTAACACTTGTTTGCTAAAACTTCATTATATAATGCTTAAAAATTGAAATTTTAAAATTAAAAATTTGGAAATAAGAAAATCAGAGGCCATGTAGCAGGACTGTATTGAATAAACAAATTGAATATCTTTGTGTCCTTTTCAAACAGAGATATTTGAAATAAAAATAATTTTGGCAATTTGCAATGTAATGTCCATGAAAAAAGTGAGAAGTGGCATGAAGCAGAGAAAATGGGGGAGAAAGAGGGGGAGAAAGAGAAAGAAAAAAATTAGGGAGGACTGTGCAGCGCGCCAGTTCTGTTAGAAAAATTTCCTTCAGCATTGGATGTGTACGTATTGAACTCGTTTTCTAAATGGTCTAGAATTGATTCACATAAGGCAATTCGTGCCCTACGTAAATAGTATAATAAACCATTAGGCTGTAAGTTGTTTCATAGACACTGAACATATGAACTTAAGGTGTGTGCTGATTGTAGCTTCATTGCCATCGCATTGTCGTGTCAGGCGGAGAGGTGTTGCCACTCTGTAAGTGAACATAACAAAATTATTATCTGTAAGATTGCATTTTTACTTTGTCCAAAGAACAGAATTAAAAGTCTTGGTTAGTCTATGCATATGTGCATATATATATATATGTATATATGTACATGTTGACAAGTAAATATACAAACTTATATTTACTTGCTTGTATATATATATGTATATATATATGTACACACACATATATATATGCATATACAAAATATCTTGTAAGCGTATACTGGACAAGCTACCATTTTGTAAGTTCTTATATATAAATACGCATCTTTAGACTGTATGTTTCTGGACAATTAGGGGTTTAACTTCTGTCGTTGTTGCGTTCATTAGTTCAAATAATTTGTTTAAGTTTGTCTATTGCAAAAAACAGCGAATTAAGAAACCTTGTTCTCATTGAATAAGATTTCATGAAAACAAAAGTTGGGAGGGACCATTTTAAATAAAACCAATGAAGTTTTTTTCATGTAATTGAAGACAATCTAAGTTAATATTGAAATGATTTGTAAATCGCAGCGCATGGACCTGGGAGAATGCCCCCAGATTCACGACCTGGCCCTACGGGCTGATTATGAGGCTGCACAAAAGAAGAAAGATCACTTTTATGATATTGATGTAAGTATATTTTTGTTCTTCAGTTTTTGTTTGTAGTTACATGTATTTCATGAATCATACATTACTTCATTTAAACATTAATTGCACACATTTTCAATTTAAGGCCATGGAACATTTGCAAAATTTTATTGCTGATTGTGATCGCCGAACGGAACAAGCGAAACAACGGCTAGCAGAAACTCAAGAAGAGCTCAGTGCCGAAGTAGCAGCGAAAGCAAATAACGTTCATGTTCTTGCGGAAGAAATCGGTAAAAAATTGGCCAAAGCAGAACAACTTGGAGAGGAAGGTTTCGTAGAGGAATCGATGAAACTTATGGGTGAAATAGACGAGCTTAGAAAGAAGAAAAATGAAGCTGAGCAGGAGTATCGTAACAGTATGCCAGCGTCAAGTTATCAGCAACAGAAATTGAGGGTTTGCGAGGTTTGCAGTGCCTACCTTGGCATTCACGACAACGATAGACGGCTGGCCGACCATTTTGGTGGGAAGTTGCATCTGGGCTTTATCAAGATCCGTGAAAAGTTAGCAGAGCTTCAGAAAACTGTCGAAGAAAGACGTAAAGAAAAACGAGAGTCATTGCTCGACAGACGCAGAGATAGAGATGATCGCGACAGAGACCGTGATAGATCAGACAATCGCCGAGGAGGTTTAGGTTACAGAGATAAAGATCGTGATCGTGATCGTGAACGTGAACGTGAACGTGAGCGTGAACGTGATCGCGATCGCGATCGTGATCGAGAGAGAGAGCGAGACCGAGACCGTGATCGTGACCGTGACAGAGACCGTGATCGTGACCGTGACCGTGATCGGGATCGAGATCGAGATCGAGAACGCAGAGACAGGGATAGGAGAAAGTCACGTTCTCGAAGCCGCAGTCGTGGCAAAAGGTTAGTTGATAATAAGTAAAAAATGATATGTAATAATCGTGTATGAACACATACACTTTCTAATGTAGACCTCAGACGATTAGTACCTTCTGTCAGTATCAATATTGTATAAACGTTGCCATTTTTCTTATGGCAATCTATAGTACCCAGTATTTAATAATTTCTAACTGAGAAACCAATCTGTATTCTACAGAGATTTGAATCACTTTCTCTCCTGTTAATGATAATTGTTTGATATGTTTCAGATCAAAACGTTCCCGCAGTAGTAGCCGTAGCCGTCGATCACGTTCCCGTCGTAGTGGGTCCAATGATCGAAAGAGATAAAACTAATGATCATTTACAATTATGCTCAATCATTTTTCTTCGTATAAATCACGTGCTTAATTGTGCACATTACATGTAAAAACAGAATCGCTCGCTAAACATAATTTTTCAATAGACATTTCTTTGAAAATTAAACTGAGATTTGTACATTGACCGTTCACACCTTATCAAAAACACCAATATTTCGAAATATCTTTGTGTAAAACTAGGCATACTCCTGTACGTATAACAGGATTGAATTTATTAGATATTAATATTACGAATATACTTATTCTATTTGATCTTGATATATTAATATACTTTTAAATCTAGTTACTATTTCGTGTACATAAGAATAGTTCAGATGTAACTCCGTTTGAAGATGTTACATATTTATAATATAATTACTTCGTCTTATGTGAATATTATATGAGCATAAAAATGAAGGTATGTTCAAAAATATATACGTTTAAATAATTATTGTTTAAATCACTAACCATTCATTTTTTCATTTTGCCATTGTTAGAGATACACTAAAAGAAAAAAGAGAAAGATGTGCGAAGAAAGACATATGCGAGTAATACCATTTAAGAAGGGATATTTATTTCGATAGCCATGTACATAATAATTATTGCAGAGCTATTTGTACATACAAAACTTCGCTTAAATTTATACCAAGGGAAGAAGACAGAACTTTGTTATATACTCGCATTAAGATTATTTACATTTTATTAATTTTAATAGTCCTTGCATTTTATAAGAAGTTAATAATTTCTACACATACTCACGATCTTATAATAAACGAACCTCAATCTACATTATCTTGGAAAATGAGTTTTACGTATCCCGGTGTTCCTTCAAGGGGAACTGCGCAAAATGGACAAATTGCGATATAGCCGTTTGTTCCATGCGGTATTGCGACCTTCTCCCAATATCTGTAATAAACGAAAAACATTTTTACGAAACACTTTGGTGTATAAAAAATAAATGAATATATTTGTACTTCATAGTATTTCTAAATACTAACTTAACAGTTTTCTCTGTAGCCATGTGTCCGCAAGGCCTAAATGCATAAGTAGGTGGGCCACAATCGACGTAAAACGCTGGTTCTATTCCCATAGAAAGTTTAACTACTGAACCGGCAACTAAACACATTGGACACCTTCTCGTAGCTTTGTCTTTTTCTTGTCCCCAATCATGGTGACCTTGTACGTGTCCACATTTCAAGTATACGTATGGCTGTTGCTGAGTCGAATCTGTAGCTGCTTTACGTGGTATGACTAAAGTATTTAAACCGACTGGGCACTGTGGTCTTCCAGCATTAATAGCATCAACTAATTCTTCCAAATCGTGTTTCGTCTATACAAAATGCACACGATAATTTACTTCGCTGTCGATCATTATAGATAACTATGAGTTACAGTTACGGTAACGTTAATTTGTATGAAAGTTTCAAGATTGTAGATCCTGTATATTTACCGGAGACTTAGCAAGACCTTCAGCTGATCTCCAAAGTAACGTAGCACCACAGAGATCAATGAGAGTGCCATCTTGTAAGATATTGTTCTCATCTTCCACAACGTTTCCTTTTTGTTGGGCACTTCGACTTTCTCTTAAGGAGAACACTCCACCGCCCACGCTTACTTCTCTCCAAAAGCCGCACTGTGCCTCGCCACCGCAAAACTGACCTCGTGGATGCATTATCAAAACGCCGTTTGTTGTGAGTCCATCGATTTCCCGATTCTCTTGCCACTTAGTTGCTTTTTCCTGAAACAGTTTTTTCTTTTTTAATTTGTTTCATGTTAAATGCTAACTGAAGAAAAAAACATTGGATTTGGAATAAAGACAAATATAATGCACGCTATGTTACCCCTAAGAAGATATTCCTTGAACTGTCGAAACCAGCAGCATATATTCTTGCAATTCTAGGATCTGATCGATCAGCTAGAATTCGGCATGCAAATCTACTGATTGTACTTTGAGCGACGCGCCCCTCGTTAGAACTGTCGCTGCCGCCGGCACAAGTATCCATGACGACGAAATCAATTGGAGATTCGGAAGAACGTCCGACCTATACAAATGAGTATTAACGAAACAGCAGAATAGTTAACAAACCTAAAACGGTGTATAACTTACCTGAAACATATCAGTTCCTTCATCTTCAGTATATTCTACGATAACAGCTTGTGTTCGAGAAAGAGTGTACGATATTGAATGTTGTTTCGTGTTAAGGATAGCTTGTGAACTGTGAGGCGTTTTAACAATATAATGTTTACTGCGTTTCACGCCATTTGGTACTGGCCTCTTGAAAAGAACAAACTTACTCCTCCTTCTTCCCCGATCTCCCGGCGGAAGGAATCCATTATATCTATATAAATTTATTTTAAAAATTTATATACTTTTTTAAAGTAAATTATTATATTGGTTTCTTACCCGAGAATGACTAACTCTCCATATTTTACTAATTGTTTTGGTTTTTCATGGCGGTAACTATGGGACCTATGAGGATTAGCATGTGAATGACTATGATTATGTTTGGCGTGTGGACTGTGAGGTGCACCAACTGTTTCTCCTTCTTCCACAAGTAATGGACTTTCACTACTACCACCGTCAGATCTAAAAAGATATAATTCAATAATAGCAATTAATACCATGCAGAATTGAAACAAAAGCAAAGACAATATTATTTCTGAAACTTTTATTCCTCTTTTACTTCTTACCAAATTGCAGGTGAAATACACCTATATAGCTGTTTCCTATAATATTTAATGATACTTTGAATATATTAATTATATTTTTTAAAAGGAGAAAGTGTTCATGTTTACACAACCATGTAGTGGAAGTATCTAAATTTCTAGTTAGTTTATAATAAATGCACTTTTTATGTTTCATAACTTACTACATTCTAAAATGAATTTGTATTTGGAAATGTTTTAATACTAAAAAGGTGGATGTCAGTAACATGTTTTTTATAAGCCACAGATGCAATTGTACATAAAAATGTAAAAAACAATATTTTATATTAGTTTGGAAATACAAAAATCAGAATTTATGTTTCAGATACACAGGTATGATAATTAATACTATATACTAACTTAAGAGGAGAAGCATTTTCAAGAACAAAACTATCATAAAGATACATGTTTGTTCTTGACTGTCTATTTACAGGTGTCTTTTTCCTTGGCCTATAATAGGTAATACGTAAACCACTTACTTACCGCGAAGGGCATGGAATACGTTTAGTTACTGGCATCCTCCTTTCAGTAAAATTTACAGATTACTACTTCCACTGTATTTCAAAAGATACTCATAAGGATAGACAATCTTAAGTATCTTTGTAAAGTTGAACAAACATGAGCAAGTACAACGCGGGATGCTGTGAATTGGTAATTATAATCTGCAATAAGAAATATTCAGTGTAATGATCATTACTAAGTTGTTACATACTACAACATTTTTCTACTTTATTTCTTGATGCACAAAGGAATTAATGCAATTGTAATTAGTATTTGATTAATTTTCATATCAGCTTCTACAAAAAACATACATAACATTAAACATTGATATAATATAGTAAAAAGCAATTGGCAATAGCTAAAATGTAATATAAATGTCTTTATATTGGTAACATTATCATAATTTACAACAAATATATTTTTGTTTTATAAAGAGAGTAAGGAGAAATTCTATCAGCTTATATATACTTATTTTTGATCTTGTCTTACTGCATTGGTACAACAGCTGATTCTTTATCTTATCTTGGTATTTATTTTTGTCAACATATTGCACCAATTAATCATATCACTGTGCATAAGATACAGATTATATTAAACAAGAATTATAATTTATAATCAATATATGCCAGATTTTTTTCAAGTATTTGGCAAATTAGTGCATGCTTTATATATAAATAAAGTAAATAAACATACAAATAATTAATTATGAAATTTAGCATTAAAATATGGAGACTTTCAATTCACCTTGGTTCATTCAACATTGTGTATGAATACAAAATGAATTGAATTAAATTGAGTAAACATGTGTCCATTATGAATTATAACTATATATTTTATTACCAGCCAATAATTTGTGTTTATTGAAAATAAAATAAGAAGACAAGTCTTTTTACAAGACAAAAATATTTATTGTGTGCCACTGAATTTTCATAAAATATTTTAAATTAAGTTAAAAACATGTTTATCTATTTGTTTATTTTATTAATATCAACATTATTTTCTTTCCTAATAAAAATCGTTTATAAATACTTTCATTGCGTGCACAAATTAATAATAAACAAATAGAATTTAATGTGCTTAATTTTTCGTAATAAGTTTAACATTATCGTCTATCAAAATATTAGAAATGAATATTAAATCCTGCGATGAGAATTTCGATAGAATGTATTCTAAATGAAGGAGAGTAACTTGTGGAAATGTTTACGGTTGACCGATAAATTAAAAATGTTTGAAAAGTCGATCGGCTTGGAAGAAAAAAAAAGAATGTTAAATGATAAGAATTGAACGGTACGGGAATCGCAATGTACAAACAACGTTAATTAACCTAGGCATCCAGAAACGATAGATTATTTACCGTATCACCATGCTGAGATCTGCGTTCAGAAACGGTTTCGCTGCACGTTCGAGACACGCAATTATAATAAGCCGATCGTTTGCACAATAACTAACGAAGTATAAAAATCATTTGTCCACTGTTATGCCTTAATTTAATTTTCCATCTCTAAATTACACTGTTACTATGTTCATGATATTCCAATAGTTTCGCGCTGACGACCCTCATATTCATGATTACAGTACACACGGGTGTCACGGCCAGTAATTAACGAAAAGAAAACCACCCTGTTAAAAACGACAGTATCATAAATTCTTGCGTTAAACAAAGCACTGGTATTTTTCTTTCGATAATCATTCGACGTACCGATTATTTGTGTGTATCTCGCATAAACTATACTCATCGAGACAATCGCAAGCGAAGAATATACGACGAATAGAAGCAGTCATAGGCACCAATACAAAAAAAAAAGTCCCTTCTCAGCTAATCCATTTACCTCTAGAAATCGATGCAGTGCCAATTTTTAATGTAACGGGGTAAAGTTGTACACTTTGTTTTGCAAGAGAATCGGAGTATCTCAGCTGAGTTCACAGCATACTTTTCAATTAGTATGGTGTCAATCTATTGCCTAGTTATCATTTCGTGGCCGGTCATATACTGGGCCATATAAAAGAATAAGAATATGCGGGTATACAATATCCCCTTCCTTTCAAAACATGTATTATAGGCGAATAAAAGTTTGGGAGGTCTTGGTAGAAAGCATGGTATTCATTCAACGAGAACTGTAGTTATAATTGCATTTCTTAAACCTTTATTTACATTACATGTTGGTGTGTATGACCCATTGTTCATACTACGATATTCTGTTCAAAAAAATTTTTAAAGATGGATAAATAATATCGATATTTACATCAACGTGAGATAAACTGCGGTACGAAATGTTTAACATTTACACATTAATGTTGTATCACAATTCACATGATTATTATGCTGAAAATTAATGACCCGTTACGTTATCTCTAAAAATATGCAGTAACGTACAATTTTTTGTCTAGCTGCAAATTTGTCACTTGCATTATAAAAGAACCATGATTGTATACTCATAGATGAATATGTGAAATACTTAAGAATGGGAAATGAAATCCTACTCTCCTGTCAACTTAAGTTACAGTTTACGTAATAAAATGGTTATTATAAAAAATAACACTCATGCCCGAAGGGAAACAAACTGATGGAAAACATCTAAGATGTGAGGATCCAAGTCTGGTGTAAAAAGTAACGTTTCTAATGTTGATGAATACTTTTGAACTTGTTCATGATGCTGTAAAAAAGAAAAAAATACAAAATTATATACTTGAAATAAAATAACACGTTATTTTTATTGCTTGATAGAACTCACAGTTAAAAACACCTGTTGTAATCTTCCAATAGTCCATTTGTACCAGTGTGTATTATAATCTATACCATCGGTATCGCAACGTACTAAATGTTCAGAGAGAATCATTATAAAACGCTAAAAAAAAACATAAATTATTAATTTAATATTTTTAAACATTTTTATCGAAGCATCAATAAACTGAATATACCTGGAAAATAATAAGAAACAAATTCTTTTGGTCTGCTTGCGCCGCCTCCAATTTCTCTTCCATTCTTTCTACAACATCTTCTGATGGTTTTTCTCTGTTTCTGTCTTTGTTATTGTCTTCATCATCCGACGATGATCCTGATCTACTTTCTGCTCTTCTTAACTTCTCTCGTGCCTCTGCTAGTTCAGTACTCAATTTCGTCACGTGTTTGTTCTTCTTCCGAATCGTTAAATGAAGTATTTCCCATATATATAATCTATAAAAATGAATTATCATCAAATACATAAAATACTATGACGCATAATATTATTAAAGTGTGGTAAATACTTGGTAAATTCTGAGGCCATCTCTTTAGAAAATATCCAATTCGCGATAGCGCTACATTCAATGATACCAGTCTTCAACAACTTATCTGTTAAAACCACCATCATTTGGTAATGATTTTTCCACAATGCATACATATTTCTTAAAATGCATATTTGGGCTTCTTCCGTTTCTGCGAGAACCTATTAAATACAAAATTTTAAACAATCACGTATCGGCAAAGTGAGATTCAAATATTTACTTAAAGTCTTACTTTAAAAACATAATGGAATTTCCCTATTGCTGCAAAACTATGACTAAAACTTTTAGACCCTAGATTCAGTAATGTCTGTACAAAAACATCAATTTTCAAAGGATTAAAGTTATTAGTTTCTTCGTTTTCTCTAGGACCTGGTAGAGTGTTTAGTACGTTCAATACTTCTTCCGGTGTACATTTTCGTCTAATTGAAACAACTAATTCGTGAGCTGCGGCTGTACCAGGAAGTGAACCTAAAATAAAGAAAAATTGGTTAAATTATATTTCATTTTTTCGATAAATAATTATACACATACTCGCTCCTTCAGAAGTATATTTGTAAATGGGTTCTGGAGGTGCTGGTATCAATTCAGCGTATGATTCTGGCATCATATCCCGTATTCTTTGGTAATATGATAATCTGAACATAGATTTCAAAGAGATTATGATTTCTTGATATTTTTAACTTAAAAGACATATTGTAATTGAACGAAATTTTATACCGTAAAGCCTTAAGAAGTACTTCTCGAATAAATTTAGGACGTGGATGTTCTGGATCACGTTGTAAACAAGAATCCCAATCTTCCCAAGACCAACGAAACTGGAAATTGCTCAAATGATACGCAAACCACCATACAAAACGATCAAATGCTGTAGCAGCCATACTATCTATACGACGAAATAAAATCTCGGTTGCTTGAGCCAAAACCTGCGATATAACATTATGTATTCAATAAAAAATTTGTCTGTACATAATTCATATATTGCACTATTGGATTATAATCTCACTTGTGGCATAGTTGATGGCTGCAATTTACAGAGTTCAATTAAAATTGATCCATAGCATATTTCTAAATGTTTTGGCGCTGGCAGTCTAAATAGTTCCCCAAATATTACTTCTACAATGCAATAATCTAACGGTATCTTTGCCTTATATGGAAAATTCAATAGTTGGGCTGCACTGTAATTATAATTATGATCACATTATTTTTTATATAAGGAATAATGTATAAATAATATGTGAGTAATATACATACCAATCTTTTCTTTCAAAAAAATAATTATTAATAATCTGTCTTAAATGTTCCTCTATGAGAAATCGTTCTATAGCATGACTTCCAGGTAACAATGGTCCTTCGGCCGGACAGTCTGTATAATCAAACATACGGAAAACTACCGTAGGTAAAGGATAAGAATAAGATTCATGATGCGGTGGCGCCATTATAGTGGGTAAGTTATGCTGCAATGCTTCACATAAAATCGAGTCAAATGCAAGGTATGGTCTAGGAATATGTTTTTCTGCCCAATTATCCTGTCTAAGTTTGCGAACTTGTGCCCATAAGCAATCAAGGTATTCTTCTTGAGGATGAGGAGTATCACTTGACCAGACTCTCAGTGCTGGCTGATGCTTTTTACTTCGTTTATTTAAAAATATTTCTATTGTCACCATCAGATGATCTAATTCTTGCTCCTTTTTCTCATATAATTCTCTTCCAACCCATGGCAATGTTGATAATACAGCATAAACATACCTAAAAAGAATGATAATGAAATAAAATTGCTTATTTATCTATATTTATATCATTATATATAATCTTACATACCAATCACGTCTTACTTGAGGTACTCCATCTTCATTAGCAGCATCTAACATGTTATCAAATAACTGCATTAAAGAACCACATGATAAAACATGGCAGTTTACTAAATCTGCGAGAAATCTTAATGAATATCTAGCTACATCCCATTTACAAGCTTTTAATGCATCTTTAAAGTTTTTCACCATATAGTCAACAAATTCACCACCAAAATTAAAGTTCTTTGCATTCAATAAGCCAACAAGTGTAGTATAAATTGTACATTTTTCAGGCATTTTTATAGCACAATCAGTTAAAATTCGAAGTATTTTACTTCGAAACAATCCAAGATCAGCTTCTAATACAGAAGCCAATCCTTCAAGATTGCTCTCCAGAGATGATGTGGATTTTTCTCCAACCCGTAAAATAAGAGATTCAAGTCTATCTTCAATTTCTTGATTCTCTGATACCCTTCTACGTTTCTTATATGCACGTTCTAAAAAAATGTATGATACAAATTAATTCAACTTGGTAATATTATAAACTACACACAGCTAAATACTAGTACATCAAAATATTAACTAAGATCTTAGAAATTATATAAAATATAAAAATTTACCATATCCATCTTCTTCCTCGTGAACTCTTCTACGACTCATTTTTGAAAAATTGAATATATCCTGTCAACCAATTATAATATTTTCAATGTAAATTCACAAATATATTTACACAGTGTAGGAGATTGTGATCTGCCAGATTATAAAAGGGTATTCAAGTTTTTATAGAATAGACAGATCAAAATAGGTACTTTGACAACATACAACTTATTGTTTTTTGTGCATGTCTTATTAACAAATTTATAAAAAGAAAACACAAATCTGTGGATAGATTTTTGTACTCAGTTTGAGGTCACTCTGAAACCCTCTGATTTTCTTTGGGTTCAGATAAAAGAAAAAGCCTATATATACTAATTATGAACTTCTATTCTACTGAAGAACTAAAAGCTGTTGTGCACCAACAGATTGCAACAGTACTGTTGAAAAGGGTCACTTGACTAATGTAAAACTTTCTAAATTGGTTATGACTGTATTATCAATGAAGGCTACTGTTTGGACGACATAATTTTCAGACCCAAATGAAACTAAACGGTATTTTATACACTTTCATATTGTACAATCAAATTTTTGAAAGCGTATATTATATTTTTCTCATTAACTTAAAAATAGAGAAATTATTCAGCCGTAGCCTATATCTCCAAAAGTTTATACATTAAAGATTGTTTTACTGTAAAACATCATAAGAAAACCTAACCCTTCAATTCAACATAACCAGATCAGCTTCAATCAACTTGGTCCAAGTACTCGTGAAGTGGAGCAGAAGCGAAGCGTTGGTTTAGAAAACACGGAATATAAAATAATTTAGACGATTGTATCTAATTTATGATACTAGCTAGTAAAATTGGGCGCGTTTGCATGATTTTCTGTATTCATTTTCCTAGTTTTATTTCCCCACAAAAACGGAAGATGGCATTGAAAGTTCAGTCGAGTGCACACCTTGTTGCAATCAATGCACTTCTTATAAATACGTGACTGATGACAAAAAGCGGTGACTCGCAAATAAGTACTACAATTATTCTAACCTAAAATATATAAGCAGTTGCTCAAAAGAAATTAGATCTTCTGTTTTGTATTCGTTGTATGAAATAATTAAAACAAAATGCCAGAAAGCGTAAAAGTGGAGACGAAGTCGAGTAAAGAACTCAGAAGCGGAAAGGAGGAGGATAAAAATGAATTGGTGAGTTTAATATTAAAATACTACGCAAATTTTCGTACTTAAAGCTTCACGGTAAAAATTACTAACATTTTCTTTTAAATTCGATATATTTTTAGTCAGAAGAAGATAAACTCTTGCAAGAGGAATTAACTCACCTGGTTGAACGCCTACAAGATTCTAATACTAGTTTACATTATCCTGCTTTAGAATCACTTCGTAATCATATTCGTGCATCTACTACTTCAATGACTAGTGTTCCAAAACCACTTAAGTTCATGAGACCTCATTATGATACTATGAAAGCTATATATGATAAAATGGCAGATCAAAAATCAAAAGAACTTTGTTCTGATGTTATTTCTGTCCTTGCTATGACAATGGGTGAGGGCCGGGAATGTTTAAAATACAGACTTACTGGATCTGCTTTAGCTATTGGAGAATGGGGACATGAATATGTTAGACATTTATCAGGAGAATTAGCAGGAGAATGGGATGAGCTTACAGATAATGCAGAAGCCACAAAAAAATTAATTTCTCTGGTACATGAGATTGTACCTTATAACATGGCTCATAATGCAGAAACTGAAGCCTGTGATTTGTTAATGGAAATTGAAAGATTGGATTTGCTGGAGCAATATGTTGATGAAAGTGCATATCAAAGAGTTTGTTTGTATCTAACAAGTTGTGTACCATATGTAGCAGATCCAGAAAATAGTACACTTCTTCATGCTGCTGCTAAATTATATAGGAAGTTTGGTCAATACCCACAAGCTATAAGATTGGCTATGCAGCTTAATGATTTGCCACTTATCGAAGACATATTCACAAAATGCACAGACCTGTGAGTTTAATTAATTTTCAAATTAATATTGCATAACAAAAATTCTGATTGTTATTGTTGTTTTCTCTTTCAGTTCAGTGCAAAAGCAGTTAGCATTCATGCTTGGAAGACAACAAATTTTCTTAGAACTACCTGAATCAACTGAAGAATATGATGATCTGGTAGAAATAATGTCCAATTCTTTATTAAATTATCATTTCTTGAATCTGGCACGAGAATTAGATATAATGGAACCAAAAACACCAGAGGATGTGTACAAGTCTCATTTAGAAAACTCCAGACCTGCATTTGGTGGTGGTCAAGCAGATTCTGCAAGACAGAACCTTGCTGCTAGTTTTGTTAATGGATTTGTAAATGCAGCTTTTGCCCAGGACAAATTATTAATAGAAGATGGAAATAAATGGTTGTATAAGAATAAAGAGCATGGAATGTTGAGTGCAACAGCATCCCTTGGTCTTGTGTTGTTATGGGACGTTGATGGTGGCTTGGTACCAATCGACAAATTTTTATATTCTTCAGAGGATTACATAAAATCTGGTGCATTATTAGCTTGCGGTCTTGTCAACTGTCGCGTAAAAATCGAATGCGATCCTGCTTTAGCTCTTCTTTCTGATTATGTTTTACATAGCAGTAACATTATGCGTATCGGAGCAATCGTTGGTCTTGGATTGGCGTATGCTGGTTCGAATCGAGAGGCTGTTCTGAGTCTTTTAGTCCCTGTACTCAGCGATCCCATATCTAATTGGGAAGTGATAGGAGTAGCAGGTCTTGCATTAGGAATGATAGCAGTAGGTTCCTGCAACGCATACGTTACTACCACGATAATGCACACTCTGATGGAAAAATCAGAGGCAGATCTTAAAGATACCTATGCACGATTTCTACCTCTAGGTCTTGGGTTATGTTTCTTGGGGAAACAAGAAGCAGCAGAAGCTATCATTGCAGCTTTAGAAGTAGTACCTGAACCTTTCAAGTCTATGTCTACCACTCTGGTAGAAGTGTGTGCATATGCTGGTACTGGAAACGTACTTAAAATTCAACATCTGTTACATATTTGTTCTGAGCATTATGAGCCATCCAACGAAAAGGAGGATAAGAGTGACCGTAAGGATAAAGACAAGAAAGAGGAGAAGAAAGAAGATAAGCCGAAAGACCTTAGTTCTAGGCAAGCAATTGCTGTACTTGGCATTGCATTAATTGCAATGGGAGAGGAAATTGGTGCTGAAATGGCGTACAGAACCTTTGGCCATTTATTACGTTATTGTGAGCCTGTAATACGACGATCGGTTCCTCTCGCACTTGGACTCATATCTGTCTCTAATCCGAAACTGAATATACTAGATACGTTGTCTAAGTTTTCTCACGATAGCGATCCTGAGGTAGCACACAATGCAATCTTTGCAATGGGCTTAGTTGGAGCAGGAACTAACAATGCTCGTTTAGCTGCCATGTTGAGACAGTTGGCTCAGTTCCACGCTAAAGATCCAAATAATTTGTTCATGGTTCGCATTGCACAGGGTCTAACACATCTTGGAAAAGGTACATTAACTTTGTCTCCTTATCATAGCGACAGACAGGTATTAAGTCCTGTAGCATTAGCTGGACTTCTAGCTACACTTATTGGATTCCTTGATGTAAAAAATAGTAAGTATTTAAAAACCATTGAAGCACAGTGTCGTGTAGGGTTCGTTAAATAAATATTATTTTTGTTTGCAGTCATTCTTGGTCGTTCACATTATTTGCTATACACGTTAGCAGTTGCGATGCAGCCAAGGATGTTAGTTACATTCGATGAAAAGCTAAATCCACTTGCTGTGCCGGTGAGAGTTGGTCTTGCTGTTGATGTCGTAGGCCAAGCAGGAAAACCAAAAACCATTACTGGTTTCCAAACACATACAACCCCTGTTCTGTTAGCGTATGGCGAACGAGCTGAATTGGCAACAGAAGAATATATTCCTTTAACCCCAATTATGGAAGGTTTTGTAATTTTGAGGAAAAATCCGGATTTTATACCTTAAGTGAAAATCATATTTCATATTACATAAGTTTTAGTATAAAATCAAATAAAACTGATTGTGTATACAGAATTTTTCTGGTATATAATTTATAACATAACAAAACAACGTAAATTTATTTTTCACAAGTCGCCGGAACATTTGAATAAATAAAATAGAAAATTTTTATAATTTTTTGTATCTTTCATCTATGATAATAAAATACACATTTCAACGACAATTATATTTTAATAATTAAAATACTGATACAACGTGTAAATTATTAAAAAAGTAACTATTCTAAATTTACGTTATAAAAATAGTAAAATTTTCATATACAACAAGTCGCATTTTGCTTAAGGTAAACAGTAAAATAGTGGCAAGATGATGTCATAAGTAGTCAGTCACGTATACACGAAATGTAGATCCTTACAAAATTGTCTCTTAAGTCGTTACATGCTTTGATATAAAATTAATGTATCTAATACATACAAAACTGTACATCTTTTCCAAAACAGTATCTCAATGTATAAAAATGTAAATATCTAATAATTATATGATTTTATATCGATCAATATTCTATCGCAAATCTTAAAACTACACAGTTTACACTTACAAAATATATAAATAATTCATCTGTATCGCTTATTTTTGAAATATGTAATAAAAACAAACCGTATAATAAAGTATCCCTAAAATGTAGTATTTTAATGTAAGTTAAAATGATATGTAAGTTATGAAAATTTGGATGGATTAATTTCAGTAATATGGGATACTTCACTTACATCATTTGTTTTTCATTTATATCAAAAATATATGATCGTTTTAAGTAATATTCGAACACATTTAAATTTATCGCGTCATTCTTAAGTATAAACACATGATGTAAAAAAGGAATAGTATTTTCAGTTACATTACTTATTGCAACATGATTAAAATTGTCATCTAAAGTATTAATCTTCAATATAGTTTTTAAACCTATATAGCTTAAAAACATTTTTCTTTTAATAAAACTTCGAGTATTTACTAACAAAAATTTGCTTCCATATTATAGTGAACAGTGACAGGTGCTAAAACATGATGAGAAGGTCCTAAATGAGTTGTTGGAGATGGAAGACAAATTGATCGCCTTCTAAGATCAGGCTCAGTGTTATTACCAACTACTAGTAATGGTTCAGCAAATGTTTGTTGTTCAGAATCATCATAAGGAGTCATTGTACTATATCCATGATCGCTGTCACCACCAGGTGGTTTTCTATAATTCGTGGATACCTTATATGGCGATATAGGAGGTATACTGTCTCTTATAAAAGAATCTAAATTATTTTTCGTTTGTTCTAACTCCATCGGTTCTGCGTCTCCTTCCAAATGTGTCATACGCAACATATCAGGTGAAGTGTGGATATGTAAGCATTGATGTTCTAAACCGGATTGTACCGAATTAAGTCTATAACAAAACAGCATGACTCCTAGTATTAGAAGAAACGCTAGTATTCCACCAGCTACTGGTCCAACTGATGGCCATTCATGCACTGCAATTTCTTCAGTTGACTGCGAATCTAAAAATAAAAGAAACACGTCTTTAAAAATGGAACATGTAAACATTTAAGAAGAATTTATTTCTTAAAACGTTTACATACTATATATACCATCACTAAGGGGTATATAAGATCCAAGAATGCCTCTGAAACATCGAGACATATCGCTACAGAACGGAGTTTGTAAAACTGATTCTCCGTCGCTATCTACATGGCACCATTGGCAGCCTACAATTCCCAGACACTCATTTTCAGTTTTAAATGTCTTACAATCAATGGACGGACAGACTTTCAAGTTTGTAGATTGTATCCATGACATTTGTGAATTTCCTCCGTGTTCGTACAATACTGGACAAGGTTCGAGATCGTGCATATCATGCATATTATACTCCGCACAACTTGAAAAATATAAAGCGCATTCACAGGGGCATTCGCATTCTGTTTGCTCCATTCTCTTACAATTCAAACACGAACGATCCATCTATAACATTTCATCGTTAGTTAAACATTAAGAATATCAATGTATATAAGGAGTAACAGTATCATTACTCACCGTACTACACGGACAGAAAGCTCTTAATAAATTACAAGTTATGTTAACTACTCCCAAAAATACATTTGTTCCGGGTATTGCTGCTACTTGGTATTTAACGCAATGTTCACCGTGAACTATATTTGTAAGTACTTCGTTCAGAGAAATATTAAATTGATAATATCTTTGTATAGTGCCATCTAAATAATTTGCGCAAGCTTTTTTCTTTACAAAAAATTCATGATTCAATATATCATTTGCAACTAATAATTCTTTATGAGTTAAATGCTGTTGTTCAATTTTTCCTATTGGCTCTAACAATGCTGGGTGCGATACTAAATATCCTTTGTCATCCATTAAAAAACATTTTACAGTCGCATTACTGCAAAATGGAAACATTTCTTTTAACAGTCTTGAAATAAAACCCATTGTTATATCCATACTTAGAACTGCTACAGCAATATCGTTTGTACTTGATTTAAGATGAACTGTGCGACTTAGAGTAACAACGTATCCTGAACCACCAGCACTCAAATATGGAGGCGTGAAAACTAATTTTCCAGGATATTCCAAAGCTTTTCCATACCATATTCGTCTTTTAGGATCAAAACTAGAGTCTAGCATAATTCCTGGATATACTTCTAGCACTCCACTCACAGTTCCAGTAACATATCTTCTTATTATAAATTTATTTAAAGCACTTTCTGCATGTTTATTTTTAAAGTGCCCTAAGATTTGAGTTAACATGGCTACATCTGGTCTAACAGACTGATGAAGACCAGGATTAGCTAAAAGACCTGTTACATCTTTTAAGTATGCCATGTAACTTTGAATAGTTACTGCAGGTCCAGTTTCCAATAATTTCAACTGTTCTACTGGAGATTGAAAACACCATGGAGAAAGGTAAACCACTCCTGTTGCTAAAAAATAAATATACGTTATTTCTCTAAAATCTAAAATTACAATTTTTTCTCAATTATTAACTTACATAAAGTTAAAAGTTTGTTATGGTAAGTACATAAAATACTTTTATCAGTAATGCTATGTAACAGTAGGTCAAGACGATGATGTAAAAGATTTGATGATGATGTAGGCACTAGTTTTGCGACGGATATTGTACTTTCATTAGTTACAGACACCAAACATATTATCAGGTCTTTGTAGGTCAAATGTTTCCATCTGTACCATTTCTAAAATATAAAATTTTAATTAATATAAATTTTATATATATTTACAAACATTAATATACCTGTTCTCCTAATTTTGTTTTCACGTTTAAAACACCTTCGTGTTGTTCAATCATTATATTTACAGTTTCAGGACTAATATTTTCGATATGATGCAAGTTAACTTTAAACGGTTGATCCATCATCACTTCCATCCGCGGAAAATCTTTATGAATCCAAACTGTACCCTTGCTATCAAATAATATAGCATATACATATAATCCAGCATTAAAATATGTTATATCATCAACAAAATTTCGTAATTTAATATCTAGAGATATTAATGCTTTGTTTGTAATATGTCCAATAGACAAAGTCATTGTCTTACTATACAAATCAAAATATGGATCAGACAAATAATAATCTTTCTTATGTTCTTCTGAACATTTTAAATCAGAAAACAATTTTGATATTTCGTAGCCCAGTATATTTTGGGTTGGAAGAGTTACAATACTATCATTGTATTTTTTATTATTTGTATGTGCTTCTTGATCTATAAAGGAAAACATTGTACATTAATAATATGTGCAATAATAAAACATACATGTAGCAAATCTTAAATGTACCTGAAAGGATTAGAACTGTCTTCAAATAACCATTCACTTTTCCCACAGATATCATGTTTCTTATCTGTTTCACAGGTGGAGTATCTTTAAGTGTATTAGTTAAATGTATAAATACCACTTCACCTTTCACATTTTGTAATAATTTGTTAAAATCAAATTCAAATGTATCATTTGTTTCTAAAAATGAAACAAACTAGTGTTATGAAAATGAATGTATCAAAGCAGACCACATGTAAAGTAAATTATACCTGTTCTGGTTAAGCTATGGATGTAACGTGCTAATTGAAACTTATTGACATCTGTTGCTTTTAGTAAACCATCTTTGCAATATATAGAATTATTGCTGGAAAGACCAATAACATTGATATAATCTGTTTGAGATAACATATCAATTATTGTTTCTGTAGTTATTTGAGCCAAAGTAATATCTCCTTCAGACATGAACATGCCATGCTCAAGCAATAATAACACCTTTTTGTTTGGACAATACTGAGATAATAAAAGAGGCCCAATGTTATGGCCTGCACTAAGAGGGCCACACATAGTAACCGGATACATAAAAGGCAATAGATGCAAATTCTTCCATTCTTGGCTTCTTATATTCATTGCCAAAGCTGAAAAACATAGAAACAAATTCAAACTTGTATGAATGGGAAATATGTTTTTGGCTTAGATGGCAAAGGGTTAAATACCTTGAACAATTTGTGAACAGAAATCAGACAATCCACTTGATATCATATCTAATCCATTTATAGATCCAGATTGAATGAACTGTTCTTCATTCTTTGTTAAAATTGGCTGTACAATGTGATAACTTTGCTTCAGAAGTTCCGCGTAAGACGAGAGTTTATTGTTCAACTTATCGACCAATACATTTAGCTTTACGTTCAAGCTATTCGAAATATTTACAAATTCCATTTCATCGAGGATCGTTTCAAAGGATTTTAAACCAAGTTCCGAGTCTGTGATCGATCGGAACTCGTTTGACAGTCGAATTACGATGTCTCGTAAACATGTTCCATTCAATGGTTCTGCATTCACTTGTTTTCGTAACGTTTTGCCAAATTGACATTTCGCGTCAGTGGTTGAATCTTCTTCGGCTACACCGTATAAATTCAGAAACACGGTCACGATCAATCCCAAATGTAAAACCTTTTTTACAATCATTCTTTAGTAGTATTTTCGCACTGCCGATTTAAGAGTAGCGTCTGTTATCAACATCAACGAATCACCCCTTCCCTAAAATCACAGATCAATGTTAACATTCACGGTATTTGGACAATATTCATTTAAACACGATACTATTTAAAATAATATTAATACTCGTGGAGGTAATGTGAATCCGCGGTATACACAACGCGTTAACCTAGTAATTTCGACAGTAATTTCCCTAATATTAGTTTGAATGTTATTGTTAACGATATTAATTGAGCGAAACGTGGACAGCAAACGTATTAAACAAACAGAAAAACAATCATTAGATTTGTTAAGTTTACGTGTGTTTTTCTGTAACCTTAAAAATTCGTTATACCGCCATACCGACGCGACCACACAAACAAGGTTGACAAGTGTACAACTGGAAATATTACTTTCCTAGTCCTATTACTTTCTAACTGAAACCTAACCGATATGTCCTTATATCCTGAATGTATCTTGCGGTTTTACAAACCTTCAATTCTGATTTATCTTTAATTTTTGTCCTAACTATTGTTTGCAAAATAATTCACTGTTGCATTAAGTGCAAAAATGCACTATATTGCAAAAATTAATTCTGAAAATAAATGAATTAATAAAATATATTAATTGGACAGGAATTAGAGCTATAACAAGTGAAATTAAATAAAAATTATTGTAGACATTTATTTACGGTAAAAGTTATTGATACAAATATTTTATGTTTCATGAATGAAAAATACTCTCGAATTTATAGATAATGCCAAATCATATATGTATATAGGACTTATTTATATCATTTTTGAACTTACTAATTTGAATTTAATAAATGAACAATAAGATTTGTATTTTTACCGAACTTCTTTTTGTCAAACCAATAGATGGTGTTAAAGAATAAAATGTTCCTGCTTCACCCCGCATGTATCGTTTGACGCAAGAGAGAATCATAAATGGATTTCAATTATTATGGATTTAACGAGCTTACATGATTTGTGTTTTCGTCACGAAAAGAAAATATTTTACCATGACTATATTATTGCAAATAAAAGTCGAATATGAGAATTGATATTCTTATCGTGGGATGAAAAATATACAGAAAGTAACGATTTATAAAATTCTTTATTGTAACAGTGACACGAGGTAAAAATAAATTTTGTTACGTATTATTTGTTATTCACATGAATTAACTAATTGTAGTCGTTCGTTTTTTATAATAAGAACTTATTTCTTTCACATGTCAAAATTAAACTTATTTTTTATTTTTATCATTTTGTGTGAGAAATAGATATATTTTACACAAATAGTTCATTGCTTTACTATCATAAAACAATAAAAAGTATATCAGTATGATTAATGATGGAATAACATTGATAAGGATTGAATGTTTGTAATTATATATCTGAAACATTCAATGAAATTAATATGTTTTACATAGGTCATAGCAGAAGAATGGCATTTAAATGATTGTTTTGTTATACATAATGAAGAATAAGTGCATTGGACATGGATATAATTAATATAGAAGACGTAGAAACTGGTGTGCGACCAACAAAAAATTCTACTCCCATACAATGCAACTGCATTCATTCAAATTCAATATGTTATATTATTGTAACAATTACTACCCTAGCACTTTTGGGAGCAATTGTATTCATCTGTAGAGACTATATTAAAGTCCTACTTTATTGGATTGAACATCAAAACATATGGATTGTTACTGTAATATTCATTGCATTGTTTAGTGTGGTTTCATTTCCAATTGTAATTGGATATTTATTCCTTATCATCGCCAGTGGGTACCTCTTTGGTATATTGAAAGGTATTGTAATGGTAGTGTTATCTGCCAATTTGGGAATAGCTATAGCACATGTTACTCTCAGTGCATTGTCATCAAAACTGCCTATTGGTGCACTTCTACAAAATAATACAGCAAGAGCAATTCTTAGGGTTATTTCTGGACCACAAACTTTTAAAGTTGTGTTGTTTGCGAGATTAACTCCTATCCCCTTTGGTCTACAGAACACTATTTTTGCGGTATGTACCTCTTAAGAAATGTACTTCATACTTATGAAGTTTTATACTAAAAGCAACAATATATCTAGGTTAGTAACATGGGTGGTATTCAATACCATATAGCTAGTGCATTAGGCTTACTACCTGCTCAGATCATCAACATTTATCTTGGTAGTAGTTTACGATCAATGCAAGATGTTCTTGAGGATAAATCAACAGCAGCAACTGGTTACATTGTCTTCTGTTTTCAGGTCAGTTTCTTTTTCCTTCTTGTGAATATTCAGATTGTTTTAATAATTTAGAAATTATGTACATTTCATGTATTTTTTCATTTCACTTTCAGATTTTAATAGGTATATCATTAATGGTATATGTTGTACAGAAAGCACGAAGAGAACTTCAACTAGCATTGTTGGAGGCTGATCTAGCTTCAATGACAGATTCTTCTCATTATCTTCTTGACACACTACCAGATTCTAAAATAGTTTTAACTAATTTGATTGCCTAATGATATGAAAGAAAACTTTACTCTTTCAATAGGTACCTGCATGTCTCATACCTAACAATAGAATTCATATTATTTATTACTAATGATAAAATTCTCTATTTTTTTTAAATTGAAAATACTCTTCCAGGACTAATATCATTTCGAAAAATAAGTTATTCATAAATTTAGTATTAAATATGAAGTCATTTATTCATTAACTAGAGAGATAACTATAGACATTTTTTTAATATCAAGTTATTCTAAAAGAACTGAATATTTTGTAATACAAGCAATAATGGGAAACTGTAGTTTGAATGTAATTCAGCAGAGTTTTTAGATAATAGCAGGAACAATAGAGTTTCGTTTTCATATTATTCCTTTTGATACTATAATTTTGTGCCAAATCTCATTTCCATTTATTAAAAGTTTTCATGTTATATCTTAATTCATTTTAAGAAATTTGACTGCATTTATATTTGTTAATATATTTTAATTTTTATGTTCCGTCGGCATCTTTATGCTTTTTTATTTACAGAAGTATATATACATCTTATAATACTTTTATAAACAGGTCTTCCAATTGAGAAAAATTTAAATAAATTTAAATAAAACCAATTATTTATTTAATTAAAAATAAATGCAATTTATTGCTTTGCTTTGCTTTATCTACATATGATTTTAGATATTAATTTAACTTAGAGTACACGATTGAAAAATGAGATACATAAAAAACATTTGCCATGACAATTGCATTTGTATAAAAATAATTACTTACCAAGAAAATTATTAAATGAACTTACGCATTTTATTAGGAAGACTGAAACTATAGTAAGAAGCATGAAATGGTCACATTAATCTGTTACCAATGCTATAGATGTTTCAAAAGTAATATGTACCACTTTGTTAAGTTTCTGAATACAATTTTTCAATTTGTATTATTTACCAGTATAAAGTTGAAATTTAATTTCGAACATCTGTTGGTCAAATTTTATAAAATATAAAATATATTTTTTTTGCAATAAGAATAAATATATCTGTAAATAATGAATAATCTTTGTTGTCTATGGACATTGTGAATCATTAGTATCATGTACAAAATATTGTAATGACTTCAATGTAATCACAAAATTTGTTAAATTAAGGCATAATAACACAAAGAAAGGAATTATATTGTACAAATGTAATATATAATTGACCATACCAAATAAAAAGGATTGTATTCGCTTAATGTATTAAATTATTCTTTGATCTATTTATTGTATTTTTCTTTGTGAATTTCTAAAGCTTTTTTAATGACAGCAAATGTAAAATCTGCATCTTCCTTTGTTATACATAAAGGTGGTTTTATTCTTAATACCTGTGTATAATCAAAGGTTGCTGGTAAATAAATATTCATCCACATGTTATATAAGTACATAATTACATACTTACATTTCCGTACACTCCTCCTTTTCCAAGGAGAACTTTCATATTTTTAATATCTTCAAAAATTTCAAGCATGTGTTCAGTTTCTAAGGGACTTCTTGTCTCAGGATTTGCAATTAGTTCCACTCCAATCATCAGTCCTTTTCCTCTAACATCTCCAACAATGTTAGGAAATTCTGATAACAAACTACTTAACTGGTTAATCAAGTAGGTACCAATTGTATGTGCATTCTCTTGAAGACGTTCTTCTTCAATAATCTGAAATACCACTCTCTATATTCTCACAATATGTTAAATAATTAATATTTTACATAAGTATTACACACATCAAGCACTGTTATTCCTACAGCACATGCAAGTGGATTTCCTCCAAATGTATTGAAATGTAATGCTGCACTTAGACTCTCAGCAATTTCATTACTTGTTATTACTGCACCTAGAGGAAATCCATTACCTATACCTTTTGCTAATGTTACTATGTCTGGTTCAACACAATGGCTTTCAAATCCCCAAAAATGTTCTCCTGTTCTACCAAAACCAGTTTGAACTTCATCTGCTATACACAAGCCACCTTTTTCATGAATATAATCATACACTTTTTGAAGAAAATATTTAGGATATTGTACTGTTCCTCCTATTCCCTAAAAATTATATATCTTCAAGTAGAAATTATCAATATCCTTAGATTATACCTGAACATGTACAAATATTCATAAGGTACCTGAATACTTTCAGCTATAAATGCTGCTATGCTTTGTTTAGATGGCAAACTATAACAGAACACCTCCTTAAAATCGCTAAAATATTTTTCTGAAGCTAGACATTCCTGCTCTCCACAGTCACAATTCTTTGCAGTTACTTGTGCAGGAGAATCTCTGCATTTAGAACCTCCCCAGTTACCCTTATACACATCTGGATATACCATCTAAAATGCGGTATCTATTGTAAAAACAAGTTGGGTGATTCTTAGATCCCTCTAGTTCCACTAAAATGATAAAGAGAATGCACAATATTGCCCTTACATGCATGTATCCTGCTGGTTGTGCAACAAATGGATATTTCCAATTGCTTAGTGCAGTAGATGCTGAGGTGCCATAAGTTGCTCCATGATAACCGTTTTTTAAAGAAACAATATTTTGACTGCGAGTATAAAGTCTAGCCATTAAAAATGCTAATTCATTAGCTTCAGATCCGCTGTTTGTTAAATAGACTACTTTCAACTTCCCTGAGAATTTACTGCTTAATTTGGTCACATATTCGTGTAGACGAGGTTGCATATAGACAGAAGATACATGATTTAATTTTGATGCTTGTTCAGATATAGCAGCTACTATTTTTCTGAAAAAGATAAACATCTTATTTGAATTTGAATTGCATTACCAACAATTGGTAAGATGTCTTGTTACACTTACGGGTGAGAGTGTCCAACAGATACGGTAGCGACACCTCCAAACATGTCTAAATACCGTTCTCCTCGATGATCCCACAACCATTGTCCTCGGCCCTCGTATATAATTAATGGTTCTTTATAAAATGGTTTCAAAGAAGGTGATACAATTGACTCGTGTGCCCTTTTTACTTCTTCATAGCTTTTGCCCTATGTTGAAAAGACATTGGATAATATAAAATATAATAATTTCCCTAGGCTGCCATTTTCCCCAGGGAAAATTTGCTTTTGAATATATACGTATATTATGTTGATAATTTTTTAAAATAATTATATTACCATATATGTTGAAGGCACATGTTTGCAGTTGGGCATTTTTAAATAATTTCTTGCATTACGTACAAACGTTTTATTTTGCAAGATCATCCCTAAAATAGCAATTCACATTTTATGAAAAAATGTATATGAACTAGAACTGATGATGAACTTTTATTATATTAAATTTCGAATTTCAGATGATACTTACGCTTGGAGTAGATTGCGGAGATGTTTTTAAATTTATCTGCTAACATATTTAAACGTTACTTTGTATTTGTTATGTTGCAAATTATACTTTTTACTTTATAAAAATTAGTGATCATTCAATATCCACTTTAGTACTAGTACTGGAGAATGTTTTAACTGTAAATAATTACTGACAATACACAATTTTATATGCACGGCTTTAAACATGGAACGAATTCATTTTCGTGAAAGCATTCATGTATAAATGTAGATACGTTAAGTTATTCGCTTCCGAAGGAGGTCAAAAAATTCGCTTCAGAATGCTGATAAAGGCGCATTAGCGCTCCCTTGCGAATTAAGTGTTCTCCGTAAACAAGAATGCTGATTTTGTTTTGTATGAAATTTTAATTCATTTCCTGCAAATGTAGACAAGCCAAATTATTTAAGCTTCATGTAGGAAAAATAAAGATTGTGTATGTATCTTTTTCCATATATTTACTTTGCCATTGATTACAAATAATTAATTAGTCTTAAGTAAATATATTTTCTGAAGAAATGTCTAATATCTGGATAAGGAAGGTAAATAATAAACATGAAGAAACGCTTTATTTTTACATTTTATGCTATTTACATAAACAATTGAACTATTTTTTCACTATACTTGCATTAGAAGCTAGCTGTTTTAATTCAAGATTTTGTTCATTTGATTCAATTTGTAATCTTTCTGTTGGTGATTTCAATTTGAATACTATTGGTATATGTTCAAGAACAGGATTTGTTTTCTGTAAGCATCTTATCCAGGATAATAGAGAATCTTTAGAAGATGTACCAGTTGCACACATTGCATAATACACACCATCATTCTGTTCATGAATAGTAACAGGTATACCAAAGTTATGCTTTTCCCAAAATGGAATTTTTACATTAGAAATATCTGAAAGAACATATTATTAATTAAATAACAAGATGTGTAACTTAAACTTTTTGCAGGCTAATGCAAGCAATGTGTAAGTCTCAATTTTTTCTTACCATCATAATCAACATAAACAATATCTCTTTTTATTGGGTCTCCTTTGAGTACAAAATAATCCATGCAACTTCTTCCAACCCAAATCATAAAAGGACCTTCTATAGTTAATGGTTTATCAGTTGGTTGTACAGCAAGTAATTCTTGTTGGGATGAGCTCATAGTAGACATGATCCATGTATCATCAATAGCCTCTGGTATATCTTTTGTTCTGAACTCAGTAATTGTAGCTTGGTAATCTATATTAGATAATTTATGCATAGCTATCTGTGCTAGTTCACGGGGGTCATTAGGTGGAGGTTCAGAAACTGGCCATGGATTTAAATGAGCAAATTTTGGCAACCAATACATCATACGCCAAAATCTTTGTATAACTAGGCTTCTTACACCAAAAATATTTAATATCATTTCTTGCATTTCATAATCAGGCATTACATAATTATCTTCCATTTTTATAAGCAATTTTATTGCTGTATCTTGTTGTTTTGGATAATGGTACATCATAGCTTGATATATATTTTCTGGTATGTATTTTCCTTTGGGAAATATATTCAACAATGCTTTATAAGTTTCCAAATCTCTATTTACACCAAAGTCATCCATGCACTTTAAGGCTTTTAATATAAATTGTATATGATCTCTTAGCATAGCATTTTCTTTCACGTATATACGTATTATTTCTAAAAAAACTTCTTTTTCCTTTCTCTCTGCCATATTAAAATAAGAAAGTGCAATGTTGCTTTCTGCTTTCCTCCTTCTGCTGTATAAAATTTGATAACTGTGAAAGCTATTAACAGTCTTTATTTGTGCATTGAAATGTTCTTTCATCGTTAATGACTTATTTGCCAAAGTAAATATTCTTCTCATGAGAAAATTCATATTAATAAGTTATTGAAGTTTCGATAATAAATAAATTGAATATAATTTGCAAATATATATACACATTTCATATATTATCTCCAACCTCCTTTATAACCTCTCTCCTTTAATGTCAATAAATATTGCAATGGATATATGTATATACATGTGTAATTAACATTTTTTGTATATTACAGGTCCTACACATTTTAGGATCATTGTTCCATTTTAAATATTAAAGTGTCTTTTGCTATAATTAATATAATTTAATTGCACAGTTCAAAACATATATAAATCACAACGTCGTCAAAGCCATCTATTGTAGCACCTACGTACTAAACTTATGCGTTTAGTGGTCAATGGGAAATGCATTCTTTTAAAACACCATATTGGCATATCCGTCAGACATTATACTGTAGATAGTCCATCTATATTTAATACAGACTCTATGATAATACTTAAATATTCCTCGATATTCTTCTAGTGCTGTGGAAAGTTAATTTTCGCTAAATTCAGAAAACGTTCACTACAATGCTGTTACTCAGAATTCGTGAACAGATTAATTGTCGCATATCTTAAGTGTGATCAAATTAACGAGACACTTAGCAGTCACGATTAAATTTTATAATACATTCTCGAATTAACAGATGTATAAACCATAAGTGTGGATCTTCATGAGTGCAGATACCTGAATTAACTAGGTCAACGAATTGTATTGTGTGAGCTGTGATTTTTCGTTCGATTTTTCTATATCGTATTACTTTGATGATCATTAATATACAAATTAATGATAATCGCTTCCATATACGTAACAAATCGAACAAATAAGTTGATTGTAACAGTATAAACGAAGCAATTTTCGAAGCAGCTGTTACTGAAAAACGCAAGTGCGCGTGTCTGCCATATTTTGGCAGAAATAATTAGTAAAGCGTACGGCACTTAATCTATATTGTCTGTCAATTTTTTGTGGCTTTAGCATATCATATATTTACGGTATCTAACAGTGGTGAATAAAAGTGTAACCAATGAAATCAGTCACTTCTGTTCCTGAAACAAATTTCCAAGGTATCGGGCGTGACATGGCAGAGCGCCTTGGTTTGGGCCCTGAGATTCGCGAACTCAAACTCGGACCAACTTTTACGAACAATAGGTCGACAGCTTTTCATACGTTAAAATGTTAGTATATGAATTTATCAAACTTCTGAATGTACTTGATGAAAACTCTACTATGCGTTAACACAGTGAAAAGTCAGCAGTGAGCAGTGTTGACAAAGTTTTGAACAGTAACTGTGAAATGAAACTTTTAATTTCAGATGATTTTAAACCAGCCAGCGTAGATGTTTCTAAAGTGGCAAGAGTTGACGTTGGAGCAAACAACACAATGACAGTTACTGTCCCACATTTAGACGGTGCTGGAATTCCTCATACGGTATTTAGAGGTTCACAGAGACCTTATCACAAAGAATGCGTTTTAATAATTGATAGAGTTACTGGAGAAATTACTTTAGAAAAGTTGACAGCAAACATACAAGTTAAAAAAACTCGGTATGGTTGAGTATAATTTATGAATTGTATTAAATTATAGCATATACATGTATGATTTTTTAGAACGGAACCGAAGTCTCAATCACATTTAGGAGTGTCTGGAAGCAATAGACCTATAACTCCAGTTGAAACCAAAAGAAGTCCTACACATGGAAGGGCAACTGGAAGAACAAAAGTTACAAGTGGAAAGAAAAGGGAACCTAGTGTTCAACTACATCCAAAACAGTATAGTCCACTTAGAGTTTCTCCTTATCATGGGAAAAGTCCACCTTCTACTTCAACTAATTGGTACTAATTATTATTTCATTTGAATAATATTTTATTTGAACTTTGTTTGTTTAAACTCTGCAGTAATGTTATAATAATATATTAAGATTTTTTTCTAAACGTACTAAAAACACACAGAACTTTAGTTCACCAGTGCAACCATCAGTGCAACCGTCGACTTTGGCAAGTTTGCCAATGATTGGTTCTGATAATGATGACTGTCCTTTACCGTCGTCTGGATCATTCCCGACTGTAAACTCTTCTGCACCTTCAAGGTCATCTCCTGCAGCAAATACTCAGCCTACCACAAAACCTTCTGTAACTGTAGACAGTGATGAAGGAGCTCTCAGTGATTCTACATCAAGTAGCTCGAGTTCAGATAGTTCAGATAGTGATTCTGATGCTGAGAATGTTCCAGTGTTGGGAACCAATGGTATTTTTTTAAACAATTTACTATTGCTATCAGGTCTTACTTATTTTTCTTGTACTTTATTTTAAAGCTACTGAATATGTATTTTTCTAGGACATTTTAATAGTACAACTTCATCTCCCACCCTCATTATGCCACCAAATAATCTTTTAAATGATGATTTGCAACTATCAGAATCAGAATCTGATAGTGATTAATGGTAAAGTATACTATAAATTTGATATAATAATATTATTTATTTTAATAATTGTATTTCCATTAAAACAATACTTTTCAGGGAAGAAACGAATGGTCTGTTTAAAGTCTTTTTCGTTGAAATGTTATTTTTTCCAAGATTTTGTTTATTATGGTATACTGAAGAATCAAGGAAACTTATTTCTGTTGCATATTACAAAAGGAAATGTCCATAGTACATCCGAAAACATGCTCCACATATTTTATATGTACCACAGTAAGTTATGTTATATATTATACATACACAATTCTTCGCTTTTTGTGCAGTAAATATATGCAACACATAATGAATACAAGTGGTAATGTAGTGTATGTACATTTATTTATAAGGTATTAGGGATTGTACAGTTACTACTGACTAATATTTAGTGTAATTATATGATCTTTATTTTCTTATATATTTTAAAGGTAGAAATCTTGCCGAAATCTTCTACATACTTCCTAAGAAAGTGGCAAATGCTTTAATTTTAAATTGATTCTTCATAGTTTTAAAACCTTTAAAATATTTAAATGCCATATCAACCAATTGATTTTTCACAGCTTCCTTATAAATTACAGAATATTATATGTGCTGTGTTAAGAAAAATAATTAAATGACTGTATTACTTACGAAATATTTATTTAAATGAAATGTATAAATTTAATAAAGTATTCATTATAATATGTATTTTATTACATACATGCATTAAAAAGAGGTAACATTTCATATCAAATTTCTGGTCAAATATAAAACTTCACGCTGTCATTTAATAATCTCATCTAAAATTATTTTAACTTTTGTACTATATAAACTATATAATTATTTTCAATTTGACAATAATATATGTTTCAACATTTGATAATAGTTCTTGTAATAAATATAATTTATACTAATAAACTATTTTTATAATTTTGATAATCTAATATCAATCTGGCAAGTTGACTATGTCGGCCTAAATAAAGATTTTTTGACCGACTACAGGTTTTATAGATGCTGTTTGTAGTATCGGTACAATTAATACTTTTATATTTTATTTTGAGAGCTGGCTCTACTGCACGTAATACGTGAACATTACTAAAGGAAACAAACATTTCGAATAAAGATGTAACGGGTATCTTCTGTGAAAGCTTTAATAAGGACGCAATATCTCGGTCAGAGTGTATTATTGGAATACTAGTCTCAACTGTTTTTCGCACTATAATAAAAATGTAAAATTATTAATTCTAACAAATATTCAGCAGTAGAGTATATAAAAAAAAAATTAAATACATACTTGCATTATAGTCCCTGGCATAAAATGCAATATTATTGTAATTGTATTCATCGTATCTGCCATGATTTCGATTAATATCTGTGTCTTGTTTCACGTCGTTCATGTGAGCTATATCAGGATGGAATTCCATGAACGGAATTGGACTAAATATTTGATACTGACTGATGGTATTCATACGGACCTAAATATTTAAACGTAAATAATTAATTTGCGAGTTTTTAGAATTATCCACAAACTGTTTCTATCGAAACTAGTAATATACATTACTCTATTCAAATAATCCAGTCGAAGCTGTATTTCCATTTCGACGAAAAGTATTAAACTTTCAAGTGAAAATTTCCTGACGCATAAGTCTGTGACAGCGATTTTTAATAATTGATTAGATTCTATGGATCCTATATTATTAGGCAACCGTACAGAAAGCCAAGTAATTTTGGATTGATGCTTCTTGTATTTTTCAGCCAACAGCAAAGCATAACGTTTAATGTCATAATATGTATCTTCTTTACCTTTTGAAGCAGAATCAAAATTGTATAGAAGTACCTGTGCATGAGCAAACGTTAACAAACAAATCCCTTGAAAATAATTAACAAAATGTAAAAAATACTAACCACCATCAGGAAAGTTTTGTACTTTTTCTCCATACAATCTGAAGCATACTGTTCTAAAAACTTTAATGCAGCATGTTTGTTTGATGAATCCACAGTCAATATTATATTTATCCTTGTGTTTTCTGTTACATATGGCACAGGTAAAATTTCAACTTTGCCAAGCGGCTTGCACACTTCGACTCTTTTCGTCAATTCTTTTCCAGTATCAGTATCAATAAATTCTAAATCTAATATATAATCCATTCCTCGAGACGCATCAAATTTCTGATATCCGTTCAGTAATCTTTTAAATTTCAATTTTTCATTATAACCAGCGATAATACTAGAGGCTGTAATGTTTATAATTCGGTCTATATCAAACTTTGCGTCGGTTTTTAACTCCTGAACACTAGAGAAATCAGTACTAAAAAACGCATGAGATTCATTAAAATATGTCCATCGTAAAATATCGAAACGCCCGGTAGCTTTGTTTCCTGGTTGGTTACCAATAGGCCAAGAAACATTCTGGTTTTGCGGTGGTCCCAAAGGTGCCATAGCTAAAATGGCTTTTCGTATGTTAGAAATTTTCTCCTGAATTTCCACAGACCTTGTCTACAATTAATATATAGTATGAATTACAATAATTAAGTAACTTAAAATATATTTGACAAACTTACTGCTGCAAAGTAGGTATTAAATTTATAAATAAGATGATGATCGTATATCGGATATATTACAAGCGAACGTAAAAATTCTTCATTTTCAGTCAAATCTTTGAAATTTCGTTCAAATAAAAATGTAGGTTTCAATTTTGTGTATAAAAATTGTTGTCCTTGTATGCTGTTGGAACAGGGCGTTGACGTGGAATGGACGATACATCGTCCAAAATTTACGTCATCCGAATCTGAATAAGAATTCTTCACACACCAATCTAAATTGCTCTTTAATTCTTGTATCAGTGAATTACTCAAGAGAATTCCTGAATCTGCAAATAGAATATGAGTCATTACAATTCATGGAAACGTATTAGAGTGACCTTTTAACATATTAATTACTTTACCCAAAGAGCAATAAGTTGGTATGTCACTAGGAACACCCAGGTGGACATTCTGACTTACACTAATCTTGGAAACAAAATTCTGTAATTGTTTAACATTGATGTAGCTTGTATCTTTAATTAAAAGATAATAATCATAGTTCTCTAAATAATTATCAATTATATACTTCATAGTATGAAATGGTTTCAAAATGCTCCTAGTGTCAGTAAATCCAACAATACCAGGAAGACTAACATTGGGTTTTGTCCCTTCTGGTATAGAAATAAAGTAACGTATTTTATCCACAATATGAGCAACTGTTTTATTAATTGCTGTGTCTCTACTGTGCAAATACTGCTGGCTCGTTATCACCCCTACAAAGAGCTTTTCTCTAATTCCAAGTTCTGTAGAATAATATCTTGGACGTATAAGTGTTTTTGAAACTTTTTGTGCTTGCTGCGGTTTGTTGTTAATGTTTATCTTTGGTTCATATTCATCCAACTCTTCTTGATAGTTGGAGTAATGTAATAAATTCTCTGTCTTACTATCATGATCATTAATATCAAGCGGTATTAATATTATGCTGAGGCTTAAACCCATACTTAATCCAGTTATTAAATACATATTAGTCCAACAATAGGACAAAAGTATTTTTAATACTAAATTCATTTTTAGTGGTACTTAACAATATATCAATATGTATCACAGAAAAAAGGAAGATACTTAGTTATTGTACTGTGTTTAATTGTCATCACATTCAAATTTTTCTTTCATTTTTGGTAGTGCAATATTTAAACATAGCCATGTTTATTTAGAATCCATAACAATCATCACCAACAATATTCCTCTTAAATTTTATTTACTAAATGCACATAACTTACAAAATTGACTTTACAAACTTTATATTAAAGTATTCGCCAACTTATTGTGATTCAACAAAACACTGGCAAAACTTTTAGCGTTCTGCCAGCGCTATCTAACGTCAAAGTTCTAAACTATATTTAAAAAACCAAATTGAGAAAATAGACATTACTATAGACGATAATGTTAATAAACAAATGTAGCTTGATCAAAAACGAAAATCTTAGCGCTTACTTTAATATTATTTTTTAAAGATTACATTTTGCAATGATTTCCCAAGTCGTACGTATTGCATGGAACGACTTTAAGCTAATACGTATTTATTAATTGTCTAATAGAAAACTGTGAAAATGAGCCGCAAGGTCCTAGCGGATCGTATTGCGAAACACTTGTGTTAGAGGGGGCACGGCTCGCCGTCGTGCACGATACATACGATATGTGTATATATAATATATATAAGTGTATATATATATGTATATATATATGTCAGCACGATAGTGTGTTCGCGGATCGTGTATGCAGAAGCGTTTAAATATTAATCACATTACGGATGTTTTTGCTCGTGTGACGCGCGTGTAATAGACGAAACGGTTATCAAGATGTCACGGATGTACAGACATAACGAGAATGGAAATCCGTGCTAAATACGGATCGCACAACTTGCAAATAAGCAGCGCCGATGGACGCGGCCATGTTTTCTGGTAGCAGAAATCTTACCCATTAATAATTCGTTAATCGTCGACCACGAAGTGGAGTGTGCAGAATGCCGAAATGCAGTGTGAAGACAAGGTATCTACCAGCTACGTTTGCCTGGACAGTCCTACTCAGCAGCACGACACTTTTCTTCTGTTTTCCGTAAGTTGTGCACACATGTCTGCTCTTCTCTTCTGATAAGAGACTATAATATTTGGGCTCTTGTTTTCATAATTTCAAGTTAACGTTAATGTGTGAAAATGAATGTTATAACATTTATTGTGTCAATCTTTTAGATGCCAGTATTATGTGTTTCGATGGGGAACATGGGTACCTGTACTTCAAGGAGTCATTACCTTTTTTGTTTTGGCAAATTTCACATTAGCGACATTCATGGATCCAGGAGTTATACCAAAAGGTATGTTCCTGCATAGAATTAGGTATTATTGAATGTACAAGTGAAAAATAGTTTCTTAGAAAATGTATTTTTTTTTTTGAAGCACCTCCTGACGAAGACCGAGAGGATGACTTTCATGCTCCCTTATATAAAAGCGTAGAAATCAATGGGATAACAGTTCGTATGAAATGGTGTGTCACATGCAAGTTTTATAGACCTCCACGTTGTTCACATTGTAGTGTTTGCAATCAGTGTATCGAGGTTCGTACTGAATGTAATTACATTTTGTTTGTTCAAAATTTAATGTTCTTTTATCGTGTATATTTGCAGACATTCGATCATCACTGCCCATGGGTAAATAACTGCATTGGAAGGAGGAATTATAGATTCTTTTTTTTCTTTCTATTGTCCCTAAGTCTTCACATGCTCAGTATATTTGGGCTCTGCCTATATTTTGTATTGGAGCGTAAACAACAGTTAGGTGAAGTGGATACAATTGTTGCGTATCCTTTTTTCATAACTTAATATCCACTGTAGTAAAATTTTCTTTATTCTAAGTTCGAATAATTTATCTATTTGTTACAGTACATAATTTTGTATCTTATAATCCTTAAATCTGAAATAGACTCGTACTCATGGGAGTGGTTATACTTTTGTTCATTCCAATTTTTGGACTGACCGGCTTTCACGTAATACTTGTTTCTAGAGGACGTACAACAAATGAACAGGTAACGGGTAAATTTAATGGAGGCTACAATCCTTTTTCTCATGGTTGCTTACACAATTGCTGTTATACGCAATTTGGACCACAATACCCCAGGTACCGTGCTAGTCAATTAAAAATTGGTATTAGGAGTGATAATAATTGGTAATCAGGAAATTATGATGTTTCAGTTTAATTAAGCCTGAAAAGTATTCAGGAAAACGACGAGGAGTTTCGACGTCTGAGATATCGACTATAGGCAGTGAGAACCAGGTAAAAACCTACATGGATAGCAGCAATGGTGTTAGAAATGCCAGTTCAAATGCTTACAATAAGGTAAGAGCTAGTGCAACTTTGCTTCTGACACTACATACAAGAAGACTTTACAACTGTAAATAGTACTTCCTCTTTAGCATGCAATTTTAATGCTTCTTCAATGTACCAGTTGTATGCAGTTTCACCATAAACATGTAATTTATTTTGCTTTAGAAAATTTACAAATTCGCACTATTTTACCGTGCTTCAAAGCTTAACCAAAACATATATTGCTAGTTACAAATTGTAGTGCACATTAATGCGTTCTAAAAGGCATTTCTTGCACGAGTTTTGGAGTTTTCTGCCTTTGTTCGTTAATTTTCCATTTATTTCTTTAGAGTACGTTTTCGAGCTGCGATTCTTCCTGTCAGTAAAATCCTATTCACAGCGTTGGAAAAATGCAGTTATCTACTTATTTAGTTCCTTGATCCTTACCCATCCCTGGTTGAACGTCAGTATTCCCAAAAAGAAACGTGCGTTATTAATGTACAATAGCGTGCTACAATGATCTAATAACGAATGTTAAACGCTTGTTCAGATGAAAATAGTTATCAAATGTATTATTGTTTGTAGTTGTCTCCTGGACGAGATGGGTCGGATACAGACATGGAACCCACTGCATCTCAGTCCGCGGATTGCGAACCTACACCTCCACTACAAAGACATAGCTCCAAAAGCAATTTCTTCCTGCCACCTGTGGAGAACAGTGAATCTCCCAGGCATCCACCGCCATCGCAACATCGCCATCCAATGCACTACACTAGAGGCAGTCCACACACAAGGCCAAGGTACAATAAATAATAACAATAAATTATGTTTCGTGCTTTAATACTCTTTCTAATATACATAAGGTACGTTGTCAATACCTATAGGGGAATGAACGGCTCTCGAAGCCATACACCTGATCCATTATCGCCAGAAGCAAGCGGATCACCTGCCACAGCTTCCCAAAGAGGTCAAGGACAAGGTGGTGCTAGTCCAACAACACAACGGATTAAAGCTATCGGAGTACCTACTCCACTTGCCATTTCCAGTCCCATTCGCAGGTATGTTTTATTTGCTTATCGTTTACGAACGAAAATAGAACAATTACGAATCTAAACTGAATATATTTTGAAAAATATATGAAGTCTGCAAGCGAATAGTGTGATACGACCTTGCGTGATACAAAGATAATGAAATATTTGTTCTATTCCGTGGATACTTAAAGTACTTTTTTGAAATATTATGTATTTAATGTACATTTTTTTTCCTTTAATTGTACGTCGCGGCGTTTCACATTGCACAAAATTTATCTCGATGTAGAGAGCAAGAGGGAAGCGCCACATTTAGTAATTAGTTACATTGCATTTCTTGAGCACGCTAACCAATACGAATTGAACAATTTCCTTTTATTCGATGTCCTGTTTGCAACCTTTCAACATGATGTGAAGCCTGTTTATTTTCAGATTCCCTATCCTTCACTAAGAACACCTCACTCTTGCTCTTATTCTTTCTTCCCTATTTTCTCACCACTATTCTCGCCTTCTGAATGACGAAGGAACGTGATAAAAAAATAATAATAAAACGTTGCGCGATTGTAGATCACGATAATATAGTAGAGAATTAGTTTCTCTGCATGTACATATTACAAGATGTATGGTATATAGATAAGTTTGTGTCCCACTGCAGGGGGTGGTAACTGCAAGGAGCTGCTTTCTACCATCATGTTGCGACCTACTGCAGGTAAACACGAACTTCATCCTACGAGGACATACCGTAGTTTAAAGTTATGCTTTCTTGCATATATTTCATACGTATCTATATATATATATATTTAAGAGAAAAAGCAGATTCTAAATACATACATGTATATGTACTATAATATGCATATATATGTATATATTTGACACACATATCAGTCGACAAACACGCAAGTAAATGTCCATATATGTATTTCCTAGGTTCGCTACCTTTTTACTTTTCTTGGATAGATGCTAATTTTATAACAGGAATGATGCGCTGTTCTCTCTCTCTTGTATGTTCCGCCAGAGCCGTATTTGTATGGCTACAATGCTCAGCACTTGCATATTCATCTTGGTTCACTGTATTATTGTGCATTTGTCGGTTATTGAAACATCAGATTGAACGTGTCTAAGTATGGAAGTCAAAGTATCGTGTCTCTGTTACAGATCGAACCCAGGTACGCCGACGCAGGTTCGTCGGCCAGATTTTATAGGAGTGAACGACACACCAACGTATTATGATGTACAGCAAGGGAATAATACCGGTGTTGGTGCTGCTAGCGGTGCCGTAGTAGCCGGTTACAGTCCACAGCGTCGTTTTTTGTCGGAAAGTGAGCTCGTTCGTCAAGGTACCGATCATTCGTACTCAAGAACTAACAATACCGTTGACAACATTCGAGAGTTAGCGGGTTCACCTCAACGTGGTGTCTACATGTGGAAAGATAATTCACCCGGCAGCTATCCAGCTCCAGCTGGTACGACGGCAAACTCAACGACGCATCAGTCGCCGTCGCAAAGACCTCCGCCGTCGTCGTACGATTATTATCGTTCCAACCCAACAAGTCCCACTCAACAATTATACGCCAATGCTCCTAGAGCAGCTTATCATCCTGCGATGAGGGGTGGAGTACCGGTCTTCCCACCACATCAACAGTCACCTCAGGTGAAACGAAAAGCCACAATGGCGACACCGACCACACCTACGTCGGGAGATACGCGTCGCAGACCAATGTCGTTTGTTAGAGCCTTAGAGATGACCGATTCCATGGAAATGGTGTCAGCGCCTAACGATAACAGATCACAGCGACCCACCACGCCGACGCCGGATCGTGCTAGTGTCTACGATATGAACTACGAAATATCTGTATAGCCCAGCTTTACGGTCTCCGCACCAACCTGCGGCTGGACGGAGATTGTACAAGAATTGCCGGCAACGTTACGCGTTTCCTGTCCCAAAGAGGAAAGAACGTACGCCGCCTACGAGATATCCGTCTGAATTATCGTATCGAAGCAGCTAAACATTCTATGTCAAATGATATTAATCCGGTCGAGGTATCGTAAGTTCTTCCGGTCCAAGCATTGATCCATACTTTATTGAAATGTGAAATAGAGCCGATTATTTTCCTGATCGAACGATGAACTTTGATACGATGTATCATTTGTGGAACGATTACAAATCTGGAGAGTTTTCGTGGAAAGGTGTTCAATTATTTTTCATCAGATACTGGCTAATATAGGAAAAGTGTTATTAGGTCTTATTTCGCGTTGGACGATATAAAGTTTCGGTTCAACGCGAAGTTTACCGTCAACGTAAGACTGTTGTGTCATGTTACTAGCAATATTTTTGATTTAACCGTTGTTTAACGATGAACATTCGATCCGACGTGTACACGAGACGAAACGTGTTCATTTATCCGAGGGAAATAAGAGAAGCGTTCGGACCGATTGACGATCGAAGTAATCGAGTCACGAAAAGCGTCAACGAAAGTAATTCCGAACGCTTAGAGATAATTCGCTAAGCGAAACCCTTGCTAAAGATCGAGCTTGTCTCGCTTAGCAGCAAATAATTCTATTTTTTAGTACACAGTAAGGTCAGTTTAGATTTTTATACCATGATGTCGTGACTCAATTTCTAGAAACGCAGCATCGGTTGATTCCCGTTCCTTCCGTTTTCCTCTTCTTTGTCTATCGTATACATACGAGTAAACTAGTAACAAAAAACATAGGGATTATTCTTGCGTGCATTCTTTGGGCTTGATTTTGATCGCGCGTGTGTTCTTTGTTTCTCTGAGAGAAGAACGGAGATCAAAATCGAGTCTGCCCGGTGTAGTCTCCTATCTTCGTTGATGCGAGAGCGATTTGTGTCCATTTAACAAAAGGTTACTTAATCGACTTAAGTCATTATCAGGATAGAATAACAAATTCTGTGTAAAATAATCGTGAAATGTGTAGTAAATTTTTAATATACATATTTAACAATATTTATACGTAAATAATAAGACTTTACAATGATTTCATTTGTTTGTTATAAATGATAATTTTATCGATGTGACCACTAATACGATCAATTGGATTTTTACAAGTAAAAGAGAATAGTTAACGAAAAATATATGAGAGAGAACAATGTGTGAATGAGTGAAAAAAACTAGTTGTATGAATGAATGTATACCAGGAAAACATTAGAGTATTATATGAAAGAAGAAAGAAGAAGAGTGACAGATCGGCGTGTTTCAAATGTTTACAATGATGGGTGATCTACTCGATGGAAAAAAAAGAAGAAAATATACAAAATCTCACCAACAGACTTTGTTAAAAAAGAAAAAAGGAAAAAGGCAAAAGGGGAATACAATTTTGTAATATATACATATTGCATAAATTTATTGGTATATCTACTGCTATTACTAAGTTTGTAATATACCCCGCTTTTAAAAAATTGCATGCCGGTTTCTGTATTATGTATTTGTATGCGAGACCAATATTACTATTTATGCAGGCTTAATGAATAACTGCGAACCGTGTATGCGTAAGGTAATCGTGAAATATGGCGTGTCCGTTTACCTTACGACGAATTGATAATCGAATTATTATTGTTAAAATAGCACATATCGTTCAGCTAAAGGGCTTATCGAACATCGAATATTTCCAGGCTAAAGGGGCGTTTTCTCGACAAATATCCTATATTTGGTAAAACAGAAAAAGGAAAAAGAAATGGATATACTGCGATTATTAGTCATATTTCTTCCAATGTTGGCGCTACTGTTAAAAAGAAACGCGTTACTCATTCCTTCTCTATTTGAGTTACATATATTGTTGTTTTACTTTACAATGAGCTGTGCCAAAATAAGGAAACATACGATTTTCCATATTCCACATTAATTACGTAGTTTTTACACACAGAGGGCACTCGAAGAAAAAGAGCAAAAAGAAAAAAGGAACAGGATACAAACAAAAAACTGGTACAACAATAAAACGAATTGGTTTAGAGGATTATGTGTAAGGTGTGACGAATGTTTAGTGTTTATAATTCGGTGTACTTGTACATAAATATTGCTCGTTATTATCACTTAAATGTACATACATATACATTTCGGTACTTACGTATCGCTGCAGCAATTTACAAAAATAAATCCATGAACTATAAGCTAATCGTATTAGAAAGTTTATTTTATTCGATTTCAAAATTACTCTTTTAAGGATCTTATTTCAAACTGCGCGCCATATTAGAGTAGTACATATTCTCACATGAGCGTTCGTAAAAGAGATTAGCGACAGCCTTATCCATTTCTGAATCTCGCATTTATATGTATAAATAAACTCATCCTCTAAATAACTTGTATATATCCAAACAAAATTATTATTAGGTAATGTAAAATTATTTTAAAGTTTGAATTACAAGTATAAAGTTAACATAAAAGTTGAGTACTATATTCATTTCAACATGAGTATAATACGCTGTACTTTAGGGTAGCTTTAAAAATGTATTTAATGAGAAAGAAGATAATAATCATATTTATGTGCTGAATATTCCGACATTTTTCAAAATGGATACTGTGTATATATACATACACGATCAAATTTTTATAACTTTATGGTGTGACATGACCGTAACCCGGCGGGAATAACGATGCGAGCGCCGCGTCATTTTATTGGTAATTTTGCATCGTTCCTTCGTAAACTTCGTATGTTGTTCTATTATGATTTGATAACAAATTCTGCTTCTTAATTTTCGGTATTGTATATTGTTTATATGCAATAACTGTTTAATACATAACTAACAGCGGAAACGAGTTTTGTGAAAAGACGTGATTCTTTAGCGGCACCGTCCGCCATTATTGGCGTTTATACGGCGTTCAACAACGTTTTCTTTCGTTTATAGACGACAAAACCACGCCTATAATCTGGAGTTTTACATCATACTATGATGTGAGTAATATGTATTATTATTCTATTATCTTAGTTTAGTTTCTTTCATTTGATCGTAACCTCATCATTATCGAGTGTTTTCATATGGACGCAGGGCACGCAGTCGTAAAGATAGTACTGGCAAAAGCGATTCCGAAGTAACGGATAAAGAAAATAAGAGAGAAAGAGGTAGAGAAAGAGAAAGAAAGAAGCGTGCAGCTTCATCTTCGAGCAGTGGCAGCAGGTAAGGCAATTGAAAAGTTTTTGCAAAATAATTCAATTCATAATTATGGTTGTACAATGCTTTTGCTATTGATGTTTTACAGTTCATCAGATAGCAGCTCAGGTTCATCATCTACAAGCAGTGGAAGTAGTTCCAGATCAAGTTCTACTTCTAGCACTACCTCTAGTAGTTCAGGCAGTTCTTCTGGAAGTTCCAGAGATAGAGGAAGGAAACGAAGTCGAAGCAAAAGTGTTGATGCTTCTCGCAGACATGATAATAAAGAAAAGGAAAGAGAAAAAGAAAGGGAAAGAGAAAGAGACAGGGATAGGGACAGAGATAGAGATAGGGAAAAAGACAAAAAGAAAAGTAGCAATTCTGTGATCGATAAACCTAAGCCAAAAGGACACTCTAGGTAAAGATGTTTGTCTGACGTGCATAGGGAAAACAGATCCTTTCTTGTATGTAATCTTTTTTATTCTGTTTGATTTTATAGATCACCCTCACCGCGTAGAAAACGCAGAGAAAGATCACCGATTCCTAGACCAACCAAAATACATATTGGACATTTGACACGCAATGTCACTAAAGAACACATTATGGAAATATTTTCCACATATGGTCAAATAAAAATGGTCGATTTTGCCATGGACAAGCTTCATCCTAATCAAGGACGAGGCTTCGCTTATGTGGAGTTTGAAACAGCGGATGAAGCTGAAAATGCAATGAAACACATGGATGGTGGTAAGTGAAGAATTGTGAACTTTTCTAACTTACATTCGTTTTCTGAACGATAACGTTTTGTACAGGACAAATAGATGGTCAGGAGATTACTGCTGCTCCAGTATTATTACCAAAACCACGGCCGTTACCGATGCGTAGGATGTCACCTCCAATGGGAAGAAGACCACCACGATGGGGTGGTGGTGGTAGAAATACTCCCCCACGTTATCGCAGACGTTCACCACCGATTAATCGACGTAGAAGCCCACGGCCCCCGAGACGTAGACCAAGAACTCGATCGCGAAGTCCCCCAAATAATCCACGGCATCGGCACCGCCGTTACACGAGATCAAGCTCAAGCAGCTCGCGATAGCAACATTTTTCTGTACATATAAGATAAAAACTGAATTTGACCAAACTCAGTTTATCCTGGTTGGTCGTCTTAATATATTAAGCAAAACAGTTTTTACCAATTCATTCAAACGTATTGACAGGGAAGTGTACGCACTTAAAACAATAGACTTGTTCATAACGGTGTTAACAGTAATTTACATTTCAATGATGATAATGAAAAAAGCACCGTTCGTGATTCGCTGTTTTTCAAATATATCAGTTTCACACGTGACAAATACATTGCTGCTATTGATTGGTACCTGAAGCCGATGACCCTGGGCAAAAGAATGTGTTCTAGATATTGTGACATAATAATGTTACGTATAGACACGAAGACTTCAGAAGAAATATTATTCAATAAGTGAGAAATGTAATGTAAGCGTAATTTTGTACGGTATACTGCAGATAGTGGCAGTATCTGTTGTATTATTAGTATCTTTTTTTCTGAGGTCTTTATGAACTACACAAGATGTTTAGGCTTGGTGAAAGTACTAGAAACGACAAGTTTGATAGAAACTATGATTATTAGACCCTTTTACAAAGAATCAATTTTAGAAAAAACCTATTCACACAAAATCCTCTTTTATACTTCGCGATATCTACAAGAACAGAATCATTGCATCACATTGCAACTTTGTATCGATGAAAAATATCTACAATTTTTAAATTGCAGTATGGTCGTTAAATATATAATAATATACATTTTTTACGATGACTTCACAGTGTGAACGAAACAGTTTAAAGAGTCCGATTAACTTCACGAAAGTAAGTATTTTCAGAGGCACCAGGGTTTGTTTTGAATCTAGCCTGGTCCATGGCACGAATTATTTTATTTTTGTCTGTTTCTTGAGAGAGACCTCGAATTATCTCTCTGGTAACATAACGACGTATATGGCTAATAATTGAGAGGACGATGAAACAAGGGTACAAAACCATATTTCTTTCTCAATTTTTGTTAGGTACAAAATCAGAAGTTGCAATTTTTCTACATAGCGTTAAATGTTTTTTGATTAAAGCACTTTGGCACGGACAAACTGCTTTCGTATTTGTTTACTCATAAATTCCATGTTCCTTGTCAAATACAAATTTTTTTCAATGCAAAAATGCAGCGATACCTTTTTTTGTAACTTGTTGAAAAACAATTTGAGTCACGTACATTGCATATGTCCTTACGTTTCCTTCTTTTTATTTTACAAATTATGACAAAAAACAATCGCAACGCTTCTGAATGATCTTACTTTTATATCACAGGAAAGCACCAGAGTGCAATTCTAATTTCCACGTAAATAAAGAAAAAAGCAAGCTTGTGCTGCCAAAAGCCAAAGATATCTGTTCTTTTGCCCTGTTAATTTTTTCACTATTACTTCTACGGTACAAATGAATAATCTCTATAAGAAAAGAATATTTCATAACCTTTTTTTTTTGTTGTTATGTTATATCGATTAAATTAGGGCAACTTTTTTTGTTTACGATCATATCCGTACGTCGGTAGTAGAGATTCGTTTATACGTCGCAATAAATAAATAATTAAATAATTTTTTTTGAGTAATGGTAGAGATCCGCTTAACTTTTCTCTTAACTTGGATTTCTTTCTTTACGTAGCATCGTCTCGCATTCTACAATATCTATAATATTACACACGATACTTTTTTGTTTTAACTGTACGCATAGTTACCGTAATGATTAAAGTTTAGATCGCTATGAACAGTCAAATCCCCGAAACTCGCAGAGAATCACAATAACATCGTCATTATCTTTTTTTATTTATGACTGCATCATTTTAATTGTATGCCTTGGTAGTTTATATTAAGGAACCGCCTTTAAGTTTTGTCACGTGATAGACGGCACCTTAATCGATCGCAAAGGCATTTTCGTTAACGATCTTCTTTACGGGTGCGTTTTTTAAATGTTCTACACTGTTCATCTTTTTCTCGCACTCTCTTTTGATAACTATAAATATTATATAATTTATGTACAACTTTTTTTAAATAACGCCTCTTCTCCATTAGCAAAATATTAGCACCGGGGCCTGAAAACTTTACGTAAATGCTCAGAATGCTGGCCCTTTAGCGCGTTCACTTGTAGAAGCTGAGGACGTGGGGAGGATATATCATCGGGATTGGGATGCATCCTCCTTTTTATGTATATCCGCGTGCATCAAAGCAGGCTCTAACTGTCGTGTTGGTACTCCAGGTCCAGGCCCTGCTCTATGATGCATGTGTAAATTGCTCAATGGACCAGGACTTGGATCCTTGCTTCTTAAAGAATTTACAGGTGGTGGTGGTGGGTATCCGGCATATAGTTTAGCTCTTTCTTCTTCTTCTGCTCGAAACGCGGCGGCAGCCATCAGTGGATTATAACGTAATTGTTGTAAGGGGTCGTAACGATAATCTCTGAAAGGATCTCCAGGCCAAGGACCGCCTGGTTGACCGGTAGGCGCAGACGGGAGTGGAAAATGTTGCATCGGATGAGCACCTAATCCAGGTAGCATACTTCGTGGCATGGAATGCGGCGCAGGCATAGTGTGCGGATGCCTTGCAAGGTATGAATGAGGATGAGGATGATGATATCTCGTGTCAGGCAGTGGACTTGGACCAGGTCCTGTCGCGGACGCCGCTCCAGGACCGGGACCTGGTGGCCGTGGAAGCATCACCACTTCATCGTCTTTGCTTCGTGGTTCTTCTTTAACTCGTACCTCACCAGCATCCATAGGAGCTGATCCGTTCCTCAAAGGCGACCGTTCTCGACCTACCACTACATGTTGCCGATTTTGATGAAGCAACCTTTCGCGTTCCATTTCCCGTCTTTCCATTTCGCGTCGTTCTTTATCCCTTCTTTCTCTCTCCCTTTCAGCAGCCTCTTGCTGTTTCCTTTTCTCTTCCTTTTCGCGTTCCCGTCTTTCCCTTTCTCGTTGTTCTTCCCGCTCCCTTTCCTTCTCGCGTCTGATACGCTCGCGCTCTCGTTCCCGTTCACGTTCACGTTCTCTTTCCCGTTCTCGTTCCCGTTCCCGTTCACGCTCGCGTTCACGTTCACGTTCACGTTCTCGTTCTTCAAGCTCGGCTCGTCTGTCGATCGCAGGTGGCTCCGGTTTTAGACTCCACGATACCGTTGTTGGTGGAAAGCCAGTTGATGCTCGTTGTAATCTAAACGTTTTAAAACTCACGATAATCTTTCAACTTTGCAAATTTGTCACACGATTTTTAACAACGTACCCTCTCCATGGATCGTGTACAGAACCTAGACCACCCAGTGGTGGCATTTCCCTTGATGGAGGAAAAGTAGAAAGGCCGGGGAAATTGGGATTTGGTCCGCCAAACGTTGATGGATATCTTCCAAATGGTGACATTCCTGTCCCTGGATTAATTACAAAATATAATTAGACTCTTCTAGTTCACAATTTTTTTCTACTAATATATATTCACTGCGTTACCTAAATGCGAGGCTGGTGTAGATAAGCAACCAACAGGATGAGGTGGTGGTGGTGCAGGATGAGCTGGTGGTATATTAGTAGGAAATGGAGGGGCCATTGGTGGTGCACCTATTCCAAGACCACCCCCTGGTCCTCCTGGATAAAGATGACCCGGTGGTCTCAGCAACTCTGTCTTAGTATTAACAACGCTTCCTGCTTTAGCTTCTGCTTGTTGTTTCTGTTGATGATGATAAATTTCCCAAGCAATGCGCACGTGCATTGCATTCCATTTTCCACTTTTCTATAATTCAAAACATGAATTATAACAAATTCTATAGTTTACATATTTGTTACACTACAGAACTATTTCACCTTTGGTGCAAATGATGTTAAGTGATTAGGCGGTACGAAAGGAGTCGAAGGTGGTCCAATTCCAGGATGTAAAAGACCGGTATTGAAACCGGAATAACTAGAAAGATTTAAATTCCCACGAAAAAATGGAGACTCGACACCTCCTAATTTTGGGATATCCTTAAACTAAAAGAATAATTGTGAATACACTGTTACAAGCACATGATAAATACAATGTATACAAGACTTACTATAGGTGGTGGAAATAACGTTGTTGCAGCTGCCGGTGGAAGTAGAGGTGTGGTGTGTTGATGTACATGAGTGTGTTGATGTTGATGATGATGCATTTCTGTCCTAAGGTAAGGAGGTGGCCCTAAATTGCCGACTCCGACTCCGACATTTCTGTCTTGAGTTGCCAAAAATCTATTGTCAAGCTCTCGCCTTAACAGGTCTGCCTGACCTGCGACATGAGGCACCCCTTGTTTCGGTTAGCATCCCATTCGTTTCGAACGAAGGTTTTGCTTTTACTATTTGAGTCAACGAAATTGAAACATAGTTTATAAACTTACTTGTTTGAAAAAGTGATTCGGCAGAGAATGGATTGGGATTGGTCGTTGGCGGTGGTAACGAAGGCAGTGATGTATGTGGACTGGAACTGGAGACGGGAGGTGGTAACGGTGCGGCAAACATTGGTGGAGGAAATGTGTGCATTCCAAGTGGAACTGGTGGAGGTGTTGGCCTTGGTACTGATGTTGCTGTTGCTGGAGACAATTGTGACGTTGTGCTGCTACTGCAAATTACAAATTTTTGTAGAGAAATCGTTGAATATTTGGGCACGTTTCAGTTTCAATTTCATTCATACCCAATCCATCCTTGTGGCTTGGAATAAGCAGGTAGACTAGAATTGGCTGGCGAAGATGTGTTTGGCACACTTACGGGCGTTATGCTACCTCGACTTAAGCTACTGACGTTACTGCTGCAATAAGCAATACCACTATAAGTCCACTATAGGGATAAATAAATGCTGGTACATAAATTTAAATTATACCTATAACTCTCCCTTTCTCGATTCGGGCTGTGTCCACGGGGGGAATTATTGTTTCTTCCAGTTAAACTACAGGCTACCATGTCTCTGTGAGCAATAGTATTTGCCGTAGTAACTGTGTTAGTTATCGTAGACACGCATGTCGTAGTGGCAGCACTTAACGGAGTATTATGATTTGTGGTATTATTTCCTACAGGCTGTTTATTTATGTTAGTACACGGAGAAGCTCTACTTCCTCTCTAAAAACAGAGAATACAAATTAAAAGATGAATAATATACTTCCTAAATTTGATACAATTTGATCTTACGAAAGCGTGTAACTTACCACCTCTGCCCGTGAAGAAGCAGAATGGGAGGGAGATGGAACCGCAGGTGGAAGGTATGGACTGTGATTGAGAGCAGTGTACGGCGTATAAAGAGGTGGATAAGATGGTTGAGTTTGTGGATAAGCAGCCATGGGTATCGATGGTGGGTAGCTAGTGGTGGTAGCTCCGTTTGATGGTGCTGCTGGGGTAACACCTAAACTTGCTACCGCAGGACTAGTTGTATGACTCGACGAAATAAGTGGTACATTGGGTGGATGTAACGCGGGTATCGTTGTGTGAGGCTGTTGGGAAAGGGATGGAGGTGGCAGAGCAGGGGAAGCTGGCCGCTGTTGAGGAGCTATTGCACGTGGATTTGCTGCCAATGGACTAGTCATCTGAAAATACATATGTTTGAATGTATATTTTCGTATGTAAGAAAGAAACCGAAGAATTACGTTTACTTACAGGTGGTTGGGATATGTGAGGGGGTAATGTAGGACTGGGAGGACTTGGTGCTGTTGGAACTGGCGCAGACGCGGGCACGGGAGGTGGTATAGGTGCCGGAGCATCCGTTGCTGGATTTGAAATTTGTCCACCCGTGTCAGGAGGAGAACCTCCGGCTCCGTTTGCTGGAGGCAAAACGTGTGGCGAAGATGATGGCAATTCGTCTGAAAAATTGACGTTAATTTTATGTATGAATTTAGAGTACAAACGAATATTATCGATTTTAACATTACGTACATTTACGTGCAAGGGGTGGTGGGGTAGAAGATTCAAAGAGTATCGATTCAGCATCCGAGCCCTGTAAAATAAATTATTTTTAACAAAGAATTGTCGACTTTTTACCGCATATTATCGCATGAATGCTTACCTTATCGTCTTCTCCTTCACTATCACACTATAATAAAAAAATAAAATGACATAATTATTATAACAGCCTTGAATTTTTATAAATAATATTTTTATTCTTAAAACAATGATACTTACGATATAACCTTTACCCGAACTGCAATGACTGCTAGCCTGTAAAACCAATAGAAATATGTTTGAGTTTCGACTTTCTTTTTGATGGTACATATAATATCCATTTTATGATTGCTATGTTACTTACATCGCTGAGGTGGTCCCTGGAACTGTCTGCGTCCTGGCAATCCCTAGGTATACCAGGGCCATGCAGTTGTTCAGATGCTCTACCACTATCGTCGCTTGTACCTGCATCTAGGCCCTGTAAAACAAATGTAATATATTTATGTACTTCCTCTTTCTGCTATAATATATCATGTGTTCATTTATTGTTTAAGATTTACCTGGTTAAGCGTCGAAGGTGTCAGTATGGAATTGTGTGTATAATGGTTGTGCTTGAAATGATTTTTGATGTGATGCTCGTTGTGTCTATTATTCTGTCCTGTATCCACCTTTGGTTTCTCTTCCACTATTGACAGTAGCGTGTGCAATTTCTTGACATTATTTTTACCAGCTAACTTTATTGCACTCTGAAATCATAAAAAGTAATTCAAATTACTATTTTGTATAATATGATAAAAAAAGTTTAATACCATTTTTAAAATGTTTATAAAAAGGATAAATTTGTACTATTGTTGAAAAATGGATGATTTGAGGATATAAGAATATAAGGATGTAAGATTATGTTATTAAAGAATCAATGTTATTTACATGAAGCTAAAGATGTTGTTGTAAATGGTATCCTAATAAACGTAACATAATTTTTATATACGATAACTTGGTACAGTTGTTACCACCACGAGCATTAATTAAAATAATTAAATTTCAATCCTTTGAAATCGCGGGATGTGATCATTCGTCGTATCGGATTTACAACGATATCGGTTGGCTCAGCTCACATTCAACACGTATAAAACTCGAGTAAACCAGAAGAACGATTACGCTGAACGCGTATGGTAAACACTCCACGATTTTCCCACAAATTTATACCGCCTGGTCGTAAACATCGAGCAATTCCTTTTCTATCACTATGAACGCCGATGAATTGTCGGTTCACGTAAGAAGCGCGAGTGAAACTCTGTCGGTGGTGCGCGCACAGTAGAAAAAGTCGTACGAGAACGCCTTTCCGTCGGTGGCTTTAAACCGCGATGTCAGTGCACATTTCTGAACGGGTGGCGCTCAGCCCTCCCCCCTCCTCTTTTTTCTCTCTCGGTTTCCCCTGTGTGCATCTAAATACCGTTATCGCGATAAACGTGGTTGCAGTGATTTCGAGCGAAAGATTATCCAGACGGATGTACGTTCGTGATACACCGATTCTCGTTCAAATTCAAGCTATTAAGACAGACACGGGCGTTTGCAAAAGATGACAGCAGGATTCACAGGCAGCACCGTGTCTCGTGTGCGCGATGCAGCGCACGAATAGTGGGGAGAATGAAAGAGGCAGTGAGCGGGGTAATGGTGAAGGGAACGCGAGAGGAAGGGAGGAAGGGGAAGGTAGAAAGTGGGGAGGTTAAAAAGAGAAGAGGGGGACGACGAGGAAGGTAGAGAGGAAGAGCGAGGAAGAAAGAGAAGACATTGACCGAACGAGCAGCCGCGCGACAAGGCCTCCTTTGCCGTGCCAGGCCAGCTGGAAGGAACGAAGCCCGAACCCTGACTTCTCTTTCTCGGCTCTGGGTATTACTTTCCTTTTCTGATAACCATGTACCCACTAACGTTCTTCTCTTCTCTTCTCTCTTTTCCCCCCTCTCCTTTTGTACGGTTGGCTACCAAAGAAACGATGGGAAAAAGCCACTAGAGCTCGCGGTGTAAAAAACTACCACCTAGCCATACTCCACCTGCGCACGTGTGCCAACTGCGAAATGAAACCCCCTAGGATTTGTATCGCGGTCGGATTACATACACTCCGTATCTTAGATGAATTAATTGAATAAACGGAGACTTGAGAATATACATATACAGGAAGTAGTACATAATTATATTACCTCAATCTACGTCCATAGACGTACATATATTTAGTATTGAAACTGATATCACTGCCCATATTAAATAATATCGAAAAAGGAAGTGTTAAAAAGTATCGATATCTGTTAGACTGTTCTACGCAAGAATCGATTCTATTGCATACAGTATTAGTTTCATATCGATCGAAGAAAAATCGATATCGATAATTGGTACCAAGTAAAGTTTCGATATGTATCGATTCTTTTTATTGAGAACTTTGTTATCGAATTGTTTGGAAGTTATCGATATATTTGCATATGTTTCGATATTGAAAAGACTGTTCGATCGAAATAATTTATTGCGAGTACAAGCGGAGTGAGTAACAATACTTTTATTTGGTATAAATTAATGTAAGTAAGCAAATCTTCAATTCAAAAAAGATAAAAGTATTTGGCAGTGCGGGAGGTGAAGTTCCTCGACACGGGACGAGTAAAGGAAGGTCGTCCCCAGACGTGCGGACGTTCCACCGGTCGGCTACTCCGTGCTTTGGCTAGCCGGCTACTAAACTCGTCTGTACAACGTTGCCACGTCTATTCGTTCGGTGTTGACACGATCAGACTCTAATTCAGCTACTACTCACAGTTCGTGTATGCTCAGTCGCGACGTTAATGTGCGAGCCGTATGCACCATTGGTACTGCTACTGATTATCGATAAATTATCAATATCATATCGATACTCCCCGATATATCGAATGTAACGTAATTCTATTAACATCAATTTATTTTTGTTTAAACTTCATGATATCGGTACTAATATGGTTCGAACAAGTAGTAGATTGACACAATCATATAAATTATTTCAGTCGTTGCTTTATTTTATGCCATGAAGGCAAATACTCATGGAGTATTCGAAATTGAACATTTTCGCGCGCAATGGCTTCCCACCAATCAGAAGCGTCAAAACTCCCCCATTGAGTTTGACAGCCACGTTTCTTCTTTGACAAATATCACTAGCGCCAAGATTAAGTATTCTTCACTCTCGTTAATAACAGGCGGATAATAACAGTCATTTGGAGATCTGTTTGACGAAAATTCCGGCTGCTTGCCAGTACCAAATTGACGTGCTGAGCGTGAAACGACGCTGGCCATGGTCCAAAAATTATTCGAAAGTAAACATATATCACGGCAGCATTGTTTATATTCGAAGGTACTGTCTTCGCGTTTCATTTGCTGGTTACTTCAAGCGAAAGAAGTAGCTTGTGGTATTTCAAAACTTTCACTGCGTAAAACCTTTCGTGTAATATCGAATTAACTAAGAAAATATATTGGAAGAAGTAAAAGCAAGTTGCGCAATAAAATTGATTAAAGTGTAATCAATTTCCATTGCTTGTCTCTCTTTCTAGTAACAGTTTCCCATTACATTTTAGGTGTTTATAAAACAGACGTTCGTGAATGTAAAGATGTTAATCAACGGGCGAGAACATGACTAACTCTTGGCAGGAGAGATTCTTATCGGAGATGATGTATTTTAACGCCATTAAGTGACGCAAACTTCGAATGGAATGTGGCGACGAAAAAGAAAAAGAAAATGCAATCAACATTTAAGTGTCAGCGTTCGTGTTTTGTCTAGTTGGTCCAACTGGCCAATAAAGTTTAGTTCTACGAAAACATGTTAGAGGGAGAAGGTAGGCTAAAGGAAGAAGGCGGTGTTGTAAGAAAAAGCATAAAGATTTAGTGATGTAAATACAACGATAAAGAAACCATTGGCTGCTCCATCAAAGCTTGCTTTTTTCATCGATTTACAATATTCCTAGCAGGGAGACACGTTTAAATATACAGTAGGGAAATGCATTCCCAGAAAAGATGGCGGCCAGTAAATTTTCAAATTTAGAAATTCGAAAGATGGAAATTTATTGATATAAAAAATGGAAGATTGAAAAATATTGAAATTTGTATGTCTGTTTTTCTAGAGTCAAAAACAGTGGGAGTCTCTGTAACTAAGGAAGCCACCATTGCACCCGAGTATGCCAAGTACGCGTAATTTAGATGATTTGAGAATAAGTGCCGCCATTATCTCCGTTGTACGATTATTATGGATAATGTCGGTCACGATCACTTCCGCGTGAAAATAATTAGATACAGTTTAGATCAGAAAAATAAAGTAAGTTAATATTTTAAAAGAATGCAAATATATTTGATTAAGCTTATCTTTGCAAACTCGTTAATAATTTAATTTTAAACTGGTAAAATTCATAAAGGCTATTAGTCTGAAAGAGTGTCTTTTCCGTGTTAAATTATAAGAAATAAAACTGGGTCAGCTCACCGTGCAGGTGCACGACTGTTTCGCTCATCATCAATACATCTTTTGTCGTTTTTGAATGCAGTAATGGATAGTGCATTTGTTGCAACATTAATTTTTTATTTCTTCTAAAGAATTTTAATGAAATTTGCATGAAACGCTATTTCTTTTTATGATCTAAAAGAAGTCGTAATTATAATAAATGCACTGATACGTGTTTTTATGTTCTAGATGTGGCAAGCAGTAAATTTTGCACGAGTTAACAAGTAATTGGAAACGTGTCGAAATTAATCTATCTGTTACGTGACTGAAAATAAACCAATCCGATGGAACGAGATAAAAAAATTAGAATGCAAATCTTTACGCTGCATTGAGCAGCGTTTTATTTAATTAAGAGCATTATCGTTCACCCAGGTCTCGTTATTGGGGTTTTAAATATATACCGAAAAGCACAGACACGCGATACGAGGACGAGTATTTTCCTCTGTTTATTATTAAAATATTCCGCCTCGTTACGTGACTGCTGATATAGGATACCAATGTATCCTGTAATTCAGTGCGCGATAGAATTATGTATTCGTCGGTAATCGAACGAATTACATATTGCCTTCGAGTGTTTCATTAATTAGCGTAAATCGAGCAATGTAAAATCAGAGGTACAACAAATTCGTCTTGCATTTTCATGTCCATCACTTTTCATCTTTATAACAAATTTCTTTAACTTATTAACCTTTTGTGCTCCAGAGGTGATTCACAGTACAATATTATTTATTTAACACGTTCCATGCCATGTGTACCATTTATGGTACACGTTTACCTGTACGGCAAGTTGGGCAAAAACGGCTTGGCAGGGAACGTGTTAATAAATAATTTTAAATAAGCATTTTTTAACTGATTCTATAACATGATATGTGTGATGTATAAACATAGTCAAACAAACAATAGTGCAAATTATTAGTAAAGCAATAATAACCTCAAAAAAAATTCATTTAACTTTTTAACTCAGTTTTAAAGTTGCTGTTTATAAACTGTCAAATTACCCTGGAGTGTAAAGGGTTAACACTCGAAAAAGACACTGTTTTCTTTTAATATATATATAGTTTTGTAATGTACATATTATGTATACATTTTGGTGAACATATTATGTAGACATTTTGGTGGACATAATGAGACACAGTAGTTAAAGTATGAGTGCAGTAAATGGTAGTGAAGAAAATAATAGACAAAAAGTTTGAATTTTACGTAATGTTGATTCGATTAGAGTAGGATCATAAATCACGAGAGATAAAGATCGCCAGAGAAAAAGCAAGAAAAAGTGGATAAATCTCTTGCGGTCGTCCACGCTTGAACACGTGGAAACAATTGTTCCAGCTAGTGTCAAGGTAACGACGGTTCCCCTGTTGCAGGTATAAACGCGAGAAAAATCGTGAGCGTGGAAAAAAAACAAGAGAGGAGAAGGAGAGGAAACGGGACAGAAAAATGGGTCGCGAGTCAGTTTTGCTCGATGGTGATATGTCTAGCGCGACCATCTCGGAAAGTCGGAACTCTCTCTGGTCGATTTTCAGCGACGGTGAATATATCCGAGTGAAGGTAGGCGCGCATTACTGGTTCAACTCTCTGTTGACGGATCACGTGGCAGATTTCAGGCAACTCCGTTGGCACCGGCGACCGAGCTGATTTATTGAGTGGCGCGGCGTTGCTGACCTCACCCTCGGTACGGCTAACGACACCGAGAGTTCTCTTGGTCAATGCAGGCCAGACCAAGTGCCCGCCAAAGAACCCACACTGATACCATCAAATTTAAATACTTTATATTCAAATTTTAAATTTAATACTGAAGTTGTAGTGTTTTTGTAATCATAACTGTTACTGTTACTGATACTACTATTACAGCAGTAACTATTAGAATAATTTACATATATAGTCAGAATAATTTAATTTAGCCAATTTGTAAATTATAAAAATGTCTTAACTGATAACATGGATATGAATATTTTTGTTTGTCACTTGTTAATGGTACTAATAGCTTCAAGTATCAGATAAACACATGTCCCATTAAAATCCATTTTCATGTTTCAGTCATTACATTGTGTGCAACAATGTGCAGTGAGTCATGCTGCACTGTGATGCTCGTGTGACATTACGGTCACGCGTATCAAGCATTATTTGCAAATGATTGTAACAAGTTACACCGGTTTATGATTATTACAGTACAAAAATGGCCATCGCTTGAAACAGGGTCAGAAGTATAAATACAGTATAAAGAGTACGGCATAATAGGAAGAATTCATTCAATTCACTGAACCAAAATGCTGTTCCCTTATCTCCAGAATCAACGATTAATCAAGAGTCAGTAATTAACTGTAATCAATGTTTGATTTTATCTTTGTATGTTGTCAAATAATTTCTTGTTGAGAAAGATATTGCTCATTCAAGGTGCTGATACAGAATTTTCCGTTTTGCAAATATGCAGAGCTTGTGAAATATGTATCAGAAATTATGAACAATTATCTGTTTAATCTAATAAAGTAAGTTAATATTTTGTTAAGTTAAGTTTTGGTTTTAAAACAAATAGATTAAATAGAAGAATAATATTAGAATATAAATAAATAAACTACAGAGTAGAATTGTCTTAAATATACAGAGTAAAATTTATAGGTGAAGCAAGCAGTAAATCATGAAGATGAACTCGTTCCATTGTAACCAAACACCGTAAGAGCAATTGTGTCTGGCAAAAACGTATCTTACGTAATCATATGGTGACACTGACCTCACTCTAAATCCATAAGTGGCTGTTAATTATCGAGTGGCAACGATTTCAACGATTTCAACGACGTGGGAAAAACGAGGGTAGGTCGAGGGGTGGAGCGTATGAAGGGGATGAGACAGGAGGAGGGAGAGCCGATAGAGAGTGGCCCGCTAATCAGTCCGGTCGGATATCGCAATATGTGGGATACGGTCGGTTGATTCTGAACAGGACGAGTTTACCCTAACGTAATTAATGTTCGTCGTACAATGTGACGTGTAACGACAAATTCGATCGACGTCACAAACTGGAGAGACGTTGAAGTGGATGTACGCTATATGCACTCCTATGTACTTTATCTGAGACTTTGAGAGAACAGTTATGGTCTTAAAAAAAATATACAATGCAGAAGACACTCTGGTGAAGACACATTGGTGATTGAAACTTTTTCTAGTTTAGAATTTGGAACCTTGGGAATTTCAGAATTTAATCTCCTTTTAAAGCTAGTCTTTGAACACTCAAGTTTCTATGTTATGTTAGATACTTATGTTAGATATGTTATGTTAGATAAATTAGGTAAGTTAGCTGGGTTAGGTATGTCTACTAAACTATATAAATATTTTTATAAACTAAATTGTCAAATTTAAAAATTTCTGACCACTCAAGTTGCTAATGTTAGGTATGCTAGTAGCTTTAAAAATGATAAATTAAAAAATTTTGAAGAATTTGAGAATTTACTCCTTTTAAAGCCAGTAGCCTCTTAGCTTCCTAAGTGCCATGTAACACACGTCATAATATTTTCAGTAGCCTGAGATATTCGTGATGTAGTAACAGTTGTTTTTAGCCGAATCAATTATAAATAAACGTCCTATTAAGAGCGTCGTGTATTTTCAGATTCCATTCATCGCATCTCGTTCATGAACGAGGACTAAGTGAATTTACAACGGGTGAATTAATGAAGCGTACGCACGTTAATTCTTCTTTTGTTTCACGCGTGTGACCGGTTAGGTGATGTTTAATTGGTAAAGTAGGCACAGAGTGACCCGATTGTTTTGCGGTCGCTTTCCTGCGGTCTTCATATAGTTCAAAATAATTACCAGGGTTCCATAATTATTGTATCATAAAAACGTTCTAAGAAAATTTTTAAAAATAATTAAAAAATATATATGTACAGTTTCAAAACAGATTACAATTGAAAATAGTTGTATTACAATTAAGAAAATAATTTAACTTGTAAATAGACATACAGTCTATAATTATCTTCATACAAGTAAAAGCGTGTCAGTCTTAATTTTTAACAATTTTCTAAGTCATGAATGCAAATATTTATGTAATCACGTTTCAGATATCTATAATTAATAGTTATTACCATTAAAAATTGTGAACGATTTTACTGAGGACAAATTGTGAAAACATACGCTATTACAATGTTTCAATCAAGTAGCCAGTGACCATTCAAATTAGACTCACTTGTTTCAGAAGCTAGTGGTTCGAGGATCATTTTTCATTTATACGCTCGGGGGTAATGCGTACCATTGAATGTCGCTAATTACTCATACAGGAGAATCAACATCTTTTTTCTGAAGAGATAAATTAAACGTTCACGATGCTGGACAAGATAATTAAGTATTGCGGAGTACGGTGTTACGTACACGATAATAATCTCTTGCCGCGTGTCAACGCTCACTTGACCCGACGTCTTTCTCTGTGTAGCCCCAAGAATGTGAGAACACCAGGAGTTGAGGAACGCATTGGATAAGAACCTATAGGACACTCAACCCGGGACGCTGCCCGACGAAAAGCATTTTCCTGCTGAAGAATTCGAAAATCACTGACATTCTTCCTGTAAGGATATTTCAAAATCTCAAAGTGAAAAATCCTCTCAAGAACTCTAACTTCTTGAATTTAAAAATTCGTTAATGACTTCATCTGTTTTAGATTAAAAGTGGAAGATTATGTGGTCATCATTAAGCTAAAATGGGAAGCAGTTATACATCCAATTCAGCAAAATTATTTATAATGGGTAAGATTATAAAACAGCTGACATGGCAATCTAAAATGTTAAACTAAGTTCAAGCATTTTCTCATATTTGTTCCACTTTCAGAAGCGCTTAGACGACAGGATTCGGGTAACACAGTGTAACCGAGTGAAATTTGCATTTTATCATCACGAACAGGAAGCGTGTCTTTAAAGCCATCCCTTTCAGAGGTGTAGAACATCAAAAAAAGGGTCTCTTTCCCACGGCTTTTCATAATTAGTCGATCGTAGATGCGTATCGTCGTCTCTCCACTAATTGTTTGACACCGAATCGTTGGCATTTATATTTGAAATCGCTTCTTGCTCCTTCGGAGAGATAACAAGGCATCTAGCAAGTGTGAACACTGGTTGATAATTCACTTACAGCCAGCTAACGATTTCTCACATTTAATTAGCGAGAGATTGCGAGACATTGTATCACAGGGTGAGAAGTACTTGCTGAGCAAAAAGATTCTTTTTCCTTCATTCCAAGTTTTATAATTAACCCTTTTAGATTGAGTATCGTTAGCATCAAAGGTATTAATTTTAATAATGCAACGATGACTTGTACGGCATGAGAACTTTATATTGATTTTAATAGGCGGAACTGCTTTATAATTTATGCCAAGTAATTTCATGTTGACTGGATTAATTACCCGTTCAGATTTGATAGCTTTTATTTCTTAAATTTAATGTACAATATTATGACTGATGTAATTAATTTTCAGATAAAAGAATCAAATCTTGATGGAATTTTACTTTTCTGAATGAGATGCAGTCATTGTAACATTTAGAACAATCTACAGGTACTAGTATAGCTTAATAATATATATAGAAGTTAATAATATAATAATTAATAATTGATAACAGCCTCAAATCTTGATGGAAAAAATTATTTCACTTTTCTGAATGAGATGCAGTCATTGTAACATTTAGAGCAATCTGCAGGTAATAGTGCAGCTTAATAATATAATAATTAATAATATAAGTATATATAACTAGTATAAGTATATATAATTATATATATAACTAGTTATATGTATATATAATAATATTTTGAACAAGTGAATTAATAAACCAATCATTGCAGATGTCTGACCAGAACAACGAACTCCAAATGAAGAATTCAAGCAGGAAGAATATTGCATTTCAGCCGACTGGATTGATAAGCGAAGATCTGGCATTTCCTGCTAAAGCGTTCGCCACCAGCCTTTACAGCTGTTGTGCACCGTCCAGAAGCTCAGGTCGGATCGCGAACCCGTTCAGGAACAAGAGGGACCGGTTTAAGCGGTTTACGTCGTGGCTACTTTCTCCGTGACAATAACAATGCACTTTGTGCCTCGATAATGCACCGAATGAACAAGTAAACAACAAGTATGTCTCAAATGTCTTTCCCTTTTTTTGTTACCATTGGAATGCCTTGGGATGAGATTTATGTAACTGCTGAGTTAAAAGCACGTTGCTTAATGTATTTATGAATTAATCAGTGTATTAACACTTTAATTGCTAACGTAGATAACGTAATTTGTATACTGATCCGTTGGAAAGATTACTTTAATTCATGTTATTTTATAATTATGAATGGAGTAAATATAAGGATAGAAAATAATTGAGTAATATTACAAATTTGTTTACTTCAGAACACTGCAGTTTGAATGTGAGCAACAGATGAATCTTCAAGGTTGAAATCAAGGTAATGAAATCAACCTGACCTCACCATAAGTAAACTTAACCATAAGTAGCCTAACCTAAAATAAGTAACTATCTAATCATAAGTAAAGTTTGTTATAGTTCACTTACTTAACTGGCAATTTTAATCTGATACAAATTTCAACTGTTTCAGGTAAAAAATATTTGCAGCAAAATCTCTAACAGAAGCTAGGTTGCAAGCCTTTATCTATCAACGAAAATTATAGCTCGTTAACGAAGACAAGGAGCGTGTCAGTCGGTATATGGTATCGCGGTCTACGGTAAAAATAACGATTAGTGGTTGCGTCCGCGATAAATCATGATAAAAGGTGCTTGTACCGAGAAACAGTTTTCGTTGCTTCGCAGACGCAATCTACAACACTGTGGTCGCACCTTTCCCTTGAAGCAAGATATTAAATTTACGTTTACTTCGATAAGGTTTACAGGGTAATTAAAAACGACCTATGAAACGATCATACTGCTTTCGAACTTCACTCATGACATTGAAGTAAAATCGCACACGTTTTCTTAGCTTAATACTCCTTTAATCAATGTATCCACTTGGCACGCGTTGTGTAACCTCGCATCAAAACGTACTAAAAGTATATGTAAATAGAAATACATCAATTCAAATGCTAACAAATGTGCATATCAGTCATACAACCTACTAATCTCGTATGGATACATTAGCTGGTAAACATGTATATTCCTTGACTTAACATTTCCAAGCGGAAGAAGGTGCTATATAATATTTTGAAGGTTGTGTTCTATTAGGTACTAGAAGAAATGAGTTTTTTATGTGTGTTATAATTAAGAAACTACACACAGGAAATATTGAAAGCACCTGAATCAATTAAGACACTACATGTAATGTAATGAAATGGTATTTCATGTACTTCTCAATGTAAACGTTTTTATCGTTCAATGTACATTTTTACTTCTGATGTTATCTAAGTTATTCGAAGCAGTATGATTGATCGATTTTACTAAACATTATCAATTAATTGTTTGGAGTACTTCAAGGCTTAAATCTTTGCTTATCTACCTGTATCTATGTCGTACGATAAGATTTGCAACAGGAAATTTGTTGAAAATCTTGTATTTCTTTTCAGAGATAAATCCCAGTGGAGAATTGATACCATGAGATTATTGTGGGGTTGACAGAGTAAATAATGGAATCTGTAGAAAGTTTAACTCTGGTAAGATCAAGAAAGTTCTTAGAAATCAAAAGAAAGAAATACTGTAAGCAAAACATTTTATTATGATTTAAGGACCCTGTTCAACAAGTTATCTATAATTGAAAAAGTATATGAGCTGTTTCGCAGGACACGTTCAATCCACTCTTGAAACATTTAGAAACATGATCCCCTAATTATTTGGAGCTACATGGAAAAATGTAGGAAGAAAAAAGGAGGAGTTAGGCGACTCGCAACATCGCGCATGAAACCGCAACACTAAGTCTCGTATTACATTCGCAAGGTCTCGTATCGTTATGATGCAAATTTATGTTGATACCAAGAAACAAAAAAAAGAATGCAACGAACATGCGAATGTTTTACGTTACCATTAGTTTGAGCGTTCAAACAACTTATTCCCTAAATATGCAAACTAGTTTCGATATTCAAACAATTACTTCATTCGAGATTGTTCAATGTACTACGCGTTAGTGTCGGATAAAATTTGTTATTAAAATCTGCTCGAAAAGCAATTCAATTCACGTACACGGTCCGCGCACAATGATTTTTTGTTTGCAACAGCAAGCAAGTAATGCAACCTGTAGTTAAAATGTTCGTAAATTAATCTTGTCGAATCAACGTTGCAAAGTTAAAACGCTGAACCGTTTAATTGCACCAGCAGGCAATTTAACCTAATTGGTTTTTATTACTCTTTTCGAGCAATATTTCTAACTAGCTGAACGAACGACTATGTACGTATCTCGTGCAAGGATAATATAATTTTGAAAAACCCATTTGTTTCTTAACACGTTGAAAGCTGCCAGTAATCAACATCACAAAATTAATGTACTCTAATAATTCAAAGAAATTAAATAAGAATATCATAGTCTGAATACATGTTAGTTAAGTACTTTGAACATTCTTCACTAAATGTGGTATTTTTATTAGGTTATGTATTTGTTGGAGAATATAGTCACAGATAGTCGTAGAAATAAGATGTACTTGGAGGCGGGAAATTTTCACATTACCAAAAAATATTCGTTGCAGGTCGAACAGCTTACGGTTTTAAAACGCGATCCTCAACAACATACACACAAGGGACAACGATGGCACGGTGAAAAGAACAGTTGTTGGCCGAGGTGGGTCGCGGGTGAATGGAAGCTATATAAAACCGAGTAAAAAGGAGCAAACGAACAAACTACAAATTGCTCTAGCGGCCGTTTGGAAGAGTAAGGATAAAGTTGGAGGGGACACGGCTTAAACGATTGCTCGTGTGTAAACAAAAATAATCCTGCAATTACCTGAAAGTAGGAAATCCTAAGATAAACGCAAACCGTAATGTCCAATTGTCAGTGTAACATAGGTAAGACGTGGTTAAATTAATATAATTATTATTAATATTTGTATGCGATACAAGAGCTGTTAAAGGCCCATGTCAAATGTTAACGTAGAATATTTCACAAGGTATTAAAATTGTTAAAAAAGTATTTTTACAAAAGGTGGACGATATTAAAGGGAACATTATGTGATATAAATAACTCTATTCTTGCAAAAAATATGGATCCATTTAGAAAAATTAACTTGACCTTGAATCTGTCTCCACTGCACCCACATAAAAATTATTTATATCACACGACGTCTTCCTCTACATCGTACAACTTTTATAGGAACATGTTCTTAATAACTAGAATTCCTGAGGAGATATTCCACCATTTTCAGTTTAACGAAACAGCCTGTATTCGAAAACATGGTCGGCAGGAGCGAAGGGTGAAAAAAGACGGTAGTCCACGGGGAAGGAGAATCGTGTAGTAGGTCTACGCTGATGCACGCGCATATGTATGGTAGTAACACAAGCATGATCCGTCAACAGATGCAACACCGCCTAAGTGAATCAGGAAAGTCTTCTGCGGAGGGAGAGTAGGTAGACAGTGACAGGTAAGAGGATAAGCGAGGTTTTACTGCAAAAGATGAAATTGAAAAAATAAAGGAGATCCAGTTAGAGAAAGAAAAGCAAGCGAAAGAAAGATCGGTATTACCTCAAGTTCCTCGTAGGTGCGGAAGGCGAGTATGGCAAAGCCGTCGATAATGTCCTCCTCGAAGGGAGGCTCCTTCTGGTTGGCAGCCGCGAGGGAAGACTTCTTGCGAGGCCTCGGGGGTCGCGGTGGCCTGGGCGGTCGCGAATGGCTGTCACGAGGATGACCGGTCCTGGCGAGTCCGAGGCCAAGACCGGCGGCGGGGTCCTCGTCCTCGCCGCTGTGGCTGTCCTCCTCGTCGTTTGGCCGTTGCCTCGACTGTTGCTGCTGTTGTTGCTGTTGCTGTTGCTGCTGCTTCGCGGTGGCCAGGCTCTCCCTCTGCGCCAACATACGCTGGGCTCGCTCTCGTCTCCGATTCCTCTGGTTCCGTTGTTTCGCCTCGATCTCCATGTCGAGGGAGACGCGGTGTTCCCTTGCCGAGGGCCGTCGTCGCGCCCTACTACGAGGTACTCGTCACCTCACGATCGAGGAGGTGGCTTTCAGCGCTTCAGCTTCGAGGAAGCCGAAGAAGTAAACGAATCCAGGAGGAACGAGCACGACGAGGAGGAGAAGGATGACGAGCAGCGTCGTATCGCGGTATCGTCGAGCATTCCTACGGGTCGTCTTTGATGCTTGTTCAGCGTGACAGAGAGGCAGAGAGACGGGGAAACAGGAAAAACAGAGAATAAGCGAATAAAAGAGACAGATGGCGGGGTAAGAGAAAGGTGGAAGGAGCGTGAGTAAGAGAGCACACGCACTGCCTTCGAAACACACTCTCACGGGACGTTTACCGTCCTGACACCGCGCATCTAACACAGTTTTGATTCACCGTGTTGGCGTGTTCCAGGTATCAGCGTTCTATGGCAATCAGCGCGAATTCTCGTCGGGAAAAGACGTTCGAACGGTCACACGGTGTCACATCGATCGCGCTGGCGAGGAAGAGGAGAGAGTCCGGTGCGTGGCGAGTAGGCACGCGAAACACGCACGCAGGGCGGACTGACGGAGAGCGACGCACGGAGAGAAACGGAGACACTGGCACAAACGGCACTATCATCGGCGAACACACTGCGGGATTATCACGAATCACAGGCACGCTCGAACAGCTCCATTCGTATTCCGACCGATCGGCTGTTCGAGTTTCTTTTTCGCCATCATCACTATCGTCATCGTCGTCGTCGTCATTGCCATCGTCGTGTTCGTTATCATCGTTGTTCTTCTTTTCTTTCTCCTCTTCCTCCACGTCGTCCTCGTCGACGTCCACCACCAGCACTGCCGGCTTTCCCGAGCTGTCCCGTCGTGCTCGTCGCGAGAAATTCCTCCAGCTCCTTTCGAGGATAAACTGGCACGTATTATCGTTGCTCGACGATGCCTCGACCAGTCGTCGTGGCTAGAGGCACCCTGAGAGGGCACGAAGTACACCGATTGTTTGGAATGGCGGATCGAACGGGCACGCACGGTTGCCGCATCGTGTGGTAAAAATGGCCGCGACCTGCCTACACCGTGCTCGCAGTCTCGCACCTCTGTAACGTTGTCGTCACGGGACGATGACGCGTATTCCGCACTGCCACCGGCACATCTTTGATTCGCAGCCACCAGGGAAACCGACCAACCTAGCACACGCCCCGAATTACGCGTGGACGACGCGATCTCTCCTCTATGCGCTGCTGCTGTTCTCGCTGCTGCTAGCACGGCTATGCATTTCTGTCATCCGTCTATCTGTTTCCTTTCCTCTCTACCTTCTGTTCGTGTTCTCTCTTACTCTTCTACTGCCTTCTGTTCACTATCTCTCCCTTCCACTACGACGTTGTTTCTCTCTTGATACAACGACCGAGAACATGGCGTACCTATGCTTCAAAGACGGACATACGAACAGGGATACGCTCGATGTGTTCCCTTTGCCTGGGGTCGTGCCTCTGTTACACCGCTCTGTTCCCCTCTCGTATGCTTTCTTTACTCTAGTTACTTTGTTTTTGTCACTAGACGGTTGTTCGTAGCGCAACCTATATACTCCAATCGAAGGTGATTCTTTATATCATAGTGCGCGCCATTTCCGTTAGTTGGCGCCACTTGCTGCATCGTACTAATCGGCGGGTAAGAGGTATCACAGGAAAAAATTTCGATTCGAAATTGTGATACTTTCAAGAATATACGAAACAAAGTTTTATCCCTTAATTACTGACGGATTCACTTTTAATTGGTAAACCACTCTTTCTTTAATATTAAAATATTGTAACTAGAGAATATTATGCAACATAAAAGAAATTAGTGCTTTACTTTGATCACAAGACTTTGCTACGATTCTCATAAACAGATAGTTTTGCTAAGAACAGATTGCGTTTATATTTTCTTCGACTTTGTGGCGCCCTATTCGAATTCCATTTAATGATTATCAATTATATAGAAGGATGAAATAGGTAATACGGACTTTCTTTTAATCGTTAACTTTATTTTCTCTTTGATTAATGATATCATAACTCTTCCAGGGAATGGAAACGCAAGAATTCCTGGAAAAAAGCCGCCTCGATGCATTAGACCGGCGCACCTGCAAAGGCGCGCCTCTTTTGAACCAGTTCACGGGACCAATTATGCTCGCCTCTGGCAAACTTGTCTCACCGTATCTCGTCGTTGATTTTGTTCGACCGCTTTTGGCGATGGCCACGTTTCCAAATCCTTATAGGTAAGGTTGCTTGGTTCCCAGGTCACGTGCTCCATCTTCTTGCTTACTTACATACATATGAAGGTCTAACGTATCAACATACTGTCAACGTATCGTCAACCGTCAGTGTATGGTCAATGTTTTCTTTCATGACCATTCCTCTGTTATAGATCATAGTCTGAACGAGGTCGAACACGTTTTCGCTTTTTAATATGGATCTTAAATTAGTATGAATGTACTGTATAACATACTTATGGTTATACTCTCCTAATATGTGTACTCTGCTTTATATAAAATAATGAATCTGTATATCAATAGGTTGGATTTTTATCTTCCCTCTGTTGCAGGCAAACGAGCAACGTATCAAGGAGTTATATCGTATCTAGGATACGACTAAATTACTAAATGCTGTTAACCACGTTATTGCACCACTGTATCGTTCTCGCAATTTCTGCTATTGACATTGGCATGATTGCTGAGGCACAGTCGGTAATACGGGGACCAACGACGCGTGCTTTGCTCCAAGGATACTACAATCTGTATATAGAGAACGAGATTAGCGCCAAGGAAAACCAGGATAATGAGATTGCGGAGGGAACGTTTGCTCGACATTCATTGCTTTCGAATTTCGAATGCGTAAATAGTATTTTCTCTTATTATTTTATATAACGCACATATTGTTATTCAAGTATCTTTGTGACTTGATTTACAATTATATACTTAGTATTCTCGTGCTGTTCTAGATGCTTCTTTTTACCTCGTTGCATCTTACATAAGCAGAATGCAAAATTCTTTGAACGAGAGTACTTTTAAATCGTGCAACCACGTCAATAGCGCCTATTACGGCCTTACTGTTGACTGTAAACAGAGCGCATCGATTGAGTCATAGAATCTGTGGTTAATGTTAACGATAATTATAAGAACGATTGTAATCGTTCAACCGTAACGGTAGTATTAGCGAAATCAATGAACGTTCATTTTTTAATGTATGCAAACTCCTTTCCGCTTATTTCTAGACAACCTTTTTTGGACACCGGACAAGGCACACAGATATTAAGATATGATATTTTGATTATGTCCACGGATGAATCACTTCACACGCACGCGATATAATGTTATTCACTTGGAACCTTGCATTTGCATATTAACGACCTCGAATGTTAAGAACTGGTCTCTGAAAATGCACCTCCTTTCCAGATACACTTTTCACGATAACCCATTTTAGGATACGCGACGTAAATCTCTCTATCTTATTAATTATTTCTTGCTACAGGGTTATGTTACAATTTTACTATTTCATTATGCAATTGTACTATCTTGCTAACCGATCATGTAACTAGTGTTACTATCTTACACTTGTTCGTTTAATTCAATCGTAGATCAGGTTCTACTAGATTACATAATGGAGTCTCGTGAAACACTATTCTACTAGTTTGATAACCATGCAAAAAGTTATATATGTAACATTTGTATCGTGATTCATGTTTGTAGGACGCCTTATTAGGATTCACATCTTTCGAATATATTGACGAATCTGTTAGAATATTGCGAGATGACCTGCTGACCAATTTCGTCGAATCATGTCCTCGATTCTTGTGACCGCATCCCTTACAAGCATTGTCCCTGATTGGATCGTTGTCCTTCCCGCGACAAAGGGATCCTACAGCCTTATAGAGGTACCATTCAATGGATACTAACAATAAACATGATTCAAGTGTCTGACTTATCAAGGCTATAAAAATTCTTCTTGTAACAAGTTCTATTTTACAGGTATCTTAATATTTTAACTGAGGATATTGGACCTAGAGATTACAAGAAAAATAACCTATAAAAAAATAGAATAGAATTTTGAGACACTTGAAGTTTTTGAAGTGTGAACCTTAGGACATCTATAGAATTCCAGAAGAACTTTGTGACACTTACAGTACTTTTTAAAGTGTATGAAACTTTAGGAAATTAGTAGATTGTAAGGAACCCTATTTAAGAGATCCTAAATGTAGTATGATTATCAAGTTGAAATCCTAATTTGTAGTTTGTCAAGCCAGAGGGACGTAGGTGTTAATCTATAATCTGGCAATCCGTATCGCAGATTGCCCATAGAAAGAAAGTATCAATCCCTGCAGGATTCCAGCTTGATCTCATCACTGCCGATAGTTCGGCCGTGCTTCGTGCTGCTCCGGCGATCTTCGTCTCCCACTGGGAGCCCGATGCTGGCGGATCAGTCAGAAAGCGCTCGACGGACGGACAGTATCGTGTGCGCTGGCCACGACAGCATGCGCGGGAATTTTGTTTGTCGCTCGTTCCACGATCGTTCACGCGACTTGTTTGTCACTCGACGGTGACAATAATCAATTAGTACCTGGTGCACGTTCAAGTTCTGTAGAAGCGAAAGAACACGAAGTCGTTTGATCCATTCAGGGATTTAAGATCAGCATCGATACAGAATCAGGTGAATGTAAACACGATTCCTTTCCTTTTTCACCGACCATCCTTCGCATTGTCCGGGCATCTTATCTGTAGCAGTGCCTCGTTCGAAAACCGCGTGTACTGGCCGCTCCATCGGATAGCTTTTTCCTCGAGGATGTTACGAGACTGGCATTGTCAGCTTCTTACGTAATTCACCGTGCAACCGATGGGAATCTTCCCAGTGCATCGGGTGTAAAGACACGTTTACAGTCCGCTGTTTTTACCGCCAACGAAATTTGATTTTCCACGATTTCATCGATGACTCGCGATCTTACGTTCACCAGGCGATTGAGAGATTGAATTACAACGTTACACCGGCGATAAATTGATGAGATATCTGGTACAGAAGGTTGGAAACAGTGGAATACGTGTTTTTTTTTCTTGACTTATGAAACATTCATTGTTTCAAATCTTGCTGTTTTTATTTTTTCTTAAACAAATTCAGTAACCAATTATCTTAACTCTTTAATATACATGAAGTCACCAATATCATTAATAATAACTATTATAATTATATAACAGTGATATTTATGATACGAAAAAAAGGATCTTTGTAATTATAATTATTATAATTATATATTATAACTGTGATATTTATGGTATTAAGAAAAGAATCCTTGTTCGTACTCTGTATTAGAATGATTGTTTTTTATAAGTGACAAACACGGAAAACGTGATATTTATAAATTTGCCGCGCTTATTATTTTCTCTCAAAATGGCGACGTCCTTGTCGAGGTCACGTGTCCATCGCATTGCACACATGCCGCCCACGAGTGTCCACCTGTTTTCCGATTGCTCTACTTATCTGTCGCTTTTCGTTTCTCAGCCATGCATTTAAATCGCTGACTCGGTGATTTAAACGCCGTTTGCGAACAATTGCGTTCTCCAGACTTACGAACCGCGGCAATTTACGATGCGATTTTAACGTTACGCTCTTAATCTGCGGAAATAGTTCTTAATTAGGCATTTAACAAAAATAGGTAACTCTTTAATTTCATTAAGAAGACCTCTAATTATTATTAATGATTTTGGTAAGATAAACATCTTAATATCTTAACAATCACGTATTTAATTTGCATAAAATTTTAATAGGTAAAAGATGTTTGACGCTGTTAAGGATCTCGACGTATATATTCGTTAATGATGTAAAAGAAGCATGTGACAGTCAATCGAGAAGGTTCGTGTGACAATAGAGCAGAAAAATGTCCTCCGACGGATAGTTTTTACTGGTTTCATCCGTTGTACCGGCATGACGCATCTCTGACGTCACGCGCATATCCAATGAGATAAAAGTCGACACGGTCGTATATAGAATCGTCGCGATGCCAGCGTGATGTCAATACGAATCGCACCTGTTTTTCAAATTCCCCGTCTCTGCTTTTGCTGCGTGTTAAACTCACTGTCATTTCAGCTAAGCTATGCAGAAACTCACCCTCAATAACTTAACTGTATTTAAGCTTTTGCATAACTTAACCTAATTATGAATGGTTAATGTTAACCGATCGTGTCACGTGTTACACTGTATAACTACGTTTGATCGCCACGTGCATTGCAAGTTAAGATCACCGAATTTATCCGAATCGATCCAAATATTTAGTTAACACGAGGGTGAAATTTTTCCTAGCCGTTATTGCAAGACGTTATAAAGCGTAGATTCTAGGGGAGGAAAAATGGAGATACATACGTACCTGTTCCAGCCAGAACGGGGAGAGCCCGTGCGTAATTCCAACCGCAAGGACGCGAGTGTTCAATGGCGTAGGCTGACACTTTTCCCTCTACTGTGCAATTTTCATGAATGTTCTAAACCACATGGAATTTCAACCTTATTCCTTAGGTACACATTTAACAATTACTTTTAACTGTTTATTGCCAATAACAATTAACTGTACACATTTAATAATTACTGTTCACAACTTAGGTGTAAACATTTATCAATTAACCAGTGGACCTTTGCCTTTGATCCTGGACACCTTCCTACAGAGAAGCCTTTACCTTGAAATACTTTATGGAACTTGCAAGTGAAAAGGTTAATAATTAGGACACTATGGTACAGAAACTCTTACAAATTAAATGAACTCTTTTATGATCTCTTATACTGGAAGGAACTGTAATCTGGACTCAAAGGAATCTAGCCAAGAGTAGATTCAAGTGTAATTACTCCATGAATTATAATTATAAAGTGTTCAATTATAATTGGTAATTCAGATCTTTTATTCAGTTAGATTGTAATGCACAAATGTTGTAGGGATTATTGGTAGCTCTGTAACGGGTACCTAGGTGCGCGGGAACCCGCTCCAAGGGTTAAACGGTAGAACAAATACGCCACTGTGATCGGCAACTGGTCGTACGTGGCGCACGCGTGTCTTTAACCATCTCGATATCGTATCGCAGCCCATATCGAGGTGGTCGCGACCACAGGCCCGCGTGCCACTGCGGCCTTCGACTTCCATGCAGAAAAGAGCGTCCTGATGAATTATTATGCCCCGCCTATGCACGTATACACGGACGTATGTGGTCGTGATTACGTTACAAGCGTTAAATAGGTTGCATCTTCTTCGTTCGCTACTTGCGTCACTTTTATCTCCCTCGTTTCCGGAAATAGCGAATCTTTCTATCTCGTTATTCATGTACGTTATGTTATTGTCTGTTATTGTACAAATGAATCTTCTTGTAGGGTTCTGGAGTAAATTCGTGGACCTCTGAGGATTCAAGCATGATCAAATGATGGAGGTGATTTCGACACGCCGGTACGAGGCTCGTCCACCGATTATCGTGAGTATTGTTTTTGTAACTGCACAATTAATAAACAGTAGTTATACTTTTCATCAAGATAAGGTGTTAATTGGATTTGTAATTAGTTTATGAAATGCAGTTACGCATTCCAGCATCTAACCGTACAACTTTTTATTTGCAGATTGACCCTGAGAATTCTGTGGCTTTGGTCAAAGAAGGTAATTCCTCGAACGTAATTGTCATGCATTGTTGCGAGCATATTGAGTCGTGATTCAAATAAACCAGATAGAAGATAAGAATGAAAGGCGTGTCGCTGGCTAAGTGACGCCTTTAACGACGTACTTTATAGCGTATATTAACGTGAACGAGGCTTCTTTTATTCTTGTTCGACGTCGCGAAACGGATCGTTGCATCGGCCGATCCTTCATTCTTTCTTTTCTCGTTCGGTCAGATTGTTTTTGCGCAATAACAGAGCCATTGTGCCTAAATCGAAAAAGTACGCTTCCGCTTTCCAGAGGAATGGGAGACTCGCAAGAAGAAGGAAATAACTACCACCCGGCAAATAGAGACCAGAGTCAAGCGGCAGGTTGTGCTCGAAGACGGAGAGGTTGTGGTAGACTCGGGTCCTTTGGTCACCACCAATACCACCGAGGATGTCGAGCAACAAGAACACACCACTCAAGAAGTACGATTTCTTCGATTTACAACAGAAAATTGCCGTTTAATCTCCTTCTCAGAAATCTTGCTCGTAACTCTTTGTATAAATTCAAACCGATGCAAGAACATTCAGAAGCTTATCATGACCTTAGGAATTAGCCACAGTATTAGGAGAGTATAGAAAACTTTCAGTGTGCTTATCTCTATTGTTCACAGTGAGGTTAGGTTTTCCCTGAGTTCAAAATTGTCTAAACTATATCACTACAAAGTACTGCATGCACAATGTTGCTTATACAGCTTGTTTCAAAGTTGGAGATTAAAAAGGAGATTATCATACATGAAACTAATTATTCATACATAAGTTATAGTAATGAAATAAAAATGCAGAAATGATAGAATATAAATTTTCAGAGAAGAACAACCGGCGACCAGCCGCAGGAGGTTGAATGGCCAACAGGTGGAAGGAGTTCCGCGGATGGCGGTAGCATAGTCCAAAAGGAATTAAACGAGACAGTGGTGAGGAGTCGCGAGGAGATCGAGGAGCGACTGGAAACAGAGGATCGTCAACAGCTGGGAGATATCTCAGACGAGGTACAATCCACGCGACACACCCACACCTAAATTCCACCTGCGCGTGCCACGATACACCGTCTCTGTATACGTGTGCACGTTCTATCTCTTTGTTGGCGAGGCTTTAAGCGCCACGAAAAGGTCAGTTCGCCTCTGGTCGAAGGATCATCCCACGTGTATCCGAGCTGAGAACAAATACGGAGCTACCTTTTGGCCAGCTTCCTTTCATGGCGAGTAGAAATTTCGGATTCTGGAGCGACCTCGATACACTCCGGTTTCTGATTTGGTCAAGGACAGCGGGGTATTCAACGACCAAATTATTTCTGCTCTTTTGGTCTAATTTCTAACATCTTATCGGACCTGTTTGTTACACAAGCTTGTGATATGCAAATTGAAGTACTCTACAGTTTTTGAGGTTGCTAATGTCTAACACAAAATGTTGAAACATTGTGAGAAACTGTAGAGGATATTTGTATAGTCCTTTGACTGTAACTTTAAAATTGTAAGGCTGTACTGAGCTCATAACTTGAAGAAGGTAAAAACTGTACAGCACTAAAAAGTAATCTATTTCTTGCAATTTGCATAACTGTTGCTGCAATATTGAAGCAAAGACAGTGTAGACATTAGAGTTAGGCATACTTGATGTGTAACCACCCTTGACAAGCCTAAAGATTGTATTGCTAGAGTGACTCAATTTAAGATAAAGTCCCTCTACATTGTCATACCATGTACACATGTTAGTCACAGTGAACTGTGTCAACTATGTCAACTATGACAGCAAATATTTCAGTTTGAACAAAGTCGATAAGATGTTAACTTTCTCTTAGTTGTCCAAAATAATTGATGAGTTTGCGCAATGTAAAAGTACTGTGTTAAACGTTGGGAATCACGATTTAATTATACCGTGTTATTGCGTAGGCGTAACCACCCTTAATGACTGTTGCACACCGTTATTGTTTTAGAAAGAATTGTACACACTTGACCCGGACACGCTATATTCGAATGGCAGGCTACTATATTTAGTTCGAATGTTTGTCTTGCGAGAAAGCTCTGCGGCGATTGGTTACCCAATTCGTTTGTGTTTCACGCCTTTGTATCCTTGGCGAGAAAGCGAATTCCACGTTCGATCGCGAAAACGTCTCGAGACACTGCATCGGTTCGAGGGATGATTAATGAAGAGAGATGAACGCGGAAGATCGGGGAGCCAACAGGTGTAGCGTGCCATTTGTCACGAAACTGATAACTCATATCTTCGTTAAATCGTGGTAACGGTAAACGCTGGCGTAAAATAAAGGTTCAGCTCGAGACTGGCACGATAACATTTCAAGCGATTGTTGGAATTCGGTCGGGGTCAAAAGTGTTAGGGCATAGATTCATAGAACCATAAGAATGTATTCAAACTTTGATGTAATTCTAAGAACGTTAGTTTAGGAAATCTATAGCTTTACGATATTTATTTGGACGTTTAAAAAGCAGATCCAATTTCGAGCGATATTCGAAGCGAATCGAAGCGATTACCGAGTCCATCGCTAGCAACAGGTACTCACGTTCGCGCACGAGCGATTCAGAGACAAAGAGGTCCAAGAAACGAGAAGCAACGCGGCGAAGTAGGGATAATGCGAATAGGAGAGAGGAAGAGACGGGAGAACCTGGTTGAGAAGTGGAAGTCGATGATCTTTCAGCTTCGTTCTCCCTTCACCTGAGATCGCAGTCATAGCAGCTGTTTCGGGCTGAACTCGACGCTTCTGTCGTTTCACGCGTCGGAAACCGATTGCTGGGGCATTATGTGATCGTTACGAGTGAACACGACCTTTTCCGGTATTCATCCTAAAATTTGTGGACGTGTGCATAGGTTTGAAAATCTGTCCTTGTAAAGAGTCTATTTTTAACTGCGGTAAATGTCAACTTACGAATGAAGATTTCGAAGTAATTTATTTTAATGAGCCCCTTAATCGCAAGAGTTTAATTAAACTGTACCTTAACGTCATCCGTAATCTCAAGGATTACACGTAATTGCTGGATGTCTTTTGTATTTATTGTCGCATCGAGTGACCTTCGCAGAATACACCTTTCTTTCCACTTGTTCGCGAGGGGGCAAGAGCCGTCGATCCGGTTTATCGCGACGAGATTTCGGATCGCGAGGTGATTTCCACGGGGATAATAACTGGTCCAGTCCTAATAGTGACCCGTCTTGCTTTCAGGCGTATCAGAAAGCGGTGCGAAACAACCGGGGTGATCTCAGAGTGGCTCTTGCCGAGTCATCCAAGCAACTGGCGTCGCAAACAGGTCCCAGGGTTGTGCAGCACACGACCAAATCGAACAAGGTTATCGACACCGAGAAAACTTTGGAGAGGAAAGAACTTAAGCCTGATGGACTCATCGTCACGGAGAGGAAACGGACCGTCGAGCACGAGGAGGTACTTCTTCAATAACATTTATTAGATTCAGTACATTCAGTAGATTCAGTAGATTCAGTAGATTCAGTAGATTCATTATATTATATTTTAGATAAAGGACGATGAGGTCCCCGACGACGGAAAGGATGTAGACAACGAGTCGGAGATCAGAAAGGAGAGTTCTCAGAGGTTTGTCAAGAAAAGGGACGAGGATATAGTGGATTACATCTCTGGCGGAGAAAGAGTTGGTCGAGAAATGCGCTACGTCGCGGAGACAACCGAGGGAGAACGAATCGGCGACTGGACACCATCACCGACGGCCATGAGAACTACTCGCTTCCACAAACATTCTGGTACCTCACGTTCTTGGACTCTACATAATCAAACTAGTCTTCAACTGCCTACATATGTCATTCACAGATTATTTTAAGTGCCATTAATATTGGTTCTGTACTAAGAATGAGTCCTAAGAACATCTAATGTTCTGACAGTACTACTCTACATATATTAAATCTATCTGTACTGAGAATGAGTCCTAAGAACATCTGATACTCTTACTATATTCTCCACACATCAAATCTATCTATACTAAGAACATCTATTCCTTGGTATCAAAAATTATCCTTGGCATCCTTAGTCTAACTCTAAAGATTAAGCACTCTTGTAACATGTAACGAATCCTTCCAGGTTTTCCAGGAGAAAACTTTTTAGCCCGTAAGGACGTGTTAACGAAGAAGCCATTGGACTTCGAGGAGGAAGACGAGGCGAGAAAGTTTGAGACGTCTAAGTGGTTGGAGAGCCACTTCGGCAGCGAATCGCGTTCCTCTCATGGTTCCATCGACGCTGACGACTCTCCTATTCCGACCAGCACCAACACGAGCTACATTAACGTTACCATGAAGTCTTGTACGCCCAAGGAGCGTGATTATCAGAATGCTAATAGGCGACGTACCGGGAGAGACTCGACGTCTCCTTCTGGGTATTTTCATGGGATAAGTGATTGGTCTGAACGATATCAAGGAAGAGGTTAATAGCTTTATTATATAAACGATAGGCTTGTCAATAGGCTAATTTGTTGACGTTGTTTAGAGAGACAGAATCAGGTGGGGAGTTCACCGTCGTACGTCGAGACGGTTCATACGAACGGACATGATCACAGGAATCAAGTCGAGTCGACGTACTCGAAGACGTACGAGTCCGTCCGTCGCGAGCACCAGGAGTCGTTTCACGAACGACAGCGTGTACCGTCACCACCCGTTCGACGGAAGTCCAAGGAACAGGTGAGAACAAAGTCACAAGTCTAAGGAATGAGAAGCAAGTATTATAGTAAATAAATGTATTATCAACTTCAGTGGACCAGGGAAGAGAGGACGAGTCTAAACGATTCGCCAGCTAGGACCTCGAGTCCTGTTCACGTTGTGCAGAGAACCTGGGAGAACCGCAACCGAGATGTCCATGGATCCGTCAAACGAGAGGACCGTAAAAAGTCCAGATCACGATCAGCTTCACCGGCAGAGCCTACTCCCAGTGGTAAAAAATCAAGCGAGAAATTGAACGAGACGCCTGTTCGTTCCACAAAGAGTAAATATCACAGTTACCCCTACTAGTTGTTTGAGAGAATATTCATGTATGTATCGCCGTAGGTTCAGGACATTCCAAATACAAGATTGGCGAGTCGTTCAGAAAACTGGTGGGGAAACTGCGCTCAGCCAGCAGCGAAAGGAAGAACAAGCGCGCCAGTAGCAGCTCTACCTCTCAACTGACCCAGACGGACGACAACGGACCAACTTACATGCAGTACAACGTGATCGACAAGAACATTCCGTTGGTGCACGAGGCCGAGGAGAAGCCTCCGGAGAGGCCTCCCAGGTCTCCCAAAAATGCCAACGGCAAGGTCAAAGTGGTCAGAACAAGCGATCCGGTTCAAGAGCAGTGGCAACGCAGCGAATCGACGCCACCTTTGCATAGGTATTATCTGGGCGAAGATCCCTTCGGCGGAAGTATCTACGGACGCGAGAAAGGGTACCGTGACGCGAGAAGATCGGGCAAGCCACGGGGTAGGACTAGCGGCGAGACCGAGTACAGGTAATCAACCTAAGCAAAAACTCTGTTAAACGGCTATGGGTTAGTCCCCTCTGTCGTTGTGCAAGCTAATTGTAAAAATAGCAGACCGGTATCGTGTCGCCCGACTGCGACGGAAAAACGCAATCGTCGAAAGGTATTCCAGTAAGCTGATACACGTTTACATAATTGAGACGGTGTGCTTCGCTTGTTTGAAAAGTTCGACTGCTGGGTGAAGGCTGCATGAAGGGGAGCATGACTGTTGCCGCTATGTAGTTTCGCCAACTATACCTGGGGAACTAATTTTCTCAGTCAATCGGCGCGTTTCAGCGTCGTGTCCAGTTCCCTCGGCAGGTTTAGCAAGTCCACTAGTCGGCTGGCCAATGATCACGAGAGAGAGGACCACTTCAGGACCACGCAAACCTTACCGAGGAATCTGCACTCCGGGGGACATGCCCGAACGCAGGCCCACTCCTCGCGACGACCGGCTGCTCCCAGCGGAGTTAAACCAACGATACATTCCACTGCTCCGGCCAACCAGTCTCGCCAGTACGGAAGCATGATCAATATTTCTATAAGGAACACGATCACACCTCCTAAGTTCACCGTGCAGAACAACGTTCAACCTCCTGCGAAGCCGGAGAGGACCTACAAGTCGTCCTTGTCGCGTAGCAAAAGCTTCAACGTGGAGGCGGCTAGAAATGGCGCGGACACGCCACCACCGCGGATACCTTATACCTCTAACTTGCAACTGAACCGCTTAGATGAAACACCGCCTCTTAAGAGTCCGGGCATCTTGGCCAGTATAAGTCGTAGCAACAGGGATTTACTGAAGGACAATAGACGCGAGTATTAGGCAATTGTCTAGAAAGTTGCTAGCAATTTTGTTTCGTCTTAGTATAATGGAACTGAAGTGAAATTCTATTAGAGACTTAACAGTGGTTTATTTTAATAACTTTAGCAGGGTTTATATTTGTATTGTTTTTAACTCGTGCAGCCAGTTACAAATCCAAGATTACATATCAGTTTAATAGAGGGGAATGAACAATAGAATTCATTCTTAAATCATTGTATCATATCAGAGTATTTGCATTTATATTTTTCAACAGGACATTTATTAAAATAGAGTACATGTCTTTTAGTACAATGTGTAAAATTTTCATAAACGAAGGTATACGTAGGTTTTAAGTAAAAAATATTAAAATCATAATTGTAGATAATATTTTTAGAGATTTTACAATAATCGATATAACCGAAATCTCTTTTTAATGTCTACTTCGACTTTCTCTTAGCTGTGCCATGTCGAAACAGTTTTCGATGCTTTTTAACGGCAAGTATTAAAAGTATAACATTTATGATGTAAGTACTAACACAGACCACGCAGACGTTGTTTAATTTGTATAAAATATAGGCCAGATAAATCGTGGCGATGTTCGATGCGATTGCTAACATTAAAACGAAGGCTGAAGCGATATATTTGTTAGACAAACCTAAAAAATTAAAGCTTAATTAAAAATCAGTTCAATAAAAAAGGTGTAATATTTTACCAAAAAATAATTCTGCTATGATGTCATTAAGATTTTGTAGTCACATTATAGTAGAAATAGTACGTACTCAATATTGCAACCAAAGTATAAAATATTAATCCATACAGAGAATTGGGTATATGAAATACCGATGTTTCTGGAATTATTCCAAATCCTTTTCCGTATCTGTAATAAAATGAATTGCTTAACACATTAATTATAATATATTCATTTAATTATTTTCGAATACAGAATAAATTGAAATTGATTACGACTGCGCATGCGCCAAAATCCTAAAGGCTTATTTCTACACGTGTTACTACTTCTATGTAATTTTATAAAGATATTTCAGATGTACTGAGATTTATAAATTCTGTCGATAAGTACTGCAATTTTATGACTAAATCACATGGTAAATGGCAGAATTCATTTTTACTTTTAAAATTGTACTTCAATTGCGAAAATGTTAGCGCATATTCTCCGTATGGTTCGACTGCGAGATCAGACTTATATATAAACACAGTTTTCATTTTAATCCATAATCATATTTTTGCATATTCTGAATATAATTGTAGACTTACTCAGATGCAAATGCTTTTGTGCAACTAACGTGTTCGCTAATGTCACACATTGCCTCATACGATTCATTATTTTCTACTTTTGTTTCCACGATGTAGGCATAATACGAAACACCAAATCCTAATATACACGTTAAAATAATTGCAGTGTTTATTTTACGCACAGATTTTTTATTCGAAGACATGATTTATTTGTGAATTTTTTACTTTATTGACAGGAAATAACTGATAGAAATTAACACACTTGAAAATTTAAACACAATATAAATCGAAACTAATGTTCCTCGTGGAGGCACCTTATGCGAATGCGATGACGATCAATAATGAAATACGTGTTTAAAAAGCAGATAATGCACGTTGATCGGTTACATTAAGACTGAAGCATTTGAGATACTGAGCAAGGACTTTGTTCCACACCTCCCGCGAAATTATCATTATTCGATAATGTATGTACGATAAAATCCAACGCGTTCCATCAAAGTTAAATGTCAAATTAAAAGATCTGAAATATTTGTTTGTCTTCCACTCTTTATTTTTGAGAGTTACATCAGTTTTAATTGAGGATAATAGAATTAAGGTGACCTAGAATACTTTATTCCTTAAGATTTGTACAATGCTTACAAGATTTTCAAATACATTTTTGAAGGATAATGACTTGAATAATGATTTGAAATTTGCAGAAAGAAGAGACGTTTCAGAATAGTATTGTTTATCTTCCTTCGCGTAGCTTACCTCGAATATCATCCTAGATACTAGTAATAGCTACTAAAACTTATGAATAAATTGTACCTTAAATAAAATGCTTATTTTCAAATCATACAAAGACACGTGAATGTCAATAAGGAAATTTGGTTATAGTTTAATACCATATTATGCGATACTTTTAAATGGAACATAATATCCTGTTTTTGAGTGTTCGAAAATTAGCATCATGTCTATAGAGGATGTAACGATTATGCTTAAGAATTTTACCACATGAACAAAAAATGCAAATAGTAAATTAGATACATTATATATTAATGTCACTTATAAAAAAGATAAGAAATATAGATTGATATTAGAATATACTATGGGTATACGATAACCTCTGTATATAGTTGGAATATCTGAATTAAGGACTTAATATAGTCTTATTCCTGTGGAGCCATCGCTCTAGCTTGGGCTCTTACACGTTTTTCATATTCCAAACGATTTTGACTGCAAGTAAAACACAACATTTTGACACCTACTTCTATGTTAATTCAAATTTATAATTATGTAAAATAATTACCAATATATTGTGTATGCTTCTGCTTGAGCTGGATCTTTAACATTAGGTTCATTTAACAAATCTTGTATACCAAGTAAAATTTGTTTGATCGTAATAGCAGGCCTCCAATCTTTTTCCTCATCTAAGAGTGACAAACATACGGTTCCTGAAGGATAAACGTTTGGATGAAATAGAGGTGGTTCAAATTTACATTTTGGTGGACTAGAGGGATAATCATCCTTGAAAATCATGCGTAACTTATATAATCCACCCTCCCATGGTGTCTGTAAAATAAACACTCTAAGTAATATAATACCATGAATATCAACGACAGTTTCAGCGTTATGACATAACTTACAGATTTCTTTCCAGGTATTGCACACTCCCAACTCATCAAGTTAAGAGATCCATCCTGATTTTTAATTGGTCGTGCTACAAATCCCTATAAACAAAATTTCAATTCATATTTCAACCCATGTTATCACAACAAACTATTTATTTAACATGTACACTAAGTATGTCAAGAAGCTAAACAAGAGTGCTAATACTGAAAGGTTAGGATTCTGACAATGTGACTGTTCAATCAAAATCGTTCCCTAAACCTTTATTCCAGAACCATTGTTTATGTTTAAATTAAGCTACAAACAAAAATATTTATTTACAATACGGTTTTTTATAGCAGAACAATCTAGAAACGTCATTCGACGTATCGCAAAGTAGTAACATGTGTAACGGTTGAAATCATGAAAAGTACAGCGTTAAAATGATTTCTTACAAAAGGGTGATCCTTCCTCCATGCTTTTCGCTCTTCGGCGAGCCTGGCGATTGCAATTCCTGACATTAATCTGCAACAAGTTTACGTTGCGTTAGGGCACCGTATTTAGATACGAAATATAATCGAGACAGTGTTTGAACACGAATTAGGACATTACCACGATGTTTATCGAAACTGCGTGCTTAAATTTGAATTCCAAACACTTTTCGCACCGATATTACATCAAATACTTAGCGGCACAAGGGTGAAAGCGATTTTACAGGGTGCGTGTTCAGAAAACCTATGAATTTGTAACCGTCTTCGGCGCTGTACGAATTTCAACGTGAATTCTTCTTCGCAAAGGCAACATTTGTTATACTGGGACCTCTGTTGGTAAGCGGAAATGCATGTTTTGGACAAATTTTGAAGGACTGTACCAATCAAAACACAAGTATTTTGCGTTCAACGCGATACCATACTGACTGCACTTATCGTATGACGTCTTCATTTGTTTCGTGTAAATCAGCCATCATTGGTTCAACCATGCCTGTAACCAAGAGTAACGTGCGCATCATGATATTCATAACGCCGGACATTTATACTCCACGATTTAAATTTTCAAAATTCCAAAATCTTTCATTTTCAATTTGCAAATATTTTGTTAACCGTTTGCTGATAAACAGTATCCGTATTTGTCAAATAATTGCGACGGTTTCTAAATATTGTGTTACTTAGAATAATGTTAAGTTAGGATATAAAAATAATTACATAGCTCATTTGAAATTTGTTTAAAAATCGATGTTATTTGTCATATTAATAGTACATTCGTTAAAGTATAAGATAATATTTATTTTATACACCTATAACGTGTAGTAATTAAACGTACAAATACATTGCTGCCTATACATTATTAAATTATTCACATTTTATATGTTATCCAATAATTAATCAATATGTATGGATGCAATTAAAGCGATGTCAAAACATATTTTATTTACTACTGTCCCCCACCCAGAAAAGAGGAATACAAACTTAATTTTATTCTACATTGTTCGATTTCATATCTGACTACACTTGTACTTTGGTATTATTCATCGTTCAAAATAAGATAATCGCGAAACTCGACTCAAAATCTACTTGTATTACTTGAATAACATGAGTTGTGAAGAGGTAACCTAAACAATAGTACGCTTCCATAATTAATCTGTCTTTTCCCTCCAAAGTTACTTCTTGTATTAAGATGACATGTTTTATGAGGAGGTATACATTGTAGATGTCACTTTTGTAGCAATGATGAATTGGTTGTCAAAATTCTAACGGGGTATTAGGATAACATGATGGCAGATGAGGTACCGGAACGCCGTACGTGTTACGATCTAAGATTCGGACTGTTCTGATAACATAATCCGCATGTTTGGACTCACAGAGTATGTCGCAAGCAAGATAAAGTCAATATTAATAAATATATAATAAATATACAGCGTATTAATCAGTAAAATCGATAATAATTGAATTTTTACGAAAATTGTACAAGTGGCGCCATCTCTCCGGCGAACAGAGTGAACTACACACTTTTGAAACAGCCGGTTCGTTAGTTCGCGGTCACTGTCGCTAGACGGTGCAACGTGTACCGTTTCGTAAAATCCAATATTAATTTTATTGATGAATAAAATCACTTTTCTGAAACGTAAAATGTGCGGTAAAACAACTCTATCATGATAGTGAAGGAGGTATTTCGTCAGTAGGTGGCATTTTTGAAAACCGCGGCAAATTCTGCTTTTAATATTAGAATACTATAATGATCGAGGAGGTATCACAACTTTACGCGCGAAATTCAAACGTTAATGCGGTATTCTATTTCCTTTCCTCCAAATTATCATGGAAGAATATAGGAAGAAGAAATCACAAATAATTTATACAAATGTACATTTTATTTGTATTTAAAAATAATGTAAGCTTAACTGTTTAATAATAATGTTAGTTCATATATTACATATGTGAAGTAAGAAAGTTTTGTGATAGTTCTTTATTGTGCAAATGAGTATAATATCTTCGCAAACGATTTTGAATCATTGTTTTCTCCACCTGAAAACATCTAATTATCGCAATATGTATTAACGCACTATGTAAATCGAATGTCTGCGTCTGCGCTCGCATCTTACAATATGTTCTCTTCCAGTTAAACCCTGTCGTCTTAGTCGTTCATCCAACGAAAGGAGAGGATCAAGTTCAATTTTCTTATTAGTATTGCCAGACTTTCAGTAGACGTTCCTAGTGGTTCTTAAAAATTAAACGGTCAAAAATACCTTACATCGATGGTACACTTAACAAAATACCTATTTCTTTTCAATTTTAACATTCTTTTGTGATATATAAAATCGGTGAAAATGCGGACGTTTAGCTCCTTCCTTCTGTGAGTACATTTCTTTGGTATTTTCATAACAATATCAAATTGCTATTTCAATATAGTTCACACGTAGTTGCTAATAGTACAAATATATTACATATAATTTAGAATCACAACTGCAAACAAATACAGAATCACGATTGATCGTCGTGAAACAATCAAAGAAAAGTTTAGGTAACGATTAGATAAAGTAGCATAAGATATTTGCATAAGCTATAAAATTATGGCACTACGTGCTTCCGTGTTTGCAGATGAACTAATGATTAGATAACAAAGATTTTAAATCTGCATTCTATACAATAATTCTAAATTCACGTGGCCATACATTTCCTGTCAGACATTTGCAACATAGAATGTAACACGTTTCTTTTAAACTTGATAATTGTTACTCAAAAGAAAAAAAAGATGATAATTGTTAAGCAGGATAACAACATTTTCATTCGCTAATGTGCAATGTTCGTCGAGGAGTGAAGAAAACTGCGATTTCCGTCAGGTGAAGTCAAACACGACTGAATGCGATTTCAAAGAACACGATCACCATCTCGTTTGCTTTCACGGTCTCGAGGATAAATGGAAATTCGGGTGATTATCACGTTCTATCCAACGTTTCGTTACTTACTAATAAACGTTTAAATACTACTACGTAATTATTTTAGAGGCGAGAACGTGCATTCCCTGTTGCTCTGCGATTGGCCCGAAGAGACGTTCGATCCTCAGGATAGTCTTCTAGGATTTGTCTCCTTGAAGAAGCTGACGATCTCCAGAAGCAACTTGGCTAAACTGACGTCTCCGTTTCCATCGGAGATTCATCTGGTTGAAGTACGGAAACTTGAGCTGAAAAAATTTGACATTATAGTGCTAATTAAAGTTATAACGTAGTTTTCAAAATTTTTACAAATATCAAAAGTAAGATGTTGTTTAGAAGCTGAACATAACCGGGACCAAGCTACAGGATCTTCCGCACAACGCGTTCAACAATCTCTCACACTTGAAGATCCTTGATCTACGAAACAATAGTATCGCAGAAATTAATGTTACAACTTTCAATATTCCTTCGTTGCATCATATCTACCTTTCAGGTGAGACATTTCTTTCAGCTTACTCATCGCAATTTTAGTACTGCACTAATGCTAATTTACACAGCTAATCCGTTGAAATGCACCGACAATACAAAATGGATATTGGACCAAAGAAAAGGTTCCTTAGGTCGCAAGATTTCGGACAAGAACAGTCTACGTTGCAGCAAACCGTACGAAGGCAGACCGCTCATTCCAGTAATAGAAATAATCAAAGTAATAGCAGATTGTTGCAGTTTTATTTTGGAAAAATTTTCCAAGTTTCTGAGTGCATGAATTTACTGTTCAGGCGCTGAAGGAAGAGTGTGCGAAGACAGTATGCGAATGTAAATTGGTATACGTAGTTGGTGACGGAGGAAAGCACATTCAAAAGCAACTGATGGCGTTTGCTTCTGTAAACTGTAGTCATCGTGGACTGACAGAGATGCCTAGCTTCTTGCCAGCGAACACGACTACTCTTCATTTATCTGGAAACAAGGTTGCAGTGCTGTGATTATTATTATAATACACTAAGCCTAAAAGTTTTTGGTTTTTAGATAAATGATCTGAGGCCACTTACGACGAATCCAGCGTATAAGGGAGTAATAGATCTGTATATAGATAATAATCTAATTGAATCCATTGTCCAGTTGGAAGGATCTAGTTGGATGGATGGTTTCAGGTTGCTTAGTCTTCGTGGAAACAGGCTGACCGATGTTCGTATCATGTTATCTGTGATATTTTACTGGAACAGAAATGTTGCACGATTAGATATGGAATAACGAATGTTGTTTCGAGAGGATTTGCATTCGGTTACACTTGTCGGATTTAGCTTAATTACAGTTTAAGGGATTAAGAATCAACGAGTTTCAGTTGCTGACTGTTTCAGTTGCCTACATACGCCTTGGAGAACGTATTACAACACAATGGAAATGCAGTAAGCTTGTATCTTGGGAACAATCCATGGAGGTGTGATTGTCTATTCACGCCTGGCTTTCAGGTAGAATTATAGTCTAATCAAATAAACATTGGAATATCTTCACTCAATAACTTTTTAGGATCTACTGATCAGATATACGACCTTAGTGAAGGACATCAACGATATCAAATGCTCTCGCGCAAACGGGGACGAGAATTTCAACAAAATTGTAAGCAACAATGCCCCTTATTAACGCCATGTATCCTCATATTATAATTTTCGTTTAGATACGAGATCTAAAACGCACGGAAATTTGCATCACACCCGATGAAGAGTATTTGCTGCATCCTATAGACATCCTGAACATTATACTAGCATTGTTGATATTCCTGATCATTGTTAAGGTGCTCTACGATTACTGGTCATTCAGAAAAACCGGCAAGTTGCCATGGATCGTTACCAAAATACCCTAGAATGCCATGCTCCCCAGTGTACTAAGTTGCATGGTTAAGAGGAGCTTATAAGGCGACAGAAAGTTTACCTTCGTCGCTTTCGTGTCTTGACAATACTGATGGTATAAGTCGTCAGCGGCTGCTTTCTTGGCAACGACTTCCCTGACACCGTGACCTACAGATATTAAAAAGAGTGTACATAATACAATAAACATTTATTCTTGTATAAAAAATAGAAGGCAGAGCTGCTCCATATACCTTCTCCAATGTAGCCCAATGCAGCACACGTAGCTATAAAGGACAAACCTTGATGAGTTTTTCTTTTAACCACACAGTATTTAGGAAGCTCCTCTCCTCTTTCAAGGCACAGTTGGTATAACTTCCTTTGAGCTGTTTCCCTGAGACTGTCTATTCCCAGATTAATTATCTCCATCATTCTGTAAAACAAATTATTGTGTGGATTGTTTCAAAAAATATATAATTAAATTCGCTTACTCTTCTTTTGATAGTTCTGCAAGGGGGGCGAGTTTCTCGTCCTTCATCTGACGATTGGCTATCATTTGCAAAATTTTCGAGGCTAGATCATTCTTCGTGGATTCTTCTGTTTGTCCTCGGGAAGTCGCTGTAAATCCACCGAGAGATCCGTGTATTACAAACACGTTCGATTTATGGCGATGGGGCCCGTCAGTTCTGAATTCGTACGTAATTGGAACTCCACATCGTTTCGAGTACGCCTCGAGGATATTTAGAGGCGTTCGTTGATTCGAAGTGCCCTCGTCACCGCTCCCCTTAATTAAAATTTAATAAGGCTCAATTCATTTAGAATCCTCGCCATAATACACAAAGACAATTGTACTGTTGTATTCATTTTCGTCGTGGCGTTCACGGACTTCTCTCTTGATTCTTCTGTTTTCCTACTCAGCTCAGAATCAACTAAAACAACCGAACCTTCGACATCTGCGTATTTCTCTTGACGATGGAGAACAATGCAGGAGCTTTGACGATCTGAAAAGTATTAAATAATTAAATCCATGTCACTAGATTAATTAAACGTAATACAAACATTACCATCTTCAGTTTTTATTTCATTGTCAACACCCTTTTTCTCGATGACAGTCTCTTTACGTATTTGTTCTTTGCCTAAAAATTAACTTGGTAAAATAAAGACAGTTGTTTTTGAAATATTTTTGTACCCAAGATCGATCCTCGTAAAGCATTGTCCACAGCTTTACCCCATTCCTCTAAACTGCGTGCGTGCTTTGTCATCTGGTCGGTGTCTAAACAGAAATATGATACATCACATAATACTAGGCAATATAATACAAGGTTAAGTGAAAAGATGTGTCTACTGTAGAAAATATTCGTTCAAATCGACTATGTTAAATTCGATAAAATGTCACAGACCACTTTCAGCTTTCGTACGAGATTCAACGGGAAACTTTTCTTCAGTAGGACGGAATATCATCAACGAATCACTTGACTGAGTTCTGGTATCCTGTTCCTTAAAATCAGAACGTTGACCGTTTACGTTGACGTCCTCTTCGCACATAGTGCTCTGAGAAACCTGTATCTCTGCTACGTTTTTTCCAGCATTTTCTTCTACGGTCTACGAGAGTCACGTGATCAATTCTGACCATCAAATAAAAAGTTTTTATATTTACATCGATGTCAGTGAAGATTGATTCCCTAGCAGAGATCATCACGGTCGAATCTTCCGACTCTGGAGAGCAGAACGAGGTTGAAGTTTCTGGAAATGAAAACTTTTTTCGTGACGAATCTTTTAAAATTCCCAAATCGAAAATTTACCAATTTCGCGACAAGGTGTTCGCAGTTGCTGAAGAAGATCCTCTGCGCGATCTATGACTGCCTCCATCTCGCAAAGGAGCGGTGCAGCGTTTGGAAACCTATCGATTATCATACTCCATACGAATTCTGCATCCTCTGTTCCTTGCAATGATTTTGGAAGCTCGTGCTTCTGACACGTAGAGTCCCGACGTTCCGACATAGCATTCGTTTTATTTTAACATGCATATCAACATTCGCAAACTTTTAAGATATTTGGCCAAATTGACAGAACAAAAAAAAACAGTCTAACACAATCTTCAGTTAGCTTCTTTAACGCACGTGCATTAAGTTACATGAACACTAATACTATTAATTATAATGAAATAAAGGACAGGTTCCAATGATTAACAGTGATATATCATTTTAATAAACTACTTTTATTTCACTTCCTAAACATTCTTTACAAATTGGATAAACAAAATAAAACTCATTCATAGGCTTGGCATGTATTTTTTATTGATAATAAGATACCTCTTACCGCTAATTTAATACACATCACATACTTCCTTATTTTGTAACGTGAATGTTAGGAATATATACAAAAAGCCATTACAGGGAATTCCTTGATATTTCACGGCGTTACATCGAAAAACGTGTAGAGTCCGTTGAAGGTACTTATGAAGACGTCTTATTTTCCTAAATGCGATGTGGTGTTCAAAGATGACATGTACAATTAAAATTAAAAAATGAAACCAATGTGCAAATTGGTTTAGTTAAGTATGTAACCATGTACAATTGTTATACTTAAGCCGATAATTACATTTTTTTTTCGATTTATGTATCCATTAGGATTTACAAATTTTGCTTATTCTTAAGACGATGTACATGTTAATTACAATGTCACAAAAAATCGAGATTTTATAACAAAGGCATGATGAAATTGGCTTCTTGAATGTATTTAACTTGTAAAAAAAAAGATAACTCCTTTCTTCTTCTTCCACTCCTCCTCTTCCGTCAACTTCACTCCGTAGTCCTTTTTTCTTATTTGTTCGTTTGTTTAATCAACTTTCTGTTTATTACTTTCTGGCGATTTGTCTCCGTTCATTGGTGAACGAGAACGGCTACGGCTTTTACTATGTTTGCTTCCTGATCGGGACCTCGATCTGTCTCCCCTCGATCTTTCGCGACTAGATCTATCTCTGGAAGAAGAACTGGATTAAATAGACGGTTATGGATTTGCTGTTCTTGCGCTAATTATATAGATTAAACTCACTTTGAGGGAGACTTGGCTTTGGATTTGGACTGCGACCTGGACTTTGACCTCTCAGCCTTGGACCTAGAACGAGATCTGGATTTGGACTTTGACTTAGATTTCGACTTTGAGCGGTCTCTTGATCTGTAAAATTATAGTTCAAATGAAGAAAATGCAGGAGATACAAGTAAAAAATACAGAACATGATGTTCAGTGTAAAACAATGAATAAGCGGTGAGAGGTAGTTGTAAGAATAAAACCAGCCCAAACACAATGCCAACCCAGTGGGAGGTGAATGTGCGACGTTACAATGTTCGATTACACAAATAATTGCGCAAGAAACAAAGCAAATAAATGCTAGTAATAAATTATACGACTGGAAACCAATATTACTTATGATAGGAATACTTACTTGGATTTGGAACGGGAACGGCTACGTTCAGGGGATTTGGATTTAGATTTTGATTTAGATTTAGAGTGTGCCCTTGATTTAGAACGGCTGCTACGGCGACTTCGGCTGCGGGTGCTGCGGCGACTCCTAAAGTGAAAAAAAGAAACACATGATTTAAAACAATTTTAACTTCAACAAAGTCTTGCTATATTATCTATGGCTGTAGCAAGACTGTTCTAATTTACTCTTATATGAATCACTATAAAGTGAAATGTGTGACTACTGGTAGTGTACAACTTTTGGGATGCCTCTGTAAAAATGATATTCCTTTTAAAACTAGTTTCTCAATATAAAATTGTAAATCAAAGAAACTAACATTTTTTAATGTTTTGTGTTGCATAGGTATACCTATTATATTTTTAATATGGACCCCAATAGTTATACCTACAATACTAGAAATAATAACATGATGTGTATGGTGTTATAACTGCAAAAGATGTATGGATTAAAATTAAACATGGTCAGGAATAAAATAAAAATGATGGAGCCATTGTCGCCCCCCGATAGTACCTTGATCGGGTTCGAGAACGACGATTATACCTTGAGCGGGAGCGTGATCGACGACGAGATCGAGATCGTGACCGTGACCTTGATCTCGAACTCGATGTCCTTGAGCGACGACCACGTCTTTTGTCTTCGATTAGTCTGATTCTTCTTCCATTTAGTTCTGTGTCGTCCAATTTGTCAATGGCGTTCTTCAAGTCAGAGTAGGTTGCGAATTCTACAACTCTGTAACAATAATTTAGAATGTAATTCAAATACAGTAAATTAAATAAAATATTTTAGTAAATAATAATATCTTACCCTTCGTTCCTGCGTTGTTTGTGTGCATCTGCATATGTCACTTCTCCAGCATGTCTCATATAATCCTTCAAATCCTGAGCATCACACAAGAAGACGAATTAATATATTATAGTGATACAAAGATTAATCTTATGATTAATCATACGTGGTATATGATTAATATTCACGTATGAATATATAATACTAAACTGTGTTCCTATACTAAAATAGATTACGCAGAGGTTAAAATGTACCCTGTGCACTTTTTATCCACTATAATTCCTACTTATAAATCCTTCCACCTCCCAAAGTATATGGAAAAAATCTATCCTTACTGAAAAAGCCAAGTAATGTCCTGTCTGTCCATTTCTTCGGTGTTGAATATATGTTGAAAACATGTGCTCGAATTTAGTATCTGTGATTGATGCAACCTTTCTTTTTATGCAATTCAATCTTTAAAACAAGCAGCAGTATAATAGTTGCAATAGAAATCTCCACCCTGCAGAAAATAGTATGCTCCTTTCTATTCATTTAAGAAGAAAAATTGTTTCAAGCTAGGTAGTTCATACAATTTCTGCAGAGCAGCTCACAATATAATTTCCATAAATTATAATTACAATAAACTCGTAAAGGTTAAACAAAATCAACTTAATGATTCTATCAAAAAATATACGGACCGTTGAAAAGATGGAACTGCATAAGGCAGACAAAAAAGACAAGTTGCTCATGAAATCGAACGAACAATGAAACGATGATCGATGGTGTAACGTGCTGAAAAAAACTTATGTTTAAAATGCCTTTCGCTACTTGAAAGATGACAAAATTAAACATAAAATCAGGTATAGAGTAGAACGATCCCTGTAACAGTCGGAAATGGAATTCGAAAACTCTGAAGAAACCGATGCAGAAAATAATAAATGCTTTCGTGAATTTCTTCCAAACGCAGAAATCCATAGCCTTACAATATTATGTTCTTATTTTTCTCTCATCTCTTCCTCTTGATGTTTCCTTTCTTTATATCCTCTATGAATCAGTGGTTGTTCTTCTTTTATATTCTTCTTAATCTTATCCGTTTATTATCTCTATTTGGTGTCCATCGTATATAAAACTTGTTCTTGTATTTGTGGGAACCAGGTACGGCTTTATGTTGTGGACTCTCTTGTCAAGTGCGTGCGTGTATACCAGAATAGATAAATCTCTGTATCTTGATGTTTCTTCTCATCGTCCATCAGTTTATGAAAAAAAAGTGGTCGGGCATTCCAACGCAATTCATACTGATAATCCAGTGTGTTGTGCGAGCGAAGAATCAACACCATAACTGCAACGACGTTCAAGTTACTGAAATGTTCATACGCTTGAACAGAGAAAAAAATGTTGAATCTGACAGGACGGAATTGCCTTGCATAAAGAAAAGTTGATTTCCTTATCTTACGTTTGAAACGAGTGTATATCGTTTAAGAAAAATGAAAGAAGCAAATTTAAAAGGTACGAAAGACTTTTCATGATCCGATGCCTAATTTCGAGCACACTTCATGTGTATATATATATATATACATATATTTATATACGTACGTAGATACATATATACATATAGATATATATATACATATTATATAAATTGTTAAACTGGTCCCCTGTCTCTGGAACTGGTATCTTTTTCATTTGCGTGTGCACGGCTCCAAGATCTATATTATATATATGATATATAATACGAAACACCTGAACTACGATGGTGCACAGTTAAAAATTAGATACAACATATTAAAAAAGATAACAATATAAATGAGAGAACAAGTTACAAGTGTGTAAGTGTATATAAGATATATAATAGATATAATGTATATATCTAAAGAGTACACTCGGTTAAGGTGACGCATTTACCTTGGGCCCAGGCACCACCTTGCTTACGGACAGAGAGAAAGGCCAGACACAACGGCGCTTGGTCGGGTCGAACGGATCTGTGTGGCGTAGTCGCGGATGGTTCGGGTTTCGGCCCGTGTATGCCCTCATGGGTGGCCGCTGCCTGACTTACTAGATGGCTAGGTTGGTGGCGTACCAGTAGCAGTAACAGTCGGTGGTGTAGTAATAAATGTGATAGTAGTAGTAGCAGAGAAGTTAGACGATGAGATAGGCAGTCATAATGATGGAGATGATAAAAGAGAGAGGGAGAATAAAAGTTGAATAATAAAATGTAAAGAGAGAATGATATGCAGGATGATACTTGATAAAGGATATTAAAAGAGAGAACGTTCAGAGTGGAGAGGAAAAGAGTAATGATTGTTGTTGTTGTAACACATCCAGGCATAGATACAGGTCAGAGTCATTGATGATCGTAGAGGCACAGACGACGTTCTTTCTCTCCCAGCGATCATGATGAGAAGATCGCAGATACGGTAAGAACCTATCTCGTCATCGGGTTTTCACCACGTAATCACTGCGCAAGTAGTAGAAGGTGGTAGGTGGTAGGTGTACCCAGTGCCACGCGGCTATCTCTCTCACCCGGGACACCTCAGAAACCAACCTGGTGCCACTTGACCTCAAGGCGGGCCCATCGCGTGCATCGTCATCTTTATCATCGCACATCATCAGTCTATTGGCCCTACCGGTCACCCCTCCTCGGCGAAGAGGACATGGCTCTTCGGAAAGAACATCAATTTTATTGTTTTTCTCAACTGTTGGCCGAACGTAAATGAAATAATAAATTGAAAAAGGAACGTCGAACAATCGAGAGAATCGGACTGAGCGAGAGAAATTCGTTTTTCATCAAAAGACAACCAATCATCCGAAAAGTACGATAGACGATTTATCATTTATATCAATGTATATTGATCAAGTAAGACTTGGTCCACATGCACACGAATGAGCTCTTTAACAGAAATATCTGTTTGCTTCTTTTTTTTGAATTCGTTGGAATGGACATGACAGTTCTGACTGGAAAGATGAAGTGCGTCCTGGTTATTTCCCACATCGTTCTTGCATTTCCCAAGTTGTCCCAAGATTGCCCTTCTTGTATCTCTGTGTTTTTCTTCTCCATTGTTCGTTCCTCGACATCTTCTATTCGTACCACTTCTTCCACAAAGCACGTACGTAAGCAGCACGCTCAGATTTCCTCGATGTCTCGTTACGATGAACGCCGAAATTAACGTGTGTCTCTTTTTACATTCGTATTTCAGGATTATATTTTCTGTAATGTCTTTCTTCCGTTTCGCATCTTTCGTCTGTTACTTTTCCTCCGCTCGTGTGTATCGTTTTGGCTCGTGTTCTTTTTTGGACTCTTCATCGAGCGGAAATTGTATCATTCAGAATAAAAATTTGGTTTTAGATGCCCATAGACTTACTTGATCAAAATGTACATCTTTTTTTTGTAACTCGGATTTGGAGTTTGAATAAGAGTAAACGAACTTAAAAATGATGAAAGAAAAATCGAATAAAAATATTAATGCTGCTAATGCCGCGTGTAAGTTTGGTTCAACTCGGGGATGCGAAATTGCAAAATCGCCAGCGAGAGAATATATATAATGTATATATATTATTTGGTACCGGTGCATTTTTCGGTGTACTCGCATTGTTTTCTGGAACCTCGAGTAGTAATCAAACTCACGGAAAAGCTATCAGACATAAGAGCGAAACAAGGTACAGATATTGCTTACCTGCCAGCTGACACGACTCGACAGATTTTCCACGATAAGGCGATACTCGGTGCGTGTTGGTGGTCCGTATCTACAAAAGGAAAAACATCGATATTATTGTTTTTGCATGATTTCAATAAAAGCAGGTTTGTCTTGGACCTGACTTTACATATTTATAATAGCGAATATTCTAAATGGAAAACGTAATAGACTGATTTTAACTTTTTTAAAATTCAAGATTGTAATATTTAAATACTGAATAATATTATAAAGATGTATCGTTAGAGCGTAACATTGGATGTATGTACCTGGGCAATGATTGCTTGTAGCTAGATGCAGTCCTCGTGTTTCTGTTCACACTATCTCTGCAAAAAGGGATGTCATGTGAACAGAAATAACGGATCGATGGTTAAACCTTCAGCAAATAACTACAGATCTGCACTCATTGCTCAGGCACACAATCAATCACCTGTTCCAATCGAATCAAATCTACTCAAAATGCAGCAATAGCGTACCTGTCGTGCCGCATATCGTCTCGGCTGTAACAAACACAATACCACACATCTATTAGTCGCCAATTACATTCGGATCACCTCTTCTCAACTACCAGTAATAAAAAATAACGTCTGGGAGGGTAGTAATTCACTAGGCATTACATTATTCCTATGTTAGACTAGCCTTTCAACAAATTTCGAATTCCATTCATTCGACTTACTCCTGAGAGCAGTCAAATCCAAGACAACCAATTCAAACTAGTTAGAAATTGGCGGTGCCTAGATGAAATTTTTTCTCATATACAAAAATTATGCCAAATTGTACAATGCACGCGCACTCTCTCTCTCTCTCTTTATATGTATTTTAGAGCTTATCATATCCAAGGTTACGTTCTTCCCTCTGCGGGTGATATGCAAAATCATTCAAATACGCTTAAACAAAAAACCAAAATAAATTATTTAAATTATCTTACAATGATTATGAAACCTTCAACTTAACCTTTACAGTACAGAGTCCATATTTCAAACTACTACTGTACTATATAACTGAGGTTCCAATATGAACATAGAAGAAACCTCTACTATATAGAATTATATTTTAGAACTATTTGGAAAAATTGAAATTAATGGGAAGTCCATACTGTAAAGGTTAATTGAAATAGACAATAGATTTTGCATATCTCAAATAGAATTTCTTCAGGGGAGGAGGAGATAATGATCGCTCTGATAAAATAAAAAAAAGGATAGCGTGTCTTACGCAGATCGCCTCGAGTCCCCATAACCACCACGGGAGTCACCATAGCGCCACTGGTCACTACCCCTAGGTGTCCCCCGGGCCCTCTCTACAGTAATTCTGTAACAAGACACATTGGATATGCTTACTTGTCTCTCCAGGAGCGTGAGCGTCCGTAGCCACGGTCGCCTCGCCTCCCTGAAACACCCCGTGCTATCTCCACCGCCACTCTGAAACACACCCAACAAAACCCCGCCTAAGTCCTCGACTAACTCTTACTCTAAAGCGGCTTCCTTCCATCCTTCTTTCCTTTTCTTTTCCATTCCTCAGCCTCCTCTCGAAATCCGTTCAAATATCATCATCCGCCTGTCTCTCGTCTTATCTACAAGTCCAGTCATTGAGGCGCTGTCCCCTCATCATCATCGTTAGTCTTCATCCCCTCACTTTATACTTTTTTTTATAGTTGTTGTCCGCTTAACGCGTTACATATTTCATCAATCTATGTACAGTCTTAATAAAACTTGTAAGCTTTCCTATAATTAACTACTGTACTCTTATATTTCTTTCATTTTTATCAAGTATTTTAAGAATCAAATCAATAAATTAACAATTAAGTATAGTTACTTAATGATCAAAATTGACTATGTAACGTTTGTGTTTCTTTTGTCTTGTATCAAAGACACATTACTTAAAATGCGGAGGCTTTTCAGTATTATTAAGTGTTAATAATCTCTTTGTAACACAATATCGGGGAATTGATGGAAGTAGTTCAAAATGGCGGCAAGTCATATCGGCTATTTAAGTAAGATGCACTTTTATTCCAGAACAAACCCAATCAATAATTTGGAGGACAGACGCCGTTCATTAAACTTAAAGATAATAACCAAAAATATTTGTTTGTATGTTGCATTTTAAATTACATGGAAGCAACAGCATGTAATCCATTGACCAAATATCTTGACTTATTTTCAAAAGTCAGTCTGCACTTTATCCTGGACTGGAACATGTTAATCTGAAGCACTAAATAAGATTATCAATGCTATTGCTTCTCATGTATAATACTACATGTTTAATGTAACATTAACATAATAGAGTAACACTACATTCCACTGAATTCTAATGAAGCTTAATAGATATTTGTTTATAATATTAAAATGATGAATTATGAATAGTGTTAATCAATGACGTTAATGTTACATTTTTAAATATTTTGTAGTATTTAAAACTACTAATTTCAATGCAACAAAGTGTAAAATTTTGCAGTTTCTAACAATTACATTACTTTAAGTACCTTGAAACAAATGTGCAATTGAAAACTACTAATTTTGACAGTATATTAATTACAATATGATGAATGAATAATTGAAAACTCAAGTAATAAAGGAAACTAATCATGCAGAACATGCTACCTACACCATTCTTTTTTCATACTCTTTAACAAGTTTCTTTCGCTTTTACGTATAAGATACGTTTGGTAACAAAATGGTACGCTTTACCTTTCTCCTAGAAGCTCCTTCCCATTGAGCTCGTAAACGGCGTCGTCCGCATCCCTATAGTCGTCGAATTCCTGTGAACAAAATACATTCATTATAAATCAATATAATACAGATACTGCTCGTTCTAATTTACATGCAGCTTTGTAATACATAACTAATTCAGATCAATATTTTGTCATTAATAATGACGGAGTATAGGTAGAACGGTAACACATATGCATTTATGCAATCAATAATACAGCAGTTAATTATAACTTTTCAAATAATGTATACTAAACAAATGTAATGATAGTGTATATAAACAAAATTTGATTAACAGCCTCAGTAATTATGAATTAACATTTCAGGGATTTCAAACTGGTTTAATACCAATATTATTGCATTCGTTTTGTAACAAATAAAGTAATACTCATACTATACTGATATATTACTTGGAATTTTGTAATTGATATTTTTACCTCCATATGAATAAATGTTGTATACAAATAACACGACTTCCCTTTGATTATAAATAACTTACAAACACATTGTAGATTAATCGATGAAAACCAGCACACAGTTCCACTAAGCAGCCACAGTACCAATGTGTTCAGGACTCAAGGTAGGTCAGATCAACTCACGAGTTCAAGTCATTTTCAAAGTGAAACACTATACTCTACACACTTTGGTCAACGATGAAATGGTAGAGTAACTAACTAATTTTTTAATTTTATGGTCTTATGAAAAATCTAGCGGAACGCGTGATGTACCGTTAACACATTTGCGTGATTTTTCTTAACGCGTTTGTGTAATATTTTAGCAAAAATGAATGGAAAAATTAAGATAGGGATTAGGAATATTAACACACTGTGTAGTAAATAATACAGAGCCAAACTGAGTAGAGTAAAGTGTTAAGATGCGTATGTAAAATTTAATATAGGTACTTACAACAAAACCGTAACCATTCTTGATGAGGACATCACGGAATCGACCGTAGCCTCTGAAAAATCTCTCAAGGTCTCTTTCCCTGGTGCCGTATGGAAGCCCACCGACATAGACCCTTGTCCCTACCATACTGTAAAAAAAACAATTGAACCACATTAGACTTACCACAAAGGCAAATCCATTCTTCATAGCGACCTCCTTGATTCTACCATATTTCCGGAAGAACTTCACAAGGTCGCGCTCTCTCACCCGGTATGTTAATCCACCAACGAATACTCGGGTGCTCATTCTTAAAGGAAAATATAAAAACACCATACATAACAGGCTTCTTTAAGAACCTGCCATTTAGTCACATGACAACATAAGTACTGTTAATTTCCAATATTCTGGCTGAGAATGGCAATGCAATTATGTTTAATAATACTGTTATTAGTAATGTCATTTTACATTTTTTAACTAACTTTGGTACTGCATTGTATAAAGTTTTGCAAGTAACCCTTACGCCATAAATGATAAACTATAACAAATCACAAGTGCAACATAGAAGTGCTGTTAGTATATGAAATTACCTTCAAATCAAAATGATAAAATTATTAAACCATCTATTAAATGATTATACACAAAAGTGTAAGACTTTCACATTTACTATAGAAATTAATAATGTTCACAGAAGGAACTTGCAGAACTTATAAAATATTAACATAATACATGATTAAGACAAATAACTGGAAGCTTTATTTTAAAAAAGTAAGTTATAACTTATATGTAACATGCTGTGTATTTAAAAAAACAATCCATGAAATAATTATGTAATTTGTAATTATAAAATAGTGATTGCGTGTTGACAAAAAAATATTGCAGGAAAATTCTAAATGATAATAAACATTTTCAGAAATATTTTAATAACATTAAATAACAAGCAATAGTATAGAGGACATATTTCCTACCATGTACAAAGAAGAATTCCCAAGAGAATCTGGTTAATTGTACAACTTTGAAGCTAAGATTTTTTGCAACAAAAGTATATAACTAATTTAAGCACATCTCATGCACTTGTGGATAACAAAAACATTTTTTTTTTCTATTCCAACTTAAAATACTTTAGCATTTAACTTGTTGACAAAGTATGAATTGCTACAGTATAGTCAAGTATTTATCACCATGCTTATTACTCAGCCAAAAAGTGTTTACACAATATTAAGTGAATATGAACATTAGCCGTATTCGGTATTTATAATATACCACTACCCTCAACATGAAAATAAAGAGCTGTCTGCAAATATGAAACGCAATAATTCATTGAGTGTACCGAACCCGCCTAATGTTGAAAGTAAATAATTAAGAACATCGAATATATAAATAATTTGCAATAAACTAATTAAAATTTCGAACAGAAAATCGTGTATTATTAATATTTAAAAGATGCATGATAAAAACTTGTAATATATACTCGTTAATACACAAAAGAAGATAATTTATTTGAATACTTGTTCCTAACGCTGATATATATTACCTAATATTATTGGTGTATCGTTAAATATTGTACCCGTATGAAATCCTTTCAAAGGTTAAAAAGCATTGATAGTTTATTTTTCATGGATATTTAATTAATTTATTATTAATTTTAACACAGATGTTTTTATCTGATACATGAAACGTAAGAAAAATGCAATGTACTCCAACGACAAACCGTATTTTTGATTGGACACTCGTTTCATAAAATGGCGGTCGTACGATCGCTTATCCTCGATTCCATTCATGCTACATAATTTATGAACTACATATATACAAATAAAAATGAGGCAAATACAACTTATAAAAGCATGTGTAAGATATTGCAAAATAATTATATTTATTGGATAACACTATTTTCATTACTATTTTTATTAGTTAAGGGATCTATGAAAAATTATAGATACAATAAACAAATTGATAACAGCATAATTTTGTTACGAGGATTATCTGTTGTCCAGTGTAGATAATGCTTGAAGAAAGTTGATTACTTTGAACGAAGATTATGTTGGTTAATTTAATGAAAAATCTTATATACGAGCACCCGTGTGACGTAGCATTTGAAACGCTGTTGCCACGTCATTACCATATCATACAATTTGTATAACAAACGGTAGTTTGAATCATAATATTAAAAATATGATTTAAAATCTTGGTCGTTGACAAATTACTGTTAATCACGATACAACATGTTGAGAGAACGCTCATCGCGAATTTACTGTTCTATCCATAAAACGAAGTAATCGCAAACGATTCAATTTCGTTCGCGTATAAATAATAATGCGGAGGGAAAAACATGTTTACAAACTTACCTGATACAAGTGAAACAAATTTTCTTTGACCACTAAACCCTTATGTTCTTCTACGACACGATACCACTGAAATTACTAGAAGAAGTAATGATCGGCGTCTGAAGTAAGATGGCTCGCTGCAATAACGGAAACAAAACGGGGTTCACATAACGGAAAACAAAGTTGCTAGCTGTCTGAATCTCGACACCAGACGCCTAACCTTAAAACTAAAGGAGAATATAACACGAATTATAATCAATATCTTTAATAAAATAAAATTATAATTTAAAAGAGGCACATAATTTTAAAATTGATACATTATGTGAAATAATATTCTTTAATATCTTTTGTTTTGACTGTTACTCCGTTTCTCTGAAACGCTGTATTGCGAAGAAGTTACGCATTTACTGTATTCAAAGTAATAAAGACTATAATTATTCAACGCTTTGCTTATTTTGCTTTTATTATAAATTTATTGTTATTTTTAACGATTTTTATTATACTGGCGGGTAACTGTAAGTATGTGTAGATAGTTTTTAGTTCAGGATACTGTGCGCAGCAAGTTGCGCGGCAAATTTAAATCAACAGTTTAGCAATACTATCTTCAAAATGAAATATTTTAAAAAAAGTACCATCATAGCTTAAATACTCTGAAATAAAATGTAGGTAAAGTTTCATGATGTTACTCTTGTGAAACTAAGTTACGTAGGATCATGAAATTAGATATTTTATTTTTAAAATCAATAATTGAACATAAAGAAAAAGTTCAAGAAAGTAAATCGCAATCATGATTAAAATAAACATCGTCATATATTATACTGTATATTTAAAGGCCAGACATATATTGCGCAAAGAAGAATAACAAAATTAGTTTGTCGACAAATAAATGTTGGTAAAGCCGTGGATCATCTATACAGTTGGCTAACGTGGCGCCACCTATTGAAAACAAAAATGGTGGCCCACAATATGCCCTATCCCTGCCCTGGTTTTATGGCACGCCAAATGTCTGCGTTCTCTAGGCTTCTTTCTACTATGTATTTCCCTCCGACTGATACACCCAATTTCAATGTGAACAAAGGGAATCATTTCCTCGCGGTCGACCCTATCTTACGTGCTAAATAAGTGGGGCTACTTCTAACCAAACCGAAGGTGATCCAAAACTATCGAATATTTCGCGAAATTATAACCGCATCAGCTCGATTCGTCGTGTCATTCACCTTATATAATGTAATTGGTTACACACGGTTCCACACGGCGATCGCACGCCTTTAACATGTATTACCCGTTACAGGAAACACAAAATAAACAATCTAGCATTGTGGCAATGCAGTAAGGAGCAAAATCCTATATGCTTTTATTAATACAGAGCGCAACATAGATGTTTTATTTCGGCTACACGCAATGTACGAATTACACGAAATATTTCCTGTCGTCCATGTAACACGTACTATCAAAATCATTTAATGTATTTATTGAAATGTCAAATAATCACAGAATGATATTAGGTTCGTACATGTTGCAGATCAAGTATTTGTTTCCTTGACAACGGGTCTGTGGATGTTGCTATTTTAAATCAATTTATTTTAGTGATTGATCATACTCAGTTTGCATAATTAAATAGTATTTTATACATGTTAGAAGGATTTTATAAAGCGTAGTGTAAAGGATATGATAAAGGTTGTTTCCAATGCGAATAAAGATTTTAATGTTGTTACTGACAATAATTTTTCTATTATTGTAGGTTATTGAATTTTACATAAACTGGTAATGACAGATAGGGCACGCACGATGAGATTAGAAGCAGAAATGGCTGCTCCTTTGCACCTGCAAAGATTGGAGCGTAGCCTTAATGTACAGCCCTTTCTAAGACAGATTAACGAACTGTTTCAAGATCCAGCTAGGTAGATTTCACATTTAAATAGAATTTAAGTAACTGTAAACACAAGGAAAAATTTGTATTTTTATTTTTACAGCGAGGATGATAAATCTGTATCTTCAGAATCTTCAGAAGGATCAGACAATTATCTCGATAATGTTCTGATTCGTAAAGAAGGTGTGCAAGTTACTCAAGTATTTTAAAAGTAATATTTTTCTCTATTGTATTGTGTGCTAATTATTAATTTTATAGAGGAGAGGATAAATAAATTGAGACTGTACAACATGTCAAGTGTGGGAGAGGAACGTAGATGGTTGCAGGATATTCTATTGAGCGATTCATCTGATAGTTCAGCTTCAGGATCTGATACAGATAGTCCTATCACAGAAGAAGATTTTCAAGAAATGTTAAAGTTTCATATACTTAGAAAAAAATACCAAGCTCGTTTTTATCAGAAACCAGAGGTAAGATCAATTTATTTAAATTAAAATTGTATTAGGGAGAGGTACATATCTATACAATGAATAATAATTATTTTCAGAACATTCAGTACCAATATTATAGTGCTGGCTTATTGTCAAGTTATGACAGATTTTTAGAACATCAGAAATTAATAGTTGGAAATAAAAAGAAGAAAGAAAAGAAGCCAGAGAAAAAAGTGATAAAAATAAAAAAGGAAAAACTTCCTCGCCATAGACCATCAGAAGATTATCTTGTACGTGAAATCAAAATCGCCGCTTATCCTAGAATATTATTATCATACATGGTTTTTAGGAAGGTGAATATCCAGACGAAGAATGGGATCGTACTATTCCTAAAGAAGAGGAATTAGATGAAGCTGAATTGGAAGCAATAATGCGTCATCAACCTCGACAACGCGGAAGGAAGAAGCATAACAATAAAAGTCCCGAAGTAATGGCAATGAGAAGACGAAAAATTTGGGTAATGATGTCTAAAAAGGAACTGGGAAAAGTACAAAGAGCAAAAACTAATAATCATAAGGAAATGTTAATTAGTTGTAAGAAAGTAGCACAGCACTGCATGAGACATTGGAGACAAAAGGCTATGCAAGTGAGTAGTACTGTATCTCTGTTATTGCTTGTGTATATTTAAAAACAATTAAAGATCTTGTATGTCTTTTTATATTTATAGTCACAGAGAAACATGAAAGAGACTATCTGGAAAGCAAAACGCCTAACAAGAGAAATGCAAGCCTATTGGAAACGTTACGACCGAGTCGAACGTGAAACAAGAAGAAGATTAGAAAAAGAAGCTGAAGAGCAGAGAAAAATGGATGTCGAGTTGATTGAGGTGATTAATTACTTTCGTAATTTGTTACCTTTACTTACAAGGTCTGATTTAAATTCTTCCATGTTTTAGGCAAAACGGCAACAAAGAAAGTTAAACTTTCTCATCACTCAAACTGAATTGTATGCACATTTTATGTCCCGAAAATTAGGAAAGGCTTCGCCCGAAGAACAATTGAGAATTTTAAATCAACTAGATGAAGAAAAAAATCCGAGACTTGTTGGAATCGATGATTACGACAGGTAAATATTTAATGAACATCGAAGCAACAAAATATTATAATGATTATTTGTTATACAGTGAAGCCATGAAACAGAAAGCGAAAAAGAATGCTACTGAAGCATTCGACAATGAAAAAGCTAGAGCAAAACAGTTTGATACCGCAACAGCATCTCAAGAGTTACGACTTAGTGACACCCCTGAAAATCTGGAACATCCGCAACCCTCGATTTTTAAAGGAAATCTTAAAGGATATCAATTGAAAGGAATGAATTGGTTAGCTAATTTGTATGATCAGGTTGGTTCATATATTAAATTACTGTCCATAACTTTTTAAAAACACAGGTATATTTAATAATTGATATTCTTTTTAGGGTATTAGTGGAATTTTGGCAGATGAAATGGGTTTGGGAAAAACTGTACAATCTATAGCGTTTTTGTGTCATGTTGCTGAAAGATATTGTACGTCTGTTTTCAAAATTGTTGTTACATTTTAAAACATTGCGAGTAAATTATAATGTTTTTCGCAGCTGTGTGGGGACCATTTTTAATCATATCGCCTGCTTCGACATTACACAATTGGCAACAGGAAATGGCACGATTTGTACCAATGTTTAAAGTGGTTCCATATTGGGGTAATCCACAGGAACGGAAAATATTGAGACAGTTTTGGGACACTAAAGATTTGCACACAAAAGAAGCTTCATTTCACGTTGTGATAACCAGTTATCAATTAGTCATTACCGATTATAAGTATTTTAACAGAATAAAATGGCAGTACATGATTTTAGACGAAGCACAAGCTATAAAAAGCACCAGCAGGTCGGTGTTTCTTGACCTTTTAATTTCCTTATGAGCACTTAATATAATATGCACCTTTTACAGTATGAGATGGAAGTTATTACTTGGATTTAGTTGCCGCAATAGATTGTTACTTAGCGGTACACCTATTCAGAACAGTATGGCAGAGTTATGGGCATTATTACATTTTATAATGCCTACTTTATTCGATTCTCACGACGAATTCAACGAATGGTTTTCCAAAGATATCGAGAGCCATGCAGAAAACAAAACGGGGATCGATGAAAGTAAGAATTACTGTTACAAAGTTTGTAAATAGATATACATATATATTTTTTTATTTAGAGCATTTATCGAGATTGCATATGATTCTGAAACCCTTCATGTTACGAAGAATAAAGAAGGATGTGGAAAATGAATTATCGGACAAAATTGAAGTTATGGTGTATTGTCCGCTTACCACTCGTCAAAAGTTACTTTATTCGGGTAAGAATATATTATTTATATGTATAATCGTTTTAATAACTATGATGTGCTTTTTGTGCAGCATTGAAGAAGAAAATTAGAATAGAAGATTTATTACACTATACAGTGGGCGGTGGTGATACTGCAACTAATGATAAAAATTTCACATCAAATCTTATGAATCTAGTCATGCAATTCCGAAAGGTAGTAATTAATATGTCACACCACTTTGAATGTCTATGAATATACTCTTTATAATGCTAATTTCAGGTTTGCAATCATCCAGAACTGTTCGAACGCAGAGATGCTAAATCTCCATTATTCATGCGTACAGAATGTTACGAAATGCCCGCACTGTTATATATAGAGGGACTCTTGCACCTCTCGTTGCCATCCAAAGATCACTTGTTGTACAATAAGTTATTTATATTTGCTACGGAACACATACATCGAACTCTTCATGATGGCAGCGGAGATTTCTCTCAAAATTTCTTCTCTTTCAGTCGATTTATTAATTTATCTCCAATGGAAATAAATCAAATATTTATCATTGGTATATTATTCAGGTACATAAAACTGTTCAGATCAAACCTACATAATGTTTCGTGGTACTCAGTTTATTATACCTGTGTAGATTATGTCTTGCGACTAGAATGGAAAGAAAGATAAAGATGATGCATTATTGGGAAGATTGGAACGCCGACGAGAGAACAGAAATACCTAGAAATGAGATGATTCTTCTACCTAGGAGGGTTAACAGCTCGTCACGATCGTTGCAGAATTTAATATTCACGCGAAAGATAATCGAAGGAGAGCCTGTATATACTCACACGACACACGTCATTCATTCAATGCCTGAGACGGTTGCCCATCGAATTCTGCGTAGTAGTAAAAAAGCAGCTAATCAATCATTGAAGGTAGAGAACAGTAAAAATATTTTTCATGGTGCATTTAGTGAAATATTTATATGCTTGCTTTATGTTTCACAGAGGATACTTCCTTCTACCAAAGCTGAACAAGAAGAGTCAAAAGTTACTTTGTTACCAGAGCATCCTCACCTTCCCAGACCACCGATAATGCGATATTGTCAACAAACTACCATTCCATCTTTTATTTGCGATACTTATCCTAAGGTATTTAAGTGAATGCAGTAATAATGAGCAATGCAATAAGTGAGTGTTAATTTTAGGTTCAAGCTAGTCCGCGAAAACTGTATGTTAGTAATAGTTCTGCAGCGTGTGCATGGAGGAGACACGAAGAATGCGGCGGAAACTTTGGTCAACGGCTTCTTTGGTTTGGTTGTGAACAAGCTCTTTCCACTTCGTCGTCGCGAGAGAGCTCTCATACTCGTGTCGCACAGACAATACCAACATTTTCCGTCGAACCTTACGGTGGAATTTCTGCCTGTACACCGATTAATGGCTGGTCAAATATTATCGTACCGGGTAATTGTCTTTTATATTAATTATATGTCTTTTAAATCTTTTTATATGAATTTTAATGGACGTTGTTTTCCAATGACAATTTAGATAAGCAAACCTTGGTAACGGATGCAGGAAAATTGTCAGTATTGGACAGTCTTTTGCGTCGCCTGAAGGAACAAGGTCATCGAGTTCTCATTTACTCTCAGATGACAAAAATGATTGATCTATTAGAGGTATTGAAATCTAATTCTATGTCCCAACAGTATAATTATATCTAACATTGTATAATTTATTTAACATTGTATTTTTGTTGTAGGAATATATGTATCATAGGAAGCATACTTTCATGAGATTAGACGGTTCTTCTAAAATCTCAGATCGACGTGACATGGTCGCAGATTTTCAGAAACGGTAACTTTCTTATAAAATGTAACAGGTCATATCAATATCTCTAAATCTAGAAGAGGGTTTAACTACACTGCCTGTCAGGAATACACAATTTAACAAATTTGCAAAAGACAAGTTTCTTTTTCTTTCTACCAATATTAATACTTATATTTCAGTTGAATTTTAGTGGTACAAAATTAATGTAGCCTATGCATTTCATATAGGAAATCCTCTAAGTGCCTTTGAATTAATTTCCATACTGAACACATCCTATCTGACTATTCTACAGGGGTTGTTTCATATTTCAGGGCGGATATTTTTGTCTTTCTATTGAGCACCCGAGCTGGAGGACTGGGAATAAATCTCACTGCTGCGGACACGGTTAGTAATTTCATCCTTTGAAATGGTAGGCTTCTCTTGACTGTGGAGTACAAAGGAGTGCAGGTCTTCAATTTTGGGAGAAATTCGAGCAACGTTTATTGGAATTAAAGACAAACTGTGACAATAGTAATTGATCAGAAACGTCATAGCATAAACCAAATGTATACATAGCGTGAGGAATCACGATTTCATTTCTCTTGGAGACAGTATTTGATCACGATAGTATCTGTCATTGATTTAACAAGACTGGCGTGTCAGATCAAATATCATTTTTCATGATATAGATAACAGAACCGTACAAATTATTTGTATTAACTTTTCATGTAAATTTGATAGCAAGATCTTTAATAACGTGCAAATGGAACTATTTATCATGTGTTGTAGAAGCTTCTGAACGAAGCAGTATTTGAATAGGAACATATATCTTGACTGCAGGCGAAATGTTGCCGCAAATTAATTGATAGGATCGATAAGACTTTTGGTCAGGGTCGTTCCCCTGCAGTGCCGAAACTTTGCATTCTGTTACGTACGAAAGTGCACGAATGTGGGCCGTAGGTATGCATTATCGAATGCATTTGCATATGCCCTCGTTCGAATATCGAATAGAAAGAGAACTGTCTCTATCTAGAACACCGTGTAACAGATATCTTCTACCATTTTCAAAGATGGTAATTTTATACAAGAAAGGAAATAATTTTTAAACACTTTTGTGACAGTACAGTCTTCTTATATTCCTCTTTGGTCCAAATTTTTTAAAACTGAATTCAGGAAATATTTCATGGACCTTATAGCGAGACTCAAGTGTATTAAAAATTGCAATGTTTGATTGTAACGTGATACTAAAGTAAAATATTTTGCAGGTAATATTCTATGACAGTGATTGGAATCCAACGGTGGATCAGCAAGCTATGGATCGCGCCCACAGGCTAGGACAAACGAAGCAGGTTACGGTGTATCGATTGATCTGCAAAGGAACTATCGAGGAGAGGATACTGCAGCGTGCTCGAGAAAAGAGCGAGGTCGGTGTTCGACTTCAGAAATCAACTTGAATGTCAGACTTTTGAGTAATGATGAATTTTTTCTAGATACAACGTATGGTAATTAGCGGTGGAAACTTTAAACCTGATACATTGAAGCCTAAGGAAGTTGTTTCCTTGTTATTGGATGATGAAGAGATTGAAGCCAAATGTAAGTATCACAAGGTGCTGATAACAAATCAGTACAAATATTTCAGTACAAATTAATAGGATTTATAATAGCAAATCAGTACAAAAGTTTTCAGTACAAATTAATAAGATTTATAATAACAAATCAGTACAAAAGATTTCAGTACAAATCAACAAGATTTATAATAACAAATCAGTACAAAAGATTTCAGTATAAATCTACAAGATTTATAATAACAAATCAGTACAAATGTAAAGTAATTATTAAAACAGACAAGAAGTTAAAATATATAAAAACTTCACAACCCATATAAAAATTCCAGAATCTTATTTAGTCCAAGTATTTAAGTGCAATTTTGATTGCATTCTCACATTGCACAAACTATAGCAAGTTAGACAAAAAGGGATAGATAAGAGGATGGAAAGAATGTGGTGCAATTACATTATGCTCGTTAGGTTATGCTAATACCTTAATAACGAATAATAATAAGAAAGAAGTAACGAACGTCCCCGTATATACAAGCCCACTTTATATATTTCAGATAGCCAACGGAGCGAGGAGAGAAAGCAGCATGCTGAGGATGTCCGACTCGAGTTGAACCTATACCATAAGGAGAGGGACCGGAAGAGGAAGTTAACCGCGGTTCCGGTCAAGGTAAGCTCGATGCCCTTAGAACTATCAGTTCCCCAAGTCTTCTCCATTTCTCCGTTACCGATAGAATCTTACTTTCATTCTTCCTTTATTTTAAATTTCTCTTCTTAACTAACTTTAAATTTTTTGCATTTCCAGGGTGACGCCAAGAAGCCTTGCTTGTCTGATGCGAATGGCGATAAGATCGGTGATGGATTTCAATCCAATTCCAATGAGAACAGTCAATCTGGTATTCAACCCTATCACCTCAACAATCATCAACAAATACTTGACAGTACAGATGATTATAGTGTACCAACGAGTCCAGTTAAGTCAGAGGTCTGTATACATATATCTATATACATATAGTTGTATACATATCTATACATATATCTATATATAGTTATTGTAGATATCTATACATATATCTATACATAGTTGTGTAGATATTTATACATATGTCTATACATAGTTGTACAGATATCTATACATATTTGTGCAGATATCTATACATATATCTACACATATATAGATATAATGCTTGTTTTCTCTTAATAACAATTTAATTAATTCAGGACGAGACAAGTAACGACGGACTCGTGGTCGACGTCGATGGACCCGTGGGTGCAACCTCGAGTGAAACTCGACAGTCACGAATTAGCCAATTTGGAGAAGCTGGAAAGGTGAATCGTTTGGAGCATCACATGCCCTTCAGCAGTGGAACTGGAGTTCGAATGAGACCCAACGTTCGTGGTACTAGTAAACGAGGAAGACCTCGTGGGTCTCGTCGAGGAGGTCCTGTAGGAGGAAAGGGTAGAGGTCTACTCTTGCTGCATCCTTCAAAGGGCCTCAACGATCCTCAGTCACCGTCATCTTTGTCTCCGACCAGCAGTATAGCCAATGAACAAACTTTTCAACACGGTGAGTATTTCGTTGGTTGGAACTAGTTTATCGATAAATGATGTCGAGGTTTATTACACGAGGGAAAAAATGTAAAGCGATGAATATGCAAACACCCTTAACTTCGAACGTTAAGCTCGTAATATTTAATTTATACAATCGACTGATGCGATTACCTCGGATAATTAACTGGGACAGCTTTTATCCTGTTTATATTGCACGCTACAGAAAATCAGGTGCATATAATCAAGGCAGGAATATTGAGCAGATTGCAGCACAGATTAAAGTGTATACAGTTGTCCTCGAAAACGCGAAACCTGAATCTCTTCATCTGTGAAGTTTCTACGTAAACTATTTGTAAAATCGCGTGCTATTGATTCTGGAAATTGCAGCCATTTATGCACAACGGAAAAGAGCTTGCATGTACGTTCGTGCGTTCTTAAATCCTCCATCTGTGAAATTCTCACTCGAAACTTAAGCTTAAGTCTCTGAGCGTCTACACAACAGTTCGCGATACGGTTAAGAGGATTAAAAGAGAGCGGGGACCAAATTCGAAATGGACCGATGAAAATGACTTTTCGTGACGCGTTTCCCCTCGAATCGACCCCGTTAATTCCTCTGACTCTTTCATAGATCCGAACCCCAATACCGCGCCACTTGGTCGGGTTCTCATGGGGTTTCGGTGCAAAAAAGAAAGTACCCCAGGGTCCGTGGGTCCATCGAAATTCCCTCGCGGTTACATGTGCGCAAGTGCTTCAGGGAACAGTTGGCGTTGTTTCCTAAGGGTACGCGATTTACCCTTCGAGATATCTACCCCCATCGAAGTAAGTCCAGTGACTCATTCTTTCGTTCGCGGTTTTCGAGGACGTGTCTTCTGGGACGGGCTTATCTTGGCTTAGTTACTTTTTGCCGCAAACTGATCATTCTATTGATCCGCTCCCTTTTCAGACGGTTTATAAAAAGTAGCACTTGTGTTCAAGCACGATGCAAATGTTCTTCGCAATTGGAATGTTGTTAGCAGTCGAATTTTGGAGAACAATTTGTCGCGTGTATCGTTGCATAACGCAAAAGGAGATGCGTGACAAGGAGCAAAAAAGGAAAAAGAGAGGCGAGAAGGCTCGACGAAAGCGAGCCACACGAAAACGAGTAGGTGGCCTCACGCAACGAAACGAAACGACACGTGGACCGAAGTTTACGCGGGCAACGTGCGCCACGGCACCTCGCGCGTTGCACGATGTTTTCGTGCTACATATACGGAAAGGAAAGGGGTCGTTCTCTTCTCTTTCTCCTTTTCTCTCACTTGTCGTCGGACTGGAAAGCGAGCGGACAATAGCAGGTGCGGAGCGAACGCGACAGCTGCGATCGATGATGCTCTTCTTAGGTTTTTGGAACTCGCTCACCCCTCTCTTTTCTCCTTCTCCTTTCGACTATCATTTCGTTACTTTGTCTTCTTCCTTTTTGTTTGTTTTTCAGGTCCTTCTCGTTTCATTTTGTAATTACACATCTTCCTCCTTTTCTGTCTTAATCTTTGCTTCCAATTTTACATAATTACATTCATTACTCTGGTTATTTGAACCTTCAATTCCCTTTGCATTCTTGTATTTAAGACCTTGCACATACCTGTATTTAGGACATAGATGGAGATGCGAAGACATATGGTGGATCCAAAGTAATATGATTCCCTTCTGAGTCCTCATAACGTCCTCTTGAAAATTCATGGAATTCTGAAACATGCGTAAAACAGTTTGTAAAGTTTTTAACGATAAAATTGCATGAACGATTCGTATTCATAATTTGCGAGTAGATAACTTGGCGATGGTTCGAAAGGGAAGATGTAGGGGGTTGGTTTCAGTCGAATCGTGCCGTACCTGATCGTACCGCACCGTGTCATCTTGCTCGCATTGCTTCCATCATATTTCCGTGTCGTGTAACGGAAAGTAATTTCAACCAGTTCGAGTGGTTGGAACAGCTTATGGTTCGCGACGGGTTAATCTTCTTTCAAATTCCATTGGCTCGTTACCTGCAAAAATATCTGTTAGAGAATTTCAAAGACTGACTTATAGGTTAGTTATAAAAATATACAAATCTTCAAATCTATAAATTCTTCAAGGATAACTACAGTAGCATCCTCCTACTATCATAATCCTTGTCAAACCTACAAAAATATATCTGTTAGAGAATTCCAAAACCTTAAAGACTAACTTATAGGTTAGTTATAAAAATATACAAATCTTCAAATCTATAAATTCTTCAAGGACAACTACAGTAGCATCCTACCATCATAATCCTAGCCAAACCTACAAAAATATATCTATTAGAGAATATCCAAAGCTTAAAACTTTAAGTTTAAAACTTCCTTTAACTTCCTTAAGTTTAAAACTTCCTAAAAATATATAAATCACAAATTATAAAAGCTATAGCTTGAAGGCTAAAGCTCAGTGCTTAAACTGTAGGTCCTATCATTACTTTATCTGGCAATTAATTATACCTTGAAGGGTACCGAAACTATTTCATTGTCCCTTTAGAATGCAATAATTTTCTCCTGCTTCAAACTGCCCGGAGACGGCCCTTCAGGGTATGGGTGAAAGAAGCCGGTCGGTAAAGGACGAAGGAGTTCGGCTGTCGGGCTGAGATACGGCAGGATAATGCGAGAAGATAGGACGAGGATACTGCCAGCCGGACGGTCGGCATTCCGCGGATCCTCGCGTTCCATTCGCTCTTCCAGCTACCTCGAAACTTCTGCAGACCCTCTTTGTACACCGGGCTCTATCTCCCGCCGGGAATCTCACCCACGCGTGCTTTTCGCGGGAATCGCGGACCCTCGACGCGAAAATATTTTAACCGACCCCTCGTTGCCTGCGTGCCTGGATATGAATTCAATTAGGATCGATTCTTCTTTCGCTTTTGTGGCGATCTTATTCTGTTTTAAATACTGTGAGTGCCATTTTGTGTTATTCTCATCATACTGTGTCATACTGAATTCATTGTTGTAGTTGCAATTCTGTTATTTTATATTGAGGGTACTTAAACTTCATCTTTCTTGTTAAAGTTCATGTTGTACTTCTTGTTAAAGTTCATGTTGTCTTTCCTGTTAAACTTGATATTATCCTTGTTAAGCTTCATCTTGTCCTTTCTATTAAACTTCATCTTGTCTTTGTTAAACTCTAGTCTCCTTAAATGCTTTTGAGGAAACCTGAAACCTTGTGAATCCATTTTGAGTTTTCTGGTTTCCTGTTATAAGTGAATAAAATATACATATATTTTCTTGGGACTACTAGATAATACGAACCGTTATCAAAGATTTGGAAATCTCGTCGAGGAAATCGCGTGCAGAATTTCGAAAGCACGTAACGACTGTTCTGCAAAGAGACTCGTTGGAGCTTTTCTCACCCTTGGTCCTTTTGTTCTCGAGTGGGCACTCGAAGTTCCTCTCGCGAGGTGGCTGAAGAGCGTCTCCTGAAAGGATCGAGAAACGTGGCAAGGAATGTCGACGACTCTGAAACAGGAAAAGGGAAAAAGAATGAGCGAAAGGAAGGAAGGAAGAAGACAAGGAGCATCGTACATCCTTGCTCGGCTACTGACCTCCGACCCTGTCACTCACCCTCCTCCTTCGCCCAGAATTTTTCTCTCTTCGCTATCTCATTAAATTCTCTTCCCCTCTGTACACCCTTGGCTCGTCCTCCTGGCCGGCTCCTGTGCGATCACTTGAATAGATGCCGTGGCACGATCTTTCGAGTTTGTCTTCCATGCCGCGGTGTACCGGTGAATAACCGATTAACTGGTCAGACCACTCCACGTTAAATGGAGGGCCTTCGTAGCCTGCATCTGCCATTATAATCGTGAAAATGTTCAGGGCCATGATCGTCCTCTTTCCCGCGAAATTCGTCGCTCCAGGACATTCTTATCACTCCACGCATTCCTCCGCATCTCTCTAATTACCGTCTAGAATACATCAACATTTTCAGATACACGTTTTGCAGATACAATCACGCGTTCAGACATAATCTTAAGAATTACCATGTTACAGGAATACAAGGGACATCCGGCCCAGCAGAGGGCGACGGTCCCAGTACAGTGGGTCCTCTAGGACCCGTAGGCACTCTAGGCGCTATGTCAGGAAGGGGAGCTCCTCCGACGATTCGAAGAGGCCCCGGCAGACCTCGCCTGAGGCCAACCGGTCCAGGCCATCAAGGGTACCGTACCCCAGGCCATCATCAAGGCAGGAAAGTCCAACGACCGCTTCCGGTTCCTCTACGATCTCAACAAACCCTAGCGTCGGTGAATCAACAGAAGTCGCAGCGTCCCTCAGGATCGGGCTCCTTAATATCCTCGTCCAATTTGAACGCATCTTCCTCGTCGTTCTCTTCGTCTACCCTCGAATCTCGTCCCTTCGGATTTTACATGCAGCAGCAGCAACAGCAGCAGCAGCAACCACGAGGTTCGTCCTAGCTTCCGGAGGGCGAGTTCCTTCGGGTGATACTCGAGGGAGATTCTTGAACTCTCGAATGTTCCGGGAAGTGATCCCTGAAAAAAGTAACAATGTACAATGGTGATATAACGAAGCATGTGGTAGATGAAGTTTCACGTGATGATTTTACGCTCAAATAGTGCAATTCAATCTTTTTAACGAATTTAGCGTTTCTCGGAGAATGACAATTAGCTGGTTTAGTAACTACAGCTTGCAAATTAGCTGGCATTTAGCTGCGAGGACCCTGGATCCTGTGACGAGAACGATGTTGATCAACGTCGATCAATCATTTTTCTTCTGTATTATAAACTATGTATAAAAAACACTTGTCGATATTTAAGCTTATCGTAAACGATTAAAGATAACCGAGCGTAATTTTCTCTTACAAGTCCCTTCGGAGCGCTGGGGTCGTTTAGGCAATCTGTACAAATTCGTTACGTTAGGTACTTAATAGAACCTCGAGCTGACTGATTCGGACAAAATTCGAAAGTCAGACCTCGAGCGAAACGAAAAAGATTCTGGAAGAATTGGAGTTCTTGCCAAAAAAGACTCTTTGCGATTTCTTAAAACGAAGGCGAAACAAATATTAAATTGTTGCTTGTCAAACGGTTAAAACCGTTCGTGAAAGTGAAATAGCACGTATCAATTCTGAGCTTGACGAAAATAACTGATGTTCTCAATATAAAGTGGCTAGCTGCCAGTTACAACGAACAATGACCGATTTCGAAAGCCTCGAAATCCGATATTATGACATAGTATCGCAGCAGCTTAAGGCTCGAATTTATTCCGTAAATTTTATGGTGTCACATGTTTTAATTAGTTTGACATGCAACAAATTTAATAGCTTTTGATTTTGATTGTACATTGACGAGTTTTTCTAAAAAAAATGATGTAGTTTCATTTTCGAGTTTGTAAATCGAGCAGTTTGGAGATTTGAAAATTGAAAAATTATTTAGTAAAGTCTACATTCATTTTTAGCCAAAGAAAAGCTACGTCGTAAATGTACTTGTAGAATTATTAAAATTGTGACGAACGAACAAGGGACGAACGTGAAAGCAATCGAACAGAAGGTAGAGAAGATACCTTTCACGTTTCGTTTCTTTTTCCACAATTGCTTTACGAGACCGTCCCTCGTTCCTTCGCTTTTCTCCTTACGCCTTCATCCTCCTATTCTTCACTCTTTAGAATATTACAATTCGTCAAACTATTGTAGCACCGTTACGTCGCTAGGCTCGGTTAAACGATATTTTTTATGCGTGTTTATGAACCGTCATCACGCCGATTCGATTTATAAAAAAAAAACATAAAAAAGGTATTTATATTAGCAATAAACGATTCAAATGGCCAATGAAGAGTTCTTCAATCCTTTAAACTTGCCATCACTACCATCAGTATCACAGTTTATCTGAAATTACAAGTGTACATTAACAAAGACATTTTGCAACGACTAATGCTACAAATCTAGCATAGATGGAAAAAAACCATTTTCTTGGTAATGACATCCCGTTGAGTTTATTTTCTGCGATGCATTCCTTGGATAGTGACGCGTTACAGTGTGTCCGGTTGCTGGTTTTTTGCGCCGACACGACCAAGTGAACGAGGTAAATGAAGTAAATGGATGAACGGTGAATAATGGATGAACCGAGACTGGTGTCACCAACACGCCTCGAACGAATGCTATTTGTTTTTTTGTCAAGGTTTCACGGTAAACCGGACATAATCGAAGCGTTTAGTTCATTGCTGTTCAAACCTGAGGTGTGTCGCATACCTGACCTCGCAATTACGTATCAAGGATCTCAGACTCTGAAAATTACATTACAAATTAGTATGCTATACAGTAGTGTTTGATTAATTTTTTAAAGAGCAATTAAATGGATGCAATACTAGAAGTTCTTACAAAATGTGTTAGGGAACGTTGCTGAAGAAACTTGTGTCAGAAAACTTTCCAGCAATGACAACTTGAATTCCAGGCAATTATCAAGGATTTCATAGCAGACTCTGAAAATTACAATACATATTAGTATTTTACAATGCAGTAGTATTAATAATTTTTCTTTGAAAGGAAAATAGATGTGTGTAATTCTAGAAGCTCTTATAAGGGAACGTTACTAACGAAACTTGTGTCAGAAAGCTTTCCAGCAATGACAAGTTGAATTCGAGGTAAACAAGGGTCATTCTAGAACGTTCACGCATGAAAATACCATCCTGGGGGAAACACCTGGACGTAAACTCGACTCCAAAAATAACGTTGATAAATTTATCGGGTTGATCCAGCACTCGCCATAAATTTAATTACCTGAAGTTTCTCTGGTAGCATACCAAAGGTACCCCATCGAACTATAGGCCCATAGTCTCCCTGGCACTATCAACGTTAGTCGCGGAATCCTTAACTAAGGATTAACATCGACCAGCTTGCACATTCGCTGATGCAGGAGAAGCGAGATTGGCCGAGCAAGAGAAGAAAGCACGGGAGAAAAAGGGAGAGGAAAGAGATGCATTGCACGCGCGGATGGAAGGTGCGGACGTACACCTGAGAGCAGGTGCATCGCAAGGTCTTGGTCCTCTTCTCTTTGCTCTCTCTTTATCTTTCGTGCCACTGACAATCGCTTGATCCAGGGGACATAAAATTGATTGAGCCTGGTCCTTCTTCGACGCTTCTTGGATTTTCATTCTTAATTCCTCTCAGATCTTTATGGTTACTGTATTGGTCAATTAGGAAACTTGACTATCCTACTCTTCAAATTGTACAAGGTCACTTGGCAGTCGCATAGCTCGTCTCTTTTTTACACGTTTGTAAAATTTCGTATTCACCGTGTTTTCTCGTGTTCGTCTCATCCCCTGAATCGCAATGGCCACTTTACTTTGCCTGGCTTTTTTCCGGAATATTTGGCGATAATAATAGATCTGCGACAAGAATTCCAACTCTTTCTTCAAATATTTAATTCCATTCTTCACTTACAGCAGTCATGTTAACTGAAACAATAAATTTGGATTAGGATTTTTGACAAAGCTGTTGGAAATTGAATTTCAGTACGATTTCTTTTTACACTCGGAACTTAATTATCGTTACCTGGGGTCAATCCGCACAGTTCGTGAGAACCATGCTATTTCGCGAAAGAGGAACCGTTTCACCGGCATAACAACTCGCGTTTTAATATCGTAAGAAGCTATTAAAAGCCGCGTTATATTCATACATATTCACGAACCAGTTTCTATTCGTCACGGTTTTAATTTACAATATCGTTACATTTATCCCACGTGTTTTCTACTCACGCTGGTTTAATAAGGATTCTTCTCGTTTATGATATTTATGTACGTATACTTTCTATGGAGAGAAATCATTAAAGTAATTAGTTAATGGAGCGATTGTGAATTATATCGTCAAAGGAGAATCTAAAACAGGCGTGTCGCTTTGTGAATCTCGAAAGAAGCTCCATGGAGTGAATTCTGAGTTGAATCATTTCGCTGGATTCTAAGTAAACTTCAAAGTATAAAATCCATAAAGATGATCGATCGTTCGTCGAAAAGGAAATAGCAATTAGTCACAGGACACGTGACGGCATTCTTTCAAATTCCACCGTCAGTTTGATTGGTTAATTAACTCTCGAAGGAGTGTAATCGATGCCTGATCTTCGCGAAGACACGGCGTGAGCACATGTGACAGGTGTTCGTGAATAATTTTTATCGTCTCCACGGTGATCGATTGAAGATCCTCCGAATATATTCCAAGTATAGAATGTTTCCTACTTCTCATTCCAAAGTTAATATCGAATGTCGCTTCTCGATGAAAGCGTGTACCACGTACTTTTCATCGTTAATTGTCGACCATTAAGCGACTATGTCGAGCTGTCTCCTAAATGAAAAGAACACGGTTACTTCGTGTACCTTCGAATGCCGTTTCTTTTACCCGACTGATAACAATCTATCGCATCGATCTCGCATTCGATGACACACGGTAATGGATCAAAGTGTAAAATGTATAAATACCGACGCTTCTTACACTGTCGCTTCTCATGACAAGTGGAATTACTTTTAAGATGGATCGTGTCAACTTTCCAACGATACAATCGATGCTAAAAGTTTATCATTAGTTCAGACGCTATGTTAAGTTTGCTTAGAATGCATTTATGATATTTATACATTCTTTTTCAAATTCTACTTCAAATCGATGCTCAATTTGCAATATTTTTGTGTCAGATTTTCTTTAAAATGACTTGCAGTGATGCTCTATTGTTAACAGAGATAAGAGATTCATTTTGTGTGGACAATGTTGACTCTTCTCAATTTGTATATGGCAAACATTCCAGTTTAATGACGGACGATGTAATTGCTTGAATTTCAGATATTCCTACGAGATTCACCTGTTGATTCAGGGGATAACTTCCTGTCCGTCAACGGAAATACGTCTGTTTAGATGGAATATTTAGTGGGGTCGAATCTCGCTTCGTCACTCCAGCTACATATCCCAAAAGAAATTCATGTAGTTCAATTGTTAAATTCCTCATGACTAAAACGTTTGAAATTCTGAAGTCCATAATTCATACAACGGTTATACACGCAGGTCATTAGTGATTTTTTAGCTATACGTTACCTTCCTAACCCTCTAACCCTCCGAATTAATTCTATCAGTACTGATCAAAAATTAAGGCAACCAGGAAGGCCAAATGACGCAAATGCAGAACTGAAAGGCGATCACCATTGCAAAAACTAACCGTCGGGCAATTTCGCTTTCGTTGCTGGCGAAAATTCGAGACATTGGCGTAGGACCCACAAAACATTTTAACAGCAACCTAAAACATTGCAACATGTAAGTTCAACATGTAAGGTTGTACAAATAAAAATATTAATTACAAATTTACCTAAAGTCTCATCAGATCTTCAAACTTAATTTTAATTTCTGAAAGACATGTGATGACATAACCTGTAACTTGTAGTAAGGCCAGAACGTGTAAAAGAAGTAGTTACGCCAATGATCGCATTAGAATTCAAGCAGGAATTATCGGTGGGCTAATTATAATTAGGGAGAGATGGTGGACGTTGTTTGTCCATGGCTGGCGTTGATCACCATCAAAAGGCGGTCGGTCGTGCGGTTCCAGGCGCTCCCCAGCGTTTTTCGTCGGCAATTACCTGTGGCCACACGGAATCGAAGCTTTTATTTTGGCGTGCGAACGAAAACCGACCAAATTAGCCGAGTGAAACGAAACTACACCTGACTAACAATGAGTCGGTATAAGCATATCGTTAGGACCAGCAGTTTCTAGTCTGATATCGATCTTATTTGGTAATTTTAAAATTTAGAAAGTGGGGAGGACTCTAAGAGCTGTTACTTCTAAACAGATAATATTAACAATACCGGTTATTTCATGAAAGATGAATAATTAAAATTATGCATGCAAATTCTAAGCGTGAATTAAGTAAGGCTGCAAGGAAGGATTGGAAGATCACTATCCGACAAATTTACGTCTAAAGAGAGAGATGGGAGATCGTTTCCCCAATTATAATTAATATCTTTGAATAATTATAGGACCACAGTATCGCGTGAGATTATTGATACGACAGATGTGAGATTTTAACGTGGCCAATTAGTGTCGAAGAGGCAGAAAGCGTATCGATATCGAATAAGGTAACCACCGTCCACTAAATTTCCTTATCAAACATTATTACGAAATTCGTTCATTTCGCAGCAATAAATCTTCCGCTTTAAGTCTTCTTTAATTAAACGCTCCTGTGGCGCATGTATTCGTAGACAGCGATCGGTACTGATAAATATTAACCTCCATACAGTTTGGTTACAACGTAGCGAAAACATGTGATGAAGGAAATTTTCATTTTGGAACATGAGATGTATCATGCAGTTATCTCGACGGCGTTATAAAAGAAAGCTGCATATTTCATGGCGTGTCAAGCTGAAAAGTCCATTAGCATTTCCAAGTACAGCAGCTGGAAATTAAATAGTTGCTAATTATCCACACTAAGTTGTAAATTGATTGACTGATTATTCGCATTAAGATGATTTACCTTCTCCAGCCTTTAGCGCCATACTTTTATGTCATCGAATCATGTTAGACATTATACTTGCAAAGTATCTATTTTTAGTCTAGTTACGTGAACGTCAGGTACCATTTTCGCATATGTATCATGGTTCTAGCATGTTCGAGGCCAATGTTCGAATACAGTTAACTGGCACGAAACAGGTTTAACATGGTCAGCTTTGACACAAAGCTCGCGGTCTCGTTGTTTCGCCGAGGGTACAATTAACGGCGTCGTTAGTTCATCTTGCGATCGTGGAATAAATATGTCGCGAGGTGAGAGGGAAATAAAGAAGCTCTTTGAGCGTGGGTCAATTAACGGCATCATTCTAGCGACGTGACTCCGTAGGTAATCACAAGCGAAAAAAAAGAAAGAGATTTCACCGGAAGAAATGGAACGTCTCGTTTCCTTCTCTCATTACGAATTAATTAACGCTCTTTGTATTTTCGAAGGTGTAGGGGGGTAAAAACAGAAAGAAGGTGAAACGAAGGGAAAGGTTGGCCCGGATAGTAAAAGGATGACCTTGAAAAAGAAGGTTCCTCGAGTGAGGAGCGCCGTAGGCCCTTCCTCGGCGAACGTCGAGCAGAGTAGGAGAAACTGGGTAGCGAGACGGTGTAGATACGCGTAAGGAAGCGTAACGCCTACGTAGAGCCGAGCCTCTGACTCGCGACTTCCGGTCAAGCGGCAGGAAGCACGCTCGGTGCGTCGCCGCCACCGACGTCGACTCGCGTCCTTACGCCTAGCCATCAGCTACGAAATATTTATTTATTTCACTTCTACCTAAATGCATTTGTCATACCGCTTTTATCATCTACCGAGAACAATGCACTTTCCATCCTTTCCAAATGCAATCTCCATTTCTTCCTTCAGTTTACAAATTTAATCTTCTAAAATTCATGAATCCCAAAGTTCCAATCTTTCATCCTCTTCCAACCTTCATAAATAATCATTCATTAGTATAACATAGTGGAGAATAAGATAATGAAAGCAGTAAATGTATTATTATGAGCAAATAAAGCGGATGATGAACCAAATTATACTTGTAACTTCTCTGTAACCATGATTGGATGTTTAACTACCTTGATTACAACTCATAAAATAACGAAGACGCAGCTAAATGAAAATCCATTTGGACCGATCGACATCCGGGATCCTTCTGATTTTCCGTCTTGATGTCGGCTCGGTAACTCGTTACTTTACTACGGGCATGAATATAGAACGAAGGGGAATGCCACGAAGGTGGCTTCAACCGTACATCCGGACGATATAAATGAGAAGTTGAACTTCCTTGGTAGCCGCTATTAAAGTTCATTTAGCTTCGACGTTGTCTCAACCCTTGATTGGAAATCGTTACTCAAACCTGCACGAATTCATTTCCATTAAAAACTGAAATTATTATGCAAGAGAAAATTTTCAAAGAATTATTACCTCTTCGGTTCTTACTTAACTTTAAGAAACCGATAGTTCAGGTTGGAGAAAGTTTCTTTTCAGGGAGACTCGAAAGTTTTCAATCCAGGATCGTTTGGATTAAAAGGAAGGAGATAATGGAAATGGGTCGCTTGGTTCCTCTGTCTGTTAATATCCGTGAAACTTGGCTGAAAACGAGGAAAGTACGGTTAATACGATAAGAAAGAATAATTTCTCGTTCGTACGACTTCGTGGTTCGGAAAGGAATTATCTTTCGGTCCGTGCACTCGGCAGGAAACCTAATTTCAGTCTTCCTGTCATGGGAATGTGCGCACCCTGTATCGCGTTTTATAAGAACACGAATTGAATGACAGTCTAACGAGTTTCTTCGATTTGAATTCTCATTGTTTGTACAACAGGAATTCAGACTCACATTTTCAGAATACCACGTTCAAAAACAACGTATTTCAGCACTCAACACAATTCACTAATTATTATTTATACGATCCTCCTCTTATACTATTTAGTATAAGTCTAGTTATAGTTTAAATCTCTAAAAAGCATATAAAAATATTAATAAAGTTGACTGAACATTTTTAAATATTATCAGTATTTAAATCAATTATAAATCGTATACTTACAAAAGAAAAAACAATCGTAAAAAAGTCATAAAAAACAGACAGGTAAAATGGCGGGAAAAATGGTGCATCACGGTACAGCAGGGATGGAAATACGCGCGAAGTGACACGTCAAAATATCGCTGCAATTGAACATGGCGAGGAAATAAAGCGAACAGGTTTATTATTGTCCGCTAAAGGAGCGGAAGATGCGAATTCGTAAGATCGATTCCGCGAATCAACGAGATAAGCATCTACTTAATGATCTGGTTTAATGGCTTTCCCTTGGCTCGCCTGCATGTGCACAGTTCACCTCACCAAGTATTCCCGGTGCTTTCGACTGCCCGTTTTCGGGCAACGACTCGTACAATTTTATGGTTGCATCCTTCTTCTCCTTATTCTTCCTTTTCTTTCTACTTCCTGGGCGTGTGAGCACCGGTCTTTCGAGAGGCGTCCAGTTAACCTTATACTTCGTTACGGAAATTAACGATTCACGGTCGAATCCGTCACACAAACTCTCCAAAGATAATTTGTTAATTGTTACTTTATCGAAAGATGGCCCTCTGATTCACGCTTGTTATTAACGTGAAATCTATTGCTTCCGAAGGATCATTTTCATTATCGACTGTAGATGATTTCCAAAAGTATCGATGTAATATCGATAATGTCGATTACAAGCGTTTAATTGTCTCGAGTTTCGATCTTGAGTTTCGATCTTGAAAACAGTTGATTTAAAACTAAGTTTCTTTTTCAATTGTTTGTAATACAAACACTTAATTTTTATTAGTACCGACGAAAAGTACATTAGAAAAAGATAGGTTAAGACTTCCGCATAGTTAAAAATTCTACAGTTGGCTGCACTATCGAAATAAAATTAATTGAGGTTAGTCGACATTCGCACTTCGAAATATTCGAACGTGTGTCACATTCTTTAAATATAGTTTATCCTTTGCGAAATTTTTATTGTTATTTGGAAACAATAGATCGATTGTTCCGAATCTATCGATGGAGCGGAAAGGATGTCGATGGAGACCGACAGAATGGTCGGTGTTGAACCGCAGGCAGACCGCGGCCGGAAAAGCGTGAAAATAGGAAGAGGAAACGAGCGAAGAAAGAAAGGAAAGGAAGGCGGAGAAGTGGAAGTGGCGCGTGGCACTGCCGAATAAGTATCGGATGCCGCCAGATGTTGCGGTGAAGCCAGCTGCTGCACCTCCGCCACTCTTGCCCTCCTTTGCTTTTCCTCGCGGTTTTTCGAGAGAGCCAAGCAGGTACATACACTCACCGATCAATGCGATGTCGGTACTTTATGTTCACTGGTGGTATTATCACGAGTCACTTTTTTCCACTTGCCACTTGTCAAATTTTTTTCCCTCCTTTTTTAATTTCATCGCTTTCTCATTAGCAAACTGAAGTAAGCGACCATTGTATTCGGATTGAGTGTAAAAAACATGACAAATCGATTGTAAAAAGAGAAGTTCCATACTTAATTTTCGAATCAGAACTGTCGACATTCCCAAATATGAGAAACATTGAAAAGCCTGAGATGCCGACGACATGTATTAATCCCAGATCTCCGTACAGTAATTCTGTTTCATCATTTCTCCCTAAACGAGGAAAGTTTAGATGACAGGTTAGTTTCGAATTATATTCGGAACATTTGGAGGTTAGACCGGATTGAATAATCGTGACAAGCGTAATTATATAGGTTGCGTGACGACGCTGCTAAACTTTGTTACGAAAGTTTTTGGAATTCATTGTTCTATTAGGGGGAAGACAGAAGATTGAAATAACAGACGGGAAGTCGTGAAGTTATAGGTGTTTCCTTTCTCGGATTTTCCTCATTAAGAATACAGGAATATTTGTTGAAGCTATAATTTACGAAACAATCTTGATCGTGATTAAAATTTTACAATGAAATACTGTTTAAAAGATTAATGAACATTTTGAATTCATGAATGGAAAATGACCCGGCTGTTCGCAATACTACTATGCCTCAAGTACCGGTAGTAAAGACTCTTATTACCGGCGGCTTTGTTATATCCCTAGTAAAATATGTTTGTGTTTTCTATTTGAGGTGCAGATGATCTCGTTAGTAGAACTATTATTACACTTGAAAAGAACAATGTTCTCTTTACTGAAAATGTATTAAAAATAATAATTTCATATTGTTGCTCACCTTGAAGCAGGATACTATTTGTTATAGAAGAGGTTTCCCGCCAAAATTTAAATTCAACAAACTAATGTAAATCAATAATATTAATTTAATATTCAATATGGTGATATGAATAAAGTTAGGCTTAATAGTACTTTATGCTTTCAGATGACATATTTTAAGTTTCGAAGATTTCACCACGGCTGCAATGAAATATCTAATGATTCAATTTATTCAAAAAATAGTTGCTAAACACTACATTACGATTCAACTGTGGTCTATAAAACTAGATCGGACTAAGACGGTTAGAAATAACACATTCCAACTTTCTACATTATGCAACAATAACATAGTAACCTACAAAGTAGGCTTAAAATTCCTTAACAACCTTTTCTTTTTCAGTTGTAAATACTGTATGCAAAATAAAAACCATTTTCTGACGTCATCGAAGAACGGAAGAGGGTATACATTTTTTCGAGTTACGTTCCATAAAGAAACCGACATACATAGGTTAGTGGTTAGGGTCAGAGAAGAAATCAGAGTAACGAACCTGCAAGCACCGACGGCTTCCCTCGTAGTTCTTCGCCGTCGAAGAACTGGCGTGAAAACCGAAAAGGGACAAGAAGGAAGAGAAAAAGGAGGGCCCTTCAAGCGAGGAGAACAAGATGGGAAGGAAGTGGCGGAGGGGGTCGAAAGCGAATATCCTTCCTGCCGGGGCAGCAAACAGACAGCTGCTCGGATTTGAGCACGTGCTACCACCGTGCTGCACGATGAGCTCGTCTTAGATAGCCGAGGTTGGTAGGTTGTTGTGTAGATAGGTGTTATACACCGGCCTCTATGACTGAATGCGATCCAGGTGAACTGGAAGACGCAGTGTGTACCATTTTTGCCTGTTTGCTATTCAGATCCCTTTTTTATTTTAGGTTATAACCGTTAGATGGGTCATGCAACTGGTACGCTTGCATTTGACAAAGATCGCCAGGTTGATAGACAAGTGTTAAGTACTGTGAGGTTAGGTACTATCCCCAAGATGGAGTTCCGCGCATGCATGCGTGTCTCCCTTTACTCGATTCAAGTGTACACGTTTTCCTTTTCGGGTTGTTAATTCTTGCTGACGGTGGGCCTTGATTTTGCAATTTTACACCGGCTGACTTTTATTACGGGGCCACCGTACCGCACGCGACACTAACCAGATAAACGATCAATCGTGGCTCATTGGCAGCGAATGTAGATCTCCATATCGTCCACTTTTTCTCCCTTATGAAGCTTTTTATTGTTAATTCAGGATGCGTGAAGGGTTCAAGCTGTTAATTGGCTGGTTTTTCATCCGCCGACTGGATAATTAAATCTCCGGTAAATCGAAGAACTCTCCCGATCTGATAACCATCCGACTTATTAATTTAGTAGAAATCTGCAGGTGCTGCCGCTGACGATCCTGTGTTCGTGCATACACATACTAGTGTACGTAATCTGTGTCTACTAATAAATGCATACAATGATAAGTGAATCAGCAATGGAATTCGCATAGGAATTACAACATTGAAGCAGTATCACCGGTACAGCCAACACTTTCCAAATTAATTAAATAACGATATTAAATGGCGTTTCAAACAAGAATTAAGTTCTTCGAGGATTAATTAATATTATCCGTGGCGTACGCTGGAGGAAAGAATTAATGAATCATCGTTTTAGATGCGGTCTGCAGAGGTACGCGGCCCATCGGTTAGAATATTGCAAGCGATATTTATTGGCCGGTCCTTCGGTACCTGATAATCACGCGACACCTGTTACGACACAGCACTTACTTAATTGGAGGCTACGAACAGCTGCCTACACGACGAACCAATCACGGCGGTTCCCCTGAAATTCTTCTTTACCCGCGACATCCCTGGCGAGCACCTGCTCCAATTCGGAATACACCAAGCGACGATCCTTGACCAGGATCTCGTGCGAATGGAAAGTTTGCACTGATTGTTGGATTCTGATTTGTTCGATCGACAGCTCCGTGATTTCGCAGTTGTCGGTTACGTAACACGCTCGGATAATTTCTTCTTAAATTTCTTTCGAGATTGAAAACCTAACCTTTTATTACCAAATTATTTTATAATTAATTGCTTGAATTTTTATAAGATTAAGATTAAGAGCAATTTTATACAATTGTATACAATTCTTATTGCTATAAGAATAAGAATTGTATAAAAAAGATGGTAGATAAGTTCCGCTTATCTCGCTCCGAGCATTTTGTAAATTCCTTATCGCGTTATCGACAGTGCACATTTTCCAAGTTCGACATACATTTCGCAGCTGCTGAAGGAATCTATCGGCCGCCTGTATGCGTATCATGCTCAAATATTCCTGGAAGCTGCACCTAGGCGTCTTAAAGTCCTGCGCCATGAACAATGATACAACGCTGCAGCTGTCAAGCTGCGCGTCTACAAAGAGGTCCTCTCGAATTCAGTATTGTCCACTGAGGTATCATACTCAAATATACGGTCCCTAGCCAAAATTTTTGGTGATGTTACCTCATCGCTTAACGACGCGTGAGACGCCTGCGTGCATATTACACCTGTCAGGCCACCTTTGCCAGAAATTGCTTAAATTCTGTCCTGCGATGGGACACCGACGGACCAACCAGCTGGCCCCGTGAGTTCACACGATTTCGCAATTTTCGCTCTTATGAAAATCATTTTGATTAATAAATTCGACAATCTGAAGAATTTATGGTCTTAGTGAGACGTTAAGGAGAATCAAGGGAGAGTAAGATTTTATTTATTATATATGTAATTCAAATGATTTATTTACTGATTAATTCAACTCATTAATTTATAGAGGCACTATAATGGAATTACCCCTAAAAGTCTGAACTCTGATATTCTCTTCAGAATTTATAAGATCTCAGGAAGACCTCAAAAAGAATCAAAGAAGAGTTAGTAAGATTTTATTTATTATACATGTAATTGAACTGATCACCTTGCTGATTAATTCAACTCATTAATTTATAGAGGCATTACAATGCAATTAACCCTAAATTCCAAATTCTATTCTCTCCAGAATTTACAAGATCTAACCTCAAAAAGAATCAAGATACAATGTATTTATTATACATGTAATTCAACTGATTCACCAGATTAGTTTGCATTTATAGGAGCATAACGATGGCATTAACCCTAAGATTAAAAGACTGAATGCTCCTCGGCATCCAAGCAATTTCTGGCCCATGTGCGCTCGTAAACACGAGGCTCGATAATTCGCGCCACACGTGCCAGCATCTTGAGAGCAAGAGAAGCAAGCTGGCAACAACCTGACGAGGCCCTAAATCGAGCAACCATCTATCGCAGAAATTCGAGACAAAGATAGCTTCGCGAATGCCTAAGCGCGTGCTCGTCGTGCATCGACAGTTTCCTAAAATTCAGTCAATCGAATCGCTGAAAAAAAAGGTCAGACAGATGGTGCTTCATGGATGCTGCACTGTATGCATCAGTGCACAACTATTTATGGCTTTTTAATTCCACCTAGCACCAGTCTCAAGATCACTTGTCCTTTCATTAATTTTTTAAGATTTTTTTAAGAAATGTAGTTTAACCTAAATGTAGTTTAGATGTAATTTAACCTAAATGTAGTTTAAATGTAATTTAACCTAAATGTAGTTTAGATGTAATTTAACCTAAATACAGTTTAGATGTAATTTAACCTAAATGTAGTTTAAACGTAGTTTTCACGTAATCTTCACGTCTACAGGACAGCAGAGGTTGAAGAAGTCTTGTGTCTTATCAAATACGCTTTGAAGACAAAGAGAATCTCGTAACAGCTGTTCCAGTCGAAACTGCAGGATGGAACTTCTTCGACTGGTAATGTAAAACCATAAGGATCGAAGAGGCCGGCACGCGAGCCGTTCGCTAACGAAGCACCATCGGAAATACCGGAAAAGAATTCGTCCGAAGTGGGCCAGCGGGCTCAGTTTCCAGACCGGGAGAAGCAACAGATGGCACCGACCTTGCGGATGCTGCCGCGTTTTTCTTTGTGAGCGGCACGTGCCACGCTTCCGATCCGCGACCACTCCGTGGACCATATTGAACGGTTAAAGCCGGATCACGTCTCCGCTTTCCTTCTTGCCTCCTGAAAAGAGATTTTCCTTTTCTCGGGGAAAGAAAGGAGAGGAAAGGAAAATAAAAAATATCTGCGCCATCTGCTTATCCTGCCAGTTGGAGGAAATCCTTACCTGCTCTCACGTTTTGCATTCGACTCGCGCATTCGCTCCACCTTCTGTCGACTATGAATTCGAAAGCAATTATCCCGCCGGGCCGGGTTTCGCTGCGCTTTTTACGGTGACCTTATGGTGCGCAGTCGAATGTAAATTCATGTGGATAGGTTTGGATGTATAATTGTAACTCAAACTGATTGAGGTTATGATTTTGATCTATATTACTAATATTAACTCTTTGTGCTCAAGAGGTGACTCTCAGTCATTATTATATTTAATACAAGGGTTAAGTTTGGTCACAATGGTTAGTGACTCTCAGTCACCATTGTATTTAATACAATAATTTTATATAAACATTTTTTAACTGATCTTATAATATGGTGTGATGTATGAACATAGTGAAGGAAACAATAACTCAAAGAATTATTGTTAAAGAAAGATTAACCTCAATTATTGAGAAATTATTAGTAAGAAAAGATTAACCTCAATTATTGGGAAATTATTAAGAAAGATTAATCTCATTTATTTTTTTAACTGATTTTTAAAATTGTTAAACAGTTAAATTATCTTGGAGTGCAAAGGGTTAATATCAATATTACTAATATAGATTCTTATCAAAATTAGTGTGTTCTTGATTTGTATAATATGTGAACACAGTTTAATAGTTTAGAAGTCTAGTTTAGTTTAATAGTTTAGTCTAGTTTAATAGTATAATATTTAATATTCAATGCATAGTTTAATAGTATATTTAATATCCAATGTATAGTTTAATAGTATATTTAATATCCAATGCATTGCAAGGAATTGTATTGCCGTTTCGCGTTTCACAACACGATTAACGTTAACGACCGCGTTGAATCTCCAGTTTCCCTGTTAACGTTATAGCAAAGCTACAATTTCTCGCCATTGATAACGTTCATTCAGTAAAACCTGATAGGGAATCCGAGCCGCCGAAGGTTTCGTGTAAATTCGAGCAAACTGCGATTGTAAAATTAGACGGGAATAGCGTGGAATCGATCGATCTTAATTCGAGGGACTCGTGCCGGACTACAATGGTCCGATAATGATCCGTCGGTGTCGTATTTGCCCGAGTTTTCGATTACTCCGATCGATATCTTGTGGTTTTCTGCCGACTGAATCCGTAAACGAACACCTTTCTTTGCTCGAATCTTCGTTATACAAATCAAGGACATATTTTATAAAACTTGTACTGAAAGAATTAATCTCTTTTCAGGGACGTGTTCTCAGGGATGTGTTAATCTTCAACCATCAAAATTAACCCATCATCAAAATCAACGTCATCATGTGACAGAGCAAACAGAGCTTATCTACATTGCAGACTTGCGTATCCAGGAAAGAGATAGCCTTATCAGTGCAGCTTTAGCAGACATCTGTACCCCAGGTAAATGTTTTCCAATTCCACACACTATACGGTTTTTTAAATTCGTGCTATTATTCTAGGTCGCGTAAGAGCAAATCAGACTGAAGGTAAGTGTCGAGGAGAGACAGGAGAGGGTGAGGTCGAAGGGGAAGAAGGGGCAGATGGTAGCGTCTTCTTCGCAGCCAAGTGGCAGCGGGCACGCGCCAACCGAGTCAGAACATCTGCCGTTACTTCCCAGGAGTACAAGAGAACCACCGACTCGCAACAGGCCATCTTCTAACAGGCAGTCAGCCGAGTTTCTTTCTCAACCACCTACCGCCTTTTTCTCTCATTTCCCTGATCACCAGTATCTTTGCCAGATACGTTGTCACAGATGTTGAGACTGAAATAGCTGATGAGTTTCCTGCGTTACAAAGATTACGTTGGTTAGATTAAGTCATTGCTCGACAGATGTACTCTGCATGATCCTTCTCAAACGGTGCATTTCTTCGATTTTCCTCCTCCGCAGATGCAGTTCTTTTATCTCACCAGGCTCGTGCCAGTCCCACCTTTGCTCCTTTCAGACGATTTTCGATCTTCGCAGATGGCACGTGCTCCCCGTTTTCTTTTCCTCTTCGATGATCCTTTGTATCTGCAAGAAGGAAATCCGTCGCGATCTTAAGCTCGTCATGCACGACCTCTATTGTGAGCTGCACAATGATCCGAAGGGAACCTGGGAAGGTTCGAAGTGGTTCGATCAAAAAGATGTATTTTTTCCTCAAGCTATATGTCCAGCTTGAATGCACCCTCTTACATTGCTAAAAATATTCACAGTAGACAAAATGTTGTGAAGTTAAAATTGTTGAAGAAAATGTTCCTCTTCAGACTATGTGCACTATGTTCAGCTAGAATGGTGCATTCTCTTAGGCTACACAAATTTGTAAAACTATTAATATAGTAAACTAAATGTTTATGTACAGTATGAAGTTAAAAATGTTAATGAAAATGTTTTTCTTCTTTTAGGTTATGTACACCATGTCCAGCTTGAATGCACCCTCTCATGCTATAGAGACTGGTAAAAATATTAATAGTATACTAAATGTTTATGCACAGTATGAAGTTAGAAATGTTAATACAAATGTCTTTCTTCTTTCAGGTTATATGTGCACTCTATATCAACTTGCATACATCCTAAGATTACAATAAACAGTAGCTGTATAACAGTTATTATAAATAGTAGATAAAATGTTTATACCCAACATGAAGTTGAAGTGTGAATGAAACCAAAAGTATAGGTAAAATACAAAATTATTATTCATACTATTAAAGTAGTTAATGGAAGCAATGATAGGAAAAATTGGAGTAATAGCAAAGACTGTTGCAATAAATCCCGTGCAATTTTTTAGGTCTCTGTCAAGAACCCGTACGAGAGAGAGACAGCTGGATAAAAGAGGGTCTTCCTGGTCGCGGCTCGAACGTGCCAGATGTAAAGTGAAGGTAACCAAGTAGGAACTCGGATTTCCGATCGAGGTTCCTCCTTTAGTGTGGCCTCCCTTTCCTACCTTGATTGCCACGTAAGATTTTATTACCCTTATGAAATTGAGCTACCGCAAATCGGCTGCCACAAATCTCCTATAATCTTGTGTTGGATTTTTCAGATTGGCAAATCACTGTGAACTGTTTACAAAATACTTCTCCAAGTGCATGCTGAAGTAAGCAATACAGAATGGTAGAAAATATAGAGAATAGAAAGATATCTTAATTTTACCAATCTGTACAAAATAATTAATATAGAACTTCTTGCAGGACCAAAGCATCACAGAGCCAAGTGCATCATAGACTCTCTTAGGCTTTTGGATGAAAAGAAATGCAGAAGACCTTTGAACATTTTCCTACATCTGGAGATTCCAAACTGCATGAATAACTCCAGTCTAATTTTTCACCAGAGTCCACACATGTGTGACACGTGCTAGTCTTCACAATTCACCAGAATAATAAGATCATAGCATGAAGCAATCCCTGGACCGATTTACCGATCTAATCGGTTTAAAACACGAGCTTTTCTTCGCCGAATTTTTTCCGAACGCGTTCACCGGCCGTTTTTTCCGCAGAGGAAGCCGATAGCCTAGGATTACTTCCGTACCGAGGAACAGCTGCCCGAAACGAGGGTTTCCTTTGCGGAGGAAATGGTGGAAAAAAATGAAGGCTGTGGAATATGCCACGCGTGTGAAATTGTAAATCGCCATATAGTCATTAATGCTGAAATTGAAAGATAATTGAAGAGAAAACGTGCTGCAATAAACGAAGAATTAATGATACCATTTGCAACTTTGCAACACATTTCTCCTTATTTTGAAGACTATCTTTTTTCTTTTATTACATTAAGATCCGTTAAAGTACAAAATTGTAAAGTACTAAATGCAAGAATATTAAATCAGAAGAATATTAAAACAATTAAAAGTTAGTCAAAGATGAACAATAAAACGAATGAAAGTGGAGGATCATGTCCGAGTTCGATGATCGCAAGGCATAAACGTCCACCGATAAAAATTCATCCATCGGCTCACGTAGAGCCTTTTAATTAATCCGCTTTCTCAAGCGGGCCTGTGTTACTGTTTCATTCAAAATATTGCCGGCGAACAGCAAGAAAGTAAGTGCACGATGATGAGCACCGACAGTGGTCCTTGGCACGTGGCACCTGCCTGCACCGTTATTGGCCTCGTTAACGCGCCATCCTCTCGTCTAATGAATCGAGAACATTTTCCAAAAGCGGCGAAGAACCTTCGAGGTATCTTGAATGCACGCTTTTTATCTTCTGATTGCTGTGTTCACCCTCCAACATAATTGGTATTACCTATACCACGGATTTGGTAATATGTACAGCTGGATCATTATTGTAATTACAAGAGTACAATTACAAATCATTCTATTATTTATCTTTTCAGAATACCAGGAGATGGACTCATTCTGGGGATGAAAAGCTATATAACTGTTGAAACAGATTAGTTGGAATTAAATTTAGGATACTTTGAGAAGTAAACACACGTATTTGCATAAGATGACTTAAAGACAGTCAAAGAACACCTGTCAGTTAAGATCACCTGCCATATAAGACTCTTGTATATTTTGATCATAAACATCCAATGATCGTCACTTTAAAAGGATTCGAAACTGTCCAACTGGTTAAGATGGTAATGGTTTATAACACAAACTTGCCACTTGCAATTTAGTAAAGCGTTCTTTATTGCAGGTCGACGTTTAGCGAGCGAACATCAGTTTCTGTCACGGACATTTTACGCGTCCATTAGTCAATAAGTACAAATTTTACAAGAGTTACTGTCGGAACGGTATCTACAATCTTCCCTCGCAAGGTTACATAACGAAAGATATGGAAGGGATTTGGCAAAGATTTGGAAAAAGATTCCCAGAGGAGGGCGTAAAGACGACAGATTGCTGGCTTCGATCGAGTCGGAGGGTTTGCCAGCCGGTTGACTTGTTTCTTTCACTGGTGCTCCCGCTACACGACTGACTCCCGAAGTTTTCACCCTCGCAAGACCTTCCTTTCTTCGTTTTTTGCCGCCATTAGGTCCAGCTTTGTTTCTGATGATCTTGATAGCGTTCAAGGTCAAAGAATACCGTTAATCCAGAAGCTCATTGCGTTCCAAAAGATCTTGAAATCGATGAAAGGGTGAAGCGTGATTGGCTAGGATCATGTGGAGATTTCGTGGATCTGCACGGTTCGCAGATAAGATGCTCGGGGAGGTAGAGGGCGAGGAACAGCTGCAAGACACCCCAAGTACGAAGAATCTTTTGAATCACTGCTGGCTGCTGTACGGCTCTTGTCTTCCCCCGATCTTCTTCTTCGTCGTCATCGTTGCAACGGTCGTTGCCAACAGCCGATGGAACCAACGTTTCGAATCGATTTGCGTTCAGGATAAACTTTCGGCTCACCCCTGGGTTCTATGACATCGTTTCTTACTATAATGGATTTCTCTGACTTTCATTGTTGCTTTTTGTACTCTGTGTACGGTTATTTTGAAACTACCACCTGCAAGATTTCTCAGTTAGAAGTACAATCATTTTTAGTCTGGTTAAATATTTACATTTTTATTTGATATTGTCTCTGAAGATTGAACAAGAAGAAAAGGTTATTATTAACAGATAGAAATTATTAAAAGATAGAAGTCAGCTGCATTGTTGAAGCAGAATGTAAGTTACTATTTTGTAGACACTTCCATGTTTCAGTCTGGTTAAATATTTACAACTGATATTCACATTTTTAGCTGACATTGTCTCTGAAGATTGTCACAAAGAAAAAATTATTAAAAGACAGAAGATTGTTGAACAATGTAAGTTTATTTTATAAAACAATTCAAATTTCTCTAACATTCGTTATAACAATTCTTTTCTTTAGAAGTCCTGTCCTGGAGTCACACCGTTGAAGTCATCGACACCTGCTCATACCTGGATACTTCTAGTTCCCTTGACCCAGTCCTCTTTCTGTTGGAACGACCGTTGCGATTTCAGCGGATCGTTTGCGTAAGACGGTCCGTAGGGGAGTATGATTGAAAAGATCCGCTTAGGGGTTACACGAATGTGAAAGATGGATTTCTTCAGCGAACGTTAGAAATATCCTAAATAGTATAATTATCCAAGTCACGAGAAACTCATATTAATATCAATTTAATTTTCCAGGCATAAAGGAAGCCTACACAAAGTAACGATAATTCTTTTTTCACCCCTCGTTCACAACGACGGAACCAGAAAGAGAAAAAAGAGGGCTAAACTTTGAAAATCTCGTGCCAAGGAGGGTTGAACAACCCTACGGTCTTTATTAAGCACCGGACTTATTCTCGGTGCCAGACGTGCAGCAAAAAGGGTAAAAGAAGATCCTGGCAACCCTTTCTCTAGGAAGACTTCTCCCGTAGTTTACGACCTTTCCACTTTCGTTTTCCTGCCTTCGCTGCACGGAAACGCTTCCAAGGAATACGAGGATCGATACCTTCGAATCGCGTAATAAATGGATTGAAGTCGAGGGTGAGGTACAGCCAACGCCTTTCTGTTAACAATCTTAAATCATAGATAGTACATTTTAGAATCGAAAGCATCTGCTCTTCCGGTTGGAAAGGACGTTTGCGAAGTTTGCGGAATCCAAACGCAACATTTTCCACGGGCATCAGTTTTCATACCTGCGAGAAAGGTTTTCCTTTTGGCTACAAATCTCTTCTATTTATTTTATCGCAGCTGAATTTCTCAGCAAAGTTTTAATAAAATTTATACTTGTAGCGATGAACTCTGCACCCTAGATAATTTCCCGGGAATAAAGGAACGTCCACATACTCGCAAAGTCGTTGGAAGCATCCTTCAAAGATGGCACATGCAGAGGAACAGAGGGTCCTCTCCGGGAGCATCTGTTGCATCGTGCATCAACACCACCACCAGAAGACACCATCACTACCACCGGCCCCACCGACCACCAGGTGCTACCCACCTTCCGTGTCTCCCCATCGTCTTCGAAAAAACCTTCTTCGTACCCCTCCCTCTCGGTTCTGCTCCCTGCATGCTTTTATTCCCCGAGATTTCCACCATCTGCGTCTCTGTGCCACCCCTCGTCACCTCTCTGTCCAAAACTCCTGATCGAGAATAGCTTTGTCTTCGTTGAACATCCTTCTGGCAACCACCTTCTGCCACGAGGCTAATTGTCAGCCATCGTGGCTGGAGTTAAGGTGATTTCTTGCTTCCAACTGGACAGGGTGATATGTGTTGATGCAGCAACTGTTGATGGATGCTGTGGTAAACGAGAGGCGGGAAGATGCGCGTTCACTTCACACTGGTGGAGGTGTGGATGATTGACGCAGCCTGTTATTCTTAGACCTAGCCTAGATTACTACCAAGGTTATTATTTGGGGGAAGCTGATTGTTGAAAGCTGCTTAAACTGGCATAATTCACAACTTATACTAGGCCTCCACATTTTGTTAGAGACTAGTCTTCATTTTAAACTTTCTCTTCTCAAAATTTTTCTAGTTAGCATACTAGGTCCACCTATGTCTTCAGTTTTATCAGAGACTTAAAATAAAGTCTCTTAAAATAAAGCTTTCTCTTTTGAAAATTGTTGTAGTAGGTCCACCTATGTCTTCAAATTTTATTAGAGACTACAGTCTTCATTTTAAAACTTTCTCTTTTGAAAATTTGTGTATTGTGCTAGCTTACTAGGTCCACCTATGTCTTCAGCTTTTATCAGAGACTACAGTCTTCATTTTAAAACTATTTCTTTTGAAAATTGTTCTAGTGTACTAGTATAGTAGGTCCAGCTATATCTTCAGCTTTTATCAGAGACTTTAGTCTTCATTTTAAAACTGTATCTTTTGAAAATTGTTCTAGTGTACTTGCATAGTAGGTCCACCTATGTCTTCACCTTTTATCAAAGATTTTATTTTAAACTTTCTCTTCTGAACATTTGTCTTAAAATCGTTAAACAAATCAGCAGGGAGTATGCACAAAGACCAGTTCGAATTTTCAAAGTTTGAAGGAGGGTTGTTAATGGGAGCCGTTGTGTCGCGAAAAGAGAAGGTGATGCAGGGAGGAAGAGGGAGTGGCATCTCGCATTCTTCGTAGGGCCGAAGTACAGGTACGTGCCCCATTGTGATTACGGTCCCCTCGCGGACCCCGAAGCATGCAGATTCCCCTTCTTTCTACAGAGAAACGCCGCGCCGACTTTGCACATCGACAACACCTGATGAACGCATTCATCCACGGACACGCGATGTTTTGAGAACTCCATCCAGAAATATCGATCCTACCTTCCTGTCCGTTGACTCTGTCCACTGACCTGGACTGTTGGTATTGTCCCTGGTAGAAAGTTTCTTGGAAAATGCTATATACTTGGTTTTAATGCTATGCTCGGTATTCATTCTTCTTTATTTGGACAGGAAATGAGCGGGAATTTTGAAATGATGTTTGAAACTTTATGGAAACCATAACAAGGGAGGAACATTATGGCAATGACAATAAGACAGAAACATTATGGCAACGACAATAAGAGAGGAACATTATAGCACAGCAAGAAATATAAGATCACCTCATTATGAATTATATTGATGAAACTTTATAAAGCTCACAACAAGAAAGAAACATTAAGATCACCTCATTCAGTGAAAACAATTTGTTGATGAAACATTATGAAGCTCACAGTAATAATTAAGATAACCTCAAATTAGAAAACAATTAGTAAATGAAACATTACGAAACTCACAGCAAGAGAAAATAATTAAGATAACCTCAAATTAGTAAACAATACATCAATGAAACATAATGAAGCTCACAGCAATAATTAAAATAACCTCAAATTAGAAAACAATTCGTAGATGAAATATTACGAAACTCACAGCAAGAGAGAATAAATAAAATAACCTCAAATTAGAAAGTAATTCGTCATAGAATAGTTTAACTAAAAGCAAGCATGTTTTATCAGCGCAAAGTCATGTTGACAATTAATGACAAGTTTAGATACGTGATTTTGCACTTACACAATTAGCTTAATCCGCACAGGAATTACATATCGAGCGTAATTATACAGAATGATTGGAAACGCTTGATCGGGTCCAGCTTATTAGCTCGATAATATAATCATTGCAGTTTGTAGACGTATAATTACCTTGATCTCGCTGGAATTACCAGTCGTTATACCTGTCAGCTGCGAGAACAGGTTGCCACTTTAAGAGACCTTCCCATGAAAACGATGGTACTATTTTTGCAATTACTTCAAAGAGATTCTGAGTGAAAGAATGATTGATAAAACTTGAGGTATATGAAATGGTACGAATACAACGAACAATCTGTAAAGATATCCGTCCTTGTGTGAGATATCTGTCCGATACAAAAACGGTTGCATCACCTGCGCAAACTGAACGATATACGCAAACTGTTGTTACGAAAGTTGTCGCCCGAGTTTCCTTCTGTACTGCTGCTCCTCTCTCTGAATCTTGGTGATAATACACAGCGAAAGTATAAACAACTTTCCAATGGTACAAGAACAGCAGCTGTGAAAGCAGAAACTTTTTAACTCTCGCTACCATAGCAGGGGAGCCATAGGGGTGAGTACGATAGTTTTGATGCGAACAGTTTTACTCATTTGACCCCCAAAATTGCAGGGAGGCGTACAAAGGCGTCCACCAAGTGCAGGGGTGTTTTTTCGAGGGTGGATGAAAAGATAAAGGAGTACTCGAGCTAACAACCGGGAAGGTGGAAGAGGAAACGGTGAAGGTAGGTCGCGGGTGCAACGGGTGCATCTGAAGCCGGTTCAGGTTCGGCTGCTCCCACGCCCAAACGCTTTGCGATAATGTAATTCCTTTCAACCCTAGACCTTGAAAACCGTGGGATGTTTCTACTCAAACACCTTTCTGGTTTTTTTCAGATTGCATACGAGTTTGGTAACGCGGATTACCATGGTGAACGGGTCTATCAAAAGAATTCGTTTCGCAACGGAGCAAGACGAGTCGCGGTTGTTTAATTGGCTGTTGGTTGAACGAAATTTGGAAAACAAGCGAAAGTGTAACGATCGCTATCGCGAAAGCGGCTCTAATTAGAAACAGTGCTACTAGGTTATCGTAATTAGATTGCGAATTGACCACGGACGTTGACTCGCATCTGCTCGCTTCCTCCATTGCGAAATTGATAACGAAATACGAATCAATCGATCACTTTTGTAATTAACGCTTTTGACCAATCACACGGTTTCTTTTTTTAGATTGCATCTTTTATGTGCGGGGAATCAGCAGACTAGTAAATTCAGGTAACTTCTATTATTCACGGAACGAACGGACGAATTGGAGCGTGAAGGGAGAGAAGTGAAGCATGCGACGATGTACGAGTAGATGTAGCGTGGCGGGAAAGCGGTTTTGCTTCGTAATTGATTAATTTCGAGTCCTCAAGTTTCGACCTGCTTGCTGAACTACTCAAACAACTTCCTTATATACAACACAAGACTTTTAAAGACAAGTAATCTTTAAAGAAAAGTAACCTATAAAGAAAAATAACATTTAAAGAAAAATAATTCTTCATTTTGAGAATTCAGCAATTTTCAAATTTGAATAAATTGTAAAGATATAAAATGTCTGTAAGGTTGATACTTTGCATCCAGCAGGCTTCGAAAGGGACAGATGAGTAGCTGGACCACTCGCAGGTAGCCGGTGTACGTGCAGCAGGTGAGCAGTAGGTCAACTCGACTCACGTGCACATTTATATGCGTGCCTGATGCTCGATGCAAGAAAGTTCTTTGTTTCGTCAGGGATACACCGTTTGATCGAACCTCTTCCCCTTAAATTAGCAAACAGAAGAAACTCGCGAAACATGGCTTCAGATTCGTTCACGTGGAACGAAACTCGAGGATGAAAGGCAAGTGTTTTTGCCCCAACAGATTTCTTTTCCGATCGCTGTATCTTACCGTCACATGGAACTAATTGAACTTTCTTATTGAAATTGTTACCTAAGAATCTGATTACTAAACTAGGTACTTTAATCATTTTAGGACTTCAAATCAGCTGTATTACATGAAGCAAATGAGACAAAACCAGGTTCTTAAAAGCTTTGTCAAATACTGAAGAAGTTGAGGTACTTAAGAACTTATCTAATTATCAAACTAGCTAGGTACTTTAATTATATCATTTTACAGATTGGAGGACTTCAAACAAATCAGCTAGTTACATGAGTGAAATGAAACAACTGAAAACCAGGTCCTCAAAGGTTTCATCAAATGCTAAAGAAGAAGATCACCAGACTGACATCTAAGAAATGAAACTGATCCAAGAGTCACTGGAACCTCAAGAAATTAACAGACTACTCAACACTTAATACTATCTTAACATTTAATGCTAGTTAGATTAATATTGTGTATTAACCACACTTGAGGTCATTTAAAAAGTATGATAGTATGACACTTGCAAAGATATCAGATCCCATTGGAAGTACAGGGTGTACACCGACACAGCATTAAACGATCACCAACACAAAGTTAGGAGTCAGGTAGTAAGGTGGGTAGGTGGTGGTAGGTAGGTGCATACGCGTAGCGTGGGAAGGTCCGGCAGCTGAGAGCAGAAAGGGCCCCAAAAAGCGGCTGCAGCTTCTTCTTCTTCTTGCCTGTTACTGCTGCGGCTGCCCTGCGCCTCGGCCCTTCCTTGCCCGTGGGACCTGCCTACTTCTTCTGGATATACGACCTCTCTACTATCCACCATTCAGATGGTCGACTTTTCCTCCTACCCGTCGATACGAACGCCAAATTTCATTGTTCATTCACAGCTGCGATCACTGGTGCACGTGAGGTGTCACCTTCTGATGGATCCTTTCTTCTATTTTTCTTCAGACAATCTCTCTACTTTGATAGGTTCAAACTTTGATAGGTTCTACTTTGATAGGTTCTACTTTGATAGGTTCTACTTTGATAGGTTCTACTTTGATAGGTTCTACTTTGATAGGTTCAAACTTTGATAGGTTCTACTTTGATAGGTTCTACTTTGATAGGTTCTAGTTTGATAGGTTCAAACTTTGTTAGGTTCTACTTTGATAGGTTCAAACTTTGATAGGTTCTACTTTGATAGGTTCAGTATTGCAAACTCATAACTTTATTTGAAGCTTGAACATTAATTTTAAAAACTTGTCAGGAATCTTAAGTCAAGAAGCTTCTTTAACTCCTTGATCTACAACTTTCTATACAGTTGCACAACTAGTTATTGCTACAGTGTTAAGGTGGTTAAAGAAAGTTAAAATGTTAAGTATGTTTGGTCTTCTTGATTAGACTTTTATTAGGATTGAATGCAAAATTTAATTGTAGTGAAAATGCAAGTCTAGCTTATCACATTCCATGGTATCTGATATCAATTTTGGTATTAATTAATAGTTAACATATACCAAAAGTTAACAATAGAGGAACACAAGATTTTTCAAAAGTAAAAGATGTCATAATTGTATGAGCCTCTGAGTTTTCTCATTTGGAATTCAAATATGTTTTTTTGCAGCAGCACATTGAATCGCTGTTCTTGAACGCCACCGAAGAAACATGGGAAGGTAGTATCCACGGTGATTCCCAATCGCGGATGCGAGACGTCGCGACGACAACGACGACAAGGACAACGAGAACTACGACGACATCCTGTCCCTTGAATTGAAAGGACGGGCATTCGGTGAAGGTCTCATTATTAATTGTTCGAGTTCCTGCTCAAACACTGAGATTAAATCCGGGAGGAACTAATCCGGCACGTAGTCTTTATTCTTGCCTGTCCCACGTAGAGGGATCCATACACTCTCACCGCCGTTTTCTTACAGCGATATCGGGCTATGTGAATTGTAAATACACGCACGAGAGGAGACAAACAGGGACCACGCACGACGCCATCGTGAATGAAATTTCAACCCTTGAATCACCTCTACCTGGAATACATCCTCTTCGTACCTGAATATTAATTAGCGGACACGAATAAATTTTCTAATCACTAATTAATGTTTAGAGTAAGCTCATTACTATTAGTAAATTCAGTAACTATTTCAAGTACTTTGTTATTTATTTTTTTTAAGAAGAGAAATTAGCTTCTGTTCTATTTCAGATTAAGAAAGAGACCCGTGCGAGTTTATTTCTGAATTCGCAGAACAAGTGTCAAAAACCAGTGATCGAGTGAATGAAAGCTTAAAAAAAGATGGAAGTAAAAAGAGCACGCAGGCATTCATAACATCCGGCAAAAATGTCCCCTCCGTTACGGAAAAGAAGTACGAACAAGTACGAAAGCGAGCAAAATCCAGTTTTAAAACACAGTCGTTGTTTACACCGTGATCGCGGATCCTTTCGAATGCGGGACAGGAAGCGGCAGCTTCCCTCGGTCTTAAGACCGCTACGTACCCACAGGAACGACCTTCCCCTCCCACTATTCTTATATGGGTGGAGAGCCGAAAAAAGGCGCGCAATAAACACAATAAAAAGTGCTTCCTTCCGTTCCGTCTGTGGATCTTGCATCTGGCTCTCGAAGCCGCCGATTGACCGGCCACTCTCATCTCCGATACCCCCGTTTCTCTTCATCTTCTTCCGTCTCTTTTTCCTCTTTTCTATCCTTGAGGCGGGAACTACCTTCTGGCACGCAAAACGCCGGCTGTTTTGGGTATTGTTCTTCAGGATTATCCTAGAGATAAATACACTTTGCTTCAAATTTAGGTGTGCGAATATTTTATACTTAGGACATTAGCTTTTGTTGTTAAGGCACTGTAAGACAGTAGCTCATATTAAATTATAAAGCAGTGATCATTTAAAATTTTGGAGGTCTGTGATTTTGTGATTAGTCTCTATTGGACTCTGCATCACATTTGGATGTTTAACTTTAGGACAAATGTTTAATTGTTAGGACATTACTGTTGCTATTTAATTATGGAAGAGTGATCTATACATTTAGAATTTTGGTCTGAGAATTTGTGGATAATTCTTCTTAGGTTCTGCTCCAAATTTGCTGAGATGTGACAAATGTTTAATTGTGAGTACATTAGCTCTGTTGTTAAGACCTTGTAAGACAGTAGCTCACATTAAATTATAAAACAATGATTACTTAAAATTGTGGAGATCTATGAATTTGTGATCAGTCTCTGTTTGTACCAATTTTGTACATGATCTTATAATTTGTATATGGTTTTATTCTTAGAAGATTAGCTCTTTTGCTATTAAACTATGAAACAGTGATCAGTAAAAATTATATACACCTGAAAATTAGTGAACTTGTGTAGTGGTAGTAAAAGATGCAATCTACAGTTTGGTAGGCAGAGCCCTGCAGATCAGATTCATCAGATGGTTGATTCCACGCCCACGAAGATAGGGAATTTTGATAGGAACGTTGATTCCAGCAGACGCTCACCCTCAGGAGGGGCTGGACCGTGCGAAACTCACGATTCCATTTGGCTATCGGCTGGGAAAGAAATTATAGCATTCTTCATTTGTAAACGATCTTCAAATGTCGTACGATTTTTAATTGACCAAAACAGGTTCGAATTCATAAGTTTACAGAGCAGAAAGAAAAGATTGGAACAGCGTGTGGGAATATTCGGAAGGAGGGATGTAGAGGGCGGAAGTGGCCCGTACAGGGAGGCTGCAATCACTTTGGCTTCCGCTACATTGAGGGCCACCGATACAACACAACCACCTTGTGTTTTTCATCCTTCTTCCCTCACACGTGTTGCTTAGCAGTGTGTATCCCACTTCTGCGAACAGAGGCCTAAAATAAGTGGTCCTCCACCTTTTCGTTTCCTTCCTTGTTTTCGTCCCGCGGCCATCCCTCGGCCTCCACTTTCTATGTCCCTTGTCCTATAATATAATTTATCAACAACAACCGCAAATCAACAAATCAGCATGAAATTTCAGAGTTAATTAAAATTTCAGAATGGCGAGGGTGGATCAGTCAGCAGCTGACAAGATAATTCAACGTCAGTTGGACTATTTCGGTAAATGGATGAACTGCTAATGAAACGGGAAGATAGATTGCTACACATTTATCTTCATTGCTTAAATATTGTTTGGTCTCTTGGGTTGTTTACCTCTAAACAAATCTAGAAAGTTACTGGTATGATACATTGTTCAATAGACTTCACTTTGAACAATAAGGCAGGGATATTATATATTGAGTACTGGGTACTTTTTATAATTCTGACTTTTTTGAGTGGTGTATGTGGATGTTTACTTTTGTTTATTCTTTCAGAATAGCTGGTCAAGAAGATACTTTTCAGAGGAAGCTCAGAAGAGGATCAAAATTCATAAGTTTACTATGAGATAAGTTTAGTACTGGAAACTTTATATAATTCCAACACTTGTGTGGTGAATGTAGATATTTATTTTTATGTATTCTTTCAGAATAGCTAGTCAAGAAGATACTGTTCAAAGGAAGCTCAGAATGAGTTTCTCAAAATAAGTTCACCATAAGACAAGTTTAGTACTTGAAAGTTTTTATAATTCCAATACTTGAGTGGTGTATGTAGATATTTATTTTTATTTATTCTTTCAGAATAACCAATCAAGAAGATACTGTAGGAAGCGCAGAAGAGGATCCTAAGTTTAGTCAGATAATTGAAAAAAATCACGAAATCGAAGGAGAAAGGTTGCCACGTCGGTGATTAAATCGACAAGAGAGTCGGCTACGGTGACTCCAGCATTTTTACCATAACAATACACAGGTTCGTCATAGCAGTCGCGCGAGTATTGTTCCAGCTTTTCCCACACGCGGGTTCTACGTGACGCGAATTCATCGCGCTAATGGGAGTGCGTCCCGCGTACATGCGTAAGCCGCTACGAAACGCAACCACGTTGTCTCTCTTGATTTATCGTCTCTTCGTGGATCCGCCACGACACACTCATCTGCCTATGATAATGGAACAAATTAATTCCTTGATGAACGCTACTTTTTCTTTTAATTACACTCTGAGGTTGCTTGATGCTCTTCCTGGAAGATTAACATTTCTTGTAGGTTAACTTTTGGTTTGGAACTTTGAGACTATTGAGAGACTGTAAGGTTTGAGTTAAAGTAAAGAAGATAATAGACAAGGTAAACATTGCTCTTCCTATAAATATAAATAAAATAAATAAATATATATATAATATATAATAAATATATATAAATAAAATAAATCTATATCTAAATAAATTTATACATGTAGAAATTTTGTAGTTAATCATATAACGATTCAATTCAATTCAAAATATTTCAGAGAATGTTAAAAAGACCCTGAATCTGTTGGAGAAAATAAAAGAAGCATTGTAGCACCGACAATGAAGAGTTGGAATAATACGAAGACATTCCGAAATCTACCAGCGAATCGTAATGGCTATTTTTCTCCGTTAGCTTCCCATAGTACGCGGCGGTGTAGGTAAATGGAAATGACCACAGGTTTTGTTCGTGCGACAAAATGTGATTTCGAAAACTTTTCAGCCGAAACCTGTGTTTCTGTGGAATGTGACTGAGTTACACAATGTAAGAATACGTTTAGGGAAAAATGTGGACGATCGTCGACCCTCAGGAATGCCTTGATCCAGGTGGAATTTTCTTGAATTCTGTATTAACTTACCGGAGTCGACGTAGCATGTGATTTCTTAAACAAAGGAAAAAAACGGAATAATTCGATACTATCCAGCTGTACCGCAAAATTCTTGAGGGCACACTTTTTTAGGAGGTATGCACATTCTGTGGAGTCGATGAATAAGGAACGGCATCTCGGAGGCATCTTTTCAACCCGTTACAGGATCGCCTCTCTTCTGTGCGGTCACTCTATAGAGGCCTATTAATTTCCAATGATCTTCTGGGGTAACCAGCTGCTGACGAAAAAAAGAAAAGATCCTGGAAGGTCGAGCACCGATGCTCCTCTCCTGCATCTTCGCCCTTTGTCGTAGTTCACAGTGGTCCTCTTCCAACCCAGTTGCCTCATCCCGAAAGAAAAGCGCAGAACAGATGCTGCTTCTTTTTCTTCGACCGTTCCACAGGTAACGTGCAGTCACATGCAAATCGACGCTTTTCCGACCTGCCCTTCTTCGAGTACCCATTGTGGTTTTTTTCCCTATTTCAGAACGGTGGACTGGAAACTGTACGCGGGGGAGACGTTCCTTGGAAATGCTTTGTTACTCGAGGACAACGAGCACGACCACCTTTTGTTTTGATGGACTGCGGTTGCGAAGGTTCGTCACGCTGCTGATTACAAATGGATGCACCAGATCCTTTGGGATCTTGTATTTCCATACGATGATTGGTTGGGTAACTAGGTATTAATCAGACTGGCTCTTTCCACGCTGATGTAACGCGTGATGATATAACTAGTGATCTAACACTCATCCTTTTCAGATTCAACGTCACTCTAAGACACTACATTGCAATGAAAGCTACAATGCCTCAGTTTACTAAATCCTTCATAGACACCTTACAATCAATAAACAAATTCAACAACTGTCAAGCCCACTTGCAATCAGAATGGAGACAAGGGCACACAAGTTATTTGTTTAGGAAGTTGGTCGACGAGAAATCAGGCCACATAAGTAAGCAGGAAGGAAGGAAAGAAGGAAAGGAAGGAAGGAAAGAAGCGGAAGGAAGAAGGAAAGAAAGGCCCGGTTGGCCGCGACGGGAGAAACAGCAGCTGCAACACCCGATACGTATCATGTTGGGTCCGGGGCGTGGTGGGGAATATGCCCGGCAGGGTCACTCCGGAGAGATTATTATCATTTGTATCGGGGCCCGTTCGTGAGAGTTCGTAAACGCTCGGCTAAGTTCGGGCGCGTGGCACGCGTGCCGTATCCCCACTCTACCGGCCGCCACGAAGGCCCATTCTGGCCGTTCCTCGGTCCCCGTACACTCAGGGTGTCTTGGATATTACGATGTCACCGCGCTCGTAAACTGGGACATTGTTTGAAATGAATGCGAAACTGCCGTACTCCATTTTTATATCCTACACCTTGGATGTCGTTATCGACTGTCCGTCCTCCGTGATTTATGCCCATACTTTACGACTTGCGAACTTCACAATGTCATGATACTATTACAACGTAATGTTGAGCTATTACAACTTAACAGTTGTGTCTTTAAGCAGAAAAGGTTTATTAAAATTTGTAGGATTCTGTAAAGACATTTTGAACTGCGTGACTAAACTGGTTTGTTGGAGCTTTTTCAAACGTGGTGCCCGAGAAACGGCCCCTTTTTAAGGACCCTCGATAAATCTCCGCCAATCGGCTGGAAACGTCACACAAGCATTAAGGGGATTCTACGAAGGATTACGAGTCATTACATGAATCACCCTGATCCATGTACCCATATAAACGAGTTCAGTCCACTTAAACGTGATCGCGTATTTCGGATCACGGATCTTGTATTGTACCATCTAATCCTCCACAATTCTTTGATACCATACATGTATTACATAAAGTCTTATTAGTTTTAGAGATACAAAATTAATTGTATAATGTTGCAAAATTAATTGTGTAATCTTAAAGAATGGAAGAAAACATGGAGTCCCAAAAATGATGAAGTTGCATAAAAGGAAGCATGGATGTCAGAGTTTTAAAAATGATGGAGCTGCATAAAAGGAAGATGTTGATGAGGTGTGGTATTGTACCATCTAATCCTCCACAATTCTGTCTGATGCCATACATATATTACACAAAATCTTATTAGTTTCAGAGATACAAAATTAATTGCATAATGTTGCTTAAAGAATAAAAGAGAGTATGGAGTCCCAAAAATGATGAAGTTGCATAAAAGGAAGTATGAATGTCAGAGTCCCAAAAGTGATGAAGTATCACGAAAGGAAGACGTTGATGATGTGCGAAATTTCACAGGCTTTCCTCGGAAATCGCGGGCACGGACGTGTGCGTATCAAATGCAGAATGTGGTCGTGGTGGTTTGGTCGATAGCCGCGGTACACGTGAATCCATCACGCGACTCCCTTCGTTCCTTTCTTCGTTGGCCGCTGTTTCATTCATACGTGCTGCCATATAGAAAGACCGTTCATATACCGTACGTACACGCGAGCGTGTTGGATCGCAACGCATCGGCACATGCGCCCGTTGCACTGGTATGCGTACTTAGGCCGGACTCAATGAACTGCTGACGGCTTAAGGTAGAACAGAGTACGGTCTAGTACTGGACACACGTGTACACGGCGACCGCGTGTGCATACTTACGTGTTCTTGCACGCTATGATTGCCGGTTTACGGTCATTCCGACCGAGAACCGTCATTTACGCAGTCATAACGCTTTATCGGTTCGTTAGTCCCGAACTGATCGATCGATCGATCGATGCGCCAGCAAATAACCGGTGATTTCCTTAATTCCTCGCCGCTTACCAACCTTCTCTAACCCCTTTTTTCCGTTTCAGTGTCCATCTGCTTGTTTATTCGATTTCTTCGGAACGCTTAATTTCTGTTCGATTGCATCTGCCTCGTATAAAGGTATCCTAATTCTCCAGGTTAGTCATGCAGAGTAATCCATAGAGTATACCATAATTTTAACTTCATACTAATATTACCCAGAAGTAATCTAGAACTTTGTAATTAAACTCCGCCATCTATTATTCACTTTTCTTTCCAGAAGCCGAGCCCAGGGAGTAAAAGAAATATTGCACCCAAGCGCATAAGCATTAGTATGCTAATAAAGTAACGCAGGTCCATGAGCCTCATGGCGATTCCACGTGTTTCTGCATGAAAGTTCAGAGTTTCGAATTTGCATACAATATGGCCGATGCGCCATCGCTAATTCGATTAATTATGCGTTTGAATGGCTGGTTCGAATTTCATCGCTGCTGACGAACCACGTGACTATGGAGCACGCAGGTGAGGCACAAAATTGGCCCATCTCGACCAGCCGTGGATCGTAGATGCAGCGATTATGTTAATTAGCGTCGCACGAGCATCTCTAGAGTCGTTCGTTGGCCTCGGCGCCTGCAGGAGCTGTCCAGGTTATCTGACGAACCGCAGAAATGCGGGTTACCCTAAATAACCCTTATCTTCTCGATGCATTTAACGGTCGTCTGTGATCCGTAGCTAATTCATGCTCGTATTTACAGCTCGAAAAAGACGGAATCTGTTTGTACACAACGGAGTACAAGTGTCGGCGAAAAATGTGGTGCCGGAACGAGGCGGTGTGCGAAGTGTGCGCAGAAAAGGATGGAAAGGAAGGACTACTGGTGGCAGAAAGGCCGGAAGTGGTTCCATCTGGCTCCCCTGTTGGTCTGACCTGTTGAACCACCTCGTGACCGGAAGTATACCATACACCTACGGGCACCATACTCTTCCCTCGGTGCACGCCACGAAAACAACAAAGGCTTCTTTCTGCCGCGTGACACCTTATCACTGCTCGTTTACTCGCGACCATGATTTCGTGCTCCACCGAGCTCTCAAACTTTCTAGCGAACCGCACAGCAGCGAAATTTTGCGGCACAACGTTATGCAATTAGATTTACGATCGTGCCCTCGGCACTTTGCGACAGGCTGCGAAAACTAAACACAGGAGGGAACGAAAAATACGATTCGCGCCGGGTTACAATAAGGGGGACGTCGATTCGTGCCCGAGACAGGTCCAGAGCATTATGTTCCGAATACAAAAGCTTGCGAGGAGCAGTATGTGCACCGTAATAATCTGTCACCCCGTGCACCGCTGCGTATACTTAGGCGTTCCGTGCAGAGGGGCAGGACCATTACGGGAGGGGTTCGCACCCCATCAGGTTTTGCAACGAGTGACGTCAGACCGGCCCAGGAGACTTACGTATTACGAGTTCCGTTGAAAGGGTGACACGAGAACGCGTACCAACTGCGACTAACCGGAAAGCTCTCAGCGCGAAAAAAGTGCATCTTGTAAAACGATTTCCTTAAAGAGAGGAGGCCGTAATGAAATTAACGAGTAGCGGGCCGGGTCACGCTTGTATCGCGACCGGAGCAATCCAGGCTGGGTAACACGTTCGGCCGGCGTATCGCGACACGTAAGAAGCGTAATACGCTTAAAAAGAAAGGTGTGACGTCACTCGGAGGTGGCACGCGGCGCGTGCCGTCGGATGGGGTACGGAGTTATCGTGGCCCGAGGAACAGAGACAAGAGACAAACAGGAGAGTGTAACCGGTGCAACGGGTGATGAGGGGAGGAAGCAGAAGGCTGAGGGCAAGAGGGGGAGAGAGAAGACAGGCGCCCCGAGGAGTCTACGACAGACAAGCAGGCAAGCTAGCGAGCGAGCAGGCATGCAAGCAAGCGGGCAAGAAGTCCGCACGAGTGGCTGGGGTGTCGTACAAGGGGTACGGTGGTGGGGGTGGGCGCGTGCAGCCGGCTTGCAGCTGCCTCTTTACCATCCCCTTCCCCTCGGGACCCCTCGCCGAAAACTCCCCGTACCCCTCCAGAGCTCCACGCATCGTGCCACCGGCGCAGCCGCTACCCACCACCCCTCTTATTGGGCAACCCCTCCCGACGGGGGCCTGGCGGGACCACAATTATAAGTAGGGGTGCTCCCGGCTTACTACCTCCAGTCGAGGGTTGCACTTCGTAGCGTAGACGCGCCGGTACATGTCGCGTCGTTTCACCGGCTAAAGCGCACGCGTGTTTGCGATAGACCCTCGGAGAGGAAAGCAACGTTGGATAGGAAAGAGAGAGCAAAAGCGCGCGTTGTTCGCACACACAGAGTTATATCGTGCACGCGAAAGCAACCGAGATCGGACTCGCCATCTGTCGATCGAGCCGGTAGTGTTTCGCGAAGAGTCGACGTTACAGTGGTTCCTGGAGTTACCGCGGTGTGGCGCTAGTGTTGGCTGTTAGTGGCGCGGAAACGTTCCGGCGAAATATACACGCAGCTTTTCGTACAAGAGAAGGATAAAGGAGCGCATCGAACGGGACAGCAGAGCGAGACGAAGACTGTACACACACCGTACGCACACGATCGCTCGACGAGTACTTTCACGAGGAAAACACGACGGGCACCGGTACGCGGGCTAAGGGGGCGCATCTCTGGATCCAGTAGTGGCTCGGCTGCGGAGTAGTGCCTTTCGTGCCGGTTCTCTCTGCTCTGTGACTTCTCCTCCTTTCCCCTCCCCCGTTTGGCCCTACGAAAACTTCCCCTCTCGCGAGCAGCACATTGACTCTCTCGTTCGTCTCTTTGACTCGTCGCACACGGCGAAGGGTATCCTCGCTCCACCTCCACCTTCTCCACCACTACCCTTCTCTTCTTCCTCCTACTCTTTCGCCGCTACCACCACCATATCTCTCCGCTTCTGCTCTAGCCGGTCGCCGAGGGAATATTCTTCACGGTTCGTCGACGGCCAGTCAGTGCGCGACTCGTCGTTGTTGCGACGGTTGGCGAGGAGGAGAGTGTCGTACAGGTGATTTTTTTTCCCGTGAAAAATTATGCTCGTGACAAATCGTCGTACTCCTCGTCGACGTAGTGGCTCGTGCTCCGCGAACGAACGCTCAACGAGGGCGTAAAGTGAGAAGACACAGAAAATCGTCAAGTACTACGCGTGTATATATACACTGTACACAGCGGAGAGATTCGGATCTACCGAGAGAGAGAGATAAATAGAAAGGGAGAAAGACGTCGAAGGATCGCAAACCTGTGTGTATTTTTTATAGATCCTACGCACAACACATTATCCCGTCGCCGATCCGATCGTACCCTGGACGAGAAGCTGTTCTACGACTCTCAGCGTCCCACGGATAATGGAATAAAGTGTGTCACACAGTGTTCAGTGATCGCGCGTGATTTTCATCAGTATATTTGTCGCGGCAATCGTGAATACCTTTTGCGCTATTCGGATATACATGATACATGCATGTACCAGCATTCGTTTTTTTCCCTCCAGTGTTATACAGTGCGACAGACCAAGAGAGTGACCCGAGGCTCGTTCGACCGCGACAGTTAGCTTCGTTCTTGTTTTTTTTCTCTCTCTCTGTTTCATCGTACCTTGCGTGAACCGAAAGAACGGACAAAGTTGTCGACGGATCTTTCAACGAAGGATTAACAGCGACCGTAACACCGGCGTGTCTCGGATCGAGAGGTCGGACAGGACACGGGGTGCGTAACTCGTACCTCGTTGGTCGTACGGTGGCTATGCAGCCTCGCGAAATCACGGCGAGGAGGTAACGCCGACGAGCACACCGCACCACCACGGTCCACACACCTCCGCCGAACGACGCTACCGGCGGCGTGTAAACATCGAATCGAACAACCACCAAACATGTGGACCACGATGCTCGTGTGGACGGTCGCCGTCGTGCTTCTACCAGCACCCCGAGCGGTAAGTCCGATCGCTTTTTTTTTTTAACCTCCGTTCAACAATACACATTCTAAAGATCGTCACGTGTCAGAAAAATTCCTCGCGAAAATAACGAGGATCGAAGATTCGGTTACACAATCTGATCGCGAAAAATCTTTTAGACTCTCGTTTCGTGGAACTATCGCTGCTTATTTTTAGTACTGGCCTCGTGTACAGCCGTTGCAAAACGTCAGAAATCATTTACGACCCGTCTGAAAGATCTCACGTCAGCGGCATTGTTTCTTCCCTTCGGTCTGCAATCGTCCGGTTGCGTACGAATTCGATTCTCTTGGAATTTCGAGACGAAGAAAAATAATCCGGTATTGATTTACGAGAGTCGTTCCACAGTTTTTTCTCCTTTCTTCCATCGATACTCGAGATCGACTCTCGATGTCGATCGATTTCATGGGAACCGATACTTAACGGCCATCGACGCCATCTTTTCTTAAAAACAATCGATGCACATTTGCAACTTCTTTTATTTTCTCAACATTTCTGTCCGGTTCGAGATGTTAGGATCTTGATTATTTTATGGTTACGGTTCTTTTCGAGATATCACTGAAATTAATTTTGTAGATAGAAACACGTAGTATTCGCATGAAAGAGTAATTTTGTCAACGGGTTCCACGGTGTTGTCAAACTTGGAACACACGTCGTAATCGACCTTCGTCGGTTCGATGAATGGCGGGATGTTTTGGTTGAGAAACCGACGTGTTCCCGTCTGTCAAACCGGTCGGTAGGCCCCGTAAGCTCTGTTGGTATTTATGGTAAAAACGATGACACGCCATCGATGGGTTGCGTTCAGAATAGAGAAACTCTTCTATATATTTATCTCCTCTCCGTCTCTCTCTTCCACACGCGTCTAATTAAGTACTTGCGTAAGTGCGATCGTTATATTTATCCAGTTGAACGCTATATCCGTAAGTGTTAGCTTCGATCATGCACGCTAGAATGCTTTCCAATTTTAACTCGTGGCTTCGAATCGTTTTATCTTGAATCGATTTTAGGAAATTTGCAAGTTTGTGCAGCGCCATTTTCCCCAGGGGCCTTTCTACGTAACGTTTCGTGGTTGCGTGCACGAGCTTCGTTTTTTTCACGCGCTTAGACCACGGGTCCCGAGAGTATTCTTCCTGGGAGAGATGTTTTTTTCCCCTTTCCTTCTCCCTCCTACTGTTACTCGTCGAATCCTTGTTTCGTTTCCGTCCTTCTCGCGTCTCATCGGCCAGACTCGAACCATCCGACGAAAGAGGAGAAAAGCAGTGGCAACAGTATTCGCCGCGCACAACACAACTCTAAATCTGGATCCACTCTTTTAGAAGTGTCTAGCTCCGTCTGCTTTCGTTCGACTCGTTCGTTACACCGACATAACCTCCGTAACTTCTTTTCGACCTTCGGCACCCTTAGCTTCATTCACAGTTACTTGACACTTTAACTAAAATTATTACAATTAGTACATACTCGAACAGAAATATTAACAGCATTGAAAAAAACAAACCTTGTGAGATGTATAACGATAAAGAATGCGTTTTTTTCGACCTTCAGCACCTTTAGGTTCATTCACAGTTACTTGACACTTTAACTAAAATTATTACAATTAGTACATACTCGAACAGAAATATTAACAGCATTGAAAAAAACAAACCGTGTGAGATGTATAACGATAAAGAATGCGTGAAGTAGATACATCGAAAGGAACTCACGCTTGTTTATTGTACAGTCACCTAAAAAATAAATGCGATAAAAGGGTGGCTTTGTAAAATTGTTTTGTGACGAAATAACGCCGGTTGTATCCGTAAATAGTCGACGGCGGCCATTCTCGTTCCGAGAATAGCGCTCCAGCGCGCCAAAAATGAGAATTCCTCATCGAGGACCGTGTTGCTCGACTGTGTACGAATGCAGCCTTCAGATAAGAGTAAAGAGAGGTTATCTTACGTAGAAAAGTAATCCCAGAACCTAGGAAGCTTGCCACTTGTCATTTAACCGAGGGAAGACATTGTGAGAATATTCTCCATACATTTTTCTCGTCCAACGGGTTGTCACCAGAGCCTGCTCTCACGTTTTCGTGGTTAATGTTCAGAATGTAATTTTTTTACCAGGCTCTTTTCTTACCGTGTCAAAAAAGAAGGTCAGTGTCCTTTGTAGTAGGAAATTCGACGATCGAAACGGGGGTGTAATGGATGTACGAGGGCCCAGTGAGATCGTAAAACGATCCGCTGGCTCGATAGTAAGGTTAGTGCGCTCCTCTCGTTCACGCGAGACACGATATATGTATAGTTTTGCTTGGCTATACAATGTCTCGTGGGAAGGTTCGCTTGTCTGCTCGCCGTGTGTGTACACTCGCAACGACAGCCGTGTGTCCGTGTGTCTGTGCACATATCCGTAGGCCATTGTCCACAGTGGTCAAGAACTCTTACGGGTCCGAACGACGAGGGTTAGGAACGGAGAAATATTGACATATCGGCTCTGTTTACACTGGATATTGTCGTCCAAGAAAAACGGTCCCTTTCGCGATTCTAACCGCGAATCCTTTAGACTTCGAAAACATTGTATCCTGAAAAATATTTGTGCGTTCAGTGTCTCGAAAGTTCATCTCTATTCAGAATACAGAAGCACTCAACGAGATTAATTCCTTGTCGAGAGCGTTTAATACATTTACGACTGCTTTTCTTTTTTCCTCTCGAAAACGCCCCTCGTGTTCCATGATCGCTCGGCAGCACGCGTGGCGAAATGTCCATCTGCACCTCTAACCTCTCTTTCTCTTCGCAAGTCGAAAAAAGCAGTTTTTGTCGGGTCATTCGCGCGGATATCTCTGCTCCTCCTGGGAGATGTGCAGTTACAAGACGCGCATGCGCAAAAACGCGGTTACACACGTGCTGCCCGGGCGGCGTGTTCGGTCGTTGGGCACGAGACGACCCCCGACGTGGACGTTTGCCGCGATTGTGTTTTCATCTTCGTGTCCTTTGCACGGTTCAAGGAATCAGAGATACTACATTTCCGAATTTAGAAGTTCATCAACCAGAAACATACTGTAAATACCTGTTTACTCTGCATCTATTTTCCTTAACAAAGCTTATTCTGTCCACTGTGTTCATTTCAATGATTCCAAGAAAAATATCAAAATGGCAGCTGCGTGAGACTCGTTCATATAACCTAAAAGTGTCATAATCTAAAATTTCGTCCACATAACCTAGAAAAAAATATACGTCAATTAATCGAATACGATTTTTTTCAGGTAAACGCGTCCGGGGTGTTCGAGTTAAGGCTAAAGTCATTCGTGAACGAGTACGGTAAAGACAGTCTGGGCAAGTGTTGTTCAGGCAGCACTTCCAAGACGGGCGAGTGCTCGGGCGTTTGCAAGACCAAGTTCAGGGTATGCCTGAAACAGTATCAAGTGAAGATCGACACGACGACGCCGTGCACGTACGGCGACGTCGTCACACCCGTGCTGGGGGAGAACGTCGTTAACCTCAGCCCGAACGTCGCCATGCCTAGCTTCACCAACCCCATCAAATTTCCGTTCGAGTTCACCTGGCCGGTAAGTGTCATGTTCTGTTATAAATTGTTACATACTGTCGAAGCGGGAGAGCGTGAAAATTGACGTTTCAATTCACTTCCGTGACGTAGATATTCTTTTTTATGGTAATGAGCGATTAGAGGTTAGTCTCGTAGCAAAACACATTAATCAAGTTTAACAGTGCATTAAGTAAAGGACGATTTATGGTGTAAGTGCGCCTGCGCGAGGAAAAAATAATACCGTGTCACATGCGCAGTGCGATCGCGCAGATAATCGGAAAAATCGCGGTTGTTTAGCGTCGAAGGTGCGCGCGCACCTTTTTGCAACGTCGGCCATTAGCATATCGCGTGCGTCGCGTGTGGGATGCGAGAAATTGTCTCTCGTAAGCGGAATTAAAAGACGCGTAAAGAAGTACAAAAAAAGAATCGATTCATTATGAATGCGATCGGCGTGTCGTTCGCGAAACGTCGATGAGATAAATCGTTCCCGCGCTCGTTACAACCACTTCATTTCCGAGCAATCTCGACCGACGATCGTACGTCATATTTTTTTTTCTACGAGGACGGACAATTACGTCCCGTTCCAACGTCGAAAATCAGCGCGTGCTGCCGTTTACCCGTATACAGTTAACCCTCGGTTGCTTCCTTGTCGTACGACGATCTTCTGAATGAACCTGAGACGATCCTTGTCTCGAATAATGAGCACGCGTTCATTGCGGAAAATTAAGATCTCGTTGACTGAACCCGCCGCTAGGGTGAGGCACCGCGCATGCGCGAGTTCACCGGACAGTAAAAAATCGTGCCGTGTATCTGCGATCTTCCGCTCGTATCTTACCATGTTCCTGGGTGAATTAGCCGGTAGGCGTTAGGTTAAACTCGATTTTCAGCTAACGTTTCAAACTATTAACCTTTATCGCGTCGTAAAGTGGCTTCCGTCCGATAGCAGAAAATTGAAAAGTAAATTGTTCGATTAGGTAAATGGTAATTGTTGAAAGTGAAGTGTACTTTCTCGCGGTGTCACGATCGAGAAGAAAGGATCGCATTAAAAACAAGCATGTTCGGTGGCACGCTGGGCGCGTGCATGCACGAGTGCAACGAGGACCCGCCTATTCGATGGCAGATGGTCCGAGGAGCCGCAGAGAAACGAAGATAAACGATGGCACTTGTCTCCCTCCTGCTGTTGCGAGTTCGCTGTTGCTCCTGTAATTCGTGGCATTGGCGGGAATGCTAAATCCATTCTTCTCTCTTTTATTACGCATTTCGGAAGCTTCGTAAGTTGGCGCCATATGCGCGCGCAGTTCCAAACAAAAATGGCGGCGTAACAATTTATTCTTTCGTAAATTTTTTGAAATATCGGGGCTACAATTATTGGATTTTATTGCAGGTTTTATTAAGTTAGAAGTGTGACAGAATTATGAAAAGCAACAGTTTGGAAACTTTGGCGTTTTGGAAGCATCGTAAGTTGGCGTTATATGTATTTTTCCAAATAAAAATGGCGGCGTAATCTTTCCGTAAATTTGATGACGTAGGGGCTAAAATTATGGGATTTTATTGCAGGTTTTATTAAGTTAGAAGCGTAAGAGAATTATAAGGAGCACTACGCCAATGTTTGTCCAGCATCCCTGGTATACGTCAGTTCTCTCTCGACGCTGTTCGCGTACTTCTGTCTATGAGACGCACTGCAGGGCCACTGGCAGATGGCTAGGCCTTTTGTGCTTCTACACTTCCCTCGTAATCTCGTTCTTTCTCTCTCGTCTTCGAGAAGCTCTCGCAGAGTTAAATTTACTAACCCATATGGCGTCCCCTCGCGCCTCAGTTCCTCCCAAAACCTCGTTCTTTTCCCTCGCTTTTCGCCGATTTCCACGCGTAAATTCGAACCCGTCTCGTTTCTTTTCTCCGTATCGATATTACGAGGCTATATCGGTCCGGCAAAAGGTCTGCATGCCGGCTCGAGGGGCAGAACTCTCGACGAAATAAAAAAAGTCGCGTTCTCGGAAAAGAGGCTGGAATCCTGCGCGTGGAACCTTTGAGGCCACGGTAGTCTGTCTATGTTAGCGACATGGGAGGGAAAAGGAATTAGGCGACGGTCGTAACGGTGTGTAATCGCTATTTGGAGTGCCGGATTTATTTTCGTTGCGCCGGTGCGTGAGAATGAGCTTCCGTTTCCATTATTCAACGTCGTGGTAATAAAAACGTTATCACGTTTATTCGTTACCCGACATTTTCCCGAAATTGCGTGATACATTGCAAGCCCAAAGGGACGCCTGCCGTTAATTAAACTGACTCAAAGAACTTGATACGTAATCGTAACCTTCGTTGTATCAAGATCTTTTCCGACTTTAATTGCTTCACTGAGTTGCTCGACTTATTAAAACAGCACGACTCGCGACAGTGCGGCTACTGTTGCGAATTCCATCGTTTGGTCTTTCTCCAATCTTGATACGCAGAAGGAGCATATCAAGCATGCGCTAAGGTGGACTTAGGTCTAGGTATAGCTAGGATACAGCTTTTCTTCAAGACTCTGACTTTTGCAAGATGAAGATACTTGGTGACTGAGATATACTAAGACATTAGGTTGGGACTTAAGGTTCCTCAAGCCTAGTGCATCTAGGACCCAGCTTTTCCTCAAGACTCAGACTTTTGCAAGATGAAGATACTTTGTGACTTGAGATATTAGGCCTTGATCACTTAAGACTCAAGTCTAGGTTCATCTACAAAGCCTCCTTTTGCAAAAACTCCTGAATGGCTGATTCCATGTCCATCCACTGCATGAATTCTTATCGATTTAGAAGCGGTAACACGAGCCTCCACAAAGATGAATCGTTCCTCAAAAGAATGATTAAAAAATTCCTTTCTTTCCCTTATCCTGTGTTGGCTCGCGTACCGGTCCACAAAGCAGCATATCGTACATACTCGAGGATCCGTGGGTACCGAGCGGAGAGGACGCCGAGAGAAGGACGAATGAAAGGCAGCGTGAGCGGGCAAGGAGTAGGATAGAGAGGAGCATAAAGGTGGCAGAGAAGGTGGGGAAAAGTGGGACCGAAAGAGACAGAGAATCGTGGTCCCACGGCCGAAAAGGCTGCGTGATTCGCGTCCCAGACGAACGGAGGGCGTCGGATGAATGGCGATGCTTCCACGACGCGAAGCGTTTAGCATATATTACTTCTTGTGGACCGTTACTAGATGATGGAACACTAGGACTTCTTAATAAGATTATAACTTTGCATATTCTAAATTAGAACTTTGTCGTTGTTAGATTTAATCTGTTTCTTGAAGAAGGAAAAATCTTTTTAGTGTAAGGACTAAAGACGTTACAGTCAAAGTGGTCTTCAGTCCAGTAATATAAACTTGATGACTACAGGTCTTCCTCTTAGGTTTTGTATACAATATCCAAAAGAGCTAACTATCCACATTTGGTGACTATGTATACTTAGTAGAAACGTTCCTATCTCACTAGTTAATTTACCAAAACCTTGATAGAACCCAGTAGTAGTCACCAGTCGTTAATTTAGCAAAACTAGCATAGAGATAGCAAAACTATCTTTGAAACCGCGACCTGCTTTTCTCTTCTCATTCGTCCACAAACCTATTCGTCTCAATCGAAGTTGGAGTGCACAATGAACCGTCCTAATTACGCGCAAAATCTAATTAGCAGAATAACTAATTAGAGCATTGCGTTAATGATTACTTATCCACAAATAGCAACGGCAGTGCTTCCTGCAGTGACTCGTTTTTAAGAGGATGCTGAAAGAGGCTGAACGAGATGAGGCTGTTCCCCGTAATAATGCTGAAATGAGTTTATGTCCCGGGGGCATAAAGTCCTTTTTTTGCGGCCGGCTGTGTGCGCCTCTAGTGGCGAGAAGAAAGAGAGAGTCTGTATATGGGCCGAACGGTTTCTAACCGAGAGATACATAAACGGGGAGTATCTGCCCCACCCTGGAGGCGCGACACGTGGTCATCGTGCAGGTACACATCAGCTGATAGACCTGCTGTCAAAGCTTATTAACATGTTACTCGGGACACGCGGCGTTTTGCTTTCGGCTTGGTCTTTCTTTCATTTGTTTGTGGATGTTGATGTAGAATGAGGTAACTTTTCTTTTAGTGCGTTCGAGGTTTACTTGGAAGATTTACTACAAGTTTACTTATATCTTCTTTGATATACTTTTCGGTACCAAACCTTAGATGATTAGATACGATGATTAGGTACGATGAATAGATACAATGTTTAGATGCGACGTTTAGGTCGACGTTTAGATACGATGATTAGGTACGACGTTTAAGTACGATGTTTAGGTATGATGATTAGGTATGATGATTAGGTACAATGTTTAGGTACGACGTTTAGGTACGATGTTTAAGTACGATGTTTAGTTACGACGTTTAGTTACGACGTTTAGATACAATGATTAGATACGATGTTTAGGTACGATGTTTAAGTACGATGTTTAGGTATGACGTTTAGATACGATGATTAGGTACGATGTTTAGATACGACGTTTAGATACAATGATTAGCTACAATGTTTAGGTACGACGTTTAGATACGAATGAGAAATAACAAGACAATAAATAGAAACTCAGAACACATCAAAATTACCAGAAGAACGTACGTTTTAAAAGAAGGACTGTGAAAGCGTGACTTTTGTTCGCATTACACGAAACGAGGAAAGGAATAAAATTATTCGGTTGGTGTAATAATTCAGTGTAACGAGTGCCCGTTCAGCTCAGCTGGCTCCGATCGTCGATACAAAAATTCGAAATCGAAGCTCTGAAACTTGAAAAATTAGTTTAGAAAAATCAGGTGTGTCAATGTACTTTCGGCGAGCCACGCCGCAGGCGGTGTCGTCGTTATCCTCGGTTTCCTCTTCCTCCTTTCGACGAAGAATGGAGGCCACGAAAATTTCTCCACGCGGAAATGCCACGCTCCTCGAGCGCGAGACGTTAAAGCGTGAATGGTTAAAAATAGAAACGCTAGGGCACGACCGGGTTTCCGCGATGCTCGCTACATTTTTTGCCCCGAATTTATCGGTTTAAGGGCCGCAAATTACAAAATTTAGTTTTTTAGTTAAAATGCAATTTTAATTCATTTCTGCTATTTTTTATATTTTGTGCATTTTTGAGGTGAATGTTAAGATTCTAATTGTGAATGCTAGTATTTGGAACATTGTCTGTAAACTTGCTTCGGAGCAAGCAAGGTAGAATTTAAAGGTAGAATTCAAAGTGATGTTTCATGAGAGGCGTTGAAACACTTACAGAAAGTAAAGTCGTAAGTCCGCTATTTTGTAATGTTTTGTAAAACAAAAAATATTTTGTAAGAGGTAATAGTTGTGATAAATTATAGAAGAAGTTTCGAGAACGTAGAACAAAGGTGTTTTGCAGAAAAAATTCACGAATATCAGGTTATTTTTATTTCTGCCCTTAAATCATAAATGCTAGAGATCGTCATAAGTCCGCCATTTTGAAATATTTTCCAAAACAAAAAATATTCTGTAACAGGCTATAGTTGTACTAAATTATAGCTGAAGTTTCGAGAATGCAGAACAAATGTGTTTTACAGAAAAAATTCTCGAATATCAGGTTATTTTTATTTCTGCCCTTAAATCATAAATGCTAGAGATCGTCATAAGTCCGCCATTTTGAAATATTTTCCAAAACAAAAAATATTCTGTAACAGGCTATAGTTGTACTAAATTATAGCTGAAGTTTCGAGAATGCAGAACAAATGTGTTTTACAGAAAAAATTCTCGAATATCAGGTTATTTTTATTTCTGCCCTTAAATCGTAAATGCTAGAGATCGTCATAAGTCCGCCATCTTGAAATATATTCCAAAACAAAAAATATTCCATAGCAGGCAATAGTTATGATAAATAATAGCAGAAGTTTGTAGAATGCAAAAGCAAGGTGTGTTAAAAAAAAAAATAGAGGAACTTCAGCTTGCAGCCCTTAAATCGTAAATGGCAACCGGTTGTCGATCCCGTGTATTTTCCCAGGATGCAGAAAAGTCGTATCAGACTTCCGGCTCCTTTTTCCACGATGAATCATTCGTTGTAGCCTCGATCCACCGAATCGCATCGGTCACATCTATATGCAACGTGTCGGCTACCTGTTTGTTCCTTCTTTATCGTTTTCCGTGATGATTAATACGCGGCTATACACGTACGACGCGTCGGCGAGATTGCAACGAGGCTGCACACACGAACGAGACCTAGACGAGAGGCTATTTCATCGGGCAATGAAACAGAAAAGGAACGAGACGAAAGAAGCGGCTGGATATAGTCTCGATAGAGAGAAGCGAGGAAAGAACGAATCACGGAGCCAATATTAGAGAGAGAGGGTCGAACAGAAGGAAAGGAGAAGGTTGGTAAGAGAGAAAGAGGGGCGAAGAGAGAGAGGCGAGAGAAGGTGGAGGTATGCTGCGCAGCCGTGGGAACCGACTCTCGAGCTCGCGAGCCTCTCTCTTTATCCAACCTCTTCTCTCTTCCTCCATTCTATTTCTCTTTCTCTTCGACAGGGAACCTCTTTCCTTTTCATCATTCAGGTTTCCTTCTCGCTCTCGTTACCTCACCGTTTTTTCCCTCCTGCGCGCGTGGTTTTGTTGGAAACACCGGTCCACCCTCTGTCTCTCTCCCCTTCATTCAGGACCCAAGCTCTCCGGCGTTTCGTCTTTCGCGGCAGAACCGAACACACCCAACACATTGTTCTACGGAGATGCCTACGCGGGGCTTTTTCAGCTTTTTGTCGGCTTAATTCCGATCCCCGTAATAAATTAGCGGCCGATCACGGTGGCATTTGTCTCCCGGACAATTTATTTCCTCTCTACGTTTCGTCCTCCGCTTTCGTCCTTGCCGCGAGAGAAAAGGGCGGTATGCGTGTGCCCTCTGTGAACCTCTCTTTCTAACTCAAGCTTTACACCTTACCGTTCTTCCCAGCCGCTCACTTTTTCAAACTTGTTTTATTACCGGCCGCTCTTTTTTCAACGCCCGAATGAAGCTCCAGGTACACTGGAATCTCGAGGGAACTTTCTAACCTGTATGCATGTGACATACCTCTTACTGACAAATTGCTCGCGGATTCGTGGGATTATACGTACTACAACTTTTCTACTCTTTTGGGCTATTTTTCTTTTGCATTTGGGGATTTAAGGCTGGTATCATTCAAGGGTGGTATAATTCAAGGGTGGTAAGGTTAATTGGCAAGTTTCATTGTTGACCATCTTCAAGTTAAAACACAGAATATGGAGATTCAAACGTATGTGTACTTATGGCGACGTGTGTGTACTATATGGTTGATTCAAGGGTGGTATGGTTAATTCAAGGGTGATATGGCTGATTCAAGGATGGTAAGGTTAATTAGCAAGGTTTCATTGTTGACCATCTTCAAGTTATATCATGGAATATGGAGATGCGAACATATGTGTACTCATGAGCACTCATATGCTATATGGTTGATCCAAGGGTGGTATGGTTGACTCAAGGATGGTGTAATGGCTGATTTAAGAGTGGTACATAAGGTTAATTAGCAAGGTTTCCTTGTTGAGGACCATCTTCAAGTTAAATTATGGAATATGGAGATTCGAACATATGTGCAATGTGCACTCATGAGGACTCATGTATTACATAGTTAATTCAAGGGTGGTATACTGGTTCATTTAAACGTGGTATACTAGTTGATTCAAGGGTGATATAGTATAAGATCAATTGGTAAAGTTTCATTGTTAAGAAACCATCTTCAAGTTAAATCTTACATATGTACATACGAACATATGTGTACTCATGAGGACTCATGTATTATATAGTTAATTCAAGGGTGGTATAGTGGCTGATTTAAGGGTAGTATACTAGTTGATTCAAGGGTGGTATAGTATAAAGTCAATTGGTAACGTTTTATTGTTAAGAGACCATCTTCAAGTTAAATCTTACATATGCACATTCGAACGTATGTGTACTCATGGCTCCATGTGCTATATGGTTAATTCAGTAGTGGTATAATTGATTCAAGAGTGGTATAACATAACGTCAATTAATAAGGTTTTATTGTTGAAGTACCACCTTCAAGTTAAATCATAAAATATGCACATTCGAACATGTGTGTACTCATGGCTCATGTGTTATATGGTTGATTCAAGAATGATATAATTGATTCAAGAGAGGTATAACATAAAGTTAATCAGCAAAGTTTCATTGTTGAAGTACCATCTTCAAGTTAAATCATAAAATATGCACATTCGAACATATATGTACTCATGGCTCATGTGTTATATGGTTGATGCAAGGGTGATATAATTGATTCAAGAGTGGTATAACATAAGATTAATTAGCAAGGTTTCCTTGTTGAAGTACCACCTACAAGTTAAATCATAAAATATGCACATTCGAACGTACATATGTGTAGTCATGACAACTCATGCACTCGAACGTATTCGTGCTTCAGGTATTATTTCTAGTCGCAATCTCTGTCATTCCCAGACTCCGGTCCTCTCACGAAGCGTGACGATATGATTCATTTATTCGATGGAAGGTCGAGATCCCATCGCTAGGAGCGTTCTATGCCTGAGAGTGTAACAGCAAAACGAGCAACAGCATAAGCTCCTCAATACAAGTCGCGCTTTATTTAATTACTCCACACATGCATAAACTATTTCCATCTTCTTGTTCCACTGACAATAGGTCATTGAGACCCAAACGACAAAATCAATCTATATTCTACCGAATCCTTTCAAACTATCAAAATCTCTCAAAGACCCACTATATCCAAACATAAATAGTTGCGTCCCATACGAGGATAGTGAGGTTAAAAGTCGGCAGCTAATGAAATTGTTGGCACGTCGGCTCGTTTACGCGAACAGGAACAGCAACGATGACGATGACAGAGAGGCCGGATATAAACATTTATTATTCACGGTGCGGCAACGACTAACGAGGTCGTGTGTAATACCAGCCGCTCCTCTCTCTCGATGCGTCCGCGTGTGTGCCAGGTACACCACGCGACCGTCCACATGTGCACGCCTCTAGAGTGCTTGTGACGTTAATAATTAAACGTCGTATTATCGCTGCATGCACACGTACCGGCCACCGCGTGTACAGCACGTACTTATTACACAATAATGTGCCGCACGATGCGCGCGCGCAGCGTAGGCCGTTTGTCCATAAGGGATCGTTGCTTATGGCTCTGCGACGCCTACTTGCCTTTCGCGCTGCGATTTTCGCGAGAGATGGCCTTCGATTCCCTGTTGTAGGGATTTCATCTTTCAGATGCTGCATTGGTTCATGGTAAATGCGAGGATTGGTCACTGCAAGGTTTGGAGTTATTGCAAGATTTGGAGTCAGTGCAAGGTTTGAGTCACTGCAAGGTTCACTGCAAGGCTTAGAGTCACTGTGTTTGAGACACAGCAAATCCTAGGAGGTTGAGCTCTCTATTTATGTTCAAATAGCAGTGACACTCGAGTAATCAAATTGTAGGATAATTACAAGCTTGGAGGTCCATGTCCACCTCTAACGTTTAAGGATTCCATCAGCCTCTATTTTCATAATTTAAGAGACAGAGCAAATCTCAGGTGGTTGAGCTCCGTATTTGTGGATGAATAGAAATGCCACTCGTTGACTAATCTCGTGAAGTAATTACAAGCTTGAAAGTCCATGTTCTCTCCAAATTTTAAGAATTATATCGTCGATCTTTATAACTTAAGAGACAGAGCAAATCTTACATGCTTGAGCTCTGTATTTGTGAATGAATGACACTGACTAATTTTGTGAAGTAATTACAAGCTTGAAAGTCCATGTCCTCTCCAAGTTTTAAGAATTATATCGTCGATCTTCAAAACTTAAGAAACAGAGCAAATCTTATATGTTTAAACTCTGAACAAAACTGACGCTAAACTCGTGGAATAACTCGAAAATCTAACTTAAAAGATATCAATGTCTATAATATAATATTTCCTTAATTCATATCGTAGTTAATAGATCGTTTGATGTCGCGGTTGCACAATGTGGTCGCGTGTGGCCGATGCATACGTTATCCATAATGCAAACATAACAGGTTCCCGATGACAGCATTCCATTTAAAACTGTCTCTCTCTTACCTGTCGATCGATTATTTATTTTCGCGTCCAATTAACTCTCATCCCGGGCACAAGCACGTGCCGTGGTATCAGAAGGAGGGGAAACGACGCATGATTTATATCCGGTCGTTATAAAAGCGAACCCTTGCGTGTCGGGTCAGAACCCTTCGTTTCACGCGCGAATTCCAACCAACGAGAGGTTCAGCAGAGGGTTGCCTCGGTGTCGCCCTCTAGATAGCCGATACACGCGTCACATCGCCGGCTGTTTAGGCACGCTTCGACGAGACACGCACCCTTCTTCTAATGCGTGGCAGGTGCTGCCACGGCTGTACGTTTAATTTATTGTTAATTGTGCAGCTGCCTTTACAAGACACTTTTCAGTCTCCCTCAAAACTCAGAAACTAGATATCAACTTTACGGTGAAGCATTTAGATCAAGTTGTATCGTGTTTATGACATTATGATTGAGTTTCAATGTTTGGTCAACATGTTCATATGTAGACAAGTAATTCAATGTTTGGTCAACATGCTCATATGTAGATAAGTAATTCAATGTTTGGTCAAAATGTTCATATGTAGACAAGTAATTAAATGTTTGGTCAAGATGTTCATATGTAGACAAGTAATTTATAGTTTGGTCAAGATGTTCATATGTGAACAAGTAATTTATAGTTTGGTCAAGATGTTCATATGTAGACAAGTAATTCAAAGTTTGATCAAGATGTTCATATGTAGACAAGTAATTCAAAGTTTGATCAAGATGTTCATATGTAGACAAGTAATTTAAAGTTTGATCAAGATGTTCATATGTAGACAAGTAGATCTGACCATATGAGTAAACATATGAGTCACATGTTACATTAAAATGATATGTATAATTGTTCATGACGTTAAGTTTGAATATAAAGTTTGACCAAGATGTCCAAATACAGACAAGTAGACTTGAACATTGTGGTAAACATATGAGTTACATGTTACATTAAAATGATATGTATAATTGTTCATGACATTAAGTTTGAATATGAAGTTTGACCAAGATGTCCAAATACAAACAACCAAACTTGAACATTGAGGTTAAAGTCATTTATTAAAAAAGATTTATTAAAATGATATATGAAGATGATGTCTGAAGATGATGTGTGAGGTTGATGTGTGAGGCTGATTGTTAGGTACGATTGTTAATAGTTAATAATAAGTAAGATTAAAAATAAGGCATAAAGTTCAGCAACCCCGTTCTGTTCCCAGGGCACCTTCTCGCTGATAGTGGAAGCTTATCACGACGCAGACAACACGACACACCACTTAGCCGGTAAGTAACCTCCCGCTTTTAAAACGCTCTTTCTATTAAGCCTTCCAAGACATGCGAGCGTGTATTAGCTATATCCGATGGCACGAGTACGTGCTAGCGCACGCGCTCTAAATAAAAACAGGAGAGGAAGTAGTCTCCCTGTAAATACGAGAAGATTTTTGGGCATGTGCGGTCCAGCTGTATCGGGTCGAGAAGGCACTTCCGGTGCACGACACTCACCAGAACTTCTGACTAAACTCAACTCTTCCTGTTTTCTAACTTTTCTATCAACGTTTTTTCTTTGCGGTGTATGATCGATAGCAGATCTTCCTGTTTCATTTGTATTAGTGATAGTTTCAGCTGTTGCGACCCGTTTTCGTACACGTGCACAAAGACTGGTGGTCGCGACGGAACACGAGGGAGAGAGATGCACGCGCTAGTGTTTCCTTCCTGTGTAACCGTAGCACCTAGCTTCCACCAGCATGTAACACGAAACCCTTCGTAGATATGGATGTGTGTCCTATGAGACAATGCTCGCTTGTTCAACAAATGTCCGACACCTTTGATGTTACTTCTTTCACTACCTTTCGATTACTCATAGTTTTACCCTTCATACTCTTTTGACTATTAAATTCATAAAGTAGTAACTTCACATCTTCCTAGTTGAAGAATTATTAAGTTTACATCTTCCAACTGAAGAGTTTTATTAACTTCACATCATCCCAGCTTCACATCTTCCTAACTTCACATCTTCCTAACTGAAGAGTTTTATTAACTTCACATCGTCCTAACTCCACATCATCCTAACTTCAGATCTTCCTAACTCCACATCGTTCTAACTCCACATCATCCTAACTTCACGTCTTCCTAACTCCACATCTTCCTAACTGCACATCATTCTAACTCCACATCATCCTATCTTCACATCTTCCTACCTGAAGAGTATTAACTTCTCATCATCCTAACTTGTCATCTTCCCAAACTTCTGACTCCATAAACTTGCAAAAAATATTTATTACAAGCCATGTTAATCTCTCATGTCAGTCTCTCACCTCTCTAAACAATCCACTTACCAAATCAGATATTAAACCATCTATTAACCCAAAACACTACCTATTACCCCAAAATTATCGTTCAGAAAGCACGACAGCTCCAGTCCAAAGTACCTTACACTACAGAATACTCTTCCAACTTTTTGTACTCGAATAAAATTCGCTCGAAGCGTAAAAGAACAGTTTCTTTCGCGGAAGTGATTAAAGCGAGGAACGATCAGGCTGTCGTCATCCACGCGCGGCATTCTCTCGTTAAGGCACCAGGAAATCGCGCATGCAAATAACTTATGACTTCCGTGTCCGGGGAAAGCTTCGGTCAAGAGGATCAAGAGTATCGCCGAAATAACGATGGTTCCAGAGGTACGACGAGTGTACCGCAGCGACACGCATGAGAGCGCCGCACGCCGGGACTTCCGGTCTCCGGTTCATTCTAATTGCTAGCCAGACGCGCAGGACCTCGGGAAATTAAGCTTGGTGTAGTAGTCGAAATTTTCATTCTTTGCTATAGGCAGTTTATTGTAGTTTATTGTAGGTTTTAGGTAAGACACGATGAGATGGGTTGTGTGATAGGACAGGAGAGAATAATTGGTACTATAGGTTTATTACTGTTAGGCTGTTTGTGGAGGAATTCTTCTTATTTTTATTTTTATTCATTTTTATTAATTCTTACATTTTGTTTGTTCTTATTAATTCTTACTTTTTATTCATTGTTATTAATTCTTACTTCTTAGTCATTTTTATTAATTCTTACTTTTTGTTCATTCTTATTAATTCTTACTTCTTATTAATTTTTATTAATTCTTACTTCTTATTAATTTTTATTAATTCTTACTTTTTATTAATTATTATTAATTCTTACTAATTCTTACTTCTTATTAATTCTTACTAATTCTTAGTTCTTATCAATTCTTACTAATTCTTACATCTTATTAATTCTTATTAACAATTTTATTTTAGTAAAATGTCTATGATATAGTAATACTTGCAGTTGAATAGTTGTACTTGATAAGGAGTTCGTTTTAATGTCCAACCAAAATAGTTTTATGGCTAAGGGTGTAGCGTGAAGGACTACCAATCTGTAGATCCACAGATCGAATCTCTTTTGTGAAAATCATTTTTTTTTTTTTTCAAAATTGCAACTGTTTTTTCCTCAGAAATTAAGTACATCATATATAATATTAATAATTGTATATTTCGTACGTTTAAAATATTTTTTTCTTTCAAAATTGCAACTGACTTACCTCATACATTAAACAGTATATACAAAGGAGACTCATTCACAATTTCTTTTAATACATTAATTTTAAGCAAGCATATTTTAAATGATTTTATAATATGATATTATGTAAAGACATAGGAAGTTTCAAATTCTAAAAAGTTGTATATAAAGACAACTTGATGTTTGGAAACACAACTTCATTTTTATAAAAACAATTTGATGTCTGTAAACACAACTTCATTTTTATAAAAACAACTCAAAGTCTGTAAACACAACTTCATTTTTATAAAAACAACTCAAAGTCTGTAAACACAACTTCATTTTTATAAAAACAATTTGATGTCTGTAAACACAACTTCCTTTTTATAAAAACAATTTGATGTCTGTAAAGACAACTTCATTTTTATAAAAACAACTCAATGTCTGAAAAGACAACTTCATTTTTATAAAAACAATTTGATGTCTGTAAAGACAACTTCATGTTTATAAAGACAACAGCAAACTAGCATTGAACATCAACTACATCAATGAAAGTGAATTGAGAACCCCTGTAAAATGTCCCCGACATAACGTTACTTAATCTCGATCAGTAAAAAGAAATCCAGTGTGTTCCGAAAGCACTAATTACCCCAAGAAGAGTCGAATCGAGCTTCCTTTGTTTCAAGTTCGCCGTGAACGGAATTCCTACCGGTATCCCACAGATGTACCTGTGCGCATCCGCGCTGAAAAGAGCTCCCATTAATACGCTCGTTTTGTCGGTCGTTGTGTTTGGACATATTCCGGTCTTTATCGGCGAAACACCGCTTTACATTGTGCCCATTCTCTGCCCGAGTACCCGTGTGTATCGCACCGTTCGGCCACAATATAATGCCCCCCCCCCCCCCCCCCCCCCTTCGACACTGGCTCCGGCTGAAACGAGCCCTTTATTGCCGTTCGCTGCTCGGATGCTGCTTCCTTTCTCAGGCCCACCTCCTCTTTCTCTCTTCCTCTTGCTTTTTCTCTCTTGTACCCCCTAACCGCACCTGAATTATCACCGAATTTTCTTGTGTACCATGCTTGTTTAGGACCAAGGATAACTACTTTTTTAAGCTTTCGAATTTTTGGGGTGGGAAGTTTTCATTTTTTGGGAGGGGTTGTTGAGGAGGTTTTTGGGGAGTTGGAGGAGATTTTAGTGGAGGAATTTGGGGAGGTTTTTGGAGAGGTTTTTGAAGAGGAATTTGGGGACTTTGGGGAGGTTTTTAGGGAGGTTTATAGGGAGTTCTTTAGGGTGGAATTTGAGATCTTTGGAGAGGTGTTTGGGGAGGTTTTTGAACAGATCTTTGAGGAGTTCTTTGCATAGGTGTTTGGGGAGGTTTTTGAAGAGGTCCTTGTAGAGTTCTTTGCAGAGGAGTTTGAGGAAATTTCTGAGTTCTTTGCAGAGGTGTTTGAGGAGATTTTTGTACAGATCTGTGCAGAGTTCTTTGCAAAAGTATCTGAGGAGATTCTTGAACAGATCTTTGCATAGTTCTTTGCAAAAGTATCTGAGAAGGTTTTTCAACAGATCTTTGCAGAGTTCTTTGCAGAGGTGTTTGGAACATTTTTGAAGAGGTCTTCAATCAAATCTTTGAAGAAGTATTTGAAACATTTTTAACAATATCTGTGAATAGGTGTTTGGTACATTTTTGAGCAGGTCTTTACCCAGGTCTTTAGGAAGGTACGTCTCGATCAAGTAATTCTAATTTGATCGATAAAGTCTTCTCACGCTCCACGTTTCTCAGAGCACCTCTTCAGGATAAGCTTGTCGCGTTTCGCGATAAGAGCGATTCGAGGTAACTGATAATTCCACGTTGCTTTCTCTGAATAACTCCTCCCTCTCTTACTTTGTTCAACGTATACTTCCTTTCAGAAAACCACCCCTTTGTGACTATCTATCAATTCATTCTGTAAACTGCACTCTTAAACTTCTTTATATTTAACTGCAAGTCTAAAACTTGTTCCTAAAGACAACTTGCTGTCTACAAACTAAACTTGAGGTTCATAAAGACAACTTGATGTCTACAAACTAAACTTGATGTTCATAAAGACAACTTGATGTCTACAAACTAAACTTGATGTCCATAAACATAACTTGATGTCTATAAATTAAACTTGATGTTCATAAAAACAACTTGATGTCTGCAAATTAAACTTGATGTCCATAAACATAACTCGATGTCTGCAAACTAAACTTGATGTTCATAAAGACAACTTGATGTCTACAAACTAAACTTGATGTCCATAAACATAACTTGATGTCTACAAATTAAACTTGATGTTCATAAAGACAACTTGATGTCTAGAAACTAAACTTGATCTCCATAAACATAACATGATGTCTGCAAACTAAACTTGATGTTCATAAAAACAACTTGATGTCTACAAACTAAATTTGATGTCCATAAACATAACTTGATGTCTGTAAACTAAACTTGATGTTCATAAAGACAACTTGATGTCTACAAACTAAACTTGATGTCCATAAAAACAACTTGATGTCCCTAAACACACCTTACTGTCCACAAAAACAACTTGAAATCCATAAAAACACCTTACTCTCCACAAAAACAACTTGAAATCCATAAAAACACCTTACTCTCCACAAACACAACTTGAAATCCATAAAAACACCTTACTCTCCACAAACACAACTTGAAATCCATAAAAACACCTTACAGTCCACAAAGACAACTCGCTATCCACAAAAACAACTTCCTATCCAAACCAACAACTTGATATCCCTAAAAACAACCTAAAATCCATAAAGACAACTTACTGTCTACAAAGACAACTAAATATCCATAAAGAGAATTGTTCATTAGAGTCGACAGTAAAAAAAAGAGGGTAAAACGCAACAACTTAACATCGAAGCGAACACCCCTTTATTTCCGGTCGGTGTGACGGACTAAGTGTCGTTGAAGGGTTTAACCGTCCGAGACAAGTCGTGATCCGGGTTAAGAGAGTTTTTTCCACGGATAGGAAGAGCGCAAACGGTGTGTAAGCAATGCATCTGGCTACCTGCCAGCTCGGGGCTATACTTCGACGGCCGCTCGTTTCTGAATGAACAATAGAAAATGTCTGGGCTATTCGCGCCGACGCCAACGTTGTTAATGAATACCTTGAATCAGACTGGCCTCGAGTTCACCGGTTTTACAGGTGCGTACACGCACGCTCTGGGCAATCAGCGGTGAAACAGACTTTCTGCTCAAAATTTAGTCAAGCTTTTATAGGTTTAGGTAGCAAACATTTAATATACGCATTTTAGTTTTACTTTTACTTTTTATATATTTATAGTTCATGTGTGATTAATTAGAATTTTTAATGCGCTTTGATTTTGAGGTTTGGATGCAATTTTTATTTGTGGAGTCAAGTGGTGCATTCGCAGTTCAAATATGACAAGCCTTATTACAATTTTTAGTACACTTTAATTTTGAGGTTTAGTTGCAATTATTATTTATGGAATCAAGTGATGCTCTCATAGTTCAGATACATCTAATCTCATTCCAATTTTCAATACGTTTTAATTTAAACATTGGATCCACTCATTATTTATGAAGTCAAGAGTAGAATACAAAATTAGTATAATACTCTAACTTCATTTATTAGTTTCAATAATATAACAAGAATTGAAGGTTCATCTAATGTCTTCATAAAATGGCAGACAGCCAATAATTCATAAAATAAATATGAAACCCTACAACATTTTCCTAGTGTCTCATAAATGTTATACTTTAGATAAAAGATTAGTTAATCTAACCAGTTTTTCCGAGGTTTCGTTAAAATTCATAATATCCAGGATCTGGTTCTCTACATCTGCCGTGGCGTGCGAACATCGGCGTTTTCAGAACTCGTAAGCAGCATCACCTGGGAAGATAGGCCCCGTAAACTGCCTCTCCCTCGACTCCCGTTTCGCCGACAGCGAAACGTAACTTCCCTTCTGGGAAGAGGAGAGGTCCTATCCTGTTTAAGTATCGTCAGGCACGCCATCGGCGAATCCTACGTTTCCTTTCTTCTTTTCTTTTTCGAGTTCTTTCTTTTCTTTTTTCGCAGTGGCGTACTTTTACTTCCAAACTTATACCAATGCGTTATTATACAAATTTTCGGTGGATTATGTTATTTTTGGGGCTAGATTTAGTCTTGCAAGGGTTAGGTTATGTTTTTCAAGGGTTAGGTTATGTCTTGCAAGGGTTAGGTTGGGTTTTGCAAGGGTTAGGTTATGTCTTGCAAGGTTTAGGTTAGGTTTTACATGGGCTGGGTTATTTTTTGTATAGGGTAGGTTATGTTCTGTATAGGTTAGGTCACGTTTTTTGTATGGGCTAGCTTATGTCTTCTATGCGTTAGGTGATGTTTTGCAAGGGTTAGGTTATGTCTTGCAAAGGTTAGGTTATGTTTTGTACGAGTTTGGTTATGTTTTACAAAGGTTATGTTATATCTTGCATAGATTAGGTTACGTTACACATATGGGTTAGATATGTCTCTTATGGGTTAGATTATGTCTTGCAAGGCTTAAGTTATGTCGTACATACGTTAGGTTAGGTTTTGCACAAGTTAGATTATGTTTTGCAAAGGTCACCTTATATTTTGCACATATGAGGTTACGTTACACATATGGTTTGTATTATGTTCTCCACGAGTTGTGTTAAATCTTGCACATATTAGGTTGTGTCTTATATGAGCTAGGTTATATTTTGCACAGGTTAGGTTATGTTTTACAAAGATCATTTTATATGTTACACATATGATGTCACGTTACACATATGGTTTGTATTATGTTCTCCACGAGTTGTGTTAAATCTTGCACATATTAGGTTGTGTCTTATATGAGCTAGGTTATATTTTGCACAGGTTAGGTTATGTTTTGCAATGATCATTTTATATCTTACACATATGAAGTTACGTTACACATATGAGTTAAATTATGTTGTATACGAGTCAGGTTAAATCTTGCACATGTTAGGTTATGTCTTATACAAGCTAGCTTATGTTTTGCACAAGTTAGGTTATGTTTTGTACAGGTCAGGTTATAATCCACACATATGAAGTTACATTACACATATGAATTAAATTATGTTGTACACGAGTCAGGTTAAATCTTGCACATGTTAGATTACCTCATCATTTAAAAATAAATAAAAGGTACGCTACTAATAGTTCCAAAACTAAACTGGTCCAAGTACCAGGCACCTGATTCCTAATCCGTCCGAACCATTACGATAATACGTTTAGTAGGAAGCCTGGCAGTTCCTCCGGCGCGAAAACAGGTAGTAGGATGAGAAGAAGGGAAGAAAGAACGCCTCTTTCCCAGAGCCACATCGTGGTATACGCTTACTCTCTTTGTGCCGGATGCGTGCCGCCGGCGGAGTAGCAATAGCGGACGAACGTCCGGTCTACTCTCTCTCTTTCTCTCTTTACGAGCCTCGCTCTGTCCTCCAGCCTCGGAGGCCGATGCACTTCGATCGCATCATTGGGCGCAGCGGTGCACCTCTTCGTTGCCCTACTGATGGACAAGCTTAATTACTTTCGTGCACCTTCGATTATATCGTCGATACCTAGTTTTTTTTATTCTACTTTTAAGTTTTGACTGTTTTACAATTTTAGTTATACGACTGATTTACTGTGGGCTATAGGGGTCATAGGGGCTATAGTGGGGTCATAGGAAATACTGGGGGCTGGTTTTGGACTTTTAGTGGAGGACGTAGGGCTGAAATACTGTGGGCTGGTTTTGGACTTTTAGGGGAGGATATAGAGCTGAAATCCTGTGGGCTGATTTGTATTTTTAGTGGAGGACGTAGGACTCTAATACTGTGTACTGATTTGTACACTCTTCTTCAGTATTAATAATCATGAACCTTGTTCTTTTAAAACCTTCATGTACTACCTTCATGTACCATCTTGATGTGCTACCTTCATATTCTACTTTCATGTACAACCTTGATATTTTGATATTTTAATATACTTGATGCTTTTACCTTGATGTACACCTTGATGTACTACCTTCATGTACAACCTTGATATTTTGATACTTCAATATACTTGATGCTTTTACCTTGATGTACACCTTGATGTTCTACCTTGATGTACTACCTTCATGTACAACCTTGATATTTTAATACTTTAATATACTTGATGCTTCTACCTTGATGTACTACCTTGCTGTACTGCCTTCATATAAAACCTTGATATTTTGATACTTCAATATACTTGATGTTCTACCTTGATGTACTACCTTCATATAAAACCTTGATATTTTGATACGTTAATATACTTGATGCTTCTACCTTGATGTACTTCCTTGATGTACTACCTTGCTGTACTATCTTCATATAAAACCTTGATATTTTGATACGTTAATATACTTGATGCTTCTATCTTGATGTACTACCTTGATGTTCTACCTTCATGTACAACCTTGATATTTTGATACTTCAATATACTTGCTGCTTTTACCTTGATATACTACCTTGATGTACAACCTTGATATTTTGATACGTTAACCCCTTGCTAAAGTAAACTAATCATCCACATCAACAATATTAAAACAAATAAAGAAAATTAAAATGTTGTATTTTATCTTTAGCAATCTCTGACTATATATATTATAGTTGAACCTAAACTTAAAGTTCAAGAGTATTACAAATCTTAACAGGATTTGACACATTTGAATTGTGAGTGCGTCAAAGTACAACAAGGGGTTAATATACTTGATATGCTTGTAAAATGTCTTTGGAAGGTTTAAACCAAAGTTACATGAGTATAAAGTTAGAATAGAGGATTGACAGAGTAATTTTGGTTGTGCAGAGAAAGTACTGATCACGAGGCTGACAACGCAGAAGTGGTTAGACGTGGGGCCAAATTGGACCGAGGACGAGTACAGAAGCGCGCACTCGAAGATGGTGTACGAGTACCGAGTGACCTGCGTGGCCCACTACTATGGGAAGGGCTGCGAGAACCTGTGCAGGCCGAGGGACGACAACTTCGGTCATTACAGCTGTAGTCCGACCGGTCAGCGAGTCTGCCTATCTGGATGGAAGGGCGACTACTGCAATACTCGTGAGTTTATTTTATCAAACTTCTCTTTGACTAAGTCGCTGAAAATTACACGTTCTTGCCAGTTTTCAAATTCTCAAAATAATAACAAATTCACAAATTGTTAAAAGAATGAAAGATTCACATATTCTCGAAACAATGAAAAATTCACAAATTCTGAAACGAATCAAAACTTCTCAATTTGTTAAAAGAATGAAAAATTCACAAATTATTAAAACAATGACAAATTCTCAATTTGTTAAAAGAATGAAAAATTCTCAATTTGTCAAAAGAATGAAAAATTCTCAAATTCTTGAAACAATGAAAAATTCTCAAATTGTCAAAAGAATGTAAAGGTTCAAAAATTGTCCAAAGAATGAAAATTTTGAAAATTGTCAAAAGAATGAAAAAATCGAAAATTTTGAAAAGAATGAAAATTTTGAAAATTTGAAAAAAAGTACCGGGGAGCCACTTTGTCTGAAGAACGTGTAATGCGTGCACTCCCACGCTCGTCCATCGCGACTGCACCGCGCGTGACATCCCTCCTTTTGTAGGAATTCCGTGTATGAAATTACAGAGATCCCATCCCTTGATCGTCTCGAGCGTAATTTATACTCTGTTCGCTGGTAACCAGAGAGCTGTCGAATTTAGGATCTTTTTTCTCTTCATGATACATTGTATGATTGTCCCTAAGATTTGTCTACATCGTTCATATGTAACGTCCTTCGATGTTCATACAAATTTATGTGATACACGTATATGTATCATGATAACGTTTGATATGATTAAGTAGTTCAAAGTGACTAAGATCTACTAGCTTGAAATTGCATTTGGGGAACAAAACAGTTAGAGAAGATAGAAATTCTATAATCTGTTTGGATGATTAGTGAAGTCGAGTAAAAACCTTCATATGTGTATGTAACACACATGTATGGAACACATGTTTGAAATGATTGAATAGTAAAAAGTGAGTGAGATCTACTAGCTTCAAATTGCATTTAGAGGAACAAAACAGGAAGAGAAGATAGAAATTCTATAATCTGTTTGGATGATTAGTGAAGTCTGCAAAAAACCTTCATATGTGCATGTAACACACATGTATGGAACACACGTTTGAGATGATTATGTAGTACAAAGTGATTAAGACCTACTAGCTTTAAATTGCATTTGGGAGAACAAAACAGTTAGAGAAGCTAGAAATTCTATAATTTGTTTGGATGATTAGTGAAGTCGATCAAAAGCCTTCATATGTGTACGTATGGAACACACGTTTGATTAAGTAGTTCAAAGTGAAGTGTGCTAGCATCGAACTTGAGTGAATGAAACACTGAAACTTTGCAACTCTGCAACTCCTAAAATCTGCAATGATTAAGTCCAAAGTGAAGTCCAGCATCAAACAATAATATTAGCTGAAAACCTCTAATCTGCCTGAAACTAAATCCAAAGTGAAGTCCTAAGTGAAGTCCTCCTAGCATCAAACTTGAGTGAATGAAACACTGAAACTTTGCAACTCTGCAACTCCTACAATCTGCAATGATTAAGTCCAAAGTGAAGTCTCCGCATCAAACAATAATAGTAACTGAAATTCTATAATCTGTCCTGAGACTAAGTCCTAAGTGAAGTCCTAAAATTTGAAAAATAAAGTCGCAAAGAACAGTAGCCACAATCCAGAAAAGACCATGATCCTCATAGCGTTATGTAAGCTGCAGGACGTTTAGAGTCGTAACGAAACTCTTGTAAGGAGAGGCCCGGTGCAGTGTCGGTGCAGCAGGGTCCGAGCGTGCAGCAGCTTCCCACGCTTGGCTCGTGTGCGAGAGAGTCAGTCTCTCTCTCGTCTGGTCCCGTCTGCGCTCCCTCTCTCGGCTGTTCCTGGGGAACGTTCGTCTGCATCCAGCATCCTCCTTGTCGCTCGTACCTGAGCGAAGGATTAATCCGCGTGTACGTGTGCACTCTTGCAACGTGAACGCTCTTCGTGTGTGGCTTTCTGTCTGACACTGTGTGTGTCGACTTGCAAGGCTCGTCTGTCTGCAGGTTACGACAACTCTTGTAGCTTTGCGTTGCTTAACTACGATTTTGAGGAACTTTTTATTCAAAGTAAAGCTTCTTTCAATTACTGCTTTTTTAAAGATCTGTTTCTTCAAAGTTCTGTTTCTTCAAAGTAGTTCTTCTTCAAGGTACTATATTTCTTCAAAGTACTGCTTCTTCAAGGTACTATATTTCTTCAAAGCACTGCTTCTTTAAAGTTCTGGAAAGTTTTAATGAAATTCATGTTGAAGTTTCATTTTGAAATTATAACACGTACACATGTGATGTACTCAAGGTTCATATGTGATTTTGAAATTATAACATGTTGTCCACATATGATGCTCAAAGTTCATATATGATTTTGCTGGAATTTTTAATGAGTTTCAAGTTGAAGTTTCATTTTGAAGTTGTAACATATTGTCCACATATGATACTCAAGGTTCATATGTGATTTTGAAATTATAACATATCCACATATGATGTACTCAAGGTACACATATGATTTTATTGGAATGTTTAATGAGTTTCAAGTTGAAGTTTCATTTTGAAATAATAACATGTGGTGCACATATGATGTTCAACGTTCATATGTGATTTTGAAATTATAACATATCCACATATGATGAACTCAAGGTACAGAAGAATCAATTCAATAAATTGTGTCATTTATAATAAGGTTCTTGTGGAACGGTTATTTGACCGGTTTGTGTAGTTTTAGTGTTAACTACCTGTATATAGAGAACTTGATTACAAAGAAGAATGCACTGCTCTTTCAGCTAACACCGAGTTAATTAAATACGTTAGCCTCACGCGAGTGAAACTTGTTAGAAATCTGATCATGAACTGCAATCTGCAGAAATTCGAGCTTCACGAAGTTCAATTCCTGAAACCTCTAAACATTCTCTTAAATCGGTGATCTTGAAGGCGTTGACCTTCCGAGGTCCCTTTTCTGACTCGCGGTTTGGTCAGGGTCCTCGGTCGTTGCACTCGTGCTCGGCCGACAAAGTTTCTCCGCGCATCGATTACTAATAGACTACTTACTCTTCATTTCGTGACATTCTACGGGATTCGGGGAATCGTGGTCGTTCGTGCGCTGTTTCGCGAACCGCGAACTCCTACTTCTGATATTTTTTCATTTCGATGCGGTTGAATATTTAGTTCTGAGTGGAATTTTGGGAAAATTAGTTATTTCAATGTTTAGAACATGGTGGTGCACTGTTTGAACCAGTCATTTCACTGAATTTTTTAATTCTAAGTAGAATTTGAAGACCAGAGTCTCACAAAATCTTTTCCTAATCTTCTGACCATAGTCTGACAGAATATTCTCGTACCATAGCCTGAGCATAGTCTCCAAAGAGTCGTAAGACTGTTCGAACCTGCATCCACACAAAATATTTCTAAGAACGCAAAAAGGTTCTTTCAAACTTTGTCATTCACGTCCCTCACAGCTGATCGAGAAACACAAAGCCACAACCTGCACGCAATAAACCCTGGAGATACCTGAGCCAACGATCGTTTCGAGGACGCACCCGTTACAATGTGCAGTAAAACGAGGGCAAAGTCGGTTCCCTTTAAATGTCCACCAGGGGCACTGTTCCCCCGACGAATTTCACGGCTCGTGCCCAACGTATCGATTTTTCCTGTAACCGTTTGCCTCACCTTTCGATGTTCTGCGTTTTCAGAGCTCTGCTCTCAATTTTTACTTTTGAGATACTTTGTCATATGGTTACCGTTTGGAGAGTTATTTCTTTTCGATGTTTAGCTTTTTCGATTTTAAATTTTCTTTGGAGGTACTTTTGTGTGATCATCATTTGTGGGAGTTATTTCATTTCGATGTTTAGCTTTTTCAATTTTAAATTTTCTTTGGAGGTACTCTTGTGTGATCATCATTTTTGGGAGTTATTTCATTTCTATATTCAGCTTTTTCAATTTTAATTTTTTTTTTGATGTATACTCAGTCAGATTTTTTATAAAGAAGTACTGCAATCTTTTATAGGAGTAATACAATCTTTAAAAGAAGTGATGTGATCATAGCTTTCCACCATTTTCAAAATACAGAAATTACAGCGCAAAGAGTTTCCACACGAGAACGTTTGCTGCAGAAAGTTTGCTCTGAAAGTCCTAAAAGTTAGCTGACCCATGCGTTCTAATCCGCATTTATAAAAAACCATCAATTGAAAACTAATTATGTCAACATAGACGATTATGTCGACATTTTTAATGAATTTCATGTTCAAGTCCCATTTTGAAATTATCACATGTACACATATGATATACTCAAGGTTCATATATGATTTTGCTGCAATTTTTAATGAATTACAAGTTGAAGTTTCATTTTAAAATTATAATATGTGGTGCACACATGATATACTCAAGGTTCATATATGATTTTGCTGCAATTTTTAATGAATTACAAGTTGAAGTTTCATTTTAAAATTATAACATATGATGCACATATGATGTACTTAAGGTTCATATATGATTTTGCTGCAATTTTTAATGAATTACAAGTTGAAGTTTCATTTTAAAATTATAACATATGATGCACATATGATGTACTCAAGGTTCATATATGATTTTGCTGCAATTTTTAATGAATTACAAGTTGAAGTTTCATTTTAAAATTATAACATATGATGCACACATGATATATCAAGGTTCATATATGATTTTGCTGCAATTTTTAATGAATTACAAGTTGAAGTTTCATTTTAAAATTATAACATATGATGCACATATGATGTACTCAAGGTTCATATATGATTTTGCTGCAATTTTTAACGAATTACAAGTTGAAGTTTCATTTTAAAATTATAACATATGATGCACATATGATGTACTCAAGGTTCATATATGATTTTGCTGCAATTTTTAATGAATTACAAGTTGAAGTTTCATTTTAAAATTATAACATATGATGCACATATGATATACTCAAGGTTCATATATGATTTTGCTGCAATTTTTAATGAGTTTCAATTTGAATCCCTTCGATTTTCCCTTCCAAAAATCCCCGTCAACAAAATAAAATAAACACCATCTGAAGCTAGTCGTAGTCGTGGTCCAACGACCAAGGGTTAATCACCCAGCAACAAAAAGCAGTCCAGTGCCAAGGTTCATCCTGCAGAAGGGTTACCGTCAGGGTTATAGGGTGGCAGTCGGACATTTTTCGGGGGTGCCAGTATTACAGGGGTTGCAGAGGCAGCTGCAACACGACGAGGCGAAAGAGGCCAGAGTGGGCCCCTGACAGCTGCACCAGAGGTCGGTGCTTTAACCAACAGCTGCTGCACCGGACTCCAGTTCACAGTCCGCTTCCATTTCAACCTCTCCCTTTCCTCTTCACGTACCTTCTTCGATAACCGCGTCGCATTTTTCCGTCTCCTTTATGGCACCCGTGTACCTGCCTTTTTCTTCGCAGGTAGATTTTCTTCACCAACGATATTTATTGAATTTGATAGCTGGTTAGTTGTTAGGTCAGCTAGTAATAGTTCTTAGCTGCTAGCAGTTAGATCTTTATGATTCAATTTCTAGTCTTATGAATTCTTTTGGAGTCTTACGGATTCAATTTTTATTTCATGGAGTCTGAGTGTGAATTTTGGAGACCTTGTTGATGAAAGTCTCACTGACAATTTTGTTTAATACACCAATTTTAAATGAGCATTTTTAACTGTTTCTATAATATGACATGTGGTGTATGAATATAGTGAAACAAACAGTAGTTGAAACTATAAATAATAACTTCAAAGGAATTTTTATTTCATGGAGTCTGAGTGTGAATTTTGAAAACCTTGTTGATGTAAGTCTCACTGACAATTTTCTTTAATACACTAATTTTAAATGAGCATTTTTAGCTCCTTCTATAATATAACACATGTGTATGAATATAATGAAACAAACAGTAGCTAAAACTATAAATGATAACCTCAAAGGAATTCATTTAACTTTCTAACTAATAAGTTTCAAAGTTGCTGTCTGCCAAGTGTGTTCATATAATAAGTAGTTAAAAAGTTAAGAACTTCATATACTTCATACAAAATGAATTGTACTGAAAGATACTCTCACATCATTTTTAATAATTTTGTTATAGCATGAAATTTTTGTTGTAGTAAAATAAACACTGTAAATATTTTTATAAACTAAATTGTCAAATTTAAAAATCTCTGAACACTCAAGTTTCTAATGTTAGGTTAGCTAAGTTAGGTGTGTTAGTTTGGTTAGGTATGTTAGACTGGTTAGGTATGTTAGACTGGTTAGGTATGTTAGACTGGTTAGGTATGTTCGACTGGTTAGGTATGTTCGACTGGTTAGGTATGTTAGGCTGGTTAGGTATGTTAGGTGGGTTAGGTATGTTAGACTGGTTAGGTATGTTAGACTGGTTAGGTATGTTAGACTGGTTAGGTATGTTAGACTGGTTAGGTATGTTAGACTGGTTAGGTATGTTAGACTGGTTAGGTATGTTAGACTGGTTAGGTATGTTAGACTGGTTAGGTATGTTCGACTGGTTAGGTATGTTAGGTGGGTTAGGTATGTTAGGTGGGTTAGGCATGTTAGATGGGTTAGGTATGTTAGGTATGCTAGTTCCATTTAGAATTAAAACCTTAATTTGCAGTGAAACCTCATCTTCAACCAGTGCGTCACAATGCGTCACGATATTCAAATTCCAAAAATAACCTAAGCAAGCATCAGCTTACGCAAACAATTCGACCGACAAGTTTAAACGTTCAGACGTAATCCCAGTTAGATAGAAGTTGTTTTTTGCCCGGGAATCCGTGCGATTCGTCCCGCGGGATCGTGGCTGGAACCCAGAGAGTCGTCCCTCTGGTTCTCCACTCTATAAATACCCTTCTCTCCTTAGCACGCCTCGAGAGAGAACCGCCGAGATCCGTGGGCCGTTGCGCTCGGTGCCAAGGTCACCCTCTTAGGGTTTTCACGCGACAGTAAATCGCGTCGTCCCGAAAATTACTACTCGCTAAACTGCCGAGGAATTAATACGAAAGCGGATTTTTCACCTTCGACCTCACGATTCAGGAAGGTGCGCACGGGTTTCAGGGTCGACTGCGTTCCTTTCTTCGAGACTGGGGCCCTTTCGTCCTTCTGCGTACAGTCTACGCTTGTTTGAGGCGCTTTCGGTGCTTCTACCTGGTGTTTTTATTCAAAGTAACGGGTTAGAGTTAGGTACGCTGAGAATTAGGTGCTTTGAGAATTCGGTGCTTTGGGAATTCGGTGCTTTGAGAATTCGGTGCTCTGAGAATTCGGTGCTTTGAGAAGTCGGTGCTTTGAAAATTCGATGCTTTGAGAATTCGGTGCTTTGAGAATTCGGTGCTCTGAGAATTCGGTGCTCTGAGAATTCGGTGCTTTGAGAATTCGGTGCTCTGAGAATTGGGTGCTTTGAGAATTCGGTGCTTTGAGAATTCGGTGCTTTGAGAATTCGGTGCTTTGAAAATTCGGTGCTTTGAAAATTCGGTGCTTTAAGAATTCGGTGCTTTAAGAATTCGGTGCTCTGAGAATTCGGTGCTTTGAAAATTCGGTGCTCTGAAAATTGGGTGCTTTGAGAATTCGGTGCTTTGAGAATTCGGTGCTCTGAGAATTGGGTGCTCTGAGAATTGGGTGCTTTGAGAATTCGGTGCTCTGAGAATTGGGTGCTCTGAAAATTGGGTGCTCTGAGAATTAGGTGCTCTGAAGACTCGGTGCTCTGAGAATTAGGTGCTTTGAGGATTAGGTACTTTGAAGATTAGATACTTTAAGGATTAAGTGACTTGATGATCAAGTACTTAAAGGACTAGGCACTTGGAGGTCTAGGTACATTAAGAACTATATACTTTAAGAACTAGACACATACTTTGAGGATTAGGTACTTCGAAGATTAGATACTTTGAGCATTAAGTAACTTGAGGATCAAGTAATTTGAGGACTAGGTACTTGTAGGTCTACGTACATTAAGAACTAAATACTTTGAGAACCATATACATACTTTGATGACTAGGTTCTGTAATATCTATGTACATTGAAAATAATATACTTCGAGTTCACTTTTTGATTACCATGTTTTTGATCATGATCAAATGATCTTTAACTCTACCATCAGACTATTTCCCTACCACATTCAACGTCAAAACCATAAAAAATACGTGTGAAGCAGCGTAAAGTATATCGCACAACCGAATTGGCCAATTAGTAGGGCGTTAGAGGTGCATTCGAGGCGATAAGATAGGGATCTTCACACGTGACACAATTTTATCAACCTTGTGGGACGCGACAGCGTAGTGGCGCGCGAGCGCACGTATCGTTGACTAGTCTACGTGCAGCTATGCAAGGAATCGTGCGGTCAGACTCCTTTCCCATCCAGGATTCCGGGAAAACAGGAACGATTCGTGGTATATATGACATAAATTTTAATTAGGCGACCGTGTTCGAGGTGTGAAACCATCTCATCTTCGTGTCTATAAATCGGATAACTCTCCCTTTGCAGTGTTGCTTCATACTCTTCTTTATTTTACGCACTCTAGTTAGCCTTTTGCTGTTTATGAGTCTCGTGTGATGCTCTCACTTTAATGATGCTTTAAGTTCAATTAGGATTTTGTTGGAAGTTTTAATGGGGTTCATGTTGGAGCTTCAAGTTGAAATTGTAACATGTACACATATGATGTACTCAAGGTTTGAATATGTTTTTAATGAAGCTTCTAATGAGTTTCAAGTTGAAGTTTCATTTTGAAATTATAACATGTTGTACACATATGATGCTCAAAGTTCATATATGATTTTGCTGGAAGTTTTAATGAGTCTCAAGTTGAAGTTTCATCTTGAAATTATAACATGTTGTACACATATGATGTTCATTGTTCATATGTGCTTTTGAAATTGTAACATGTACACATATGATGTACTCAAGTTTTGAATATGTTTTTAATGAAACTTTTAATGAATTTCAAGTTGAAGTTTCAAGCTGAAGTTTCAATATGAAATTCTAACATGTTCTTCACATATGATTCTCAAAGTTCATATATAATTTTGCTGGAATTTTTAGTGAGTTTCAAGTTGAAGGTTCATGTTGAAGTTACAAGTTGAAGTTTCATTTTGAAGTTTCATATTGAAGCTTCATGTTGAAGGTACAAGTTGAAGTTTCATTTTGAGGTTTTATGTTGAAGTTTCATTTTGAAGTTTCATGTTGAAGCTTCATGTTCAAGTTACAAATTGAAGTTTCATTTTGAAGTTTCATGTTGAAGCTTCATGTTGAAGTTACAAGTTGAAGTTTCATTTTGAAGCTTCATGTTGAAGTTACAAGTTGAAGTTTCATGTTGAAGTTTCATTTTGAAGTTACAAGTTGAAGTTGCATTTTGAAGTTTCATTTTGAAGCTTCATGTTGAAGTTTCATTTTGAAGTTTCGTGTTGAAGTTTCATGTTGAAGTTTCATGTTGAAGCTTCATGTTGAAATTACAAGTTGAAGCTTCATGTTGAAGTTTCATTTTGTAGCTTCAAGTTGAAGTTTCTCTCTAACCCAAGAATGAGACCAGTGAATTATCGAGTTGCCCGACTCCCCATAAGAGAGGAATGTATCGGATGCATCACTTCGTTCCGTGTGTGTGTATCCTACCCGGTCGTGCAGTCGTGAGGGACGCGATCGACCTCTTGCGGAGAGTTGCCTTAACCTTTCTGATTTTTTTCTTACTCGTTTCAGCCCGCTGCCTGCCCGGATGCGACGAGCAGCACGGACACTGCAATCGACCCGACGAATGCATGTGAGTATACGCATACACCTTTATATTCTTCTTCTGTCTCTCTCTTTTAACTAACTTCTTCTTCCTTCGCTGATATTACATTCCTGACTCGATACCTGCACGGTGTATCATACTCGCGCCGCATTAACAACGACTCCACAGATGAGTCGAACTCCGTTAATTTCTTCGTCGTTTCACGAAAATTCGATAACGATCGAAAATCTTCCGCGTTGCATATCCACATTTCCCGCGGCGAGTAAAAGTACGGAACGGAATCCAGCTTTCGCCTTTGCAAGTCGTTGAACCTTCTAAATCGAACCAGCGAAAAGAACTCTAGGGCCAAAGATCGAATTCCGCTATTCGAGAATCCCGACGCCTATAAATACGAAAAATCGCGGTAATGGAATTAGAAGCCGAGATTCGTCTTCATGGGACTCGAATCCGAGCGACTTAACCCGGAGCTTTGGAGTTAACTCGATCATCTAATTACTGCACGACCAGGGTTAATTGTCCCGTTAGCCGCAGCCATCGGTCCAAGCGATTCCCTCGCTCCGGTCCGCCATCTGCTGGAAAAAGACGCGATTTTCAAAAATAGTCGCGGGCACGCGTCCAGATTTCGCGTTTTAAATGTCCCAGACGACCCGGAATTTATACGTACCGCAAACAAACAAGCCTGGAATCTGCACCCATTTCTCTACGATCGAAGATGCATATTTTCGCAGATGAAGACACGTAACTTGCGTAGAAATAGGATCGCTAAATTACCGTGAGAGCTACTGATACGGAAGAATCGTCCATCTAAATTTCGGAGTGCGAGTACTTTCGAGTACAGGCAAATACCGGTACTCTTCGAAAGAGAATACTGTCCAGGACCTGTCCGGTGCCCAGAGACGACCGAGTACCGGTATTCGGCGGTATTTGGCGAAGATAGTCGCGTATGAATATCCACGCGGCACAGTTCGTCTCGTTCCACATCGTATCTCGTTCTAAGACTCTCCAGGTTGTCTTTATTCCTCTGTGGGCTCTCTCGATTACGCTCTCCGGTGTGTACATGGGATTTAATGGTATAGTCATGCGACGTCTACGGCCTCTCTCGCTCCACGGATATATAGCGAGCGTATATATAGACGGAGAGAGGCGGATGGGTATTAGTGGGCAGAGCAAGGCGCGCGCACACACAGAGGATCGTAACCTTTCCTTGACCCGCATACTGAACGGCTGTGCCGAGGCTCGAACCGTGGGAACACTACTCGACGACTCGTCTCCCCACTCTCCTTCGAATTCTACCTCCTCTGTCTCTCTTGGCTAAGGTTCTTCCTCTCGCCGGTTCTCCTTCTCCCTTTCGACCGGTCTGCTCTCTCCTCGTGTATGTGCGTGTATAATATCCTACATATGTATATACACACCTTTTTCTTCGCTTCCTTCTGTCTTCCTCGTGGACCCTCTTTGTCCTTCCTTGAACGACTGTAACCCCCGTAATGGCCGACCATATCCTCCTCGTTTCCCTCCCTACTGCTCCTTTCTACCTTTTATCCACCTTTGCGTATCCTCTCTGCCTTTCTTCTTCTCCCTTCTCGGAATTTTAGTACTCGCTCTCTTCATTTTCCGGATTCTTTTCATTTTTCGTACTTTTAACCCTTTGCACTATTTTGAGACTGACTTAGGACGCAATTCGACCGTAATCAATTTTAATCATATTTTTAATAAACTTCTAGTCCAATTATAATTTGCATAGTCCATTGCTTAATCGATTGACATTTCAAATTTTTTTATCTGTACAAGGTGTCGCGGTTACTGATTGATATTTCATATGTCACGAAAAAGTGCTTGTATGGAAATTGCAAGGTGAAAGAGACCCTATGTTTTGGCCGAAGCAAAATTTCTTTATTGTTATTAATATAAAAGATATGGTGGGTTTCGTTTTTTGAATGGAACTATATATCTTTCCCGATAGTGCTTTTCAACACGAATTCATTTCCATATACTTTTTCGTGACATCATCATGAAACATCAAGCTTACACTTGATATAAATATCAAGCTTACACTGTAACACTTCACCGCGAACACCCTATATATTGTAGCTGTAACTAGTTCTGACGCACCTGAAAAATAAGTCACAGTGCAAGCTCTTCGACATTCTACTCCAGTACAAAAGAATTGGAGGTCCCGTGATTTATGACATCTTCCTATAGTTTCTCCTTTTCAAAAAAAGCACCGACTTTCACCCATGGAAGATCGCTAACGACCGTCTTTTCTCTCTGTTGCAGATGCCACAACGGTTGGAAGGGAGCGTACTGCGACCAGTGCGTGAGATATCCCGGGTGCCTTCACGGTAGCTGCCAAAAACCCTGGGAGTGCCTGTGCGACGAAGGCTGGGGCGGGTTATTCTGCAACCAGGACCTGAACTACTGCACGAATCACAAGCCCTGCATGAACGGCGGCACCTGCTTTAACACCGGCCAGGGTTTGTACACCTGCTCGTGCGCGCCAGGCTTCACCGGCATTGACTGCCAGACTCCGCTTTTGGACTGTCACTCGAAACCCTGTCTGAACGGTGGTTCCTGCAACATGGAATCTTCCTACGGCAATTCTAGCGTCCCTAAAACGTCCGTGGACGCGTCATCCTCCAGACAACATCATCGCGCCGCTTATCGGTGCACCTGTCCGCCCGGTTGGCGCGGTCGCCACTGCGAGATCACCTCGAGATCCTGTCGAGATTCGCCCTGCCATCACGGAGCCACCTGCGAGGACGATTCTCTGCGCGGCTACGTGTGTCGTTGTCCTCCCGGTTACACCGGCAACGACTGCGAGTCCCACCTCTACGAGTGCTCCCCGAACCCGTGCGCGAACGGCGCCACCTGCACGGACATCGTGAACGGCTTCCGCTGCTCGTGTCCCGCGGGATTCACCGGGGAACGCTGCGAGACCAACATCGACGACTGCCAAGGAGATCCCTGTCTGAACGGCGGCACCTGCGTGGATCTAGTCAATCAGTTTCGTTGTCAGTGCGTGCCCGGTTACGTCGGTCGACTCTGCCAGGACAAGGTGGACTACTGTCTAGCGAAACCGTGCGCGAACGGTGGCCGGTGTATCTCCGGAACGAACGATTACCGATGCGCGTGCCGACCCGGCTTCACCGGGAAGGACTGTAGCGTGGACGTGGACGAGTGCCGCAGTGCACCGTGCAGGAACGGCGGGACCTGTCTCAACAGAGTGAACGGATTTCTCTGCGAGTGCCCGGAGGGTTGGCACGGTAACACTTGCGCGGAGGAGGCAGGAAGCGGCACGGCGATCTTACCCCCGGCAGCCTCCAACACCGTTGCGGTTCCAGCCGTGTTGCCCTCGGGTGCGAGCTATCTATCCGGAAATCTGTCGAAGCACGTGGCGTCCGCTGAACCCAGAGACGCGGGATTGACCACCGAGCACGTGGTCGTGATAGCGACCCTCTCGACCGCGGTACCGGCGTTTGTATTGGTCGCTGCAGTCGCCGTAATGTGCATGAAGAGACGACAGAAGCGGGAGCAGGCGAAGGCCGACGAGGAAGCCCGGTTACAGAACGAGAGAAACGCCGTGCATAGCAGTATGAGCAAGAGGAGCGGAGGAGTGATGGGAGGCGCCAGTGTCGCCTCGACCGGAGGCGGAGGAATCGGCACTGTGGGTCTTCTAGGAGGAGCAGGAAGCGGAATGATCAGCGGCGGAGGCGGCGGCAGCGTGTGCACCCTGGGCACCGGGGATGCTCACATGATCAAGAACACATGGACGGCGAACAAGAGCGTGAACAACGCCGCGTCCGCCAGACAGGACGACCTCGACTCCTCGTTTCAAACGGACGTCACGCTGGATAGCTCTTGCTCGGGTTACAAACCAGAACCGGTGCTGCAGGACGGTCGAACGCGGACAACGAAGCAACTGAACACGGAGGCGGCAGCGCACAGGGCGTCGCACCTCTTCCAGAAGGAGAAGGACTGCCTGGGTCTTGGTCTCGGCATAGGCGTCGGAGTCGGCGTCATGGAGAGTGCCAAGAGGTCGTCCGTGTTCGCGAGTAACGCGACGACGGACAGTTGTTGCGCGGCGGAGGCAGCGTTGCTGAAGAGGCCGACGACTATCACGGAGGGTGGCAGCGGTCCACCGGGCAGCGGCGGAGGCGCCACCGAGACCGGCTGTGGGGTCTACGTGATAGACGACCATTACAGGCACGACGCGTCGCTGGCCGCCACGCTCGCGACGGAAGTGTAGTTTCGTCTCCAAGAGCCAACTCTGGACTCTCTTGTTATATTCTTCCTCGAAGCTGTGTAACCCCCGCGACTCGTGTTTCTCTTTCGCGATTCACGCACACACCCTCCAGGCTCTCCGTTATGGGCCAGCGGGTGAACGGGCGTGCATGCGTGCGTTCTCTTCGCGATTCCTTTGTCTCTCCCTCCCGTTGCGCAGGACGTCGCGCGTGAGAACGTTCCACCGGACTTTGCTGCCGAGGAAGAAGTTGACGCGTTCCGCCGGACGATCGCGCGAATCCACGTCGACGGGACAAGAGGAACGCCTCTGTGTCCTGCGAGAACCTTTAACCAGACGAGACTTTCGCGAACAGCGCAAATGGAAAAATATATATATGTACGAAAATGCTGTGGAGGCGGACGGCGCATATCGTCGTCCCCGTTCTTAGGTATTAATATTATCATGTCCGAAGCAGAACTTTGTACAGAACTAATTTATTATTATTGTTATTTACTATTATTACTATCCGCTATTATTATTATTATTATTAATATTATTCTATCGTATATCATTATCATTGTTCCGATAATTCTTTCTACTATTTTTTTTTTTCTTTTCTCTATTTCGAATCGCGTGACTGAACTATTCTCTCTCCGTGGCTAAGAGAGATACTTACTTTTTCGCGCGTGTTACACGGCGTGCATGCATCGAGAGTAACGCGTGTCTGTCTGTCTGCGTGCGTGCTTGTGTTTCATATGTGTATATAGATATATATTATGTATGTGTCCTGTTCGCGAGCTGTGAGAGTAGCCGAGAGAGGAGAGCGTTTGTATGTACCGTGCGTATATAACGAGCGAGAAAGTTTACGACGAATTAGGATTCAAACGATGTCGCCCCTTCGTGAGATTCTTTTTCGGCCTTAACGTCTTTTTTTCCCGACGTAGATATCGGTTTATTTTATTTTATTTCTTTTTTTTTCGTCCTCGGCGACGTCGCGTACCTAAAACGGCTCTTTCGGATCACGAACAACGAACTCTGCCCGGCAATCAGGGATTCCCTTCTGGCAAGCCCGACTTGCCGGGCCCAAAATCCACGTTTTAGCCCCGAAAGGGACGAAAAGTCGACGTTCCTCGAATTTCGTCCTTATTCTCGATCCCAAAGAGCCTCCGCCGCGCTCGGAATGTCACTGAAATCAAAATTCACGCTCGAATCCCGCCATAACGCGAACATTCTCAACCGTGTTTTTTTTTCTTTGTAAAAAGTTCCTCGAACGAAAGCCCGGATCTCGAAATTTGCAACATGTTTTTTACGGATGGGCTTTCCTTCGTACGACTTTCCGAATGCCTTCGACGATACGGCGCATCAAACGATATGTATAAACAGGTAAATAAATGAATATATAAATATATATATAGATAGAAGAATATATATGAGAAATATATGTATACATATATGTATGTGTATGTATATGTATATGTAAAACGGCGTTTCGGGTTATTCCAGATTTTCGCGGACGAAGTTTGCGAGAAACTTTTGAAAATTGGAGTCTCGTTACGTTGCTTTGACGCTCCTCCGCCATTGTAAACTATGGAGGTTCACTGAGAGCGTCGACATCGAAAGCCTTCCATCTTGTTTTCGATCTTGAGTATAAGAATGTAGAGTATACTGGAGAAATTAGGTAAAGGGCAGTGTAACGAGAAATAATAATAAAAATGATAGTAAACTTTCTCGCAAGCTTCGTGCACGAAAGCGAACAAATGACGATTATGTGTTGTTATCGCACGGTTGATAATTAATTTATTTATATGGATGCTGCCGAAGAAACGGTAACTTTATTAACGATGTAACAATGAACATACACTGACACTAGCACACACACACTTACACGCGTACACACACTACGACGCTACTTGTCGAATGATCAATTAACGCCGGTGGTGATAATATATTGCTGATAGTGATGATCACGATAATAATGTAGAAACGTACGATGACGATGTAACGAATAAAGATTCGAATGATGTTCCTGTTAATAAATAATAATGATAATTAAATAAACGATTACGAGTCTACCAACACTAAGTCAGGTCAGTTTCTTTTTTTCCGGGGATAAATTTTCGTATGTGTAAGAAGACGTCTGGATCTAGATCGATTAAGTTAATCGATCCACCGGCGGTGGAATTAAATCACGTACGTATTGAAACGATTATATTATATGGAATAGAATGTGTAATAAAGCTGTTGTCATCCTTTTTGTACTTACATCTTTTTTCGATCGACGCGAGTTTTCACCTTCGATCACCGGAAATTTGTCTCTTCTCCTTCCTATAAATTATTTATTGCTTTTCGACGCCGGAAACGAATGTCCTCCGTTTCTTTATTAGTGAGATGTATCGATACGTTTGCCAAGAAATTAATATATGTGTAAAGATTCCTAACGACTTGTAAAGAAGAGATAATATGCATTATAAATATATAAATATAGAGGCGTATGTATGAGCGCCGGTCTGTGTATATTCGTAGCGGAAATATGTACAATTACGATTTTGCGATTATTATTACTATTTTTATTATCATTATTATTCATTATTTTATTATACTTATCGTCGACGTGTACATAGGAAATTGTCAATACGACATCGAATGATTAATATGATATTGATTAAAAACAAAATGAACGAATATATATGTGCTTTTTCATACCCTACCTTTAAACGGTTGCGACTAAAACACGTTCCAACAGTTACGCAATGCGAGCTGAATCCTTAAAGGAGAAGATGGCTTCCGTGCAGAAGATGGCGTTTATGCAGGACACGAGTATCCACGAACGTGGGAAGTGCGAAAGAGAAAGGTCCTGGAGGATCTTCTGGGAACGACTGATTGCTCTGATAACGATTCCACATCTTGCATTACAATTCTACTATCTTGCTTGAATAGAAACCGTTCTACGCTATACAATTCTACAGAACTGTAATCTATGGGAGAGTGATAACACGAATTTTCAATGTGCAAATCTTGTCAATATGGAAATCTTAAACTACATACAGTTTAATTTGGAATTGTAGCAATTATCAGACACTTGAAGTAGTTGATTAATTATTGTCAGTTGCAAGTATTTACTATTTTTCATAAATGAGGCAGTCGAGGCTCAAACAACAAAGTCAATCACTCATTATTTTTTGTGAAATATTGTTTGAAGGAAGAGAAGCTTTTATCGTGCTGTAATCTATGGAAGAGTGATAAGAGGAATTTTCGATATGGAAATCTTGTCGAAACTACACACAATTTAACTTTGAATTCTAGCAGTTATCAGACACTTAAAATACCTGATTTATTAATTTCGATATTTTTAGCCATCACTATTTGAGCCGTTCAGTGCACACATTGATTAACTCCACTTTTTGAAAAATCTTAAATTATAAATATAAAAAGTTATTACTATACCAAATGCTTTAACACTTAAATTTAAAATGTTTCAAAAAATGGAGTTAATTAATGTATGAACGGTTCATTTATCGCTAGTGACCACAGCAGAGGCCCAAAATCAATCCATAAATCTATCATTATTTATATCAATCTATAAATCTATCATCTCGATTAATTTTTGTCGCGAATTGTAGACTTATGACAATGTATTATAGTTTAACTATGAAACGAAGGTATTAGATATTCGACGCTTACAAGAACGTGAAAGTCGTCGAACATGGCCAACCCACGACTCATCGTGTCGTTATATACGCGCCGGTTATTACTGCAGCTTCGCAAACCCATTACGACTGCCGGTATTCTTCCTATACTTCCACCTTTCCCCTCTAGTTAATTAACATTTTTGCATTCGCATTTTTCAACCAGCTTTTTTTCCTTCCTTCGTTTTCCGCATCTCTACGCTTCTTGGGAACGCAGGAATATTTAAGCGTAGCTACTATTTTTTTACATTCTTTTAATTCTATCCCATTTATTCTCTGTATTTCATCTCATTTATTTAATATTTTTTTCTTTCAATTTCTTCATTGATTCTACATTTTTGTTCTTTATATTTTAATTCTCATTTGTTTGACACTTTTGTAATTTTAATTTCGACTCATTTATTCGACATTTTTGTTCTTGCAATTTAATCATTGATTCTACATTCTTGTTCTTTCAATTTTATCTCGTTTATTCAACATTTTTATTGTTTCATTTTATCTCATTTATTCGACATTTTTGTTCTTTTAATTTCATCATTGATTCAACTCTTTTGTTCTTACATTTTGATCTGATTGATTCAATACTTTTGTTCTTTCAATTTCATCTCATTTATTCAACATTTTTGTTCTTTCAATTTGATTGTCATTCATTCAACATGTGTGACTTCATAAGATAATAAAATAAGTATATAACACAAGTTTAGATTATATTAATCTTGTATAAAAAATAGGGAAATCAATATAATAAGATCTGCATGGGTAACTGTCTTTTGTTGTTCAATTGAAAAATAGTTTATGACAGAAGACAGCAAGAAGAGCTAGTTATATTAAATGTATTTAAAGTTTTCTTTAAAAAGTCCTCTTTAAAATGTGTTATATCATAGTTGAATTGTTTTAACACATACGAAGTTTTCATAAAAAAGTCACGTTTAAAATATGTTATACCACAGTTGAATTGTATTACTACATACGAAGTTTTCATAAAAAAGTCATGTTTAAAATATATTATACTACAGTTGAGTTGTATTAACTCATACAAAGTCTTCATAAAAGTGTCCTGTTTAAAATGTGTTACATCATAAGTAATTGAATTATCTTAACACATACAAAGTCTTCATAAAATATTAAGAGTTAAATCTTAAACATGTCCAAAATTAAAAAATAAATGAACAAATATTACTTCTTAATCTTCCTGAATCTCACCAAAGATTCTAAACCCTCCCAACTTTAATAAGTCCAACGAAAACTCTAGATTCCTGAAGTTCCTCAGAAATCTCCGTCGAACGTAATACGTAGCTATCGATCCGATTCGTAAGACGATAAAGCAAGAACACGCGAAGTTTTCACCGGGTATAACGCATCGCAGTAGTATCTCGAATCTAGGAAAGCCAACGGGGCGAAAGTGTTGAATGGTCGGAAAGGGGATCGGCCCGACGAAATCTGTCGCAATCGATCAGAGAGATAGGATTGAATACGGGCCGTCGCGATTCCGTTACGCTCCAACGACTCTGAAATCCGCGTCGATTCGACGTCTACGATGATCAAACGCGACGACACGAGAAATTTTCGTTCTCCACAAAAATTAATATGGAAATTAAAGATTTTCCTTGTGGAAAGAAACGTTGGCGAACATACACGAGACTTTCACTTGCCCTCCGGTTTCGTGTAGAGTTTACCACGTGAGACGTTAAGGATCTTCTTCCTTCTCCCTCTCCGCTCTATTTCTGATCCGCTTCTTCCTCGAACGTATCGTAAGTCGACCATGGCTCTCCGAGGACTTTTTTCTCCTCTCGTTAATTGACGCCTGGCGTTTACCACAGATAATGGAAAATTAAGAAGCGTTACGTTTCCCCTAGTTTCGGTTGACCTATTATATTATTCATCGATTAGCTTAATGTATTCTTAATTGTGCGGGTTCGTTATATTAACAAACTCGGGCGAGTAGTGATGGCTTTAAGAGCACTTAAATTTCTACCTCACACTTAATCTCACAATATCAACCCTCTGCACTCGTAGACCATTTTACTGTTTGCAGACAGCAACCTTAAAATATTAATTCAAACGTTACATGACTTCTTTTCAAGTTATTATTTCTTCTCGTAATAATTTCCACTGTTTATACATCACGTGTTTATTACTATTTACTGTTTGTAGACAACAATCTTAAAATATTAATTCAAACGTTAGATTACTTCTTTTGAACTTATTATTTCTTCCTGTAATAATTTCCACTGTTTATACATCACGTGTTTATTACTATTTACTGTTTGCAAGACAGCAGCTTTAAAATATTAATTCAAACGTTAGATTACTTCTTTTGAAGTTATTATTTCTTCCTGTAGTAATTTCCACTGTTTATACATCACGTGTTTATTACTATTTACTGTTTGCAGACAGCAACCTTAAAATATTAATTCAAACGTTAGATGACTTCTTTTCAAGTTATTATTTCTTCCTGTAATAATTTCCACTGTTTATACATCACGTGTTTATTACTATTTACTGTTTGCAAGACAGCAGCTTTAAAATATTAATTCAAACCTTAGATGACTTCTTTGGAACTTATTATTTCTTCCTGTAGTAATTTCCACTGTTTATACATCACGTGTTTATTACTATTTACTGTTTCCAGACAGCAACCTTAAAATATTAATTCAAACCTTAGATGACTTCTTTTGAACTTATTATTTCTTCCTGTAATAATTTTCACTGTTTATACATCACGTGTTTATTACTATTATAGAATTAATTAAATGATTCTCCTTTTAAATTATTGTATTAATTTACTTGCTCTTAGAGTACCTTATGCGTCATGAGTGCGTCACTTCATCTCTAGTGCGTCGCGAATGCGTCATGACTTCATCTCCAGTGCATCAAGAGTGCATCCTCCCCTAACCGAACATTGCCCTCCGTTATCTCTAAACGTTCCCCTATATTTTTAGAGCCGCCGAAACCATTCGCGACAACCGCGATTCGTCGTAAGCAATTTCGCTGTTTGAGGAACCCCGAGTAAATCTCTACGCGCCAAAAACATCAGCGACCGCTTCCGGTCGGTTCCAGGTACTCCTTCCAGGTGCACTGCGACGTTGCACCTCGGTGCACCGGGTCAAACAAGAGCATTCGGCGAGGAAAGAGGACAGCAAGGGGGATGCGCGGAGAGGAGGCTCCACGGGAAAAAAAATTAATTGGGCGGATGTAATCCGATCGATTCCCACGATTCGACTATGCGCCGCTTTTATACGCGATGTACGTACGAATCGATCCGGTCCATTATCGTCGATAACCGGTATACGTACTTGTGTCGGTTCTTTTCAGAAACGATTACTTCTTTTCGACGGACATCCGCAACTCTGCGCACGCTACTGTTACAGCACCGTGTTGCTCCAATTGTTTTTAATTAAAAATCGCGGTATCATACTTCGTTTGCAAGGATTCGTGTGATGGAAATGAGGGAAGTAGGAAAGATTTTTCGTGAAGGAATAAGGAAAACAAGATGACTGTGAATGAAGAAGATGGACGTGAACCAACAAGATGGCTGTAAAAAACAACAATTGTATTGTGAGTTGAAAAGCAATAAAATAGAAAAGAAGACATTTCATGAAATAGTAAAATAAACAAAATGGATGTGAATCAACAAGATGGCCGTAAAAAACAACAATTGTATTGTGAGTTGAAAAACAGAGAGGTAGGAAAGATTTTTTATGAAGTAATAAGGTAAACAAGATGGCTGTGAACCAACAAGATGGCTGTAAAAAACAATAATTGTATTGTGAGTTGAAAAGCAACAAAATAGAAAAGAAGACATTTCATGAAATAGTAAAATAAACAAAATGGCTTTGAATCAACAAGATGGCCGTAAAAAAACAACAATTGTATTGTTAATTAAAAAGCAAGAAATTAAGAAAGAAGACATTTCATGAAATACTAAAATAAACAAGATGGTCGTAAAAAACAAGGTGGCTGTAAAAAAACAAAAAAATTGTAGTGTAAGTTGAAAAGCAACAAAATAGAAAAGAAGATATTTCATGAAATACTAAAATAAACAAGATGGTCGTAAAAAACAAGATGGCCGTAAAAAACAAGAATTGTATTATGAATTAAAAAGCAACAAAATAGAAAAGAAGACATTTCATGAAATGAGCCGTTCAGTGCAAACATTGATTAACTCCATATTTTGAAAAATCTTAAATTATTATAAATATAAAAATTTATTAAGCTTTAACACTTAAATTTAAGATGTTTCAAAAAATAGAGTTAATCAATGTGTGCACTGAACGGCTCAAATAAACAAGATCGTCGTAAAAAGCAAGATGGACGTAAAAAAACAAGAATTGTATTGCGACTTGAAAAGCAACAAAATAGAAAAGAAGACATTGTAATAATAAAGTAAACAAGATGACCCTAAAAATACAAGATGGCCGCCAGGACTACGTTGATACGTTCGATGTCGCGAGCATTTCCTCACAGCAATAAATTTATCGCGTCGATTTTTGCAAGCGGAAATTCGCTCTGCCAGATAAGAGCTAATGCACCGTCGATATAACGCGCCTCGTTTCCCCATTTCTAAACGTTCGACCCTAATAACCGGCTCCCTTTATCGACAAAATTTTTGCCCCGAACCAAGGTGAATTAGAAGACTGCGAAAAGACCGGTTAAACGTTTGAATTGCACGAGATCGAGTTGATTAATGCAATTTGTAATATTGTTACGCGTAGAAGATAATTAGAGAGACGCACGTCCCTGTGAACTTCTTCGCCGCGTAATAAATACTAGTCCGCCGGCACGTCCCGCCAGGAATACTCACGTGGCGCCAATACGAGCTTCGCGAGCTTAATTATAGTCGCTTGATTAGAATGCACCGGCAGGAGAACCGCAGCAACGGTGGCTCGCGAGGTACAAGTGCAACGGTGCACCTTTCCTTTTGCGTTTATACCTCTCGCCTCGGTTCCCTTCGATGGCCTCGCTTTTTGCTAATCGACCGCACAATACGTATTCTACGATATTATACCTCAAATTCGAGCTCGTTAGGTTTTTAAGGTTCGTGCAAAATTTACTTTGTAATGTGAGGACTCTCCTTTTCAAATCTGGATTTCCTGAGTTCACTGACATAAAACGGTGCTAACGGACCCGGTACCAGACAACAATCGCTTCTTGCAGTAATTCATATCGTTGCACCGATATTATACTCATCGTTTCTGCGGAAAAATTCTCCAGTTACCAAGTAACTCAAAATCTCCAGTTACTCAAAATTGCTTGACTATTCAATGTGGACTGTCATCAGTCTCTAACTTTCCAAATACCCTAAACTTGCTACTAGGTCCACTGACACTATAAGAGAGTCCTAAGAGACCTACAACCTAGTCCTGAGAGACAGTGAACCCAGAATGTGGGAACCTAGTAGTCCTCTTTGCAAATAATATGGAGCCATCACTCTATCACGTCGTCACTCTATAAGTTTCCAAAAACCCTAAACTTGCTACTAGGTCCACTGACACTATAAAAGAGTCCTACTCTGGAATTCCATCGTACTTTAGAACCGAGTGAACCTAAAATATGAGAACATAAACCCTAAAGTGTCCCTCCAAATTTCCAAAAACCTTTATACCGCAAGTTCATTGACATAAAGCGGTAACGTAGAATCCTAGTTACGGTACTGTTTCTCCTCGCATAACAGCAGCATGTAAGAAATCTGTTATCTTCCAATCACCCGATTAAAGCATCGGCTACGTTCCACGCCGGTATCACAATCCGTCCGCGTTAATTTATAATGGGAAAACAAGAAACAAGTTTAATGTAAAGTAAATTTAAAGCTTAAATTTGTGAATTAACTAGCCATATCTGTAATAATTAGAGTTCCAGTGTGTCTTACCGAGTCGTGTTCGTTTGATGTAGCTACGAGGTAGTCAACGCGTTAAACACAATTATCACAATGAAGTTATGTATCTTTTGATTCGTTGTAGATTAGATGTTCCGTGTTAGACGGAAGATACTTTTCTTTTTTACAAGTTTAATGCTTCAGTTATATGAGACGATCTAATGTTTTATTTATGGTTCTTAATAAGCTTTGGAATGATTCTTTTTAATTATTCATCGCGGTTAACTGTTTTGGTACTTTATAGGTAAATGTTATATCTGTCGTTGGTTTACAGTACTTAGACTTCTGAGGACTAGTTACGTTAGTTTAAATATTCATTTATATTGGTGTTTCTTACGTTCTTTATTCTTATATTCTTCTTATATTCTTATATTCTTATATTCTTCTTATATTCTTATATTCTTTATCACTTTCTTAACATATTTATTAATGTATTTAACAAGTGCGTCATGGATGCGTCAATCATGCAGCAAATATGTTAGAGTGCGTCATGAGTACGTCACTGGTGTATCAGATGCATCAAGAGTGCGTCACGACGTCGTCTTACGTGTGTCAAGTGCGTCATGGGTGCGTCACGAGTTAATTTCAAGTGCGTCAGTAGTGTGTCAAGATTACAGCAAAAATCCAAGAGTGCGTCACGACTGTGCCATACCTTTATTTCTAGTATGTCAAGAGTGCGTCATGAGTGCGTCGTGAGTGCGTCATGGATGTGACAGATGTACCAAGAGTGCGTCACTGGTGCGTCACGAATTCGTCTCTAGTCCCCATGAGTGCGTCGCGACTTCATCTCAGTGCGTCACTACTTCATCTCAGTGCGTCAAGAGTGCGTCACGACTTCATCTCAGTGCGTCGAGAGTGCGTCACGATTTCATCTCAGTGCGTCGAGAGTGTATTGCGATTGCATCTCAGTGCGTCGAGAGTGCGTCACGACTCCAACTTGTGTGCGTCAAGAGTGCGTCACGACTTCATCTCAGTGCGTCGAGAGTGCATTGCGATTGCATCTCAGTGCGTCGAGAGTGCATTGCGATTGCATCTCAGTGCGTCAAGAGTGCGTCACGACTCCACCTTGTGTGCGTCAAGAGTGCGTCACGACTCCATCTTGCGTGCATCAAGAGTGCACCAGAAATCCAAGAGTGCGTCATGAGTGCGTCAGAGATGTCTTAAGAGTGCATCCTGAGTGCGTCATGACATCTCTACTGCGTCACGAATGCATCAAAAACGCAATAAGACTGCAACTTCAATCAAGAAGACTATCATTCAACACGTAAATATCAACGGTGACCTCCTAACCTCCGCTCCATCCCTCCCATAATCACTCAGTGTTGCCGACATCCCCAGAACCAGCAAATCCTAACGAGTTTATCAAGAAACGATAAAGTGACAAAGAGGGTGTCCAGTTCCGGCAACGATCCCTTTTTCGGACGATCCTGTTCGCCGCTCACTCGCTCTATTCCGCTCTGACATTTGGAGCTCTCCTGCCTTATACTCTTATACACACCTTCGCACGCAGGTATGCAGAGAGCACCGGCCTCCTACACCTTCTCCAGGAGAGCTGCATGCCCTCCCCTTTCGTGTCGTACGTTTAAGTGATCGAACCTTAACGGTCTACCGGCGCCGCGGTCGGCTTTACCTAGATTCTAAGCGTACAGGTACGGAGAAAGAGAGAAAAGGCTAGGGTCAACTCTCCGGGACCCGTTCTTTTCGTCGACAGGATGTGTGCGGTTGATATCCTTTGACCTCGCTGTTACAAGAATTTTCAAATCGATTTTCACCAATTTTTCTTCGTGACATTGACCTTGCAACTTTAAAATTTTACAACTTGACTTTGCAACAAATTTGTGAAGTTTACTGTTAGAAAATTGAAGCTACAAAATTTCTGGGAGTTGGTTTTCGTAAAAGTTGATGGTTTCTGTAATCTAGCATTCCGTTTTTGCGAGGTACTGTCACGGAGATTACTGTAAGAGGTCAAGTATAGCGGATGCCAGATTTTTCGCGGAGTATGCGTGTACGCGGGGCATGCAGGTGATATCCTTTGACCTTACCGGTACAGGCTCTAATGCGGGTTTCTAACTGTGTATTCCACACTGTCTCCATTACCTCACTTTTCATATCTTTATTCCTACCCATCGATTTTCAATTGTCTAACAATCGAGACAGAGAAAAATTAACCGTTACCGAGAAACCGTTCCACAATCAGTAGTAAAAGCAAGGAGCCAGATAGAGACGTATACAAGGTCTCTCCCTCGCAATCAATCAAACAGTCATTAAAACAGTAGAAACTGTACTGGAATGATTAGCAAACAAACTGCGCGTTGCTTCAATAAATTGAACAGCAATTAAGATAATTAACAAGTATCCTTATCTTAACACGCTTCGTTTGCCCGCTGAATCGATCTCCTTAAATGCTATCTTTATCTTTTTGCAAATTCGCGATTTTATACCTGAGGAATTGCAGAAATTATCTCTACAAACTTATAGGAAAATAAAGATACAAATGAATGTTACAGAGAAATGACAAGAAAAATTAATTTTAATGTTCAAGTTTGAATTCTTTTTCGACCGCCATATTGGTACACTGCACATTTCGTAATATAGTCATGATTATATTAAAAACTTAGAAGAAAAATCAGAGAAAGATATGGATGAATCACAAAGAAAATATATGAATAATATAAAGCAACAATTTATTATGAATTTAGTTGTGAATGTTTGGGTTTAAAAAATTCTTTTTCGACCGCCATATTGGTACCCGCGCATGCGCAGTTCGAAACAACCCTCTATTCAAATTTCTTAGGTATAAACACTTTAATTGTAAGTTTTAATATGTACAGTATACATTTTAATTGTAATATAATATTTCAAAATGTAAAATGTAATGTTTCGTAATATTTTATAATGTAAAATGTAATGTTTCATAATATTTTATAATGTAAAATGTAATGTTTCGTAACATTTTAAAATGTAAAACATAATGTATCGTAACATTTTAAAATGTAAAACCTAATGTTTCGTAAGATTTTAAAATATAAAATGTAATGTTTTCCAGTATATTCAAAGATTTTGTCGCCGGGAAAAATTTGTTGTGGAGGAGGAAATAAGGAGAATAAAATGATAGTAAAATAAGTAGAAAGAATCGAGCAACGAGGTATAGGATGCAGCAAGGTACAGCACGGTACGGCACGGTACGTTCACCAATGACCGAGTGGCACGGATCTTCTTCCATCCTTTCCTCTCTTCTCTCATCTCCTCGCCGTGCAAACACTCTCTGTACACACACGTGTGGGTATGTATGCACGTTTGAATATAGTGTGCGACCATGTGTACTTAGATCCACCGTAAACCTATCCCCCGTCGAATGCAACGCTTGAATATTTCCAGCGGCTCTCTTTGCCGGTATTAATAGTTCTTACTTTGAGCGTGATATCAGACTTCTTAACGAGCGTTTTCACAAGCGAGCCAGAAGTCATCGACGTTTTTATTCGATTTCGAACGCCTCCTGTATTTTCAAACTGTTTTTAGAAAACAATCGACTAAAAAATAAATGAAATTCTCTCAAGGTTTCTTACATAAACGAACTATTCGCGTCAGCTGCCACGAAACTTTTACTCCATTCTTCTGACGATGCTATCGACGTCCGCAAAACGAATACGAAGAAAGTGTCGACCGGTTGCAGAACCTCCGGACGGAAGGAGGAGCGCGATAAATAATCGGCACGAAAGAATTTGATAGGGGGACAAGTTGATTCGACGCGTGCTTCGCGGGGAGTCAGCCGCGGAAATCAAACGGAATTCCACTTGCATTGCGTTACGCCGCATTCTCCGCGATCGGAGGCTCTTTGTACTTTCTAATTACGAGTCGGTTTCTCGTTCGTCGTGAAGGTGCCACGTAACGGACGAGCCGGCTTGATAACACGGCCCGATGGTTTTTTCGTAACAGCTTGCTCGATTATTTCGGAACGCGAATTTCTCCTCGCGAATTTTTATTCGATCGACGGACTTACGTACTACTGCAAACTTAAAACACTATCCTTTTACAACTTTATTTTATAATAGCATACCTAACCTACCTAAATTATATAACTTAACACACCTAACTTACCTAACCAACCTAACTTACCTAACTTACTAACCAATCTAACTTATCTGACTTACCTAACCAACCTAACTTACCTAACTTGACCAACCTAACACACCTAACCTACCTAACTTAGCTAACTTAACACGCCTAACTTACCTAACCAACCTAACTTACCTAACTTACTAACCAATCTAACTTACCTAACTTACTAGCCAATCTAACTTACCTAACTTTCCTAACCAACCTAACTTACCTAACTTAACCGGTCTAACTTACCTAACCTAACACACCTAACCTACCTAACTTAGCTAACTTAACACACCTAACTTAAATAACCAACCTAACTTATCTGACTTTCCTAACCAACCTAACTTATCTAACTTACCCAGCCAACCTAACTTACCTAACTTAATCAGTCTAACTTACCTAACCTAACATTAGAAACTTGAGTGTTTAGAGATTTTTAAATTTGATAATTTAGTTTATAAAAATATTTACAGTGTTTATCTTACTACAACAAACATTTCATGCTATAACAAAATTATTAAAAATCATGTGAGGGTATCTTTCAGTAGAATTCATTTTGTATGAAGTATATGAAGTTCTGAACTCTTTGACTACTTACCATATGAACACATATGGTGCTACAAAAATTTTAATCATGACAGTGAAGAATCTTGCAATGTTTGTCTTATACACTTCATACCTTAACAAAATTATTGAAAATCATATGAGTCCAACAACAACTGCATCACAAGTGCGTTATGGTTGCGTTAAATATCAAAGAGTGCGTCAAGAGTGCGTCTTGGATGAGTCAGATGCAACAAGACTGCATCACGAGTGCGTCATGTCTACGTCAAATATCAAAGAGTGCGTCAAGAGTGCGTCATTACTTAATATCGATTGCGTCATGAGTGCGTCATGGATGAGTCAGAGATGCAAAACTGCATCACGAGTGCGTCATGGCTATATCAAATACCCAAGAGTGCGTCAAGAGTGCGTCATGGATGAGTCAGAGATGCAAGACTGCCTCACAAGTGCGTCCTGACTATGTCAAATACCCCAGAGTGCGTCAAGAGTGCGTCATGGATGAGTCAGAGATGCAAAACTGCATCACGAGTGCGTCCTGGCTATGTCAAATATCCAAGAGTGCGTCATGACTTCATATCGATTGCGTCACACGTGCGTCATGAAAATAGAAAAGCGCAATAACCCAGTGTTCCGTCTTCAGTGATGCTCTCTCGTGACCATGAACTTGTCAAATGATTTGCCCGTGGCATCAGAATTATATCCTCAATACAGTTTCCTGAATCACAAAGAGTCCCGGCGCGTGAAATTCATACCGAAGCTTTACTCGAGGTTTTATCAATTTTAAAAATGAGCAGGATAGTCCCGGGTTTGCACGATGATAGTAAAATGCTTAGAAAAATTAAACAGCCATAAAATTCTACGCATACCTCTGTCCTTGCGTCATAAACTCCACATCTTAAGCGTTAGCCGCAAAGCTTACCGGTATCATAATCAAAATTTTGCAAATGGTTGAATTTGTAAGGAGAAGTTTGCAATTAAAACCGTTCCCTCGGATTCCGATACGAAGAAGCTCGCCATTGCGTCGCGTGAAAGTTGTTCACCTCCTGTTCCTCCATCGGTTTCTTTCCTCGACGAAACACGAAGGAAGAAACACGGCTCCTCCGAGTCGCGATTTACCAATCGGCTGGTAGCCAAGTCGTCGAGCCTAACCTCTTCGGCTAACCCGTGACCACGTCATCCTTGTCCTAACCTAGTCACGTAAGCCATTCTTTATCTCGCTAGAGGAGAGACACGCGGAAATGCAAGATTCCTTATGGCTATGGTGTAGCTATGCGAGCGTTTCTTCGATTTTCAGCTCTGAGGTTAACCACTCCGGACATCGCTGGCTCTGCACTTTACGGCAATATACCTACAGGGACATCGGTTCGATAGTTATACGCGTTACAAGTTTTATAACGGTACAGGGGGCGACGATCTTCACCCGTGGATACAGTCTCACCAAAATTTCACTTTTCTTATTTAACACCTTGCACTATTTTGAGTCTGACGCACTCGTACATCGACCGTGATCAATTTTACTCAATTGTTTACTCAAACAATTTGGAGTTCAAGTCCAATTATAATTTGCATAGTCAACAATTGAATAATAACATTAGAATATTTTTGTCTATTTTAATATTATAGCTTAATTGGGCAGTTCTGACGCGCCTGACAAATTACTCATAGTGAATGGGGTTAATATTGAATCATGCAATATAAGTCCTTCGATGACTTTCGGTACGATGAAACGGTTGATTTATTAGAATCTTGACCTAGGATGTCGAAGACTCCAGGCAGAGCTATTAAGGTTCCAGCACGTTGCTCCCGCTTCCGGCGTTTAAATTCAGGACCGGTAGAAAAAAATAGCTCCGGGCCAGCTCACGCATTGCCAATTATTATATTAGTCTCCCGATCCAACTGTTCTTCGCCATTATCTCCTGAGAATCTTCGATACATCGAATCCTTGGAACCTCCGGAAACCCTCAACATATATGTAACTTCAAAAGAAAAATTCAGTAGAAAAATGACAATACACGTATTACTACACACATTCTTTCTCTTAACACTGAAACTACCAAATCCTCAAGTTTCTTATTATAAAGTACACATTTTGTTAAATAACATTGCTTGAAACCCTCCTTGATTTTCATCAAAATAAAGAATAAATGTACTAATATATGTTTCATCGTTTGAGTATTTATTTTTCAATTTCAAGTTAAGTACACATACGCCGATTGAACCACTGTCTTTCAGAAAGTAAAATTATGTTTGTTATAACAAGTGATTTGAAACTTGTAGCTCGAATTTTCGTCAAAATATTTTGCATAATTCGATATGTTTTTCAATCGTGTCGAAGGAAGAAATGACGTAGCCATAATCGGTGCATTCAGGAAGATCATATGCCGTGCGCCCGCGGCCTAATGATTAGGCTAATGGGAAATCCGGGTCTGCTCTCTCTGCTTTAGGGTCACGAAGTCAGTCAGGTGAATTCTTCTGTTTCGGACTCCGGATTACTTTGTTCCCGGCGGCCGTTTACCGGCTTTACCGGTTGATGTGACGTTTATGTGCCATTGTGACGGTCAGGATACATTAACCCCTCGGAACCGGGTATTAATCTTCGAAACTTGAATCGTAGAAAGTTCTACGATTTGTCAATTGACACGAAAAATGTCAATTTCTTGCATAATAGCTCGGGAAATAACTGGATAAATCGAAAGGAATTCCAGAAAACGCAGCACAATTCCCCGGGCATTTTTACCAGCCAGATACCATTATCGTTATTAACGTCGAAGGACACGCGTTTACGCATCGACGACCGCGGCAACGAATGGATTCGACGGCGTTCGTAACGCGATTAAGAAAACTACGTATCGATTGTCCCTGAATGAGAAGATCGGAGATCCATGAGGCGTAATCGACGCATTTTTTTGCAATTGCGAACGGTGATTGTAAACCGTTCAGTGGATGCGTTCTCTTTATGGCGAGCGTGATTTGCGCAGATATTTACGAGGACAAGTCCCTTGGTTCTCCGCGCATTCTATTATTTTCTGATCGTTCTCATAAAACTGATGACAGGTGAATTGCTCCTATGAGTATGACATCTCATAAATAATTCAGATTGGTTGAAATAATTACCGAAGAGTAATTTTGCTGGCGAAGAACATTTATTGATTAAAGAAATCTTAAATAGTGATCCACCAAATAATTTCCATCATTTTCTAACGCTTAAAGGCAATTGCTCGATTCCCTTCTTAGAAAAACTCCTTCGAATAACCCTTTGTACTCCTCAAGTTCTTTTGCCTACCCACTTCTTAATTTACAAAAAATATATCAAAGGGTTCCCAGTAAAATGTATTGCAACAGTGCGAAGTATGTGACAAACACATTTTTCGTTTATTATAAATGCTAAATAAATAAAAATATTTAACCGATTTATTTATTCGAATTACTTATAAGATCCAAGAGGAATGTGGTGTCGAACCACACATAGTGCAAAGGGTTAAAGAACGTTGCAGTCATCGAAAGTTTTAATACTTTCCGGTACTAACATTATAATTGCACCCCTAATCTAACGTGTCCAAGCTCCCACACTCAAATCTTCCTAAACTTCCTTCGAGCACGTGAAAACATTGTGTCACAAGTTTGCAAACTCGAGTGAAATTGCGGAGGTCTAGAAAATCTCTGTTGAAGCAGAATTGCACACGTTCGCCCACCTTGAAAACGAGAAGAAAGACACCGACGCGTCGCAGCATTCATTCTCTCCTACGAATTAATCCTATTATAGCGATAAGCCTCACCTTCCTCGGGCCACATCATTGGCCTCGACGTCGCGACGCCGTCGTCGTCGTCGATCCCACACTCTGCGAAGGCGAGTCATTTACGTAATGGAGGTTCCGTTTGTTTATGTAATCAGATCCCCTGAAACGGGCAATTTTGCAATGCCGTGTGTCGTTTGCTAGAAAAATCCCTTAATCCTTTCGCTAAGGTGATTCGCGACGGGCTTTGCTTTTTGCGACTCTGCGAGCCGTATCGCCGGATTTTATCTGAGTGCACTATTTTCATGGGGCTGGACTCTTGACGCACTCATGACGCAGTCTTACATTTCTGAGGCAGCCATGACGCACTTGTGACGCACTATAGTTGGAAGTCTGACGTAGTTATAATGTATTCATGACGCACTCGTGACGCACTCTTGTTGGCTTTCTGACGCAGCTATGACGCACTCGCGACGCACTATAGTTGGATTTCTGACGCAGTTATAACGTATTCATGACGCACTCGTGACGCACTCTTGTTGGATTTCTGACGCAGCTATGACGCACTCGCGACGCACTATAGTTGGATTTCTGACGCAGTTATAACGTATTCATGACGCACTCGTGACGCACTCTTGTTGGATTTCTGACGCAGCTGTGACGCACTCGCGACGCACTATAGTTGGAAGTCTGACGCAGTTATAACCTATTCATGACGCACTCGCGACGCACTCTTGTTGGATTTCTGACGCAGTTATGACGCACTCGTGACGCACTCTAGTTGGAAGTCTGACGTAGTTATAACGTATTCATGACGCACTCGTGACGCACTCTTGTTGGCTTTCTGACGCAGCTATGACGCACTCGCGACGCACTATAGTTGGATTTCTGACGCAGCCATAACGTATTCATGACGCACTCGTGACGCAATCGTGACACACTAGTTATGAAAGCGTGACGCACCCATGACGCACTCCTAACGCACTCGAGATGCACTGCAGATGCAGTTGGACGCATTAATAATTCTTGACACATCCCTGACGCACCCTTGACGCACTCTGACAGATTCAAGATGTGTCGAAATTTCCATATTCGACGAAATTGCTAGATTTCCATGTTCGACGATGTCCAACTTGCTAGATTTCCACATTCGTCCATCATGAAATCCCCAGCGAATCACCCTGTTACTATTATCAGTCCTCATCAGACTCGTCGATCCTCAAATTGCTAGATTTGCATATTTGATCCTCAAATCCCAGATTACAGCATCCTCAAATTGCAGAACCTCCACAAAGTCCTCCTCTTCCATGAAAATACAAGATCCTCCTCCTCCATGAAAATAAAAGATCCTCTTCCTTCACGAAAGTACAAGACTGTCTCCCTCCGTCCATGAAAATACAAGACTCTTCTTCCTCCATGAAAATACAAGATCCTCCTCCTCCATGAAAATACAAGATCCTCTTCCTTCACGAAAATACAAGACTGTCTTCCTCCGTCCATGAAAATACAAAGCTCCTCTTCCTCCATGAAAATACAAGGTCCTCCTCCTCCATGAAAATACAAGATCCTCTTCCTTCACGAAAATACAAGACTGTCTTCCTCCGTCCATGAAAATACAAAGTTCCTCTTCCTCCATGAAAATACAAGGTCCTCCTCCACCATGAAAATACAAGACCATCCTCTTCCTCCATAAAACTACAAGACTCCTCTTCCTCCATGAAAATACAGAACTATCCTCCTCTTTCACGAAAATACAAGACTCCTCTTCCTTCACGAAAATACAAGATCCTCTTCCTCAAGATCAGGAAAATCTGTGGAGATCAAAGTGCGGACATGAGGGTGTCTTCCCAAGAAGCCAGATTTGCTAGTGACTGTACCGAAAACGGTACCGGACACGGACACCGTATGCGGCAGGTGGATGACGCAAGCGGGATGACTCTACTCGTGGTTATCCCCTCCTGATGCCCAAGCTTCTGTCTCCCAGAGGGACTTTACAGCTGACACCTCGCATCTTTCTATCTTACAGGCTCCCTCATTTGCGCGACGTTCGTATACGCACGGCCAGACCTTTTATACTATGCAAATTGCTTCTCCCTTCGTGGATTTCGGAATTATCGCCTATCGTTTACTCGGCGCCATCTTGTTTTATGCGTAGATTATTTTGGTAGATACTAATCAAGTATGTATATTTATCTACTATTTATATGATACGTTTCAACTAGATCCTCGAATGTTCAAATAAAATAATATCTATACAATTATTCTTCACTGTTCTGCAATTATGATATTAAAAAACCTTGTGTTTCATTTGAAGTTCCTTCCTAGTTATTTCACGTTTTTAAATAAAGTCATTTAGTGTTTAAATTGTTAGTTGTGTTGATTAATATTAAATAGTTATCAATATTATATAATAAATCTATACACCCATCACCAACGTCTCACAAACGCACCTTCTCACCACATGAGAGTAAAGATGTAATAATGAATGGTATAAAATTGAGAAAAGCGATTGTCGTATACAGCACTTGGTCGATCATTCAGGCAGTCGATTACACGGTGGTGCATCAATTAATCGCACTCGGTTGCACCGTAGATGCGCCGGAGATGAGAGAAAGGTTTCTGTGTCGGGGCAAACTCAGCCTGTGGGCAACACGATCGTGTACATATTCGTAGTGTACTATTGAAATATCTTAACGCTTTGCATGATGCACCTACGCTTTCCTCCATGATACATCGCTCGATCTTCTCAAAATAAATTGTACGATTCATCTTGTTTTAGCCTACGATGGTTTAAGGATAACGATTCCATTGTGCGTTTAATGAAGGTAAATAAACGTTTGTACGGGGTGGTCCAGTGTGGAAATTCGAGGAAGAGCTTTTATAATTGGAGAACTTCTGAATCGATCGGTGAATAGAGCTCTGCGGTTAATAACGAGGAAGTTCACATAAATTTACGAGGTAGCAACCTACTTATCACCTGCTACGCTGGTGAAACGCTATCCTTTTAATATCGTTTTACACGCTGCACAATTATCGACGGCGATAGAGAACACATTGTACGGTGACGTGGTATGTTGGAAATAGAAGTTCGTTTGCAAACAGAAACAAAAGACATTTTTGTAACATTTGTACTTGAAGATATTTCAAGATGTACTTTGCAGTTGAACATATTTTTGAGGTTGACAAGCAAAGTCCTTTAACCTCTTGCACTATGACTTGTTTCTCAGGTGCGTCAGAACTGACTAATATAGCTACAATATTAAAACAGACGAAAAAACTTGAAATGTTATATCAATATGTTATTATTCAATTGTTAACTCTGCAAATTATAATTGCACTTGAACTCCAAATGGGAGTGTATTGAAAATTTGAGTGAAGTTGATCATGGCCGACATAAAAGTGCGTCACGAGTCAGACTCGTCAAAATAGTGCAAGGGGTTAATGGAAGTTGGGGCGCTTAAGAGTTGAATGAGTGCAAATTGGGGCGCTTAGGAGTTGGATGAGTGCAAATTGGGGCGTTTGAGAGGTGGATGAGTGGATGTTGGGACGTTTGCGAGTTGGATTGAGCGAATTTTGGGGCACTTGAGATTTGGATGAGTGGAAGTTGGGGCCCTTGGGAGTTGGATTGAGTGAAATTTGGGGCGCTGGGAAGTTGGATGAGCGCAAATTGGGGCGCTTGAGAGATGGATGAGTGGAAGTTGGGACGCTTGAGAGGTGGATGAGTGGATGTTGGGACGTTTGCGAGTTGGATTGAGTGGAAATTGGGGCGCTTGAGAGGTGGATGAGTGGAAGTTTGGGCGCTTGAGAGGTGGATGAGTGGATGTTGGGGCGCTTGGGAGTTGGATGAGTGGAAATTGGGGCGCTTGGGTGTTGGATTGAGTGGAAGTTGGGACGCTTGGGAGTTGGATTGAGTGAAATTTGGGGCGCTTGAGATTTGGATAAGTGGAAGTTGGAACGCTTGGGAGTTGGATTAAGTGCAAATTGAGGCGCTTGAAATTTGGATGAGTGGAAATTGGAGCACTTGAGATTTGAGAGCTCAGAAATTGGAGCACTTGGGATTTGGGAGCTTGGAAATTGAGACGCTTGAAATTTGGGACCTTAGAAATTGTGGTGCTTGAAATTTGGGACCTTAGAAATTGGAAGAGTACAGAATTTGCAAAACTAGAAACTTGTGATACCTCACAAACATTTTCGCGAACACCAGAGCCTAAAATAACTAAACTAATATGTAGCATAAACTAGTGTGAGAATTCTCTCCGAAGAAAGTGACCTAAGATCGCTTTCTTTTTTCCCCCACCGTTAATTAAATCCTCTCACAATACCGCTAAATGCTCCTCACTTTTACTAATGAACCTCAAATCTAATTTCCAAATCTCGATCTTACACCTGTGTCAAGGTATTATACCTCCATCCAATTACACATAAGATTCCTGTCGACGCGTCGATTAAGACAAACGATTCTCCTTTCGATTTCACCGTCTGTTTTGACGCGACAGCGGCGTGACGCGTGCTGATAATAACGTTTTAAAAAGATGACGCAGGAAACGTCTCCGGCGAAAGTTTTTCCTTTTGCTAGACAAAGGACGGGGCAATAATGGCAAAATACGGTGAGCACCGCCCCGTACGTTTCTGATCCGCATCTGCTCGGCTATTATTCGAAAATTACGCATTGCCGGAGAAATTTCATGGGGAGTAACGTCGTCGCGTCAGGGAAGCTCTTTTCACCGCTGACGGAACAATTGCCGTGTGTCTGCACAACCGGTTTAATTGTTTGCAATCTTAAATAATTACTCGATTAAAGTATCGGGTCTTCTCGTATGCTCTTCGTTCGCATTTATTTTCACTCGTGACGCACTCGAGATAAAGTCATGACGCACTAGAGATGAAGTCATGACGCACTCAGGACGCACTAGAGATGAAGTCATGACGCACTCAGGACGCACTAGAGATGAAGACGTGACGTACTCTTATTGCATCTCTGACGCACCTATGACGCACTCATGGTGCATCTATGACGCACCTATGACGCACTCGAGATTCTAGTCGTGATGTGTACATGACGCACCCATGACGCACTCGAGATTATAGTCGTGATGTGTCCATGACGCACTCGAGATTGTAGTCGTGACGCACCTATGACGCACTCGAGATTGCGCTCACGACGCACCGATGACGCACTAGAGATGAAACGGTTTCATACTCTTGATGCATCGTTGACGCACCCATGACGCACTCTTAATGAATTGCTCTCTCACCTATGACACACTCATGACGCACTCGTAACCTGAAATTTTACGAGAGTCTAATTAAACCTAAACTAACAATTTGTTATTTTGAATGTCTGCAAATGTAATTTGTCTAGATAATAAAATTCAGGGGAGTAGAAGAAGTTAAGTATGAGAAAATACGAATGGGAGTATTCGCGTTCTAGCAAGAGTCTGCGCGGCTGGAAATTAAGTGCACGCAACCTAGACCGTGTTCGAGCGGTAACGAAAGGAACGCGCACATCTGTTAACGCGCGAATTTCTACAATTAAGAGGTTAAAGCAGGGACGAACGCGTTTACGTCGTGTCAGAAGCGAAAGGATTTCACTGGATAAAACGAGCGGTCCGCAAAAGGAGGCTGGACGGTGCTTTATTGCCGGCTACCGCTCTCACGGTCGATAAAAACGGATTGACCGACAATGCGATGAATAATTGATTTCGCAGTTTCACTTTTTCGTGGATTGCGCAAGGAAGGGAATATAATTTAATTACTTATGGGTAATCTGTACTTTATCCGGCGCGGACTTTCACTTATTGGACGGATTTCGACAGCTTCGATTAATCCTTAAGATTTTGTGTGGCTCTGGAGAAACCTCTTGATGAGACACAAAGAGGGCTACAATCATTATTTAATAGATCTACATTTTTAAAGGTGATTGGTGTAAATGGCCATATAACGAGAAGACAGACATGAATCCTTAACCCTTTTAGTAATTAAACTGAATCAACCATTAGTTTACACATCAAAAGCATGAGAAATGCTTGTAACGTAACGTTGGTAGAAATATAAAAGTAAATATAAGAAGATTACACGCTTCTTCCATAAAAAACTGAATAATTCGTTAATCCTGGCGAGCAAATACACATGGACGCGTACAGAGGCAGTTAACCGGTTAAAGTATAAGCTTAACTCGATTAACACCCGTGGATTTCGTTTTAATCGTAAAATTAATTTACATTGTAAGCGTCGATCTATGAATGCGAAACATCGAATCTTCTCGTTGAGATTGCGTAAAAAGATAAGAAAATAATCATCGTCGAAGCGGCGATGAAAATATGTTTCCGCTCGCCAGCGGTTTCCACGAGTTCGCTTTCGCGCGGAAAACTCGTCTAGCAGCCGGTCACGGTTATTAAACGCGTTTCTTCTTTTTCAGTATATCGGAGGATATTCAAATCGATCCTCCTACGTGTCCAGTGTAGAGTTGCATTAACTCGCGAACGCGGACAAGGAAACCGGGATTAGAAAGCTGTTATTTTTAATACGGCGTTAAATCGAATATCGGCATTGTTTCCTTGATTCTTCATGGTCATTGGATTTCCACAGCTATGAAACCTGCAGGTTGCACGTTTTCCCGCGTTTTTCTGCCCACTAAAATGAAAAAACCAGACCGTGGGCTGATTTAAAAGGCGTAAAGACATGCTTTACTGCAGATATGGCGATTTCCGTCACGTTATTGTGTCAAGTACTCGCTAAAGTTACGCTTAATTTCTTAGCAACGATGTGCAAAATGCGGGTTATTTCGCGAAATAATTTTAGATTATTTTCTCAAGGATTCACGTTGGTAGTTTCGCTATATGGCTCTTTGAGTCACCTCGCGACGTTAGATCACTCTTTTCTCAAGGATTCACGTTCGTAGTTTCACTATATGGCCCTTCGAATTACCTCTCGATATTAAATAACATTCTCAAGGATTCATATTCGTAGTTTCACTATATGGCTCCTTGAATCACCTCTCGACGTTAGATCACATTCTCAAGGATTCATGTTCGTAGTTTCACTATACGACCCTTCGAATTACCTCTCGATATTAATGTAACTGACGCACCTTTGACGCACTCTTGATGTAACTGACGCACCTTTGACGTACTCTTGATGTATCTGACGCACCTTTGACGCACTCTTGATGTATCTGACGCACTTTGACGCACTCATAACACACTCAAGATGAAATAGTGACACACCTACGACGCATTTGAGATACAGTCATGACGCACCCTTGACGCACTCATGAGCACTAAAGATGAATTAATGACACACCCATGACGCACTCTTAATGCATCTGACACTCATGACGCACTCCAGACGCCTCCTAACGAAACTCTGACGCACCCATGACGCTCTCCTAACCCGAAAATTTATGAGTTTAACACTAAACCTCCCGACGTATAATATAAGCTTAATCTCACACGAAAAACGGAGTGAAAAAGTGAATGAACAAACGACAAAACATAAATTAGTACACACATTAATTTTTTATCTCAATGAAAATCAATACAGATATCAGAAGAATCAGTTTAACAAATTGTGTCATTTATAATGAGGATCTTGTGGAACGGTCCTTTGACCGGTTTGGTAGTTTTAGCGTTAAAGGAGATTTCTTTCCCTTAGGTATACTCTTAGGGAACGTACTGCATCCACACATTAATGGAATTACAGGACAACACACACGTAGTGAGGAGTAACGTTATCCCTGAGATACCTGGCTGACTTTATCGCCGCGATGCGTGACGAACGTTCGTTTACGTACGTATGTACGTACGTTCCGTAAGGAGCTTCACCAATTCTCTTCCTCTCTATATTCCCTCTTCCGTCGTCCACCAAACCTGGAATCGTACGAACCGCGTAAAAATATCAGCATATATCGGATGTGCTTGCTGAATCCTAAGTGACTCTTGTTAGCAAACGGGGCTCTCTTTCGACTTAGCGAACCAGTGGCGAATGTTAACAATGCTGCGATTCGGTGCTGGAAAGTGGGTAGATTTAGGAATTAGGAATTAGGGGATTTTGGGGATTTTGGGATTTTGGAGGAGTGGAAATTGAGAATTTGGGGATTTGGCAGAGTGGAAATTGGGGACTTTGGGATTTAGGAGAGTGGAAGTTGGCGCGCTTGAGATTTGAATGATTAGAAATTGAGGCGCTTGAGATTTGGTTGAGTAGAAATTGGGACGCTTGGAATTTGGATGATTGGAAATTAGGGGCGCTTGGAAATTGCGGCGCTTGAGTTTTGGATGCTTGGAACTTGGGGCGCTTGAGATTTGGAAGCTTGCAAATTTGGGGAGCGTGTAATTCGCAAAATTGGAAATTGGAGCGCTTGAGATTCGAAAGCTTGGAAATTTGGGGAGCGTGGAATTCGCAAAATTAGAAATTGAGGTGCTTGAAATTTGGACGCTTGGAAATTTGGGGAGCGTGTAATTCGCAAACTTAGAAATTGGGGCGCTTGAAATTCGAAAGCTTAGAAATTCAGGAGCGTGGAATTCGCAATATTAAAAATTGGGTGCCTGAAATTTGGGAAGCGTGGAATTCGCAAACTTAGAAATTAGAGCGCTTGAGATATGGAAGCTTAGAAATTTGGGGAGCGTGGAATTCGCAAACTTAGAAATTAGAGCGCTTGAGATATGGAAGCTTGAAAATTTGGGGTGCGTGGAATTCGCAAAATTAGAAATTGGGGCGCTTGAGATTCGAAAGCTTGGGAATTTGGGAGCGTGGAATTCGCAAAATTAGAAATTGGAGCGCTTGAGATTTGGACGCTTGGAAATTTGGGGAGCGTGTAATTCGCAAAATTAGAAATTGGAGCGCTTGAGATATGGAAGCTTTGAAATTTGAGGAACGTGGAATTCGCAAACTTAGAAATTAGAGCGCTTGAGATTCGAAGCTTGGAAATTTGGGGAGCGTGGAATTCGCAAAATTAGAAATTAGAGCACTTGAGACTTGGAAGCTTGGAAATTTGTTAAGCGTGGAATTCGCAAAAAATTAGAAATTGGGGCGCTTGAGTTTTGCAAGCTTGCAAATTGAGGAGCGTGGTATTCCCAAAATTAGAAATTGGGTGCCTGAAATTTGTTAAGCGTGGAATTCGCAAAATTAGAAATTGAAGCGCTTGAAATTCGAAAAATTGGAAACTGGAGTGCGCAAAATTTGGATGTTTGGAAATTTGAAACGTTCGGTAAATTTTTAAGGTCGCAGCACTTGTCCGTTCGAAACACGTCTAATAAATTGGACAAAATCCTCCTTGAAGAAGTTAACAACTCGTACGGGAGCCAACTCGAGCGTGCAGTGGTGCACGCTTCGTTTCGCTGAAATAATAACGAAGATCTTCGAGCCCCGGCACACCGTCACGGCGTAACCAAGAATTCCATGTTCCTTTTCCTTGTATTCCTACCGAAAATTATGAAAATCGTGTTCTACCAGCGTGCAGATGTTTTGCTCTTGTTTGCGCTTTCACGGCTATATAATTGTAATTAATTACCAACGGTATTTGCATCTTTTGTGCCCAAAGCACGGTGTAAAACAGAAGTCTAAGAAACAAGGTGGAAACAGTCGAAAAAATTCGTGGCGAGTGATGATCGTTTTTAAAAAGTTTCGCGAAAGTAGGATACAAGTACGTATATGTCCGATTTAATCGCTGGTTGAATTAGAGCTGAAACGCGTTGCGAATTATTTATCAGATTACATGGAAATTATCTGGAAACAGCGTTATTACATAAAATAATAGTAATTGAGAGTTCAAGCAGCGTTCCGTGTCATGAGTAGACTAATGTTCTTCCTTAATTCACAGACATATGTATATTTATTCCACTAATTTTTTTATGCAATATCTGCATATCTTTCTGAATATCATTTTACAAATTTATAATTCTTAATAATTAAACTTATGGATTTAGCAATTTTTAGTTGGTATTATCATTAATCGGGAAGGGAGAAAACTTTTATAGTCACGGTCGTGATGTACCTTCTATCGGTTATGTGTCATGTGTGGTTAAAAATAAACTCTACATTACCAACTGCTGTAATTAACAGATTTACTCTTCAATTATTTACCTGAAAAAATAAATTCATTTCAAAATTATTCTTCAGTCACAGAAGTTCATAAATTGTACCCAGAAAATTAATTAAAATATTATTTAAATATATATTATTGTATATACAGAGTAACGCTACTGCGCATGCGCGGTGCATATGCTGCTGCGCATGCGCAATGGTTTACGCGGGAGATCTTACTTTGCATACTTCTTTTACCTTTCTATATTCCTGATACCAGGAGCAGCCTTTGATTCCGTCCACTAGATGACGTCAGCTATACCTTTGTCTACCTAATTCAATTAATATTAACCTTTTTTCAATATAAGAATTGACAGAAGACTTGAAACTACTTCAGAAATTACCGCCAATAAACTCTACATTGTACGTATCAACTGCAAAAAGCAACAAATACAAATAGTCTCACCTGTCACTGCCAGATGGTTCTACCTGTATCTTCAATCTTTATAAAAGATTTCTATTTTTATACCTTTATCTATAATTAGCTTCTATGTTTCAAGTATCAAAAAATTAAGAAATGTATTCATTCAATGTCATAGATACTGGATATTTCTATTTTTGTACCTTTATCTATAATTAGCTTCTATGTTTCAAGTGTCCAAAAATTAAGAAATGTATTCATTCAATGTCATAGATATTAGATATTTCTATTTTTATACCTTTATCAGTAATTAGCTGTTATGTTTGAAGTATCCAAAAATTAAGAAATGAATTCATTCAATCTTACAGATTTAGATGAACATATCATTTTTAAAAACAATTCTTTTAATCTCACATACAAATTAATACATTTCAACCAGTCTGTTTTCATACAAGCACACATCTCGCAAGTATAAAATTGTTCTACATTAACTTACAAATGAAATTATAGGAACGAGCACTGAAGATTCTGAAAGGCACTTTGGCTAAGAAGAATTTAGCCGTACTTGTTAGCGCCACAGTCAAACGTAAACATAACACATAGCTGCCGAAATATCACTACAGTCCTTAAAATACATTCGCACCGCCGCCAAAATATATGAGAACAAAGACTTCCGTTATTAACATCGCTATTCTCGGACGGTACATTCGCGTTAACACATCGATAATTATTTTTCTCGTGTTCTCGCCACGAGTTACAAACGTTTCTCTTTTTCTGTTAAAATCAATTTATACATAAAAAGAATATTAGTTATAGACTACATTTTCAGACAACGCAAGGATTTTTCAGGTACTTGTGAGATAAATTGGAAAGAATTCTCCCTGAGATTGTTGGCAGCACCGTTAACGACCAAGTCGTCATCCTCGTCATCCCTGACATCGATTTCAGCATCCTCGAGATCGATATTAAAGTCTCGGTTACCCATTAACGTCGTGAGACACATATTTTGCTCTTTTATCCTCGAACGTACTAACAATTCCAATGTGAACAGATGTTCGTCATGCGCTTCTGGTAGATAACGGTGCATAAACTCAGCTAATCTGCACAGAAAATGAAACAAGTGAAAATATTATCGAGATATACATTTTACAGGCAGGAAAACCGGATTAAGATTTTTAAAGACCTATCTTTTTTCCTGAACCTTGGGCTTTTAAATATTGAGATCATTGGGACTTATAATTTTAGAACTGAGAATTTTTAATTTTAGAAAGTATGGTCCGCAATAAACTTGGCAATGGAAAACTACCGTGGTAGTCCCCTCGTTCAATTCATCTCAATATTTAATCTAGCCCTAGCTCGAGTAAAATGATTAAACGTAATGCGACATTCATGCTAACCGTAAAAGGTATTCAACGTTGTGACCGCTTGGTCCAGAACACTCAGAGATTTGTTTTGCTATATTATGCAGGGGCGCGTCGCCAAGCCAGTGTTCATTTTTGTTGGTAGCTATATAAAGGATCACAGGGAACTTTCTGTTTCCCCCGCGGCCGTAAAACGTTGTAATTGTAGTCATATATCCTCCTAAAGTGCATTCGCGATTTTCCAAATATGGCAGAGCTGCGCTATCCTGGACTTCAAACGCACGACCATAAACAATACCCTGTTGACAAAGAAAACACAGCTGTGATTTATTGCGAAATAAATGTTTGTCAATGACCAGTAAATGACGAAAATAATTACCTCAGTCTCTTCGACCAACGTAGCCACGCGTCCAGGCTGCAAGAAAAAGAAAATAAATCATTATTGATCGATGAACATTACGGAAACAATGAGAAGCTTAGTAACTGGTATGACGTAAATAAGTAGCACAAATACAGGACACAAAATTGTGTTCGAAAGATATCGGTTACTACAAGTTGTAACTGGTTTCGCATTAATCGAATACTGTAACGCGAAACCAGGAGAAATTCTGGTTTGTAAAAACGTAACGTGTTTAAATATTAATAATACTGATATAACGATACTACTTTCTTTCATTTCCTAATTTTTAGATTTTGTAACTTCCGGGCCCGCCATTTTTGTTATGGGACGCCATATCAGTTCCGGTTTGATGCTACTCGTGGGAACAATACAAAGTCTTATCTTATAACAGAATTTAATTAACGCGAACAATTGATAGAAAGCAATAAATTAAATCTGAAGCTGCGTTATATCAATTGGAGAAATTGGATCTATGGGTGAAACTCTATCCGATTTCCATTACTCTTAATAGAAACATCCGTAAGTACCCATTGACGCACACTTCCGTGACCATTACATTTTATTTAGAAAAGTTATTTTGCTCTTACGCACATCACTGAGGTAATCTTTATCGATAAAATGTCACAAGACTTTTTAGGTACATTTCATGAAAACATTTCTCTCATTTCGATACATTGTGACCACGAAGTGCCAAGTGGAATCTCATGTTTATAACGCAATAGTAGCTTGCCAAAACCTCGTAAAAGTATTCACGTGGCGAATTCATGAACGCAAAATTCAAAAATAAAAATAGAATTAAGTCGCACGAGGAGCTATACGTGGTCAACGGACTCTAAATGACGGAAATTAAAATTAGGATCAACTAGTAACAGGTACGATTTGAAAACGTAATAAATGTTCGGAAATGTAAATGTGTAGGAAACAAAAAAATGTAATTGAAGTCATCGACACATTTACGTCATTGCGACTTTACGTCATTGCAACATTAACACGTATTATTTACATTTTTTCAGAAGGTCACGTGCAAGTTGAGTGAAGAACGAAGTAATAAAAATCCGTTCGCAACTTACGTTTTCAAGGGTACCGCGATGGGTCGTGTTCCCTTGCCAAAACTTTCTGCTGAATCCCTTGATGTATCCTACGACGCTTCTTTTGTACTCGAAACCAGGATACCAGCACAAAGATCCGTATCCGAACACCCACAGGCCAGTGGTCTCGTTTCTGCTTTCCATTTTAACGTTCGAAAAACGTGACCGAATCGTTCCGAATACAAGCCTCTAATTCGACTTGATCTAGCTTTTATCCTCAAATCTAGGCATATCTTATTGGATTCCCAGCGCGTATCTTTTTATCTTCGATAAATGTTTTCTTTTTGTATTAAAACGATCTTGCAGAAACGGTGTACACTTTCCCCTTCCTACGCATTTGATATTTACTAATGTCTAAAGACACGCTTCAAATATTTGACGTTTGATATTCAAATGAGTGCATCCTCATGCGGATGTACGTAAACTGACACTCTAATATAAACAATTTCACAGTCAATGTGCTTTAGAATTATCGGGAAACTTTTTTCGTGTTTCTTTATCAAACGTTGCAGCGAAGAATGATCATCAATTTGGCAAGTGCGCGGCACGTGGCTTTAATGGTCTTTTCCCTCCAAACCGTCCAACACTGTAAAGCTCAACTAAGCTAAGAAACTCTTCTTCCGCTACAATATACTAATTTTCTTCCTCCCACTTTTGTTCCACAAATTTGCGAGTTTTGTTTTGCTATTCATCGTTGGACCACGTGTCTATTCTCTTTATATCTTCTATTTGGCGGTACTTCAATATCTTCGATGCCATTTTCCAGTTGACGTGTCGTATCTCAGTGTTTATCGTTATTTAGTTTCCCGTCAAGTTAATCTTTCGAAATTTCGTTTGATCCATGATCCATGGTTTCCTCGAAGAGTCATCAAAAGCTGGACGATGGTATCTCGTGATTTTTGTATATCCGTCGGTTTCTATGTATCGATACGACTTTTGTAAACGTTTCATTGAAATTGGGAAAATTATGGTACACCAAAGACATGAAGAAATTTTGAAAAAAAAAAGAAGTCGAATATGACAGACACACTGTACGGGAGCTTGACCGAGACTGCCGGCTGTCGGGCGTACACCTCTATTCATAAAAAGAGATGGATACAAAGCGATGAAGAAAGGAATAGGGAAAAGGTGGCAAACAGACAAGGAAGAACGATCGTACGAGGAGAGAGTGGGAGAACGGATGAGACGGATGATGAAACCAGAAGTGCGATTGACGTACACCACAAGTTGCATGTCCAAATTGTATAGACACTCTACACGCGTAGACAATTGTCGGTTACTTGAACATGATTAGATCTTAATTGCATAACAACCGTATTTCAAATGTTTTATTGCAAAATTGGCGAGAATCAAAAGAACGATTGAATATGAGACAAATTAATTTAGTGCAAAAATCTGATTATTGCACTGTTATTTACAACAAGATTAGTTTGCATATTAGTGAGCATAATAGATTTCAAAATTTAAACACTTGCAATTGTTCAAATTTACATATCCAATTTCAATTGAATTTTCACTCAAGAAAATTAACTTTGCATCAGATGGTAAGCTCTCTTTGTTACCACAGAGGTCGCTACTGGTATAAGACCATTTACTAACAAAACTAAATGAAAATTCCCTATAGTTTTAACACCATGTGATTTCCGAATCAGCTGATGTTTGAGATATCCGATTGTTGTTGACGGGCATTTGAATTTCCAAATTTTTGAACGATAAACTTCCAGCACAATTCTCACTGCTTTAACAAAGGTAAAAATCTAAAGAGTTACACAACTTGCACGTGGAAAGAACGCTAAATCATTATCAACAATGTTTTATTTACTTCATGTATCTCTTACTTAAATATATCCATAATCACTTTAAAACATGACCTGTTGCACGCTTTATTAAGTTCTTAAGGTAAATCATGCACAAGGATACACCGCCATCCTCACCAGACATGAATAATCAGGTGGAAGATGAAGATATGGTTTACATAGGTGATGTAGAAGAAGTAATAGATGCATATGATACAGGAGAAATTGAAGATGAAGATGCAATGGAAGAAGATGCCCCAGAGGAAGGAGATGCAATTTTTGTGTTTAATGGTCATAAACGAGGTTAATAATCTTCAAACTGTTAATTTAATTCAGATATTAGGCCAAAAACATAATTTTGTTATATAAAATTGCAGGTTCTGTCTTTTGCGGTTCTTTGTCCAAAAATGGAAAGTTGGCTGCTACAGGAGGAGAAGAGGATAAAGCTTATGTGTGGAATACATCGACTGGAGAAATTATTCTTGACTGTGTGGATCACAAAGATAGTATTATTTTTTCAGAATTTAATCATGATGAATCGTATTTGGCTACCGGAGATATGAGCGGTATGATACAAGTTTGGAGAATGTCTGACAAAGTCAGGGTTTGGAACTACAATATGGGAGATGCAACAGTTGGTTTACTATATATTTTTTATGTCTCTAATGTGATTATGAATATTAGTAAAGTATGTCATTACAGTGGATGAAGTGGCACGTGGCTGCAAATGTCTTGTTAGGAGGGTCTGTAGATGGAGAAGTCTATATGTGGAAAATACCTGATGGAGACTGTAAGGTCTTTCAAGGATTTGGATGTAGGGCAGAGACTGGTGCAATATTTCCAGATGGTAACTGTCTTTGAACTGTAGTTCTGAATCTTAAGTGTTGCAACTTGATTGAAATTGAATTTATTTGTGGTTTAGGTAAACGCATTGCGGTAGGTTATGAGGATGGAGTTATTAGAGTCATAGATTTAAAGTCTGGTTCTGTGCTATCATCTGTCTCCTCTGTAATGGGTCATACTTCCACTATAACTACAATTGATTGTCATTCAGACAACAATCTAATACTCTCTGCAGCTGTGGATGGAAAAACAATAATAAGCTCATCAAACACGGGCAAGGTAATAAAAATGAGTTTCTGTATCAACCAACATTAAAATAATGCAATTTTAAAATCACAGATTATTTCTGTTCTGCAAAGTCTTAATAATCGTGAACAAAATAACAGTACCAATAATGATCAAGAGGCTGGAAATAGTGAAGGAAATAATGATAGCAATTGGGTAGAAACAGCAGCTTTCTGTAAAGATTCTACATTTCAAGTTGCTGCAACTGGAACTGTTAATGGAGAAATTTTTATTTGGGATATCTCAAAACAAGTACTATCACTTTCTCTTTTCTATTTGAATACAACTATATTTCCAACCTTATATCAATGATTTTTACTGAAATTATATAGATACTTCGTCAAACAATAGAACAGGAAAGTGGTGTATCTAAAATCTTGTGGAAAGGAAATACCGCTATTCTGTTTTCAACAGGATTGGACGGTATTCTTAGGTGTTTCGATGGACGAAATGGACAGTGTATACGATCATTTAAAGGTCACACTGCAGATATTCTTGATCTATATATATCTGAGTAAGTAAAAATAATTGTGAAATTTCTGTTTGTAATATTATAACAAGTGTTTTTTTAGGAATGGAGAAAAAGCTTTGACAACATCTGACGATTCTACAGCTAGAATTTTTGATATTTCATCTCTACCTTAATGTAATCTATTATATAGCGAAAAATATACAATTTTTGTTATTGTTTGAAATATACATACATTTTATGAAAGTTGTTCATATACCATACTTTGTTTTCTCTTCTAATTAAAAACCAAGATTATTTACTTTTATGCGTTAACTTCACCCAATCTGTATCAAGAGAATATCTTTTACCTCTCCAATTAAAATGAGTTGGAGCATTTTCTTCACCATTTTCAAACTCGAATTGTGGGCTAAGTTCAATTGCAAGTTTTGATGCTACTAAACCAATTTTTCCTGCTCTCTGTGGTGCAGGATGATATATTCTACCTGAACGAATATTCATATATAATTTGTCTGGCTCAAACTTAACCTGTAATTATTCCTTTTCCTCATTAACAGTTAACTATAAAATAATACAAATACTGTTAAAGTTCAATATACCTTTAGTGTCTTTTCTACACGAGCATAAAATAGGGAATCAGTAACCTCGCCTGTTAAATCATTTTTTGTTGCAACAATTTTTGTAAAAACAAATGGCAAATCATCGCATCTGACATAATTAATTTCCCTTCCACAGCGAGACATATAAGGAAAATCCTCTGTATATTTGTTAGTAACATTTATGCCCAAGTTTTGGAAAAAGAAAATCAAAAACTTTGCATCTAAAACAACATTGCTTATGTGATGTGTGATGTATGTATAAAAGATTATTTCAAAATTTATGCAAACCTTTGAAACACGACGTAAAGTTTTTGAGACGAGAATCATCCAGGAACAACTATGGTATAGAAAGCATAGAAAATATAATTTCATAATCTTTAAAACTTCAACAAATCTGATCCAAAAAATAAATTATACCATGCCTTCATGATTTATATAATAAAAATATTCTCTAATTCCAGGTTTTGGCGACTGTCCTTGCACATAGTCTACGTAATGTCTGTTGAATATTTTCGGAAACAATGCTTTACTTTCATTTGCAAGTGTACGTGAACACAAAATTCTAAACATTTTTAATTTTAAAGTTACAATACGAAGATTGTAACCTCTGTCCTAAATGTTTACAAATACGTCATGAGACGTCATTATGTCATTCGTAACGTAATAAGTAAATCGTACGTAATAATACGGCGTTTGCCAACCGCTCTATTAATAAGTTACGATGCAGTTCCTGATAGCGAGTTTTTGAATATTATTTATTTTGATAAGCAACAGCGTCTGATACTTGCTACAGCGAAATTCAATTGACCGAGGAACTGGTGACATCTGGCGCGATCGATTGGAACGTGATCTCGATAGAAACAGAACTTCGATATTTCTCAACGTCACGTTGGTTCGCGCTACCCACGGACAGGCAGATTCAAGAAATGAGATACGACGAAGAGGTGGTACGAACGGTTTCTGAAAACGGACAGAAATTTCAAGGAAAGGATCGCCTTCAGGACCACAGCGCGGCAACATGCTGCCGCCCCGTTGAACAATCGTCTTTTTAATCAAGCAATAACACCAAGTAAAAATGTTACCCACGAATTCAAGCAAAAAAAAATTGTGCATCCGCAAGTTGAAATCTCAAATTGTTGTCGTTGCCAAATAAGTCGTGCACAACGCAATCCTGTGGTCCCGGAATATGGCTTCGTCCACGAAGAGATCATGGAAACTCCGTAAGCGATTTTCACTCCTATAGCATATAATTTATTTATTTAAAAATACGTCGGTGCACAGTGTGGATCCAGTAGATTCCGTTCTGGCGCTCTCTTCTTAGATATGAGTAAACAATTCCTGTTTACAAATGATCTCAATGGATATATTGTTCGTTTGCATTTTTTTATTATGGTCATAACCTTCGTTGAATAGCAAACACATTGTCTTTATGATGTCATTGAAAGTTAATACTATGTTCAGATCAATTAATAATTTACATTTTCCTTTTGCGCAGAGGATTTTGTTGCCCACTCGTCCAATGTCAATTGTCTAGCATTAGGCCACAAGTCTGGACGTGTTTTGGTTACTGGTGGTGATGACAAGAAGGTGAATCTATGGGCTGTTGGAAAGCAGAATTGTATTATGGTATATATTTATTCTCTCTGCTTGTTAAAATAATAATGCAAACACTTAATTTATTCTTCATATCATTGTAATATCTTCAGAGCCTGAGTGGTCATACCACACCGATAGAATGCGTAAGATTTGGACAAACAGAAGACTTAGTATGTGCTGGCTCACAGACAGGAGCATTAAAAATTTGGGACTTGGAACATGCCAAATTAGCTCGCACATTGACAGGACATAAAGCAGGTATACGATGCATGGATTTTCATCCTTATGGAGAATTGTTGGCATCAGGAAGTTTGGACACCGCTATTAAGCTTTGGGACATTAGGAGGAAAGGATGTATATTCACGTATAAGGGACATAATAGAATGGTGAACAGTTTGAAATTTAGTCCTGATGGTCAATGGATTGCTAGTGCAGGAGAGGAAGGAATGGTTAAGGTAATGATTACAGCCATGTGAGTTTAGTATTCTTTAAATCAATGGTTCTAATTATTTTTCTTTCCAATTAGTTATGGGATTTAAGAGCTGGCAGACAACTTAGGGAATTCTCAGAACACAGAGGACCAGCAACAACAGTAGAATTTCACCCACATGAATTCTTATTAGCTAGTGGCAGCGCAGACAGAACAGCTCATTTCTGGGATTTAGAATCATTTCAGCTTGTATCCTCTACAGAACAAAGCCACTCCTCTGCAATTAGGTGTCTCTATTTCAGTCAAGGTGGAGAATGTCTTTTTGCTGGTTGCCATGATGTGCTAAAAGTTTATGGCTGGGAACCAGGTAGAACGTTAGATTCTGTCCCAACTGGTTGGGGAAAAGTACAAGATATAGCTATAGCTCAGAACCAGCTGGTAAGGCTATATTTGTTAGTGGAAATCGAATGATAAATTAATATTAATGACCATCAACTTTCCAGATTGGTGCAAGTTTTCACACTGCAAATATTGTTTTGTACGTATGCGATTTGAAAAAAATTGCTCCGCTGGGAGGAGTTTCAGCATCCGATTCCCCATTTAGTCACGGGAATTCGCTAAGGAAAAGCTTCTCTAGAGAAAGACCACCGGGTTTAAAGAAACATACGTAAGTCTCACGATAAGTTCTACATTCAATACCATACTTTTCTTGTATATAATCGTTCTATTTTTCATATAGAGTAGATGTACGAACTATTGAAGAGGCAGACAAATCTGGAACTGACCCAGAGGATGAAGCAACTTACGCCGATATACCCAGTGTCACCGCATACGATGAAGTTTTTCAACCAAATAGAGCGCGTAAATATCACACTATTCTACTACTCCCCTTTATTGCAAGGTCTTTGTAACATACTTGTATCCTGGCTTGTTCTAACCCTTTACTATCTATCTCTAACCACAAGCCTAAAAATATAAATGCATCTAAAGTTGAATGTTGTGCTGTATGGTTTGTGAATGAGCATGCTGTGCACGATATGTTTCAGTGTCTCGCACTCCACCCCCAGAACCTGAGGCTTTCCAGGAGCCTCAAGAATTAGGTGAGTTCTTTCCGTCTTTTTCCTTCTACACCTGAATTGCATGGACTTCAATTTACAAATATCCGTACATAAAAGCCTGTTATACATTCTCTGTATATTCATTTTTCAGATCCCACACAACCACAGATATTGCAAAATCTTTCTACCTCAATGTCAAACATAAATATGATGGATTCAGAGGAAGTTCCGCCCATAGTATCGCCGTCGTCTCCGCCTCCACCTGCACCAACGTTATCGTTAACGAAACCCGTACCAGTACGTGTTCAACCAATAAAGTCATCGCCACCTGTTCAGAGGAACGCCATCACTTCGACGAGTCAGATAAAGGCGAATCTTCAAACGAACAACGGTCTTGCCCGAACGTCGAAGAATCTGGCGTCCATACCTCCTCTTAGACAGAGCATCACGCCCTTCCCCGGGAAGAAATCTGGTTCTAGTGACATGGGAACACTTCCACAACCTTTGGGTCCACAAAGATCTAATTCTACTTTGACACCGCGCGTGGCACCTATGACTGCTGTTCTTCCAGTGATGGACGATGGGAAGATAAAGAATAGAGCACCTAGCCCGGATTCTCCTAAGCACTACTTGAAAAGACAGAGTAGCTGCAGAGATGGGGAACAGGGCTACGAAAGCGATTATCCGGTACAGTAAGTATATTTCTTTTTGGGTAAAATATTTATTTTTACAAATGAATCAAATATTTCATAAATATTTATTTGAACTTCTTTTGCAGAATTAATAATATAAGACATAGTCCCTCTGACCCTGCACTGAACAGGCCAAACTCCGCGCAGTCCAGGTCTACGTCTCTCAACAGAAACTTTCCTACCTCAGCGCGCAACGCTACCACAGCCACCTTTGTCACAAAGAAATCAAACAAAGCTCAAGTGCCCCCGAATCCTAAGGTAGAAATCCGCACTCCTCAGCTGAGGCCAAACATCGAGACCACGGAGAAGGAAGAGTTCATCCCCATAAACACTGATAAACCTTTCGGTTTAGACGTCGAAGCTTTCCTACCGGTGAGTTATCACAATTTAAAAAATTATTAAAAATGTAACATATGAAAATAATTTTTAACAGAATCATTTTGCGAGTTCGGCGGGCCTGGGATACACTCCGATGGGAGTTCTGAACGAGATGTCTGAGGCTGAGGTACTCAACAGCATGATGAGAGGTCACGAGCCCATGATGACGATACTCACGAATCGCCATCGTTCCCTACAGATCATCTACTCTCTCTGGCACAATAAAGATCTCAAGGTAATTCCTCGTTTATTTTTAAAATAACGTGGGATCTAAAGAGTTGAACTTTCAGGCCGCGGTTCAATCAGCTGTCGCGATGAACGACCTCGCAGTCGTGGTGGATCTGTTGGGAATATTGACCTTAAAACCGTGAGTGAAACTGCTGTACAATACAATGATATTCCACTTTTACGTTCTCACTATTCTTTCACTTTTACAGAACAATGTGGAACCTGGATCTGTGTAACGCGTTGCTCGGTCCGATCGGGGACCTGCTTCAGAGTAAATACGAGATGTGAGTACTTGTTGTTCGATTTGAAAATACGATACACTCGCGGTGTAACGTTACGCGTGAAACACTACACGCTCCGTGAATCAGAGAAAATCGAGCCACCCCTTTGATGCGGAGGGGCGAGTTCTCGAATGCAAACAGGGCGTTTGAAGTGGGGTCGCGTCACTTCACGCGGCTCACGGTATGGGAATGGCCAATTTGACGAACGGGGAAACACGAGGCGAAGAGGATCGCAAGAAATGGGGTTCGCGAAATTAGCCAAGACAATGGAAGACAGTGGCAGATGCAAATTCGAGCCTCCTCGTACGTTTTGTCCCGAGTGCCACGCGCTCGCATATGGACCTCTTCTTTCTATGACAGCTGATGAATATTAATCACGCGTAGGAAGAATATGACGCTCTATCGATTCAGGAAAATCCGGTTTGCTCATGTATTCCACATTTCATTTAATCGTATGAATTTTTTACAAGGTGACAATCGTTCTCAGACAACATTGAACGACACGGTGCAATTAGCCGGTTGCAAGCTGTTGTGCTGTCACGACGAAGAAACGAGCATTTCCTTTCACGTGTGCATTTCTTCCTGCCCTATTCTTTCAATGACGCACGATGCGCATTATAAATAGTCCCATTAACGTTGCCTTGTGCAACCAACCGAAGTATTTCATAAGCTGTCTTTAAATTTTATGGAATTGCTCGCGATAACTTTGCCCGAACTTTCTGTATTAATTGAAAGAGATCTAATAATAGAACGTCAGTCGTCTGGAAAATTGCCGTTTCGTCACGTATTGCAATCATCGTCTGTCATTACTATTATTAGAAGCAAAAATACTGCGATTATTATCAAAATAAGAATTTGTTTAGAAACATCTCATCATCGAATTCTTCGATTAAAAATTTCGTAACTCTGATAATTTGATAGTGAAAGTATCACTCCACTTTCCACAAATTCAGCTAATTGCTCGAAACAAAAACGTACGCTCTGATGGCTAAGAAAGTGTATAACGATGAGGACTAATCAGAAAAAGCATTTCTCTAATTTAACGAATGAACGCTTAAAGCTTTCTTCGATCACGTTCGACTGATTAACGAGGCTTCAAAGTATGACCTCGAATCTACTCATCATCCAGGTCGATTACGGTACTTTCGAGTCACGGTTCGACAACCGGCGAAAGGGTGAATCCATCCAGCAAATTGCCGGCTAAATATACACATCTCGGGCGTAATGCAGAGCGTTTGCATACTGCCGTTTTCACGGTTCGTTCGTCATGGCCTTTCCTGGTCAGAGGACGTGAGAAAAAAAACTATATCGAATATGGAGGGTTTTCAGATTTACTCGATGGAAAAATCTTGATCGAAAATTTTAGGATTTTTATTCTCATATCTCTAAAAACAGGGTGTAGAACGTTACAGAACGTTCACACAACTGTGTTACTGTGGAACATTTACGAGGCGGCCCGTTCGAATCGGCGAGACGAATCGAACGGGAGCTCGCGCGAACCCTTTATCGTCGAAAGCGAGCGTGTCGAATGGCACGACCAAGCCTTTCGTGCCTTTCGTTATTTATTGGCGTCGTAATGGGCTAATAACACGTTTTGGAACAAACTAGCCGTGACACCGGTGGGTGTTCGTACTTTCTCTCATCGTGATTCATTGTCCACCGGTTTCTAACAATTTGTTACTGTTCTAGGTACATAACGGTGGGCTCCTCGGCGTTGAGGCTTATCCTGAGAAACTTTGCGTCGGTCATCAAGTCCAATGTGGAGGCGCCTCTTCATACCATTGGCGTTGATGTTTCACGAGAGGAACGGTAACTTCAATGTTACAAAATTTGTACTTAAACTAGATTGACAAACTAGAAGGACAAACTAGAATGACAAACTAAAAGGACAAACTAAAAGGACAGACTAAAATGACAAACTAAAAGGACAAACTAAAAGGACAAACTAAAATGACAAACTAAAATGACAAACTGAAAGAACAAACTAAAATGACAAACTAAAAGGACAAACTAAAAGGACAAACTAAAAGGACAAACTAAAATGACAAACTAAAAGAACAAACTAAAATGACAAATTAAAAGGATAAACTAAAATGACAAACTAAAAGGACAAACTAAAATGACAAACTAAAAGGACAAACTAAAATGCCAAACTAGAATAACAAACTAAAATAACAAACTAGAATAACAAACTAAAATGACAAATCTAGAATAACAAACTAAAATGGCAAACTAGAATAACAAACTAAAATGCCAAACTAGAATAACAAACTAAAATAACAAACTAGAATAACAAACTAAAATAACAAACTAGAATGAAAAACTAAAATGACAAACTAAAAGGACAAACTAGAATAACAAACTAAAATGACAAACTAGAATAACAAACTAAAATAACAAACTAAAATCCCAAACTAGAATAACAAACTAAAATCCCAAACTAGAATAACAAACTAAAATGCCAAACTAGAATAACAAACTAAAATACCAAACTAGAATACCAAACCAAAATACCAAACTAGAATACCAAACCAAAATACCAAACTAGAATACCAAACCAAAATACCAAACTAGAATACCAAACCAAAATACCAAACTAGAATACCAAACCAAAATACCAAACTAGAATACCAAACCAAAATGCCAAACTAGAATAACAAACTAAAATCCCAAACTAGAATACCAAACCAAAATTCCAAACTAGAATACCAAACCAAAATACCAAACTAGAATAACAAACTAAAATAGCAACCTAGAATAAAATTAATAAAAAAATAAATTTGCAGCTACCACAAGTGTCTCTCCTGCTACGAGAAGCTGTGCACAATCCGGAGCATCCTGCTGAAGAAGCAGTCAACGACAGGCAAACTAGGAGCCTCGTTCCGAGAGCTGGCCGTCCTCATACGAAGCCTCGAGTGACCACGGCTGAAGCGTTTGGAGAATAGGACCACCAGGCTGGTCGTTACCTGACAAAAATTCGAGCACGATGGAAGTGGATGGCCGTCGACCATGAAGGAACGTGCTTTCGAACTGCTTCATCCCGTTGGACACAGTGGACGTCGAGGATGGCTTCTTCCTTCTTCCCTCGTCTCGTTTCGTCCGCTGCTCTACAACCGTCGGCATAAAAAGCGTGGAACGAAAGTCGCCTGATGAACGGAGTTTTAGGAGTTGATTAAATCCGGAGTCGTTCGGCCATCGTGTGGTTTTAATTGTACATATATACATATAACGCCTTCATTGTTGAAGCGCTTGTACTCCTAAACGAACTATTTCATGGACTCAGACCTGTTCCCGAAGGAACAAAGAAAAGTTTCGTCGAGCCAGGCACAGTAAATATTGTAAAGTATCGTACATATAATATATTGCGCTATATTATATACACTTAGATGTGCACTGTTGCTCAAAAGTCTTGGATGTTCATTTACGAATGCTTGTGATAACGAGGAACAAAATTAGATTTAAAGTTTTTCCACAAAAACAATCTTCATGGAAATTTGCACGTTTAAATTCGCACGGTCTGCCAAGAAGTTTGAGTGGTAGCGTACTCAATCAAGTACGACGAAATTTTTCTTAAAAATTTCTCGCGTTCGCGGGAAAGAAAACCGATGTTTTTCGACGGCCTTCTTGCCAATCCCGTAATCATAACACGGCGATGACGAAGCGTGTTAATTAAGAAGTATTAGATAGTAATACATTTTTGCTAGACTTATTACGGAAAGATGAGAAATAACAAATTGTATTTTTGCAACAGCCATTTGCGTCCGTTCATTAATAAAAAAGAAAGGAAAAAAAGAGGTATCGCGTAGCTTTGCCCTTGATATGCACGAGAGAAGACTGGTTTTTTGGATCATTGGAGTTAAATTAATTTCTTAGTTCAATGTAGAACATTAATGGACACATATCTGTTAATTTTAAGCATTTGTCGCTTTTTCCATTCGCGACAATATTACCAGAGTCATTACTGTTCTACATTGAAAAAGTTGTAAACCTCTTTTTTGTGTAAACTTTGTTCCAGTGACAATTTTTCGGGATCAGGCTGCCGTTGTCTTCGAATTTGCGTTCATGAAGGGGTGCATTTAATCGTTCGACAATATCAAGTATTTTTCGAAACAGTATTTTAAAATTGACACTAAAATTAATCCCTTGAAAATTTTTAAACTGTACGATCCTGTAATTTTACGAATTTTATCAAGTCTGTTTTTATATCAAGTAAAACTTCTACAGCCAAATCAGAGAATATTTTTTGTAGCTCCACGAATCCTGACACTTCGAAGATCCCGCTGAATTCTCGATGGAACTTGATTTTAATTTTGATGGTACAAAACGGATATGGCCTGAAGATTATATTTTCGAAGAGTCGTCGATAGTGAACGCGTTCTGAAAGGAAAAATTAAGAACGAGGAGACTCGTCGGTTCCGTCCAACTTATTTTTATAAGGGAGAGAAAGTGCGAGAGAGCCGAGAGTGAGTGTGAACGGTGTCTCAAAAGTTGTAGATTCTTCATAAAAAAAACGAGTCGAGGATACTCTGAGTGTCCCACAATTTTCGATACATTTTCTCCTTTCGTGTACGTCCATTTTGAAGTATCCTGTACAATATTCCTTGTCCACTTTTGCGACACGTTAGCTGCGGAAGACTTTTATACCGTTCTTTTACATATCATTGTGAATGAGGTGTTAAATTTTTTACTGCGTTCAAGTTTAATGTATAATTGGGAGGTTTCTTTCTGAAAACATAATTGCAATTACGGTGTATACGGAAGTATGAGTCTAAAGTATGTTTAAGATGTGATAATTTGCAGCTAAGGTGTTGAACCGAGACAACGATCCATTTTCCCGCGATCGATCTGTACATACGCCTTCATTGTCTAAGCCTTTGCACTTAACGAACAAATATTACGAGCTGTCTGCGCTCAATTAATTGTAACACGTAGCGCTTACGACCGTAGAGTAACTGCGACTTTCGTGGATCCGCTAATTTATTTTCCGTTAAGCGAGAACACAAACGATCCACAGATTTCGTTTTTGATCGTGCCAGTTTATCATAGATTTTTTAAACCAGCGTCGGAATATAATGTTTATATCTTCCATATTGGTAAATATTCTGGCGCGGTGACACAATTTTCGACTAACGATAGAATACACTAACGCCTATTAACCGTCGGCTAGAACGTTCTAGTTTTCTACGTTAATGTAAATAAGGATAAGAATATTTTCTATATATAATCGTACTATTTCTCGTACTATTTGCGATCGCACCAGTGCAAAGGCCTGAGAACGAGCCAGGGACGAATTTCCTTTATTTTATTTCGATTTTTATTCCGACTGAAAAACGACTGTCTTGTAAGCTTAAAGCTGAGAAGATTAGACAAATTAGTGTTTTGTTTTTAAGATGCGTCTGTCAATGTCCCTCGTGCACCGTTGTTAAAATTTCACAAATGTTTTAGTTTGACGGTGCAGAAGGGTGAGGAGTGCACAGGAGTGTCCTGTTTATCGAGCTTCTCCGACTGCCTTAATTTCGTTCCCGTTCTCGTTCGAACTAATCGATCCTAGTTTAAGGAATCAGCCACTGAGGAAATAATAATTCTATTACAAAATTTTACTCGACGTTTATTTTACCTCTCCTTCAAATTATATTTAGGTTTAATTCCATTCGTTTAAGATTTTCGACGTTCGATTTTGATTCTGCCAGAACTGTCGTAGTAATTTTATTAGAAATGAGTGCATTTATTACTTCAAAATATATTTCAGTTTTATTCGATTAATTTGGTTGATAATAGTTTAAGAATTCAGAATGAGATTTTCGTTTATTTTTTCTACGCAGTGTTTCGACGTTCGATTTTAATTTTTTCTGCTACAATTGACATAATAATTTTATTACAAAGTTTGAGTGCATTTATTTCTCTTCCTTCTTCAAAATATATTTCAGTTTAATTCGATTAATTCGTTTAATTCTAGTTTAAGAATTCAGAATAAGATTTTCGTTTATTTTTTTCAACAAAGTGTCTCAATATTCGATTTTAATTTTTTCTGCCAGAATTAACAAAATAATTTTATTATAAAGTTTGAGTGCATTTATTTCTGCTTCTTCAAACCATATTTCACTTTAATTGTCCTGATTTATGAATTCATTATAAGACTTTCGTTTATTTTTTTCAATAAAGTCTCTCAATGTTCGATTTTGATTTTTTCAGCCAGAAGTGAAATAATAATTTTATTATAAAGTTTGAGTGCATTTATTTCTGCTTCTTCAAACCATATTTCACTTTAATTGTCCTGATTTAAGAATTCATTACAAGATTTTTGTTTATTCTTTTCAATAAAGTCTCTCAATGTTCGATTTTGATTTTTTCAGCCAGAAGTGGAATAATAATTTTGTCAGGAAGTTTGAGTGAATACATTTTGTGCCACAATCTCGAAAATGCATGATGGTAGAGTTTTTTAGTGTGGGATTAAACGGACCTCATCCATCAACTTCTTCGATTTTTTTCCGCTCCATACAGAAGATAGATTCGAGAAACCGATCGAGATACCGTGAAACTCAAGCGCAAATATTCGTAATCCGTGAAATATCACGGCCGTTCTAAAACGAGACACGCGTGCCGGCTGTTTGCATCTGGATTATGTATTCATGGGATTATGCGAGGGGTGGCGTCGCAACCCCTTCATTGATCACAAAAATCATGCGTTATCCAACTTTGTTACGGAACCAATTTTTCTAGTTTACTCTCAACAATCTCAAGTCAAGACAATTTTTCTAACTTTCGGTTCTTTGTGGAAGTACACAAGCTTTGCAAAATTTTAGTTCTTCGTGGAAGTCCACAAGTTTTGCAAACTTTCAGTTCTTTGTGGAAGTACACAGGTTCAGCAAATTCTCAGTTCTTTAAGGAAGTACACAAGTTTTGTAAATTTTCTTTATGAAAGTCCACAATGTCTTAGAACCACAATTTTCAGAATCTTTCTTGTTTTTAAAATTAAAAGACCTCTTTGTTAAAAAATTACAAGTCCTCAAGTTCTGTAAATGTACTTCGTGGAAGTCTATAGTCTTTCAAAACAGCTATTGTCAGAATTTTTCACGTTCTTAAAATTGAAAGACCTGTTTGTTACAGTCATAATTTATAATTAACGTACGTGGTTCTAATTTTATGTACATAATGTTATATTATCAACTGTAGCATTCGTTGCAATATAACAAAAATCAACTGTATTTGATCATGATCACTGACAAAATCACATTGATATACTATTTTCTGAAGGTTCTAAGTGTTTCTAATCTTCTGAGGGTTCTACGTGGTCCTAATTTTATAGTTACAATGTTATATTATCAACTGCAGCATTCGTCAAAATATAACAAAAGTCAACTGCATTTGATGAAGCTCATCAACAAAATCACATAGATATATTTTGTGAGGGTTGAAGCAGCACAGGTGTATCAAGAAAGCTCCCACGCGAAAAAAAGATGTCGTTGTTGTGACGGAGATAAGTTAAGCCCTGTTCTTGTCGCCACCTCGAGCGTCGAAAATGCTGTTTTCTCTCAAAACGCCGCCAACAATACCACCAAAGACGATGACAGGCCAGGTCTTCCTAAGCGGATTATCCGTAAACTGTAGAAAGCGATACTCGAACATCCGAGCACCCACATCCGAGAATCGCTAATATTGTACTCGTGTTTTTTACTGTCAACGATCTCTTCAAGAGTTTTATCTTCTACACTGTAATCGCTATCTTTCGATCTTTCAGGATGCTAGTACTTTCTTTAGGATCCTTTGTCAGTGATGTCTGTAGTCTTCTCAAGGTCTCATCTCTTCTTAAACTCTATATAAAAATTGTGTTTATACATTGTTTTTATTTTATAAACTTCAGAAGGGTGGTTTTAATATTGAGTGCTATTAATGGACGAAGTCTTGAGTAATTATACTATGTGACTTCTGTTGTGTTTCTATAAAAATTTGCAGCTCGACAATTCACTTCTCGAGCTACATAAAAATTGTATATACTTTATGATATATACATTGTTCTTATTTTATGAATTTCAGAGGGGTGGTTTTAATATTGAGTTCTATTAATGGACGAAGTCTTGAGTAATTATACTATGTGACTTCTGTTGTGTTTCTATAAAAATTTGCTACTCGACAATTCACTTCTCGAGCTGCATAAAAATTGTACATACTTTATGATATATACATTGTTCTTATTTTATGAATTTCAGAGGGGTGGTTTTAATATTGAGTTCTATTAATAGACGAAGTCTTGAGTAATTATACTATGTGACTTCTGTTGTGTTTCTATAAAAATTTGCTACTCGTCTATTCACTTCTCAAGCTACATAAAAATTGTACATACTTTATGATATATACACTGTTCTTATTTTATAAATTTCAGAGGGGTGGTTTTAATATTGAGTTACATTAATAGACGAAGTCTTGAGTAATTATACTATGTGACTTCTGTTGTGTTTCTATAAAAATTTGCAGCTCGACAATTCACTTCTCAAGCTACATAAAAATTGTATGTATTCTATAAACTTCAGAAGGGTAGTTTTTAACATTTAGTTCTTCTAACAGATGTAGAAAGTCTCGTATAAATATATTTATTAACTAAAACACGAGAAGAATGATATATCAAAAGAGAATGCAGTCCTAAGACTTCTGCTATGTTTAAATAAAAATTTACAACTCGACAATGTCTCAATTCTCAATTCGCTTCTACTAAAACTTGTCTATATTCTATAAATTCTAGTTAGAGAAGCAATTGACAATTTTAATATTGAATTTGTCAATTTTAAATATTCCAAGAAAATATCAGTTTGATTATACTTGAAATTAAACCACGAGAAGACATCCTAAAAGGATGAGATCTCTTGTTAAAGAAATTAAAGAGCTTAAAGAGATTAAAGAAGTTAAAGAGACTAAATTTAAATCTCATCTTGCATTAATAAAAATGTGCAACTCTCAACTATCACCATAAACCTCCAGTCACTATAATCTTCCATTAAACCTTGCTGAACCTCTCGAACATCCACGCCATACAAATACCACCCTCCAAAACAAAACGAACGCTAAAATCGCTCTTGCACAAAATAAAACAAACACTCCAAACTAAAACGAATGCTCTTGCAGAAGATAAAAAGAATGCTAAAAGCTCTACTACAAAATAAAACAAACACTCCAAACTAAAACAAATGCTCTTGCAGAAAATAAAACGACTGCTAGAAACGCTCTTGCACAAAATATTGTAAAACGAACACTCCAAAACAAAACAAATGCTCTTGCAGAAAATAAAAAGAATGCTAAAATCGCTCCTGCAGAAAATAAAAAGAATGCCAGAAGCTGTACAAAATAAACCGAAAGAGCAAAAAACGTAAAAAGGGGATGAAAACTGTTGAAAAAGGAAGCTCAGAGAACCATTGTACCGTACTCTTGCAATTTTAGATAGAAACGCACACATTGGAGCATACAGGTAACCGGTCGTGTGCAGAAATCATTGGCTCGTAAATATAATCGTTCGAGGGGTTGGGTGCAGGCCACCCAACGTCGGGATTGGCTAATTACAGTGTAGGGTGGTAAGGGTGACGTCACTGGGCGTGCACGAGCTACGATTGGCCATCAGTTAGGGTGGAAACTACCCTTGGAGCTACCCTCTCTTCTATAGGGTGTACGTGAAATTTAACGCGGAGACGTACAAAGAAGTATAATCGATATCTAGCTCTTTATTGCAATGTTTCTTTTGAAGTGGAAGTGAAATTTGAAAATTGTTCGAAACCTTTGGAATATTTTTAGGAGCTTTGCAGTATTGTGAGGCACTTCTAAGGCTGTGAGCAATTTTATTCGAATTTTTTATACACTGTGATTTAGAATTAGAGTGCAATTATAATTTACTTAGTCAATGATTGTATAATCACGTATTGAAATAACATTTCAAATTTTGTTCTCTGTTTTAATATTGTGGCTGTAATTAGCCCTCACTGACGAATAAGTCTATGATTTACAGTGCAAGGGGTTAAATTCTAAAACGAGATGTGAACTGGATTTTGTATTTTAAAACAAGACGAGATGTATCCTAAAACGAGATGTGAGTTTCGTATTCTAAAACTAGATATCCGTAAGCAATATTTAAATAAAAAAGTGATTAAAAAGACCAGAAAACTCTAAAACGAGATGTGAACTGGATTTTGTATTCTAAAACAAGACGAGATGTATCCTAAAACGAGATGTGAGTTTCGTATTCTAAAACTTGATATCTGGAAGCGATGTTTAAGTAACAAAAGTGATTAAAAAGAGCAGAAAATTCGTTAAGTGGACGTCAATCAAGATGGAAGTGAAAAGGACGAAACGTTATTCGGAGTGTAAGTTAGGAGTCAGGATAATTCAAGGAGGTCACGCACACGCCAGATGGATCCCGTGTTCTCCATTGCACCCGTGGATTTCGTTGGACCTCTTGCACGATATTTGCAGCTGGCAGACGGGGAGGGACACGTGCTTTCTTGCCTCTCGCATACGTTAGAAATTGCCTTACAGTTCCTACAACTCTTCGATTCTATAACTTGATGGTTATACGTTGCGTTTTAGGGAGTCTACGAATTTACGGTTTAGGGACTACGAGTTTACGTTTTAGGGACTCTACGATTACGGTTTAGGGACTACCAGTTTACGTTTTAAGAACTCTACGAGTTTACATTTTAGGGATTATACGAGTTTATGTTTTAGGGACTCTAGTTACGATTAGACTTTCATTCAAATGGTAATTAATTCGAGGAAGTATAGTCTTTAACGTATGATCTTCTATTCGGGGACTTGTGGATTTAATTTGTGAGTTACATTTTGTGAACTATATGTTGTTCAGATGCAGCTTTCATTCAAATCACAATCACTCTACAATTCGAGGACTTATGGATGCAATATGTGAGTCCCATTTTATTATATACTCTACGTGGTTGAGATTCAGCTTTGTTTGAAGTAGCAGCCACTCTTAAAGTTGTTGACTTATGAATTTAATATATGAGGTACATTTTACAAACTTTACATAGTTACTGTTGGTCTTTGATTAAAAAAGCAGCCACTCTTAAACTTGATGACTTATGTATTACATTTTACAAACTTTATGTAGTTACTGTCTGTCTTTAATTAAAAATGCAGCTAATCTTAAAGTCGATGACTTATGTATTTAATGTTTGAATTACATTTTACAAACTTGACGTAGTTGTAATTTGCCTTTGATTACAACAGCAGCCACTCTTAAAGTTGCTGGCTTATGTATTTAATGTTTGAACTACATTTTTATAAATTTGACGTAGTTACTGTCTGTCTTTAATTAAAAATGCAGCTACTCTTAAAGTTTATGACTTATGAATTTAATATATGAGGTACATTTTACAAACTTTACATAGTTGCTGTTGGTCTTTGATTAAAAAAGCAGCCACTCTTAAAGTTGCTGGCTTATGTATTTCATGTTTGAACTACATTTTACAAACTTGACGTAGTTGCTGTTTATCTTTAATTGAAAAAGCAGCTACTTTTGAAGTTATTGATTTATGTATTTCATGTTTGAGTTACATTTTGATAAACTTGACGTAGTTACAATTTGTCTTTGATTAAAAAAGCAACCACTCTTAAAGTTGCTGATTTATGTATTTCATGTTTGAGTTACATTTTATAAACTTGACGTAGTTACTGTTTATCTTTAATTGAAAAAGCAGTTACTTTTGAAGTTGTTGACTGATGTAGTTCAACTTTGAGTTACATTTCCATAAACTTGACGAAGTTGTTGTTTGTCTTTAATTGAAAAAGCAGCTACTTTTGAAGTTATTGATGTATATACTTCATGTTTGAGTTACATTTTCATAAACTTGACGAAGTTGTTGTTTGTCTTTAATTGAAAAAGCAGTTACTTTTGAAGTTATTGATGTATGTACTTCATGTTTGAGTTACATTTTATAAATTGTACATATAGAAAGGTTTAGTTTTGATTGATCATATAAGAACGTACACGATATTCATTTTATAAAACGTATCGAAGTATCTCAGAGAAGAAGGAACCTAAAAGTCCTCCACTCCTTTTGCTCGTACCTCAAAGAAAGAGGGAGAGGTCTGTCAGGTTTTTTATTCCACCGGTATCGATTCAAGACGGCGTATAATTCGATATCGATACCGTAATTCAATATCTAAGAGGCACACGCAAGGTCTCGTCACATTGATCACGTTGCTGTTCAGGATATCGTCGGTGGCAGGACGATAACGGTTTCGCCTTGTACGGATGCTGGATCGCTGGAGCGACATTCGCGGTGTCACGGAACATTATTTCAATGCAACCATTCAGAGCGGCTCTTGCAGTTTTACCAGCGAGAAAACTGTTCCGTTTCCTCGCCTTTGTGAACAGAGCTAGCGTGACTGAATTGTATACTTCTAGGTATCTATTGCTGGTAGATATTCTCTTTTATGCTTCACAACATCTACACTTAGTTTCAAGATGCATATATTACAAATTTTGTTAATTCTTTTTAAGATGTTATGGTTGTTGAGATGTATAGTTGATGTTTAGATACAATTTAAACCTAACGAAGAGGTTAATGGTCATTTTGGAAGTCAATAAAATTTATTATTATAGTTTATGGTCAAACACATCTTAAACCTAACAAAGAAGTTAATAATTATTTTAAAAAAGTCAACAAAATTTATTATTGTAGTTAATGTCTGGATACAACTTAAACCTAACAAAGAAGTTAATAATTATTTTAAAAAAGTCAACAAAATTTATTATTGTAGTTGATGTCTAGATACAACTTAAACCTAACAAAGAAGTTAATAATTATTTTAAAAAATTCAACAAAATTTATTATAGTTGATGTTCAAACACATCTTAAACCTACCAAACAAATTAATAATTATTTTAAAAAATTCAACAAAATTTATTATTATAGTTGATGTTCAAACACATCTTAAACCTAACAAAGAAGTTAATAATTATTTTAAAAAGTCAATAAAATTTATTATATTATAGTTGATGTCTAGATACAACTTAAACCTACCGAACAATTTAATAATTATTTTAAAAAGTCAATAAAATTTATTATATTGTAGTTGATGTGTACACACAATCTAAACCTACCAAACAAGTTAATAATTATATTAAAAAGCCAATAAAATTTATTATATTGTAGTTGATGTCTACACACAATCTAAACCTACCAAACAAGTTAATAATTATTTTAAAAAGTCAACAAAATTTATTATTGTAGTTGATGTCTAGACACAATCTAAACCTACCAAAGAGACTAATAATCATTTTAGAAGTCAATAAAATTTATTACTTCCTCAGAACCTTTAATCTTCATCAAAATGAAGAATGAACATATACAACATATGTTTAATTTATTTTTAAACTTGAATTTCAATTTCAAACTATGTATAAAATTTATGTATGACAAGTTAATGTTATGATTCGTAAGGTAATATTAAAAGTAGAAATCATGGAAGACAAAAGAGAAAGGAAACAAGGTGAACCGTTGCGGCGTAGACGAAGTCCTTTTGTGCGGTTTTCGTTTTCTTGTTCTTGTCGATGCACATTCACCGGTTTCACAAAGTAACCGTGTAATCGAGTCTTCAAGGAAACTCCAATATTTCCCTGTTCCTCGTTTGCGAAATCAAAATTCGAGCCCCTCGACTTCTTAGGTGGCGTCAAAATAAACATCTGTGTTCGAGGACCTCTTCAGAACTCTTACCGGAGAGGTCTGAAGGGTCAGCTTGCGCAAACAGGGTCGACAATTTTCTATTTCCGGCACGCTTGGAAAGTCAAACAAATGATCGATCGGTTTCTTTCTATACGTGATCCGGAAAAATCAGGTTTAAACATTTATACAAACACTTCAACTTCGGTTTACCTGTGATGTTCGATCTACAAATATTTTATTATTTGTAGCTAAGAAAAGTCAGTCAGTGCTATTTAAACACTTCAATTTTCACAGATTATAGCCTGCGATCATTTACCTGTATTAAATGTTAAGAAGAATGGGAATGCAAAGAAAAATGGGATGAAACAACAAGGTGATCCTCAGTGACGTTTAAATAATAAAACGTGGATTAAATCATAACCTGCGAAGTTTAATCTTGAAATATTTTATTATTAGTAGCTAAGAAAAGTCAGTCAGTGCTATTTAAACACTTCAATTTTCTCAGATTATAGCCTGCGATTATTTACCTGTATTAAATGTTAAGAAGAATGGGAATGCAAAGAAAAATGGGATGAAACAACAAGGTGATCCTCAGTGACGTTTAAATAATAAAACGTGGATTAAATCATAACCTGCGAAGTTTAATCTTGAAATATTTTATTATTAGTAGCTAAGAAAAGTCAGTCAGTGCTATTTAAACACTTCAATTTTCACAGATTATAGCCTGCGATCATTTACCTGTATTAAATGTTAAGAAGAATGGGAATGCAAAGAAAAATGGGATGAAACAACAAGGTGATCCTCAGTGACGTTTAAATAATAAAACGTGGATTAAATCATAACCTGCGAAGTTTAATCTTGAAATATTTTATTATTAGTAGCTAAGAAAAGTCAGTCAGTGCTATTTAAACACTTCAATTTTCTCAGATTATAGCCTGCGATCATTTACCTGTATTAAATGTTAAGAAGAATGGGAATGCAAAGAAAAATGGGATGAAACAACAAGGTGATCCTCAGTGACGTTTAAATAATAAAACGTGGGTTGAATCATAACCTTCGAAGTTTAATTTTGAAATATTTTATTATTAGTAGCAAAGAAGAGTCCCTTATTGTCATTTAAACTCATCAACTTGTCCAGATTACAATCTGTTATCCTTAACCTGTATCAAACATTTTATGATTGCCAGCAAAGAAAAAATGTGATCCTCAGTGAAATTTAAATAATTGAACCAAAATTATAAGCTACGATGTTCAACCTCTAAATGTTTTACTACAGTTCCAAAAGCAGGATGAAAAAATAAGTATAAGGTGTCTCATTGCCATTTAACCGGTTGAACGTGGGTGTAATTGAAAGGCGCGTAACGGCTGATTACTGAGTTCCGCTCTATTCAGAGCGACACAAAAGTGCGAAGACAATACGGAGCCGGCACGAATACGGCATCGGCTTGATTAAAATGAGAATTAGGGAAATAAAGCTGCCTGTCCTAATTGCACCTTCTTTATCGCCCTTATGTCGACCTGCTAAGCTGGCCCTCCAGATTGCCTAACTTATGAGCCTTGACAACTCTCTTTTTTTTATTTTATGGGGTGTCGACACCCCTTTTGGAGTGAATAGACATTTTGTCACTGGGAGAGTACATTGTTTGCTTTAGGAGATGATTTCAATGTTTACACTTTGCAATGTTTTAAGATTTTTAAGAGCTGAGTCGAGGATTTTGAGGTCTTTAAGCTCAAGTTCTCAAGTTCTAAATTTTGAAGTTTCAAACTCTCAAAGTTCTAAACTCTCAAGATTCCAATCTCTCAAAGTTCCAAGCTCTCAAAATTCCAAATTCTCAAATTTTCAAAGCTCTCAAATTTCCAAACTCTCAAATTTCCAAGCTCTCAAATTTCCAAGCTTTCAAATTTCCAAACTCTCAAAGTTCCAAACTCTCAGAGTCCCAAACTCTCAAAGTTCCAAGCTCTCAAAGTTCCAAACTCTCAAGGTTCCAATCTCTCAAAGTTCCAAGCTCTCAAAATTCCAAACTCTCAAAGTTCGAAACTCTCAAATTTCCAAGCTCTCAAATTTCTAAACTCTCAAAGTTCCAAACTCTCAAGGTTCCATCTCTCAAAGTTTCAAACTCTCAAGGTTCCAAGCTCTCAAAGTTCGAAACTCTCAAATTTCCAAGCTCTCAAATTTCTAAACTCTCAAAGTTCCAAACTCTCAAGGTTCCATCTCTCAAAGTTTCAAACTCTCAAGGTTCCAAGCTCTCAAAGTTCGAAACTCTCAAATTTCCAAGCTCTCAAATTTCTAAACTCTCAAAGTTCCAAACTCTCAAGGTTCCATCTCTCAAAGTTTCAAACTCTCAAGGTTCCAAGCTCTCAAAGTTCGAAACTCTCAAATTTCCAAGCTCTCAAATTTCTAAACTCTCAAAGTTCCAAACTCTCAAGGTTCCATCTCTCAAAGTTTCAAACTCTCAAGGTTCCAAGCTCTCAAAGTTCGAAACTCTCAAATTTCCAAGCTCTCAAATTTCTAAACTCTCAAAGTTCCAAACTCTCAAGGTTCCAATCTCTCATAGTTCCAAGCTCTCAAAGTTCCAAGTTCTCAAAGTTCCAAACTCTCAAACCCCCAAACTCTCAAAGTCTCCAAACTCAACTCCAAGAATATTTTCAAGAAATCCAAGCTCAAATGAATGAATCTAGAACGCTTCTGTCTACGATCCAAGACATTTTCAGAAGAGTAATTTTAGAAAATAGAGGATTCTTTCCCGGTAGCGAGCACCGATGTCGCGGAAATCGAGCGTCGTTTCCCACAAGCGGAAGCGTTAATCCGTTAGCTCGAGCACCAGCAGACATCAGAGACGTCTGGCAGGAGAAACAAACAGAGTCGAGCTAACGACTCCTTTTATTATCGACGTAAGCGCGGTTTTATTACGACGAAAAACTGTTTGGACCGCCCGGCGGGCTTAGACGTTTCCTTGCGAACAGACTCGACGCGTAAAATGTCGCTTTGACGAGTGCCGACTTGTCTTTTGAGCGTCATTGATCTGTCCGTCCATTAACTTTCTCGTTTTAAAATCTTTATTCATGCTTTTGAAAGATGTATTTTTATTTTATATTTATACTTTTTTGAGATACGGAGACTAAACACAAAGAGGTACTGACAAGCTGGTTCATAATTCAGGTTTGATGAAGGTTTAAGGAATCTTCTTTCATAAAGAAGATATTTATTATTGACATCATTTAGTAATGTCATAGAATAAAATTGTGTAGCTGATCAACTTCTTTATTGGAACAAAATTAATAGAATTTGTTCAAAGGTGCTTTTGGAAGGAGCTTTATTTTTATTTTTCGTTTGAACTTCTTTGGAGCAAGTAGTGAAAGGCAGTAGATATTAGCGTCACTATAAGTTGACTCACAATTCAGCTCTGATTTAATGAACTACATATTTTTATAATAAATCACACGTGTATTTATTGACGTCACTTAACAATGTTATAGAATGAAATTTTCTATTAGGTGAATCTTTTTTATTGGAACAAAATTAATAGAATTTGTTCAAAGAAGCTTTTGGAAGAAGCTTCACTTTTATTTCTCATTGCAACTTGTTTAGAACAACTAGTAAACTTGAACAGATAATTCTGTCACTACAAGCTGCCTCATAATACAACTCCAATTTAAAAAATCATATTATATCCACAATAATATTCACTCATTTCACATATTCACTCTCAACATCATTTACCAACGTGACAATAAAATTTAACAGCTAAAATTTTCTATAGAACAGAAATTAATAGGAGCGAAATTTCCGTAAACGTCATGAACCTTCGAGCAGCGTATAAAAAGAGTCATGACGACGAGGTTTTCATGAACCGCCCCCACGGAACGAATTCTGGATCATCAAAAAGCAAGATAGAATAGAAAACACGAAATCCTTTCGAAGAAGGGGAATTTCCCGAATAAGAAAGAGGGTGGGTTTTTAACGAGAGGCATCACCTGGTAGGATCATCGATCACGGAAGAAGGGTACGAGCGAGGGAGGGTATGAAAGGGACGTATCCACAATTTGTCCTCGTCACGTTTAACGCTACACTCGTAGACACGCAAAACGGCACGAAAGGGGTTGCACCCGGTTATAACCTTGTTACATCGACTATATATTATCTGGGCCTACCTAACGTTAACGGGGAAGCTCCATTAACTCCTCGTCGCAGGATATTAACGTTTTGTATATTGTTCGGGGCTACAACCGTCGACGCGCAGGAAGAAAGGGCTCGTAAAGCGCAGCCGGTGTCCACCCACGTGCGCCCTTTTTTTCCTACCATCTTTAAAACTAGTTTTACGTATCTCAAAACTAATTCTAACGAAAAAGTATTCTCGAACGGAACATGTTATTATTTGACCAGTGTCCAGAAATTAGGCAGATAGAAAATTAGGTGCAGTAGGTGCGGTCAGTCGCCCAGATTCGTCCGTTGAATACCTTTCCTTCAAACAGCGTTGCAGCTCGCGTGCACGTCGCAGCTGCGCAACTTAATTGACAGAAAAGGCAGCGCCACGGGAAGCACCTTGTAAATTTACCCCCGCCCGTGTAATTCGATCAAGAACCCCGTTGACGCGCGACACTGTTGACATTTGGTTATTTTGACGTCACGCTGGGAACCATCGATTCCAACTTCCACGGGCCACTAACCCTTCCACTTCTGGGCCCTCCTTGTGGACCACCCGTCGTACTACTCTCACAAAACGATGAATTAACGGTCTTTCAACGAGAAACATTGTTTCTTATGACTTAAACGTTCCACTGCGATGTGCGATCTTTTTTTATTTCAGCTGTTGGACCTCCGTTTGGCGCGCAGTTCAAAGTGGATTTACAAACTAGGATTAAAAATTGAGGTTCTAAATCAAGATTAAAAATCAAGATTAAAAATCAAGTTTAAAAACCAAGTTTAAAAATCAAGATTAAAAATCAATATTAAAAATCAAGTTTAAAAATCAAGATTAAAAATCAAGATTAAAAACCAAGTTTAAAAATCAAGATTAAAAATCATGTTTAAAAATCAAGATTAAGAATCAAGTTTAAAATTGAGTTTAAAAATCAAAATTAAAAACCAAGAATAAAAATCAAGATTAAAAATCAAGTTTAAAAATTAAAATTGAAAATTGAGATTTAAAATCAAGAATAAAAATCAAGATTAAAAATTAAGATATAAAATTGAGATTAAAATTCAAGATTAAAAATTAAAATGTAAAATCAGGATTAAAAATCAAGAATAAAAATCAAGATTAAAAATTGAAGTTTAAAATCAAGATTAAAAATCAAGACTAACAATTAAAATTAAAAATTGAGATTAAAAATTAAGATTAAAAATTAAAATTTGAAATTTAGATTGAAAATCAAGATTGAAAATTAAAATTTGAAATTAAAACTTGAAATTTATATCAAAAATCAATATTAAAAATCAAGATTGACAATCAATATTAAAAATCAATATTAAAAATCAAGATTGAAAATCAATATTAAAAATCAAGATTGAAAATCAATATTAAAAATCAATATTAAAAATCAAGATTGACAATCAATATTAAAAATCAATATTAAAAATCAAGATTAAAAATCAATATTAAAAATCAAGATTGAAAATCAATATTAAAAATCAAGATTGAAAATCAATATTAAAAATCAATATTAAAAATCAAGATCTAAAATTAAGATTAAAGATAGTATATTACAAGAGAAAATTACGAGACAAAGAGTCTATAGCTACCTGTAGATTTTAAAGAATAAAGTGTTGGAACATTGGGTTTGAGTCTGAAGTTTTTAAACGAAGGGCTCGCGCGAAATTTAGCACCTAGAAGACAGTTACGAGGAGCATAGAGAATCTCGAGCCACGGCTCAAACCGCTAATTTCACAGTCGTTTAAACGACGATAATTCATCGAGATTTACAGCGCAAGCGCCGCGGCGAGCTTGACATCATATTCCATTAGAACTTGAAAACGAATTTTACGAGCTCTCTGAAACTCTGCCTAACCTTTACGCAATCGTAGAAACCTTATAGACATTCAGTGAGATTCACTAATTCTTTTTATTACTTATTGTTGAAGCTAAAGCATTATGCTTATATATTTATATATTATTTTGTTGAAATTGTCGTTCCTCTTAAAAAATTGTTCCTTTATAAATTCCTTTTTAGTTATTGTTTAATTACAGTCTGTGAGTACTTCAGGTATAGATTTACTGTCGTAGCAGTTTTTATTTAGTTCAACTTTTTATTTAATTCAAACAGTTATTACTCTGAAGTGTTTTTCAACCCTTAAGACTTAAAAATTATTTATGGACAATCAGAGAGTGGAGTATTCAATACGCATTCGACGGTGTACTATAAAATAAAGAAGTAAGGCAAAGGAGCACCTGGAAAAGAAAATAAAAGAAAATGGAAGATCCGACGAATTCCCCCCGGAACGTTTTCAATGATACAAAAGTCGCGTTGCCTGTGAAACGCGTAACAGAAGCGGAACCGACATTTGCATCGACGTGGAATCGTGCCACTAGGTTTCCGAAAAATGCGCAAACCACCGACAGATCCGTCAGAGCTGTCGTTAAAGAAACCGACAGCTGGACAATGGGACCTTTCGTATCCTCTTACGCATGCGAATTACACGGATCAAGGATCACGAATGTCCATCGATCATATTCGTACTGGACACGTTGACGTCCCTGAAAAATTGCTCATTTTCAGTCCTCGAAATTCCAAGCTTTTATTTCTTTGGAGCACCTAGATGTAGAGGTCGAGCATCTGAGTAGACGCTCTTAGACTAGGAGACGCTCCTAGTTGCAGATTTCACGAACTTCTTCTGGAAAATACAAATTTTTATTTCTGTGGAGCACCTAAGTAGATGTAGAGGTCCTAAAAGCATCTGAGTAGACGCTCTTAGATTAGAAGACGCTCCTTGTTGCAGATTTCACGAATTTCTTCTGGAAAATACAAATTTTTATTTCTGTGGAGCACCTAAGTAGATGTAGAGGTCCTAAGAGCATGTGAGTAGACGCTCTTAGACTAGAAGACGCTCCTAATTGTAGATTTTACGAACTTCTTCTGGAAAATATTAGTTTTTATTTCTGTGGAGCACCTAAGTAGATGTAGAGGTCCTAAGAGCATGTGAGTAGACGCTCTTAAATTAGAAGACGCTCCCAGTTGCAGATTTCACGATCTTCTTCTAGAAACATATCGTTTCTCAGAGAGTTCGACTCAAAAATTCAGCAGAATCTCAATTGTACCTGTTCAACTTTTCGAGAAACCTTTATTACGAGAGCAAGAGCGAGAGCAATGAAAAGACGAGCTGGCGAGCAATGGCGTGACGGGAAGTCGTTTTTCGTCAATGGGCATCGGCAGCCTTCGACAATGAACGACAGCCAAGATCCAACGGAACCCCCTTCTCGAGGTGTAAATGGCACGAAATGGTATTAAAAGGACTCTACCTGCTGGACACTTTTCGACCGTTTCTCTTCTCGAGATTGAAACGTAACGTTGACGCATCGGGCCCCATTCAGGCGACACGAAGACCGGGTCACGTTAGCGCCTTTCCGAGAACTTCTTTCATGTCTTTCCTGTTCATTCATACTTGCTCCTTGCTTCTTTTTAAGATGGTATCATGAGCAAATGGCGGAGCATGTCTTCAACATTCAGCAACATATATATGTCTTCATATATGTGTACACATATGTGTCCATACATATGTTCATACATAAGTACATGTATGTGTTCATACATGTGTTCATATATGTGTACATACATATGTTCATATGTGTGTTCATACATGTGTTCATACATATATTCCTACATGTGTGCATACATGTGTACATACATGTGTAGAATAATTTTAATAGATGGAACGATACATACATATGTAGAATAATTTTAATAGATAGAATGATGCATACATGTGTAGAATAATTTTAATAGATAGAACGATATATGTGTGCATACATGTGTGCATATATGTATGCATACATATGTAAAATAATTTTAATAGAAGAAACAATTGATGCAGTTTATATAACAAAATATGATTAAATGTAATGAACTCAGTGCAACACAAACAGAATCTCAATATCATACGAATAACAAGTCTCCCACATGTGTAAATGCATATGTGTACATATGCACATATGTACATTCATTATTGACAAGTTTTTTGAACGTGAAAGTTAAAGTTTGATCCCTGTTTCCCATCGAACACAAAGGATCTTTCAGCAAGATATTACGAATCAATTGCAGGCTATAAATCCAAAATCGGGCAATGAAGAGGATCCGTCGGCAAACAGGATAGCGTTACAGATTCCTTAAAGGAGATCCCTGAATGCCGGTCAACAGAGGAAGAGGGCCAGAATGGGCTGAATCGGAGTATGGAATCAGAGGATTAGCCGAGCTGAATGCCTTCTCCGTGGTTTCCTTTCCTTTTGGACCACCTTCCAAACTCACGTTCAAAGGTGAACGGCCCTGGAAAACGAAACTAATCCGTACGGTATATGTGGAACGGCGTGTATACCTTTTCTGGGCAATTATCTTATTGCGTGGGAGGGTCTGTTTACACCTAATGTCAGATTAAATCGTCATGTTCTCAAATATTCTGTCTTTCAATTTTATTGAGGACTTTAACTTCAGGGCAAGTAGATAGATTTGTAAAAATTTAACACTTTGTACTCTGCTGTTCTCAAATTTTATCGAGGACTGTAATTTCAGGGCAAGCAGATAGATAGATTTGTAAAAATTTAACACTTTGTATTTTGCTGTTCTCTCTGAGACAAATAGCAAAACTAAGGAAGGACTTAAGCTTGACTGTTGTTAATCTTGCAAAAAGATAGGGCAAGTAGGTTTGTAGGTTAGAATGTAATACTTTGTACTTTGCTGTTCTCTCTGAGAAAAAATAGCAAAATAAACTATACAAAGGCTTAAGCGAGATTGTTGTTAATTTTGCAAAAAGTAGGAAGTGTTTTGGTCTGAAATAGAAAATCACCCCTTTCACTAGGACGTCAATACGTCAGCTAGGCGCATTTAAGCCGATTCAGAGGTAGGCAGTTTATTTACCCGTTTCAGGATAATGCGAAGGCGCGATACGTGCGACAAGTCGACCCCGAAATCGTGGATTATTCCGTACATGGGAAAGGCAAACAGCCCTTGGTCACCAGAGCGTGTAATAATGGACTTGTACGCGAATACCACCGTGTAATTTATTTGCTAAATATATCCACCCTTTTCGCTATTTAACGCTGTTTGAAAATTTCCATCGTATTGCGACCCTCAAATCAGGTTTAAATTACATACTTTATATTTCCTCGAGTTATGAAGGTTTCTGTGTAATTTATGTAGTGAGAGATTTTGTATAATTTACGTAATGGAAGATTCTGTATACTTTATATTAATGAAAGATTCTGTATAATTTTCGTAATGAAAGATTCTGTATAATTTTCGTTATGGAAGATTCTGTATAATTTTCGTAATGAAAGATACTGTATAATTTTCATAATGAACGATTTTGTATAATTTACGTAATGGAAGATTTTGTATAATTTATATTAATGAAACGCTCTGTACAATTTTAGTAATGAAAGATTCTGTACAATTTCTATTAATGAAAGATTCTGTATAATTTACGTAATGAATGATTCTGTATAATTTTCGTAATGAAAGATTCTGTATAATTTACGTAATGGAACATTTTGTATAATTTATATTAATGAAACATTCTGTATAATTTTCGTAATGGAAGATTTTGTATAATTTATATTAATGAAAGGTTCTGTATAATTTACGTAATGAAAGATTCTGTATAATTTTCGTAATGGAAGATTTTGTATAATTTATATTAATGAAAGGTTCTGTATAATTTACGTAATGAAGGATTCTGTATAATTTACGTAATGAACTTATTTTGTATAATTCACGTAATGAACTTATTTTGTATAATTTACGTAATGAACTTATTTTGTATAATTCACGTAATGAACTTATTTTGTACAATTCACGTACAACATTAATTTTCCACTTGAAATTAAAAAAGACGCAGTTATTTTCCCAGAAATAAATACAGAAAGAAGGTTTCCGATTTGTATCCGAAAGGTTCAGAAGAGTAATTCAGAGACGGTACAGCGAGAAGACTCGTGTTTTACCACGGAAGGAATCAGTAGAAATCGATGGAGCATCTCGAGACGCTACGCTTCGTTTCCTTCCACCTTTCTTCTTACTAGAACCGTTCGAGCTCGAAGAAGAGAAAAAGATCCGATGCGCTTGACGGAAGATAAAAATCGAAAGCTCTGTTCATTTTGAAATCGGCTCGCTTTGAAAATGACAAAATCTTTATTTCCATCCTTACCATCTTCAAAATCGATAGTTTTCTGCAAGGGTGCATAAAATTCGCAGCACATTTCTTAATTTTCCAGAATTTTTTATCGAAACAGGTTCAGTGTGTCACGGGGTTCGATAAGTGGTAATTGATTTCACGCCTCTTGATTTATGACCCCGTCACAAAACCTCGATTTTGGGGTAAAAATCGCTCGATCCAACCCCTTCTATCTTAACTGTCGCATCGACATGTGTTACCCTTTCCCAGGGGTGCATTACGAATTTCCATCTTTATCGAAACCATCAATTTTTTGTTTCGATCTTCCTCCGAAGTTGTTACTAAATCTACGGACACATAATGTGTACCAAACTTGAAATTAAAAATGAAGTTCAAACATATATAAACAAACGACGAAACATAAATTAGAGCACACATTTATTCTTCACGTTGGTGAAACTCAATTCTGATTTCGAGGAATGTACTTGAAACCTACGGACACATAATGTGTACCAAACTTGAAATTAAAAATGGAGTTCAAATATATATAAACAAACGACGAAACATAAATTAGAGAACACATTTGTTCTTCACGTTGGTGAAACTCAATTCTGATTTCAAGAAATGTACCTGAAACCTACGGACACATAATGTGTACCAAACTTGAAATTAAAAAATGAAGTTCAAACGTATATAAACAAACGACGAAACATAAATTAGAGCACACATTTGTTTTTCACGTTGGTGAAACTCAATTCTGATTTCAAAAAATGTACCTGAAACCTACGGACACATAATGTGTACCAAACTTGAAATTAAAGATGAAGTTCAAACATATATAAACAAACGACGAAACATAAATTAGAGAACACATTTGTTCATTCTTAATGAAACTCAATTCTGATTTCAACGATAATGCTCTATAAAAATGTGTTCATTATAATAAGAATCTTTTGAAGCAGTCATTTAACCAGTTAGGTATTTCTATTATTAAAAGCGTTACACTTTCTGTCAATTCTGTTTACCCATAATTCACGTCAAACTTCATCACAGAATCTTACAAAATAAAATATCACTGAAAACTAAGTTCTTTATTTTCTAACAGTTTCATTTTACAAAAACGATTCGAAGTAGAGGGGTGTCAGAGCGAGTTAACGTCGAATAAATCAAAATAAAAGGGGAGGCAATGTTCCTGCTGAGCGTCGGCCCAGAAAGATCAGGGGTGCCCTTTCCAGATCGAAAGAGTTACCTGGGTCTTCGAATCCATAGTCCATGGGCATCGACCAGTGAAATTTTTATTAATGTGAACGCTCTCGCGCCTCTGGCTCCAAGGGGTGAAATGTCAAATATAGAAACGTCAGTTACTATTATCGAAGACTTGGATTAAACCTTCGAGACTTGGAGGCGTCCCTGACGGTGGGTCGAGCCGAAAATTCAATTATTAGGAACATGGACGCAGGCGCCGCGACGTCCTCGTCGGCCATTGCTACATCTCCATGGAGACCAGGGAGGAGACGAAGAGGAGAACGTATCGATCGGTCCTCGTTGCTGAAGTTTTCACTGCTTTTAATCTCTCTTCTTCAGGTAAATGGTACCGGTGCTTTTTGTATCAGTCTCACTCTAAATTCATGTGTACTTGAGATGAAAGATAAATAACCGAACATAAATTTAGTTTCTCTACTTTGATCAGTGCAGACAGTAGATGACTTTAAACTGTAATTTATAAAATGAGGATCTTGTAATAAGTCTTGTTAAAAGATTTTAAACAGCGTAATTTATAATAAGGATCTTGTAATAAATTTTTCATTTTCTCTATCTTAATCAATGCAGACAACAGATAACTTCAAACTGTGTAATTTATAATAAAGACCTTGTAATCAATTTTTTATTTTCTCTATCTTGATCAATGCAGACAGTACATGACTTCAAACTGTAATTTATAAAATGAAGATCTTGTAATAAACCTTGTTAAAAGATTTTAAACAGTGTAATTTATAATAAGGATCTTGTAATAAATTTTTCATTTTCTCTATCTTAATCAATGCAGACAGTAGATGACTTCAAACTGTGTAATTTATAATAAGGACCTTGTAATCAATTTTTTATTTTCTCTATCTTGATCAATGCAGACAGTAGACGACTTCAAACTGTAATTTATAAAATAAGGATCTTGTAATAAACCTTGTTAAAAGATATTAAACTGCATAATTTATAAAATAAGGATCCTGTAATAAACCTTGTTAAAAGATTTTGATAAAATTTGAAGTGTTGAAGTAAATGTGACAAAATAACGTAACGAAATTCGAGAGGCAATTTCTTTGAGCTCCAGGAGCAAAAAGCGCCTTTCTCTTGGAGCAAGTATACTCGAGTCATTTTACACGGCTCGAAATAAATCCCTATTCCACGGGCATTCAATCGAAAACGACACCGAGGACGTTGCATCGGTATAATCCGACCCGTGTTTGCACATGTTTTACATCGACGCCCCGTCTGTTTGCAGACAGTAAATTATGTCGTACAATAAGGCCACCCCTTTCGGTATTCTTGTTCGCGGATTATAAAACGGGAAAAGAGGGAAAAAACCTTTCACGTTGCTCTTTTACGTCAATCTCTCTTTCAGCTTGTTTGACGATTCGAAAAAGGTGCTTTGAATATATTATACTCTCTTCTGAACTAAACATTCTTCACTGACGTAATTCAAAATTGTTAGGGACATTGGAGTAGGTAAAACTTCATGTAGGAGTGCAGTTGCAGTAACGATTTTGATTTTGTACTGATATAAGAATTTAGATCATGATTACAAAAATATTTTTATAACACCAGCAAGTAGACGTCGACACAATAATTCTTTGACACAGCAATAATTATTATGAATATGATATTTATTTGTTCAACAAAGTAGAATCTCAGAATGTGTTACAGACGCCAACATAAACAAGATGGCCGCAAAAAGCAAGATCGCTAAACGATTAAATATGACAAACATCGCACGTTGAAGAAAGTGGAATTCCGGAATGTGTCACACACGCTACGTAAACAAGATGGCCGCAAAAAAGCAAGATGGCAGCAAACTACGAGGAAAATTGAAGAGCAAATTTCGCAATCCGGTTGTATAACGCTCCGTCTCGGCAGTCCCGACTAAAAAGAGCGAAACGTGTGGTCTGTGGTCGCAGAGATATTCGCGTCCGTAGAACCGCAAAGACAATCGTACTCTCGAACGTTCATCCGTAGCACCGTTACGCGTTTTGTTTTGCAAAAATAAAAACTGCAGTAAGAGAAAATGCTGGCGGAGTATAATAGAGACTTTCACGTACGTGACGTGTAATTAAACGCAGTCGCAACGATTCGTAGTGGATCCCCCGTGATGCTGGCAATTACCGAGGGCTTACACCGGAGGACGAGGAAACCGCCCCACGGTGCAACTGAATGCGACACGTGTCCCCCAAATATTCATATCCTGCCCCTGAAGAACGCGTCCGGTACGTGAGCGGGTATAATGCAGCTCGGTGGACAGGAGAAGATCAAGAAGACTCACTTTTCTGGGATAAATGTTACACGCGATCGGGACTGACACTTTGCTTCTATAACGCCTCATTGAGCGCTGCAACGTCATGCACCCGCTCGACTGTGACTTGCTACGATGCTAATTTCATTGTAATTTTGAAGACTCATACTTCATACTCTATTCATATTTTATTCGTCATTTAAATCTTAAACAACTTGTACTTCTAATTGAAAGACGAGTTCTATAGCTGCATTATTATCAATGAATTGTACAGCAATGTTATAGCTATCAAATAGAAGACAAACATCGTAATAATTCAGACTGACCTAAGATTCATACAGACTTCATACTCAGTTCATACTTAAATATTGCTTAAACGTTACTTAAATATTAAACAAAGTGCTCTTCTAATTGAAAGACGAGTTCTATAGCTGCATTATTATCAATGAATTGTACAGCAATGTTATAGCTATCAAATAAAAGACAAACATCGTAATAATTCAGACTGACCTAAGATTCATACAGACTTCATACTCAATTCATACTTAAATATTGCTTAAACGTTACTTAAATATTAAACGAAGCACTCTTCTAATTGAAAGACGAGTTCTATAGCTGCATTGTTGTCAATGAATTGTACAGCAGCACTATAACTGTCAAATGAGAGAGAAACATCAAAATAATTCATATATTGTAATAGTTCTCAGGTGAGGACAATAAGTGTCTCATTCTGAAGCAGATCCCATAATTCCCGTATTATAACGAATCCACCCCTCAGGCGAAGCAGATGGAGCGCACCGCGATAAACCCTCGAAAACATCCAATCGCGACTGTCCCGAAGCTTTCGAACCAATACGGATGTCAGTCAAAGTCAAGAGTCGAAAAGCCAGACTGACATTTTCCGTGAACCCTGAAGCGTGGACGGAAAGAGTCGTTGAACGAATTCGGGGCTCAGGTAGCTCACGTATCGCGTTACGAGGGTTATGGACAGAATGGGCTACTGTGGGTGGATGCTACAGAATGCTTCAAAGCTGGTTCCAATGTCGGGATATTGCAATTTTATAGTTTGCGAATTGAAGCTTGCAGGTTTAGAGATTTGGAAGTGTGGAGACTTGAGAGCAAAGGAGAATTTAGAGTCAGAAGAACTTAAGTGAGGAAGAGTCAGATGTGGAACCTTAGGAGCAGATGTAGAGTCTAGGTGGAGGCTTGAGAGCTTAGAACAGAGAATATGGAGTCGGAAGAACCTAAACTAGGAAGAGTCAGACCCAGAAAGAGTGTAGGACCTAGAAAGAGCCTAACACCTTAAGAACTTACCCTTAGAATATTATAATCCTTCAAACTTAATTTCCCAAAATTTCCCCTTTCTACAAGAAGAGTGCACTCCACTAAAATTTTACAGCTTCTCCTTCCACGAAATAATCAGTTTGACCAGTCAGCTTTGAAGAGACCCTGTACAGGTCTGTATTTCATCGGTCTTCTAATGACCGGCTGTCAATACTCACGGTGGTTCCCTAGCGGAATGAATGGAACGCTTTGGCAGTTCGTTTGCCAGGCGGGGGCGGAGGTATTATGTTCCCTCCGTTCTCTCTCTTTCATCCGCGACACCGATGTAGGGTCAATATTGTGCGAGCGATTGATCGTGTTCCTTGTTTGCGTTTCTCCCGTAGCCGGAACAGGTCCGGGAAATTAGTGCCAATTAGATTCGTATGGTGCCCGGTGCAAAATACGCAACTGACCCTCCTCGTGATTTTAACGAACACGCTCTGCAGCTTGCTTCGAGAGTCCGATGTTGTTTACTGCTCTTTCAACCCGTATTTGAGTTCTCAAGCTATGATGTCATGTCTTTTCAAATGTCGTTCGTTAAGAACTTTCGATATTCGTACTTAAACATCAATGTTTAATATGATTTTCTCTAACCTGACCTAATCTTTCTGCATATATAAATGTTCCTCGATATGCAAGGTTAAATATGACTTTGTCTAAACTAACCTAACCTTCCTGTATGTACAATGTTTCTGGATATACAAGGTTTAATATGACTTTGCCTAACCTGACCTAACTTTCTTCAATATACGAATGTTTCTCGATATGCAAGGTTTAGTATGACTTTGTCTAAACCAACCTAACCTTTTCATGAATGCAAATGTTTTTCAATATGCAAGGTTTAATATGACTTTGTCTAAATTAACCTAACCTGTTCATAAATGCAAACGTTTCTCGATATGCAAGTTTTAATATGACTTTGTGTAACCTCATCCAACTTCTTCACGAATGCAAATGTTTGAAGGTTTAAAATCAGTCGATAAATATCTGAAAAACGTATGTCGTTTCACACTGGCTGAGCAGATCGCCGATTACGGTATCGCCAGCGATAATAGGATCGATCGTAGCTATCCATTACCGTAATCCACTTTGCACCGTGTTCTTTATGATGCAGATGTTTCTTGGGTGCCATAGAACAAGGGTCGTTCGTGACACGGCGATATGCAAATCGTCCGACTCGCTTTGAATACGATTTCGATACGGGGACCTTTAGACTTTGACACTCCGGAAGATCGCTATCGTGAGAAGAATCAATTCTGATCCTAACTTATTTTTTCCTTAATTGAATTTTTGTTATTTTCGTTGTCGAAGTTATTTTGAGTATTAACGATTTTTAGTGATCGCAGGAAATTAAAAAGGGATCAACCTCCCCTCAAACGTCTTGGTACCTGCGTACACACGTACGCATTGTCCCGTGACACTGATTTGACGTAATTGGCACCAGAAGAACGGGGCAGAAATGATTGGGATAAGCCGGAATAAGCCGGGATAAGCCGTGCGTGGATTTCGTAGGGTGCTTTTTCATGGGGGCATTTCCATCGATTCCATCGAACACCTTTATCATTTTACATTTCTCAAACTCTTGCTGCAGTTTCGTCAGCACTAGAAGTGGGTTTCATCGTAATGCGAACCTCAAACACTTAAACCATGGGCAGTGGATCAAGACTATGGGAGCGGACACCTGAGTATGCGAGAGTAAACCCCGGTAGCGAGGGTGGATCGCTTGGAATCCTTGAGATTTCGATATCTCGTAGGGACCTTTATCCTATGTGTTTGATTAAACGTAATACCTTGGCAAACAGGTTTTTGATTGGACAGTTTGAGTTCAGTTCAAGAATTTAAAGATGCAAGTTAAAGAATTTGTGAATGCAAGCTAAAAAGATGAAGAACACAAGCTCCAGAATTTGTGAATACAAGTCAAAGAATTATGGTAATACAAGCTAAAAAATTTTAGAATACAAGCTTCAGAATTTGTGAATACAAGTCAAAGAATTATGGTAATACAAGCTAAAAAATTTTAGAATACAAGCTTCAGAATTTGTGAATGCAAGTCAAAGAATTATGGTAATACAAGCTAAAAAATTTTAGAATACAAGCTTCAGAATTTGTGAATACAAGTCAAAGAATTATGGTAATACAAGCTAAAAAATTTTAGAATACAAGCTTCAGAATTTGTGAATACAAGTCAAAGAATTATGGCAAGACAAGCTAAAAAATTTTAGAATACAAGCTTCAGAATTTGTGAATACAAGTCAAAGAATTATGGTAATACAAGCTAAAAAATTTTAGAATACAAGCTTCAGAATTTGTGAATACAAGTCAAAGAATTATGGTAATACAAGCTAAAAAATTTTAGAATACAAGCTTCAGAATTTGTGAATAGAAGTCAAAGAATTATGGTAATACAAGCTAAAAAATTTTAGAATACAAGCTTCAGAATTTGTGAATGCAAGTCAAAGAATTATGGTAATACAAGCCAAAAAATTTGAGAATGCAAGCTTAAAAATTTAAGAATGCAAGTTAAAGAATTTGTGAATGCAATCTAAACAATTTGAGACTGCAAGCTTAAAAATTTAAGAATGCAAGTTAAAGTATTTGTAAATGCAAGCTAAAAAATTGGAGAACACAAGCTTTAGAATTTGTGAATGCAAGAATTTGTGAACGTTCCTAAAAATTTGAGTTTAAAAGACGTGAACAAAACGGTTCTGAAAGATGTGACGATAAAAATAATTAATATCTCAAAGAACGAGCCAATTAGAGGCTAACGTACGAGGTCTTTGTCGCAGAAAGGGTGAGCGATTTCACGGATCTTGTCCCCTCCGCATCTGCATCGAAAGCGTAAAATTTGAATAAATGTCCAGGAGCGCCTCCGACACGCCGAATTAAGGTGACATGCTAATCACAGTTCGCTACAACCTCGTAAACCTGTTTATTTTACTTTCACAACGTGTATTCTACATTTTTTGGAGTGGAGTTCTAATTTTATGGACTTGCGGTGAAATCGGGTGGAAGTTGCTCGATTTTCCGCAACGACGTCACCTGGTTATCGAAGGGTTGCCCAGTGGAAGAAGGGGTGAAAGAAAAGAACCCTTTCACCATGGAAAATTTCGAAAATCGTGGTTCTACATTCTGAGATTCGTTTCGGCTCCGAGTTCATTGACGAAGAAAAATTTTCTTTTATTGAGTTAAATTCTGTAAAATCCTATACGTGCTGTAATGTTAAAATAGTACACTTTTATCAACTTGATCGACGAAGAAAAATTTTCGATTCCCGTTACTGATCTACCCCTTTTCTTTTATTGAGTTAAATTCTGTAAAAAGGTATACGTATAATGTTAAAATAGTACTTTTATCAACCTGAATTCTGCCGTAAGGTGTTTTTTTTTTTGGCTGAGGGGTGAAAGCAATTACAACATCGTTTTAAATCCTCGCATATTTAAATCACGCCCCCGTTAAATGCAAAACAAGAAGAAGGGCGTTGAAACGGTCGCGAAACCATAAATCAAGATAAAAGCGCACGTGCGACCACTCGAGGAAAACTATTAACCCCTGCGAAAGCTTCCATGTTAATGGGGCTGATACGAGCTTTACATACGTACGAAATCTTCCTGATTTAAACTCTTTCGTAATCTCAGTGTATTCGAATGACATCGAAAGGTAGATTAATGGTCGAAGGGATTTTTGAATTTGCGATCTCACGCGGAGACATTCAACCCTCTTGTCATCCCATGCACAAAAAAAATATCTCGTAGGGATGTTCCTATACGAACAAGAGTTTTCCAAAATTAACAGATCACAAAAAGACGTACATAATTAAAGAAATTAATTCGAGAAAGAAGAATGCGGAGAGCAGTTTGTAATCTGACATTCGTAGAATGCAAACTATTCTATTAACCCTTGGCAATAAAAATAAAAGAAACACCCCCTTCGCGGAGGGGCCACATCTGTGCGGCGAGGAGCAGCCAGGGGTCTTTTTATTAATTCACTCCCCCGAATCGGCACACGAAGAGAAGAAGACAGAAGGTCTGGATGACCCTACTATTTATTACCTAATCGTTACCCTGCTATTCTAATAAATTATGATATCGTGCAGGTGCTTCCCTAATGAGTCCATTTCCTCTACGTTACGTTTCCTCTATGTTCACTTTCTATTATTTTTTTATATACATTTAGCTCTTGATGATATGTTTAACAATTTGAAAGGCGAGTGCAAACTTTCAGCGACGTCCACCATTTTGTTTAGTGCAGTATTTTAAAGTACATACTTTTAGCTACATACACAGTGTTGTATATAAAATTGTGTCATGTGTGAATATCAAACTTTTATTAATATTAAACTTTTATTTAATGGAATATTTTAAAATAAATATTTTTAGCAACATACACTGTGTTATATTTAAAATCATGTCATGTGTGAATATCAAACTTTTATTAATATTAAACTTTCATTTAATGTAACATTTTAAAATAAATATTTTTAGCTACATCCACAATGTTGTACATAAAATCATGTCATGTATAAATATTAAACTTGATTAAACTTGAACTTAAATAAATACTTAAGAATGAAATAAATTTGAATAAACATTAGCACAATATTATAAATATAATTCCACAGCAATAATTAATATCATAGAGACCTCTATAGAGGTAATCTCACATAGTAATCTCAAAGCTTGTCAACCAAAAAATTAAAGAACCACAGCAGCAGTAGGATTAAATAGCAGTAGCAGTTCGAAAGTACATATTATGACATAAGTACCTGAAACAAGAAAGAATGTGAAATCTACATTAGTCATAGTTTATCATACTTTTCTTCCAGCCATTAATCATGGTCTCGAACTTCTTGTGCGACTATGCACTAATGGCGTCTTGAAAAAAATAAAATAAATTGTGGGAACGTTTTGTATAATCTACCCTTTCTATTCAGTCACATGTACGTTAAAAATAATTTTAAAGAGAAATTTGGGAAACTCGACAGATTAACCTTAAAAGCATTAAGATGACTTTTAACACTGACTTTCGTTGAATGACAATTCTTACCTTCTACGTCCAACTTCTACGCAGAGAATCCTATGAAATGAAATATATCACTGAAAACTACAACTAACTTCTACCTATAGGTTTCTCGATAGGTGTCCAGTCGAACGAACAAGTTCTTACGAGTGCACGAATCGAGCCGGTAGAGGCATTGATCGAAGGCGGCCATCCGTGAAACGCATTTAGCTTGTTGGCACACAAAACTCGACGGGACATGGAGCCCTCTTTTCCAGTACCGTACGCGCCCACGTGAACGAGGTTTGACGCTCGAATAAAACTGTCGGGGTTGAAATTACGTCGCGAGAACTCCTACATGACGAATCTTTTAATTTAGAAATTTCTACATCGACGATTATAAACAAACTCTTCGCGTTTTGATGAACTCCACAAAGCGACTGTAATTTCGTCGAACGACCTTCTGTCTTTTACGAGGACCCACCGCGTGGAGGATCGTGTTTGAATCTCGAGTCGAAACATGCGGGCATGTGTTCAAAATGAGCAGTCTTGATGATTGACTCCATTTTAAACTTATTCACTCTTAACTTTATGTTAACTCATGGTAGGGTGAATTAACGAATTTGGGTTCACAAGTATTTTTGTTATTTTTGTTATTTATTGTCTGAATTAAATATTAAACCACGTCTTCAGATTTTTCTAATTTACTTTACTATTAATATCTAATTTACTATTTTTTTAATTTATACACATATGTATGTTGTGAAACGTTTCTTTGAGGAATCTACTAGCAATAATCGCACCGTAATAGAACCTCAAGGTTCTGACTAATATTCTGACTTCCTAAGGAATATAATTTAGGACAATTAATAATTTAATTATTGAACTCCACAACACATCTTGTAGCTTAAGCTCTTATACAATAATGCATTTTGCGAATCTGACAATGCAGTTAAAATAATCTTAGAAAGTAAAGAATCTACCAATAGAGTCTTTGTTAAAATAAACAGTTTGAACTCCTCACCCTGTGAAAGAGTTTTCCTAAAACTTCTGAACGAGTATTTTTTGTAAAAATTCTTCAGAAAGACAAAGGAGTAGTTTACGTAACGGCTCCGAAAAAACTTGAGCTCAAAGCGTCCGCTTTAATCTTCAACCTGCGCCGTATCATTAGAAGATTACAAATCCTCCAGACGTTCGACAATCGAGTTCCGCTTCAGCGACCTCTTCTCGAGGGTCCTCGAAAAAGAGAAACCAGCAGATGCGTTTCTGTCAAAACACGCGCGACAAGAGTACACGCGTGAAAAGATCGTGCCTCAGGGCTGACAACTCGTTATTTGGGAAACGAAATTAGACTCGACGGAGATTTTTTTATGGAAATATTCAAGTTTAAATCAAGTGGTATGGAGTGTTAATTATATTTGTAAATTAGTCACATTCTCACGGGTTCTCTAAAATAGGTCTGCGAGTTATCGCGTCTCACGCCTAACTTCCTGTGGTTTAGTGATAAACGATATCTCCTTGTTATAATTTGAAGCTCTTTATTAAGCTGGAACGTGTTCCTACAAAACAGAATTACTGAAAGTAAAAATGCGACTTCTTTGAATTTTTAACAGCTTCTCTGTCTTTAATGTCTTCACATTAACCCCTTAACTTGCACACTCGAGTTAATTCGAGCACGCTAAAGAACCATGCACACTCGAGTGTTGTATTTTATGCTACTATAATCCTTCACACTCGACTGTAATCGAGAATTGAGAATCACACTGTGGAAGCTAACAAAAAAAATCGTTTTACTAATATTTATCATTTACATAAAGCTATAACATTGTAAGCTATAACACACTTATTCAAAAAAACTGTGCGTTAAAGGGTTAATAAAAAAAATGGAGAATCAATATGGAATGTTCACATACAGAAGCAGGTACAGAAACTAGTAAAACTTCTCATAACTCCAGAAATTTACAGAGATGTTAAATGCAGGGGTAGTGTGGAGATTTTCGAGAACATATTCGAATTCCAGGAGGGACGCAAGAGGGTGGTCGAGCTCGTGTATCGTTTTGTATTTGTTGAAAACAGACGTATTGTCGACAGGGGGTCGAGGGGCGAGAGGTCGAGCAGCGGGAAGGGCCTGTTAGGTACTCGTCGCATCTGCCTTCGATTTATTTCCAATCGTAATTGATGACTCCGGCACCTTTCTTCGCCTCTCGAGTGCCCGAAACCGTGTCACTTTGCATAATAGAGGCAAAAGTCACGCGTTGGCTAATAAATTATGTCATTGTGCGTCGTTTAGATCGACTTTACGTTAAATCTTCCAAATATTGAATGATTTCGTTGTCAAATATCGAGTGATTTTGTTGTCAAATATCGAGTGATTGCTTTTTAAGGAATCTTTTAAAAGAATCTTGACTCAGTATTTTTTATGAAGACTAGATTCTTCGTTTTTAACATTGAAACTACTAAACCGGTCAAATGATTGCTTCACAAGTTTCTTTATTATAAAATGCAGATTTTGTTAAAGTACATTTTTTGAAATCAGTATTGATTTTCATGCAGATGAAGAATAAATGTGTGTACTAGTTTATGTTTGGTTGTTGTTTATTTATTTTTTAAGTTCAGATTAAGTACACATTGGGTGCTAGTAGTTTAGTATTAATTAAGGAGATTGATTAGAGAACTTCATGAAGATGAACAAGCGCATATTTATTTATTTAGTTTTATAGTTCAATTTCAATTTAAATATAAGTTTCTGTAGAGTCAACAGTGGATGTGACTGCAGTTTTATCATTATATGTTTGGTTATTACTTATTTATTTTTTAAGTTCAGATGAAGTACACATTGGGTGCTAGTAGGTTTAGTATTAATTAAGGAGATTGATTAGAGAACTTCATGAAGATGAACAAGTGTATATTTATTTAGTTTTATAGTGTATCTGAATTTAAATATAAATGGTATCTGTAGAATCAACAGTGGATGTGACTGCAGTTTTATTGTTGCAAGAGTAACTCTCTGGATTTAGTTTGAGAAGGATGCAAAACTTTCCGTTACTTTCGCGAAGATCTTGAGGAACTGTGGGAAATGGCAAGGGTTCTTGTTCCCCCGTATCGCTTCTCCACGAATAGGGCTTCTTATAAGAATTCCAACGCTCGCATTATCGTCTTACATCGAGCCAATGCCCTCCTAATTCTCCTCCAAGAAACTTTTACTTTTTTTGTTTAAATTTCTGTGAAAATCTGTGCGTCAAAAAATATGGAGTAACCTTACTTGACTTAACCCAAATAGCTAAAATAGCTAAATAACCTAAAATAGGTAAAATAGCTAAAATAATCTAAACTAGCTGAATAACCTAAAATAGGTAAAATAGCTAAAATAACCTAAAATAGGTAAAACAGCTAAAATAATTTAAAACAGCTAAATAACCTAAACTAGCTAAAATAATCTAAAACAGCTAAATAACCTGAACTAGCTAAAATATCTAAAATAACCTAAAATAGGTAAAATAGCTAAAATATCCTAAAATAGGTAAAACAGCTAAAATAATTTAAAACAGCTAAATAACCTAAACTAGCTAAAATAATTTGAAACAGCTAAATAACCTAAACTAGCTAAAATAATCTAAAACAGCTAAATAACCTAAACTAGCTAAAATATCTAAAATAACCTAAAATAGCTAAAACAGCTAAATAATCTAAAACAGCTAAAATACCTAAATGACCTAAAATTGTATTAGCATTTACAGTTTAGGAATCGGATACCCAGATATTTAAATGGAAACAATAAAAGCAGATTTAGCTCCGATTCCCATTTGATAGGATCAACTGCGATACTGTAGTTCCACGCTCGAACGCCCACGGCATTATTCCAGAAAATAACCCCCTAATGCAGCTCCCCTTTGCTTTGTAAATACGTGAGGCGTTCGTACGTGTGCGCGCGCACACCACGAGCCTGAAATCGCTCGTGATTTCTTCGATCGTTCGATGGAATCGTGATTGCTCTTCGCTTTTATTTCTTATTAAGCTGTTTTTTCTCGACCGGTTTGCAGTTTCAGTAAAACCCTTTCGAGCGTGTTTTCCGACGCGAGAATAGTTTCGAATAGAATCTGTTTCGTCACCTTTTCACAGAACATTAATCAACCATGCTATTCTCGATTCTTTCTGGAATCGTCTCTTAAAATATTTCTTCAGGAAATAGATTTATACTCTATTCGTTATTTTTAATTATTCTTTTCGTTAAATGGTGTTCGTTATTTATTATTTTAAACAGACAGTGTTTAATAATCCAAAAAGAGCAGGTTTGAAATTTATTTTTAAAACGTTCTTAAAAAATGTCGAAGATGTTTGAAGTTTAATAATGTAAGAGACTGAACAAGTTCATTTAATAATTTAAAAACTCATGACCATGTTTGAAATTTATTTTAAAAACATTTTTAAAAAATGTTGATGTTTGAAATTCAATAATGTAAAAAAGACTGAACAGGTTCATTTAATAATTTAAAAAAAACATGAGCCTGTTTGAAATTTAATAATTGAAAAAAACACTGAACATGTTCATTTAACAATTTAAAAAATCATGACCATGTTTGAAATTTAATAAACATATTCATTTAATAATTTCAAAAATCCGGAACATGTTTCAAATTTAACAAACATGTTCATTTAATAATTTAAAAAATCCTGAACATGTTTGAAATTTAATAAACATATTCATTTAATAATTTAAAAAATCCTGAACATGTTTGAAATTTAATAAACATGTTCATTTAATAATTTAAAAAATCCTGACCATGTTTGAAATTTAATAAACATCTTCATTTAATAATTTCAAATATCCTGAACATGTTTGAAATTTAATAAACATCTTCATTTAATAATTTCAAATAACCTGAACATGTTTGAAATTTAATAAACATGTTCATTTAACAATAAAAAAGAGTGAGAGGAATAAATAAACAAGCAATTGAAGGGAAATCGCATTTAATCGATAAACAGCTTTATACAATCGTATCGGCGAAGATCTTCATATCCGCACATTGGGTTTCCCCGTCAAATTAACCTAACTCTTTACAAATATGTACAATGCAACAGAAAATCGTCAGCCGTAAAAAAACGAAAACTCGGTCGACGACTCAGAAGGAAATCCGTAAGCATTCTGAATCATCCTCTGACGTCAGTGTGTTCGATAACGTCTCTCCACAAAACTCGAACGCGACATTTCCATTAATTTCCATAAATCTACTCTTACACAAGCATAGATTTACGTAAATAATTAATGCAAACGATGACTATACATTATGGATGTAAAAATTGAAACACGAAGTGATATGCATCTCGGATCCGTTTTCGGGAAGAGTCAATCTCGATTCTTCGAAAGGACGTTCTGAGTCGCGATCGATACCTTACACGTATGATTATAAAACTTGGGATTCTGGTGACGAATCGCGATCGGGAACAATTTCTACTCTCCAAACGACCTGAAGCTCCGATCCAGGTTCCTCCTCCTCTCGCGATTTTCTCCAGCCAGCTCGCGCAAATGATTAAGAAACAGTCCAAAGTCAAAGAGGTTTCGAGATTCGCTGGCTAGCATCTCTTGACCTCAGTAGGCTCTCAGTCTCACTTCCATCTCGGAGTCCTGTCGATGGGTCAGATGCGGTTCGATGGATCCCGGTGTGCCGGTACCTGTTCCCGTCACGTGGTGTCCGTGATGACCGTGCTGATGGTGGTGATGGTGATGACGGTGGTTCAAGTGAGGCGGCTGAACCGCTCCGCTTCTGTACGCTCGCTGTTTGTCGTCGAAAAGTCGGATCTCTTGCTTGTAACGTTCCAACTGCTCTCGGAGGAGCGCGTCCTCTTCGGCTGCTCGTTTCTCGTCGTATTCCAGACAACCGACGCCGTCTAGACGCTCCAGGTCGATCCACCCTCGCCAAAGGACGCAGACGCCGTTCATTATTAAACGCGAACGCATGTGAACCTGCAAATTGAAACAGTTTTCTTCGTACCAAATTTATAGGGACACAATGTATTATATAATAAATGTAAAAATGTCTTCTATGGTATTCTATTTGAACCATCAAAATTGTGGTACAAGACAATGCAACAGTGCAATGTGTTGCAAGACAATGCAACAATACGTTGTATATATTTAACAAAGTTGATTGAAGCAATTAACCTCTTGTACTTTGAGGAGTCTCACTCGAGATGCACTCTCTATTCAAACATAACAAGTTTCACTAAAATTGTAAATATTCTTCAATTTATAATTTAGGTACAGCTACAACTTGCATAACATAACAAGTTTTAAAATTGTAAATATTCTTCAATTTATAATTTAGGTACAGCTATAACTTGCATAACATAAGTCTGACTAAAATTGTTCATATTCTTTAATTTATAATTTAGGTACAGCTACAACTTGCATAACATAACAAGTTTTAAAATTGTTCATATTCTTCAATTTATAATTTAGGTACAACTACAACTTGCATAACATAACAAGTTTTAAAATTGTAAATATTCTTCAATTTAATATTTAGGTACAGCTATAAATTGCATAACACAAGTCTTACTAAAATTGTAAATATTCTTCAACTTGAAGTGTAGGTACAACTATAACAATTTATACTTCAATTTTTACTGCTTGTTTAAACATTATGATTATATGTTTGTCAGACAAATAATGTGTCTGTTAAATAAACAATATATGTTTATGTAACTAATTTAAGTAGTTTATTTAACAATAAACAGTATATGTAGTTTATTTAGTTTATTTAACAATAAACAATATATGTAGTTTATTTAGTTTATTTAACAATAAACAATATATGTACCTATGAATAGTTAGTTCTGACAGGTAAATTGTAACAATAATTATCACAATTATAATTTATAATTTATAATTATAATTGTACAAATGTAATTATACAAATAAATTGTACAGTAAGAGGTTACTATAGGATACTAATAAAAAATAGCGGATGTAGTTTTTCTCCTCGTATGCCTATTACGATCGAGGCAAGTTTCAATCACGTTCTCCCTTGTTCCTCGTCCATCATAAACGTTTCTTATTTCCAGAGAACGATTACGCAGATTGGAAGGTACAAGCAACGTGCAGAGAGGAAATTGTGATGCTCGGTAGCAGTGATCGAGTGAAATGAGATTCCAGAAAGTCTGCGGTTAAGTTGGATTTTTGAACAAAGAAGTACTTTGGATTTAGTGGTGAATATATCGGAGCTTAAACGCTGGGTTTACGAAGCACCGGAACGAACCGTCGGTCTCGAAAAAGAACGAGCAATTATCTTGGCCCAGGGTTATTTTATATCCTGGCAAATGGTCCCGTTTCCGGTCGTATGCTTTGGAATGACCGGTCAATTCACTGTTCAGAATATATTTTTTTCGTATAGAGGAGGATGTAGCAAGGTATACAGAAAAGGAGGATGTAACAAGTTATACAGAAAAGGAAGATGTAGTCTTCAAGGTATACAGAGTATAATTGCAAGAATTGTAGAATTATAGAATTGTAGAATTGTAGAATTACAGAATTGTAGGATAATTATTTATTACAATGGACGAAGAAATAGTTGTAGAAGTTTGAAACGATCCCATGAGGTTCCCAATTTTTTTCGTCGAAACTTACAGCTGGTTGACGCGTAACAATGTAACCTCGCAGCGTGGCGCTCTTTGTGAAATCATAATTGAGCGACGGGAAGCGTCGGTACGACTCGATAATCGAATCGTTTGTCGCCTTTCTCGAAACCCCGAATTCTGTACCTTTGGCGAAATCATTCTTTTTGAATTTGCACGGCTTTTCAGATTAACAGACTGTTCAAATTTCGTCACATCAATGTTTCTTAAAATCAACGTTTCATCAAATCAATGTTTCATGACATCAAAGTTACATGAAATTTCCAAATGGATTTAATAGAAAGATACTTTGGAGCAATGTCAATGTTCTTATTGCAAATTGACGTTACATGGAAGTTTCTAATGGAAGCAATGTTTTATTAAAATTTAGAAATTGTACAGATTAGAATCGAATGAAAAATGACGTTGAATACAAGCACCTAATAGAAGCAATGCTGTATTAAAACATTTAAAACTTGTACAGATTAGAATCGAATGAAAAATGACATTGAATACAAGCACCTAATATAGAAGCAATGTTCTATTAAAATTTAGAACCTGCACAGATTAGAATCGAATGAAAAATGACGTTAAATAAAAGTACCTAATAAAGCAACGCTCCAACGTCTACACAGATTCCGGCCCTGGCAGTAATACGTGTTGCGTACAAATTGTACAATGATTCGCGGAGCATTTCTCGACACGTAACGGGGAAGTACGATGAATTTACCGCCTTGAATGTATGCTATGCACGTGATTGAGTCTCATAAAATTTCCATTTGGCGCATACTGTTTCATTTCTTTGGAACTCATAACCATTAAGCTTTAATGTTACAAGACAACTTGAAGCAATTTCGTTACGTAGATTTAATCATTCACTATCATGATAAGAAAAACAGTAACAATCCAGAAATACTGTACTTGTCTATCAAATTTGGTACTTGTTTCTCATTGAAGGGATCAAATTTTATTTTCTTGCAAAGGGGTGGAACTCAGAAGGGTTGTTCCTCGCAAATTTGGAATTTCTTTCAGTTTATTGTTCTCAAACGTACTCTAAGTATTGTAAGATCACAATATTAATTACTTATTTGATCAAATATTTCCTTGCAAAGTTGTGAAACTCAGAAGGGTTGTTCCTCGCAAATTTGGAATTTCTTTCAGTTTATTGTTCTCAAACGTACTCTAAGTATTGTAAGATCACAATATTAATTACTTATTTGATCAAATATTTCCTTGCAAAGTTGTGAAACTCAGAAGGGTTGTTCCTCGCAAATTTAGAGTTTCTTTCAGTTTATTGTTCTCAAACGTACTAACAGTAACGTAAGATCACAATATTAATTACTTATTTGATCAAATATTTCCTTGCAAAGTTGTGAAACTCAGAAGGGTTGTTCCTCGCAAATTTAGAGTTTCTTTCAGTTTATTGTTCTCAAACGTACTAACAGTAACGTAAGATCACAATATTAATTACTTATTTGATCAAATATTTCCTTGCAAAGTTGTGAAACTCAGAAGAGTTGTTCCTTGCAAATTTAGAGTTTCTTTCAGCCTATTTTTCTCAAACGTACTCCAAGTAACGTAATCTCGCAATATTAATTTCCACCAGAAAAAAACTTCGTTACGTAAAAGACAATTAATCAAGAAGTACAAGCGTTCTCACGAAAGTCAAAGCAAGAAAAAGTACAAAAATTTCACACCTTTCTAGTTCGCCAGGGGCGTGACCCATTACCGCGCATAATAGCCACGATATTTAAAATCGTAACGCGCTTGTCTCAGTAACCCTTTCGTTAATATATTTGCATGTCGCGAGCAAGGGTTCGCTCCGAGAAAAAAAAAGCAAGATGTAACGTCGGTTCACGGTGGAACCAAAGGGGTGAAAAATCGGGAAAGGGTGAAATGTACCGGGACCGGCTATTTCGACGGCTCTTTTGTTTTTTCGGTAGGCGTTGCTGCGCTGCCTTTTTGCGATACGAGTCCGGCACAATGGGCAGAACATTCGTCAACTCATGGCGAGGACATACGGTCAGTTTCTTTTCTTTTCTAGTTTAGGGGTTCGAAATTATATTTTACTCTCGTGAAATTTTACGATTGAGGTCTTGGATTGACTACCGAGCATCCTGAGGTGTAAATCATGACCTACGTGTTTCGAACGAGAAATTTACGAGAAGCTAATTCTTAGACGCTTTGTTAATTTCGAACGCTTCGAAATTCATTCTTGACGCGAGAGAACGAGAAAATATGTGAAAATAAGAATGAATAGCTAATTTAACCCCTTGCATTATTTATCAGAATCGTCAGATGTAGTCTACGATATTAAAAAAAGGCAGAGAAGGTTGAAATGTTGCTTCAAACTAGGAACAAATTATTTGACTTAAATTCTAACCCTTTGCACTCGAAGATAATTTTATTGTTTACAAACAACAACATTAAAATATTAAATAAAATGTTAAATGAGTTCTTTTAAGGTTATTATTTATCTACTAATAATTTCCACTACTGCCTATTTCACTGTATTTATACTTCACATGAGGACTATTATAGAAATAATTAAATAATGATTGTATTAAATCGAATGGTGCCTGAGAGGAGCCTCTCGAGTGCAAAGAGCTAAATTACAGCACATTCAAAATTCGAAAAGAATTGATCTTAGTTGAAGGAGTGCGTCGTGTGTCAGAGTTAATTTACAATACGAGTGTCAGAGTTAATTTACAATATTAAAAAATTCGAGTAAAATTAATCTCAACTGATTCGAGTAAAATTTGATCTCAACTGATTCGACTGAAATTAGTTTTAACTGATTTGACTAAAATTGATCTCAGATTGTTTGCGTCCTCAGTGAGCCAAGATGGCGTCCTTAGTGAATCATGACTGCGTCACAAGTGTGTCAAAGCTAATTTACAATATTAAAAAATTCGAGTAAAATCAATCTCAACTGATTCGAGTAAAATTTGATCTCAACTGATTCGACTGAAATTGATTTCAACCGATTTGACTAAAATTGATTTCAGATTGCTTGCGTCCTCAGTGAGCCAAGATGGCGTCCTCAGTGCGTCACGATTGCATCCTCAGTGCATCACAATTACGTCCTCAATGCGTCATAAACTCATCAAAATTAATAAACAGCAAGATTTAGAAAGACCAAGTTGATTTAAGCGAAGAAAGAGCAAGCACCGCGTCGAAGAAGTCCCCGATAAGATCGAAAGCGCCAGCGCACCCTTTTCATCTCGTCGGTAGGTCCTTTATCGCGCTGTATCGCGCTCGCGAATCTCTCCCTTAATTATTTCCTCTCTACGGGGAACGACGACGAGGACAATACCGTGAGACACGTGCAGCCATGCACACGTCGCCTTTTTATTACGTCTCTTTCCATCGTTCATTGTCGATTAAAACAAAACGGTGGCCGCGGGTCGCCGTGTAAACAACTAGGACCACTCGTGTCTCCTCTCTTTCTGTCGACTCTTTTTGCGAGTTCAGAAATAATGAATCGTTAGGACTCCCGGATAAATTCGCTGTTGGGCAGTGATTCATTGCAATAGAGAAATCTGCTTCTAGGTTCGTCTGACTTTAAATATTGCTGCTCGAAACGGTTTGAAAAATGATATTACTTCGTGAATGGCTTCAGGAGTAGCTCGATGAGTAACTATATAAATGAGCTGTTCAATGAGTAACTAAATAAGTAGCTCGATGAGTAACTTTATAAATGAGCAGTTCAATGAGTAACTAAATAAGTAGCTCCATGAGTAACTATATAAATGAATACCTTGTTGAGTAGCTCGATGAGTAACTACATAGATGAGCAGTTAAATGAGTAGCTAGATGTGTAGCTACATAAATGAATAACTCACTGAGTTTCTCAATGAGTAGTTACATAAATGAATAGCTTACTGAGTAGCTCGATGAGTAACTACATAAATGAATAGCTTGTCGAGTTGCTCAGTGAGTAACTACATAAATGAATACCTTGTTGAGTTGCTCAATGAGTAGCTACATAAATGAATACCTTGTTAAGTTACTCAATGAATAGTTACATTAATGAATAGCTCATTGAGTTACTCAATGAGTAGCTACATAAATAAATAGCTTACTGAGTAGCTCTATGAGTAACTACATAAATGAATACCTTGTTGAGTTGCTCAATGAGTAGTTACATTAATGAATAGCTAGATGAGTAGTTAAGTAAATAACTAAATAAGTAACTATATGAGTAACTCCATGAGTAGTTAAATGAATAACTAAATGAGTAACTATATGAGTAACTCCATGAGTAGCTAGACGACCAACCCCATGAGTAGCTAAATGAGTAGCTATGTAACTATATGAGTAACTAAATGATTATAAATATGAATGTATGAACAGTGTCAAGTTAAGTTCCCAACCTTGATTTAATTAGAACAAATCGAGTACCAATTATTCTCCACCAATTTTCCTACAACCCGAAATAGTCCGCGTAACGTTACAGCAACAAAAGAAGCAATAGAATACAAAGTTGACCCAGGCAGTTCGAAATCGTCGGAGGACCCAAAGGACTCACCCTGAGGATCCACAGAGACAGAAAGATTTATGAGCCATTATATACCGGGTGACTAGCGAGGCCCTCCGGGCATCTGGCACCGGCTCTCAACTTGTTTGACGGATTTCGAAACTCACTAATTGCCTTTGCTTCTAATGGAGAGTCAAATCTCTTTATCTCCCTATTCTCTAAACACTTTTAAATTATTTCTAAATACCGATCATGCTCTTGTTAGATTTCGGATTATTCGTGACATATCAAATTAAAAATAATTCAGATGTTAGAGTGAAGATAACTCAGATGTTGAAATGAAGAAAACTCAGATGTTGAAATGAAGAAAACTCAGATATTAAAATGAAGAAAACTCAGATATTAAAATGAAGAAAACTCAGATATTAAAACTCAGATTACTCAAATATTAAAACTCAGATAACTCAAATATTAAAACTCAGATAACTCAAATATTAAAACTCAGATAACTCAAATATTAAAACAAAAATAACTCAAATATTAAAACTCAGATAACTCAAATATTAAAACGAAAATAACTCAGTTGTCAAACTGAAAATAATTCAAATATAAAAAAAATGGAAGCAAACGACGCCGTCTAGAAAATGGCGTCCCGACGCCGTTATCGATCGCGATGGCGTCGCCCCTCAAGCGCCGGCGTACCAGGACCTGCAAGGACTCCCAAACTCCTCAAATCTACGCAGACTCTCTTTCACAACCGACCAAAATTTTCAGAATTAATTGCAACACTGTATTGTTAGAAGATAACCCCCTGAGGCGAGAAAATTTGGGACCGGATGCGTCTCGTTCCAGAACCGTGACACGGTGACACCATTGTCCGAGCAGAAACGGATACTAAATTGCTGTGGGGACTACGTCCTGCGATATATGATGCCAAGGACACGAAAAACTAGACGTTCAGACCCGTTTAATGACCTTCTATTTGTACTTCAATTAGTGTTAATACGTTTGCAATTTATGTTCAAAGGTGATTCTAAGTTGGTGCAGTTTGGGAACTTTCTTTGATTAATTTTAGTGGTTTGATTTAGTAATTCTTGCAATTTCGAATTTAATTCTTGCTGCTTCGAATATGATTCTTGCTGCTTCGAATTTAATTCTTACAGCTTCGAATTTAATTTTTGCAGCTTCGAATTTATAATCTTTACAACTTTAAATTGAGAAATTGTAGCTTTGAATTTAACAATCTTTGCAGCGTTGAATTTAACAATTTACAGCTTTGAATTAAGAAATCTTTACTGCTTTCATTTAATAATTCTTGCAGCTTCGAATTTAATTTTTGCAGCTTTCAATTAATCTTTACAACTTCAAATTAAGCTTCGAGTTTAACAATCTTTATAACTTTGAATTTAACAATCTTTATAGCTTTGAATTTAACAATCTTCATAGTTTTGAATTTAACAAGTCTTACAGCTTTGGATTTGAGACTTTACAGCTTCGAATATAGCGATCTTTTAAGGAAATAACAAGAAAGGCAGACTTCCGTGTAATGTGGAAAGTATTCTCACCTTGCCACGTTCCTTTTCAAAATCGCAGTCGTTGATGTCATCGGCGTAGTTCGCGGAAGCGTTACCAAAAACGAGTTGGAGGTTCGTACCGGTCGCTGCGAACGCGATCTCCGTGTACCCCTCTCGACAGCCATTTTGAAAGCGTACTTGACGTTCCTCGACTGGTCTGTCTCGGTAACCAGTGTATCTGACCTGTAACAGAAGCAAATTGGTTGCTTCAGATTATTCACTGTCATTTTTGGGAGGAGTTCATCGTTAAATTTAATTAATTTTCTAGGGAGAGATCTGAGATGGGAGTCAAATCTTAGATAGAAGCAAAATCTGAGACAGAAGATCTGAGATGGGAGTCAAATTTGAGATGGAAGCAAAATCTGAGACAGAGGATCTAAGATAGGAGTCAAATCTGAGACAGAAGCAAAATCTGAGACATAAATAAAATCTAAGACAGAAGTTGAACTCGAAGGGTGATTTGCTAAATATCAAACAGTAGTCTCGGAAGTTTGAAAGACTATTTATGATTGAATGGTCGTTACTTCTGACTTTGGAATGTGTCTGACAGCGTTTGTATACAATGGATTATGTATATCTACAGACAGTCCAAACAGGACTGCTCATTTAAGGACTCTCATTCTAATCTCTTCTCACCTTCAAGAATTTTTTATATTATTTCACTGTGAAACTCAATATTGTACCCAAAAATCAAAACCAATATTAAACACAAAGCTAAAGAATTCATTCTATCAATCTCTTTAAAACGACCAATCTTCAGATACATCTTATACAGTAATTATAACTTCATATAAAAATAAATACGTGAAAAAGAAATTGAAATTGGACCTGTTAGCTTCATAAAATTCTTCACTTTTCACTTGATGTTATATTCTAAATACATTTTGACGATATTAATCAGCAGTTACCCTTATTAAAATTATTCTTTACTGCAATTTTAACAGGAATAGATGTACAGTCACTTGAGGATGTAAATTAAACCTTGAATTTCAAATTTAATGATATATTATAATATTCATACATGAACTAGCTGTTATATTAACTGAGTAGCTGTTATATTAACTAACTAGCTGATGTATTAATTGACTAGCTGCTATATTAACAGACATTCTCAATGACCAAACTAAAATATTCACACATGAACTAGCTGTTATATTAATTGACTAGCTGTTATATTAACAGACATTCTCAATGACCAAACTAAAATATTCACACATGAACTAGCTGTTATATTAACTGACCAGCTGATATATTAACTGACTAGCTGATATATTAACTGACTAGCTGTTATATTAATTAACTAGCTGATATATTAACAGACATTCTGAATGACCAAACTAAAGTATTCACACATGAACTAGCTGATATATTAACTGACTAGCTGATATATTAATTGACTAGCTGTTATATTAACTGACTAGCTGTTATATTAACTGACTGGCTATTATATTAACTAACTAGCTGTTATATTAACAGACATTCTCAATGACCAAACTAAAATATTCACACATGAACTAGCTGTTATATTAATTGACTAGCTGTTATATTAACTGACATTCTCAATGGCCAAACTAAAATATTCACACATGAACTAGCTGTTATATTAATTGACTAGCTGTTATATTAACTGACTAGCTGATATATTAATTAACTAGCTGTTATATTAACTGATTAGCTGTTATATTAATTAACTAGCTGTTATATTAACTAACTAGCTAATATATTAACTGACTAGCTGATATATTAACTGACTAGCTGATATATTAACTGACTAGCTGTTATATTAATTAACTAGCTGTTATATTAACTAATTCCCTATATATAGTACTAGGTGCTATATTAACAGACATTCAATAACCAAACACAATACAAATAAAAGCTTGCAACTCCAAAATAACAAGTTTCAAAAATACTCTAAAGGGTTCAAAAGCATTCTATTCACCCTAAAGGGTTGAAAACTGCAAAATGACTTACCTCGCTCTCCCTGCTCAATCTCCTAAACAGCTCATCCGTCTCAAACTTCGCCTTCTGATCAGGAACCACCCGAGGCATCTTATGGAAGTACCTAGGTCTCTGTGGCTCGAACAACCCCATTCCTTCAAAGGGTAGCACGTTAACACCCAAACCTCCCGCTCCTCCCGTATGTTCGCTCATAGTGTGCATCATTTTGCAATGTTCTCGATCTTCGAATTATCACAACGGTACCAAGAGTCACTCAGCAACTAAACCGAATTCCGCGCGTTCGACTGCGCCGTGTGGCGTCTCAGTGGAGACTAAGGACTTCCAGGCGCTAAACCTACGATTTTCCTCATCCTGACTGAAGCCACGCCCGTTTACACGCCCTGGAGCCCCCACTGGGTTCAACGGGATTGGGAAGGGAGACGGAACCTCCTATGTCACCCTTGTTCACGGTTTCACCCTCTACGGAGGGAAACTATAGGGTGTTCTTTCTGCATGCAGATCGTACAAAATTATGCTGCTATTTTATCTGTTTTGTGCTGGAATTTTTTCTGATTTAATGGATTTTGGAATTTTTTCTGATTTGCTGGATTTTGCAATTTTTTCTAATTTGTTAGATTTTGGAATTTTTTCTGATTTGCTGGATTTTGCAATTTTTTCTAATTTGTTAGATTTTGGAATTTTTTCTGATTTGCTGGATTTTGCAATTTTTTCTAATTTGTTGGATTTTGGAATTTTTTCCAATTTGTTGGATTTTGGAATTCTTTCTGACTTGCTGGATTTTGTAATTTTTTCCCATTTGCTATGTGCTTAGAGCTTCATAAAGTAGCTGCATATTGTATTAGTAAAATAAAAAGCTTCATAGGGTAGCTGCATATTGTATTAATGAAATAAAAAACTTCATAGGGTAGTTTCATATAGTATTAATAAAATAAAAAGTTTCATAAAGTAGCTTCATATTTTATAAATAAATTAAAAAGCTTCATAAACTAACTTCATAGGGTAGCTTCATATTATACAAATAAATTAAAAAGCTTCATAAACTAACTTCATAGAGTAGTTTCACATTGTACGAGTAAATTGAAGAGCTTCATAAATAAAGTTCATAGGGCAACTTCATATTATATTAATAAATTAAAAAGCTTCATAAACTAACTTCATAGTGTAACTTCATAACGTAGCTTCATATTGTATGAATAAATTAAAAAGCTTCATAAAGTAGCTCCATATTGTATAAATAAATTAAAAAGCTTCATAAGGTAGCTTCATAGGGTAGTTTCATAAAGTAGCTTTATAAAGAAGCTTCATAGGGTAGTTTCATAAAGTAGCTCCATATTGTATAAATAAATTAAAAAGCTTCATAGGGTAGTTTCATAAAGTAGCTTCATAAAGTAGGTCCATATATTATATTCATAATGTATAAACAAAATAAGAAGCTTGATTATTAAGAGAATGTACTTTGCAGTACAGTAAAATGGAACACCTTCGCAGTCGGCATAAATCGACAAAGAGAAGAAAAACGGATACAGGGTATCCATGGCCAGTAATCGTGCAAAAGGGTCGTCGATCTTAATCGCGCATCGACAATGATCCTCTCAAATGGATGAGCCGTTGGCACTCGACAGAAACGATGAAGATCTCTTTTTTCTCTCTCGAGGGGATACACGTTGTTACAGCTAGCAGACCCCACGACACGTATTTCCCGTATCTACGGGGGATCCAGCCAATCCTGTATATCATATTATTCGGAGCTTCCTCGTATGTGCCTCGCCCATCTTTTCATGCCCACGGAAAACGGCTTTCAGGGGAGGGCAGCTGACACGTAAAACACTCTTCTTTGTTGCACTTGTTTAATGTGTAATAAAGGAGAATGGAGACTCTGAGATTCGTTCTCTTTTGGAAATTGGACAGGAACATTCTTTGGGATAGAGGACATTTTTAATTGTGGGAGACTGATATTATTTAAAGATCATTTAGAAAATTTAGTTTCGTTTTGTGCATTAGTAGGAGGTTTTCTTTAAAACATACAGCATATAATAAAATAGAGAAAATTGCAACACATAGCAAATCAGAAAAAATAGCAACACATAGCAAATTAAAAAAAATAAGCAACACATAGCAAATCAGAAAAAATTGCAACACATAGCAAATTAAAAAAAATACCAACATATAGTAAATTAAAAAAAATTGCAACACATAGCAAATCAGAAAAAAATTGTAATTCATAGTAAATTAAAAAAAATAGCAACATTTAGCAAATTAAAAAAAATAGCAACACATAGCAAATCAGAAAAAATAGCAACACATTACAAATCAGAAAAAATTGCAATATGTAATAAATAAAAAAAAATTACAACTAACAAAATAATTGTATAACTTTCATCTGTAAATTTGTAAATTGCAAGTTCTCTAAAAGCAAGCTAAATATAAAAACAGTGTTAAATTTAAGAATATGCACATAGTTCTCTAACGTTAAGAGTAAGCAGTCGAAGGACTCGTATTTTAATTGCAGCGAGTAATAAACATTTGTATGCACAAATTCTTAAGATAGAAGTTGCAGGTAAGCTAGTCTAGAGATTCAGTTTTACGAGCGATTTTTATGATAGGTCAAGGGTGCTTTATGGTCGAGCATCCTTAATCTGGTAATTTCAGAGACCTTCTCTCTGGAAATTTGTAAAAACACTCTTGGGATATGACTCGAGGGTAGTAAAGTTTATTGGTGTCTATTTAGTTGACTGTTCTGAAGTCCTTTTGGGATTGTAAACTCCTTACAAATCATACTCTGAATCCTGTGAAATTGTTCTACATAGAAACTTTACTCCACTGTTTTGGTCTATGACCCTGTTTTTTTATTATGTCTTTCACTGTGAAACCTCTCACCTCTAAATTACCATAAATTTTAAATTGCAGTGTCTTTAAATGCATTCCTCTTCAACGAAAAATTCATCTAAATTGCCATAAATTCTAAATTGCAAAGCTTCTTCTAAATTCATTCCTCTTCAACGCAAAATTCATCTAAATTGCTTTAAATTCTAAATTGCAAAGCTTCTTCAAACGCATCCCTCTTTAACGAAAAATTCATCTAAATAACCATAAATTCTAAATTGTTAACTGCTTTCTAAATGCATCCCTCTTCAACGCAAAATTCATCTAAATTGCCATAAATTCTAAACTGAAAAGCTTCTTCAAACGCATCCCTCTTTAACGAAAAATTAATCTAAATTACCATAAATTCTAAATTGCAAAGTGTCTTCTAAATGCATCCCTCTTCAACGCAAAATTCATCAAAATTGCCATAAATTCTAAACTGCAGTAAATTGCAGTAAATTCTAAATTGCATTAAAATTCAAAATTCAACGCAATGTCTCCAAATAAACCCTCTTTAACGAAAAATTCCTCTAAATTGCCATAAATTCTAAATTGTTAACTGCCTTCTAAATACATCCCTCTTCAACAAAAGAATCACGAAAATATAAAACGCGAAACCTATTTAAAACGTCAAATAGTATAAAAAGTGAACCAACCACTACACAAAAGAACTACTACTAAAAATTGTTAGCGGAAAGAATTCACTGAACTAAAATTGAATTTGCCAGCGTCGCCATGAATGCCAAGCACGACGAAATTAATTTCACGAGCGTCGCGACGGAACGAAAAAAAAAGCCCGCGTCGCATTAGGTCACGCCTCTGTGCCAGTCGATTGGTTCGCTACCTCGCCAATCGTGTCACGTGTTATTTCAAAGGGGTTGCGAGACTTGGTAGGGGTAAACGAACACATATGAGACTGCAACGTGTGTACGATGTGGGGAACCCTGCACGTTTCGATCGGTCGAAAGTACCAGAAATTCGAACTGGTGTTCTGTGTTTGCCTTCTGTTCGAATTGAAATTATTCTTGTTACAATTATTATGAATTATAATTCGTTTTATAATAAGAATAATTTTTGTTACATTTTTTGTTATAATTTTTGTTGCATTTCTTGTTGCATTTTTTGTTGCATTTCTTATTACAAATTCGAGTTAAAGAAATTAATTATATGTACAATTCTTTTATATAAGAATTCTTATTACATTTCTTGTTGCATTTCTTGTTGCATTTCTTATTGCATTTTTTGTTGCATTTATTGTTGCATTTTTTGTTGCATTTCTTATTACAAATTCGAGTTAAAGAAATTAATTATATGTACAATTCTTTTATATAAGAATTCTTATTACATTTCTTGTTGCATTTCTTGTTGCATTTCTTATTGCATTTTTTGTTGCATTTCTTGTTGCATTTTTTGTTGCATTTCTTATTGCATTTATTGTTACATTTATTGTTGCATTTTTTGTTGCATTTCTTATTGCATTTATTGTTACATTTATTGTTGCATTTTTTGTTGCATTTCTTATTGCATTTATTGTTACATTTATTGTTACATTTATTGTTACATTTATTGTTACATTTCTTATTGCATTTATTGTTGCATTTCTTGTTACATTTCTTGTTGCATTTCTTGTTGCATTTATTGTTGCATTTCTTGTTGCATTTCTTGTTGCATTTATTGTTGCATTTGTTGTTGCAAATTCAAGAAAAAGAAACGAAGAAAGTAACAGAACATAGAAACCGAAGAAGGTATCGATAAAACTTTGCTAAAGCGTTGCTAAAGAAACTTGCGACGTAGCGAGTAAACAGTTTGAAGTTTGATAGCAACCACTATGTCCTGTCAGAAGAAAAGTTTCAACTGGAAGTTCAGAGAATATGAACGACATCGTTTGAAGGTAAATCTGTGACCAGTAAAATAAAGGAGAGATGAAGAGTGAAGGTGGTTGTTTCAGACTGAATGAATGAAGTGAATCTTTAAGTTAGAAGACTGAAGATAAATATTTAAGCTAAATGAATGAAATAAATATTTGAGCTAAATGAAGTAATAATAATGATGTTAAACAGGTGAAAGAAGCAACATGTGCAATTGACGTGAATCCTCCTCAAGATAGACCTCACGTAGTGTTCAACGCAAAGGGTCTGCAGTTGGAGAGAGAGAAACAAGATCGAATCATGAGAGACAATTTCATTCTCTTGAAAAAGCTGAGAGATATCATGCATCGGAAGAGGGTGATCGAGGAGAGCCATAGATTGAAGTGGGACGAGTCTCGATGTATTAGAACTCGTTGATACTAATCATTTCTTTAATGTGGAACTGTTTTTATTTGTACATTTGTACTTTTGGAAATAAATGAAGGATAATACTGCTTCAATCTTCAAGTTTAAGTTTAACCATTTAACCTAAGTAATCTCTTACCCCTTTAATTGAATTATTTTAACAGTACGAGACAATAAGTTTAACTTTCCCAAGCTGGATAATCTCTCACCCCTTTAGTCAAGCTACCAAAAGTTATAGAAAGTTGCCACCTTTCTAAAGAATATCCTAGCTACCAAATATTCTAAACAATAATCATTAATTTCCTAACCTACCCTTTCTTAATTATTAATTTCCTAATCTCCCTCCAATGAATCTAACAAAACTACCACAAATTTGCTATCAACTAGAAAATAAAGTTGAATGGAAGAAGCGCGAGATTACGAAGAAGAACAAGAAGGTGAAGACAGGTATCCCACTCCAAAATCCTCTTCCATACTCGAAGACACCACAAGAGCCCTATCCTTCGAAGAAGCCGGAGACTGCCTTCACACCCTAGGAAAATGCGACTCTGGACTAGGTTACGCTTATTTAGGACTGAACGCTTCTAATAAAGGCTTGACGGACATACAAGTGATACCGAAGTTCAAATACGTGCTGTACGTGGATGTTTCTGGGAATAGACTCACTACGGATGCGTTAAGGGTTCTCACTTGCATGACGTATCTTCTCATGATTCGGGCTGATAAGAATCTTGTGGACTCTGCAGAGCTGGATCCTATGCCTTATCTTCAGGTTTGTTGCATTGTTAATAAGAATAAGACTTTGGTACTATTTATAAACTGGTCATTAGTCTGTCAATGGACAATAGACCTGGACTAGTTTGTACTTGGTGTTCAAAAAGAGATCAACCTGGAAGAGTATCTATGAGTTAATAAATAAACCTTGAGGAGTATCTATGAGTTTATACAGTACTCATTTTGTGATAGGTGCTCTCAAGCTGTAGGACGCTTCAATAAAATAAACCTTGAGGAGTAGCTACTAGTTTATACAGTACTCATTTTGTGATAGGTGCTCTCAAGCTGTAGGACGCTTCAATAAAATAAACCTTGAGGAGTATCTACTAGTTTATACAGTACTCATTTTGTGATAGGTGCTCTCAAGCTGTAGGACACTTCAATAAAATAAACCTTGAGGAGTAGCTACTAGTTTATACAGTACTCATTTTGTGATAGGTGCTCTCAAGCTGTAGGACACTTCAATAAAATAAACCTTGAGGAGTATCTACTAGTTTATACAGTACTCATTTTGTGATAGGTGCTCTCAAGCTGTAGGACACTTCAATAAAATAAACCTTGAGGAGTATCTACTAGTTTATACAGTACTCATTTTGTGATAGGTGCTCTCAAGCTGTAGGACGCTTCAATAAAATAAACCTTGAGGAGTATCTACTAGTTTATACAGTACTCATTTTGTGATAGGTGCTCTCAAGCTGTAGGACACTTCAATAAAATAAACCTTGAGGAGTAGCTACTAGTTTATACAGTACTCATTTTGTGATAGGTGCTCTCAAGCTGTAGAACGCTTCAATAAAATAAACCTTGAGGAGTAGCTACTAGTTTATACAGTACTCATTTTGTAATAGGAGCTTTCAAGCTGTAGAACGCTTCAATAAAATAAACCTTGAGGAGTAGCTACTAGTTTATACAGTACTCATTTTGTGATAGGTGCTCTCAAGCTGTAGAACGCTTCAATAAAATAAACCTTGAAGAGTATCTACTAGTTTATACAGTACTCATTTTGTGATAGGTGCTCTCAAGCTGTAGAACGCTTCAATAAAATAAACCTTGAGGAGTATCTACTAGTTTATACAGTACTCATTTTGTGATAGGTGCTCTCAAGCTGTAGAACGCTTCAATAAAATAAACCTTGAAGAGTATCTACTAGTTTATACAGTACTCATTTTGTGATAGGTGCTCGCAAGCTGTAGAACGCTTCAATAAAATAAACCTTGAGGAGTATCTACTAGTTTATACAGTACTCATTTTGTGATAGGTGCTCTCAAGCTGTAGAACGCTTCAATAAAATAAACCTTGAGGAGTAGCTACTAGTTTATACAGTACTCATTTTGTAATAGGAGCTTTCAAGCTGTAGAACGCTTCAATAAAATAAACCTTGAGGAGTAGCTACTAGTTTATACAGTACTCATTTTGTGATAGGTGCTCTCAAGCTGTAGAACGCTTCAATAAAATAAACCTTGAAGAGTATCTACTAGTTTATACAGTACTCATTTTGTGATAGGTGCTCTCAAGCTGTAGAACGCTTCAATAAAATAAACCTTGAGGAGTATCTACTAGTTTATACAGTACTCATTTTGTGATAGGTGCTCTCAAGCTGTAGAACGCTTCAATAAAATAAACCTTGAGGAGTAGCTACTAGTTTATACAGTACTCATTTTGTGATAGGTGCTCTCAAGCTGTAGAACGCTTCAATAAAATAAACCTTGAAGAGTATCTATGAGTTATCAGAACATTTATTTTGCAATAGGTGTTCACAAGCTATAGGACACTTCAGTAACATCAACCTTCAAGAGTATCTATGAATTACTACAGTATTTACTTTGCAATAGGTATTCACATCCATAACCTTGCAGAAGAACACTGCAACGAATATTCTACCATCCCAATATAACTTGAAGAGCATCCCCAAATTAACACAGTATCCATCTTCCAACAGGAGTTCACCCTGAAGTACAGGAACCCAGAAGTTAAATGAAATAAACCTTGAAGGCTACTCCTAATACTTAATACAGTATCTATCTTCCCACAGGTGCTGACACTGAAGACCAAGCACAGCTTAAATAAAATTAACCTTAAAAACTACTCTTAATAGAGTAATTACTTTGCAGTAGGTGCAATAACCTTGCAGTTCAAGATTGCCATACAAATATTTTACTATACTATATTGAAGAGTATCATACTTAAAAAGTATTCTTCAGTTAACTATCCATCTTTCCACAGGTGCTGATTCTGAAGACCAAGCAGTACTTAAATGAAATAAACCTTGAAGACTAATACAGTATTTATCTCTAATGCATCTATCTATCCTCCCACAGGCCCTCGCATTAATAACCTTGCAAAATAACACTGCAAATATTCTACCATCCCACTATACCTTGAAGACTCTTCCCAAATTAACACTCTATCCATCCTTTTACAGGTGCTGACTCTAAAGAACAACAAACTATCCACCACCCTCGGCATTTCCCACCCCCTCCTCGAGCACCTCGAGCTAAACTACAACAACATCGAAGAAGTCACCCTAAACCCCTACGACCTCACCAACCTAAAAACCCTCGAACTCCGAGGAAACATCCTAACAACCACCAACGGTATATTCTTCCCAGGATTGACTCGCCTCTACCTCGCAGAGAATCAAATAGAAAAGCTCGAAGGTTTAGAAATACTCATCAATCTAAAAATTCTGCATCTCAGAAGTAATAAATTGATGAACTTAGATGGGTTTGACAGTAGATGCGCGAAGCTCAGTTATGTGAATTTACGAAATAATGAGTTGACGAGGATTTCAGAGTTGGAGAAGTTGAGTTGTTTACCGGCGCTGGAGATTTTGGTGGTTTTGGAGAATCCTGCGGTGGGGGATCCTGGGGAGGAGGAGAGTACGTATAGAAATATTGTGCTGGCGATGCTGCCGGGGTTGAAGAGGATTGATAAGGATCCGGTGGATTATCGGGAGCAGAGGGATGCGAGGGAGTTTAGGGCACAGATGATTCGCGAGGGAACCACGTTTCGGGATTTGGATAATGCACCGATAGATTAATAATAAATTGGTGGAAAATGGGTTTACTGTTTCTTGTGGAATATCAAATTTAATTTTCTCTGCTCTTTATTTAATTTTCTCTGCTCTCAAATTTAATTTCCTCTGCTCTCAAATTTAATTCTCTCTGCTCTCAAATTTAATTTTCTCTGCTCTCAAATTTAATTTCCTCTGCTCTCAAATTTAATTTCCTCTGCTCTCAAATTTAATTTCCTCTGCTCTTAAATTTAATTTAATTTTCTCTGCTCTCAAGTTTAATTTTCTCTGCTCTCAAATTTAATTTTCTCTGCTCTCAAAGTTAATTCCCTCTGCTCTCAAATTTAATTTCCTCTGCTCTCAAATTTAATTTCCTCTGCTCTCAAATTTAATTTTCTCTGCTCTCAAATTTAATTTAATTTTCTCTGCTCTCAAGTTTAATTTTCTCTGCTCTCAAATTTAATTTTCTCTGCTCTCAAAGTTAATTCCCTCTGCTCTCAAATTTAATTTCCTCTGCTCTCAAATTTAATTTCCTCTGCTCTCAAATTTAATTTCCTCTGCTCTCAAATTTAATTTTTCTTAGCTCTTTCCTCAGGACTCTCCTTAGCTCTCCTTACATTCTCCAATTTCTCTAATTTTAAATTATAGGAATTTAATACCGAACAGTAATTGCATCCAAACTAATTAACATAGACAACCAAAACTATCTCAAAACCAAAATATTCGAATTTCTTCCCAAAACTTATATTTGAGCGCACTTTCCACAAGAGTACACCCAGCACCATCTATAAGTGAACGCCAAAACCACCGAAACACAAATTCACAATTTTCCGCGAAATAAAAAATTTTTTCCCACTATTCACGCTTGTAAATTCTTCTTTACCCTCAATACTAATAGAAAAACAGCTTTCCATCAAGCTATAACCGTTAGAAACGAAAATAAAAAAATATAGAATTTCATGGACCTAAAAAAGTCTAGCCATCTAGCGGTGAAAGGTGGGAACTAATTTTACTATATACTATACCTTTGATAAAATTTTGCATTTACCGACGTTTCTAATTTACCAACTTCACTAAAACGCTTAAAAACCAATTATTTATGTATTTCTGAGCTATTATGGTCATTTCTGTTGAAAAAGTATATGTAATACATCAGTATGGAATCGTTGGATAAATTCGGAAAAGTACGTTTTTACATAGATAATTATCGTATGTGTGACGTCACTACTGCGCATGCGCAGTAATTTTGTATTTCGTTAATTTCGACGCTCATCGCTGGATGACGCTAAGTGCATCTTTTTAGAAAACTATATATTTGAAATGTTGCAATTATTTGAGATTTATTGTGACTATAACTCACGATTTATGATACTGTTCCTAACTCAGTAATTAGAAACTTGCCATCGTTGTAGCCTTCTTTTTCTGCCTCCATGCAAATATTTACAGCAAAATAAACGCAACGCAAAATTGGAGGCTTAATAAACTCACGGTTCTCGTGGTGAACGTTTTATTCAATTACAATAATAATCGCCGTTGTCGCTGTAAACGATGATGAATAATAATAACAGTCGTGATTCGTAATAATCTATAATTATGATAACCGATAAAATAGAATAACAACTGCGATGATAATAGTTAACGCTTTACAGTTTTCATTGGTGATTACAATGATCTCGATAACAATAATGAACAGCAACACTCGAACGGACAATCAAAGCGTTTGCGATTTAACAATAATTAAATAATACGATCGCGAGAAACGATGGGTTTTATACATATGATTTATGCGCATTAATGTGTATGTATATACAGGGTGTAAAGAAAATAAGTTATTTAATTTTGACATTTTGCTTTCGCAGAACTGTTTCCACTATTTGTAAACCTTTTCTCCCAACTGTTAACAAATTCATACAGTAAGTCTCTACATCTGCACCTTCTCACTCATGCGTAACATTTACAAGCTTTTAGATTTCATTATAAAGAGAACGCAATAGAATATCTTACAACGTATAACAATTACACTACGCATAGTTTTACAAATACACTACGCATAGTTTCACAAATACATATTTAACGCAGTATTTCCCTTCTGGAAAATTTTATATACTCCAAACTTGGAATGATTTATAACATGAGGCGCAGCACCTTCACAAACCATATTCTAGTTATAATCTCTACGTTTACCAATATCAAACTTCTAACGTTAGTCAAACAGAAGTGAAACAAGATACAAAACTTTGAGCAGAGAAATTTTAGAACTTACTTAACCTAACCTAATCTTATATTAACAAAATTCAAGTATAACATTTCTGAGAGAGTATAGATATAAATTGAGAGGGCACAAACGTTGACCCACTGTACATCAACATAAGCTGTTAAATACAAATCTCTGTGAATTTCCTTCACACCCTATACGTGTTCCGCTTCGTTCGTGTACATGTTCGTGTAACAATTTCATCGGTGCGATCTTCGTTCCACGATGGTGAACGTATTAATCGACGCGCTAATTAACGACGCGTCTATTCTCCGAAACCATTCTCGTGTATTCGTGTCTCTAAGGTGTACGAAATCGACTGCAAAAAGACGACCTATGAAATGCGTATGATCGGGCATGTTGCTTATGTACAGTGTTCTTTTGAAACGTTACGAGTACAGTTACCTTGCTTTACAATTAGCGCTCGAATTGATTTCACGTCACGCTTCGACGATCCTCGAATCTCCTCCGATTACAAGACGATAAAATACAGAGACGCTCAACGGAAAACCAACTCAGAACTTACAAAATTGTAACGCAGATCATTTACAGACTCGTAATCTTTCCAGCAAGTTTCTAATTTCTCGAAAAGAAAAAGGAAGTCTGTCCTTTCAGATTCGCAAAGATCGACGCACCCACGGTCGATCGAGAGAAAAAGCAATGTGAACGTGCGAAAGCTGAACAGGTTATAGTCCGTGTTGGCTCTTTCTCTCCTTATCTCTCGTTGAAAAAATAAATCTTTGCTAGATTAATCTGTCGCTGACTTTTGAAACTGTCCGGTTTCTTTCTACTTTGGACACCTACTAACTTTGCATTTTAGGCTTCCTTTGGGCAAATTGGGAAGAAAGAACCTTTTTGCCTTTAGAAAGAATGTTTATCTTTGCTATAGGATCTCTCTGGATCTCCCTGGCTCTCCCTGGATCTCCCTGGCTCTCCCTGGCTCTCCCTACTCTCCCACAAATTCTAACAGGTTCTTTCTCCCAAATTCACCCTCGTCGCAATGTAACATATCGTTTAAGACAAATTATAAGCCTACAATTGTTTGTGCCTGTTATACATGATCTGAAGGAAGCCTAAACGCAGAATCTATTCTCTCTAGTTCGAATTACATCTACAGTCTATCGCGACTGGTTGGTTTCTTGACAATCAATTTATCGATTTCAGTGTGTGAGACACTCTCACTTACAATCTCGCAGTTTTACAAGTATTCGCAGTTTTCGGAAATGGAACTGAAAGTTTCCTTCGAGCCGATTTTTACGATGCCAGACACTTGTTGTTGCAAGGGATGATTATACATGCTCGAGGGGAAAGAGACTTTAAATTCAAGCGATTGGCACCGGGGGTTTTGATTTGGAAATCGTGTGGGAGAAATTTTTGTGTAGAATAATTAGACTCTTGTTCCATTCAATGAAATTACAATTTCAGATTTTAAATTTTCCATTGAGAACATAGCCTAATTTTCTCGCTGTTTACTCTGTTCATGAACCAGTATTCAGTGGAAACTGAAAGCAGCGGACGCGTAATTAAGCAACGTTACGGTCACGGTTTCCACAGAAAAAACGGTAGAACCAGTTTTTGCCGCTTTCCCGTTTTGCATAATCAGAATCGATTGAAACTAAAATCCCACACGACGCAATTGAAATTAAACATTTTCTCTTTCCCCTCGTTTAAAGCTGCAAAAGGCATTGTCGGATATGTGGGCTGAGATCTTTAAATCGCTGCTGCGTAATCGTTTTACAAAAATATCATCTGCTTTCGCGTCCCAGTTTTTCGGAGTTTCCTTTTTTCCTAGTCCGTTTCTGGAACGACGTGAATGGTTTTTTAGAAAAGGTCGCTTTGAAAACACAGGAAGAGACACTAGCACGTAGAAAGCATCTATTGTTTTGTCCTCTTACTCGGTTCAGTTTAAAATTTGTGCAATCGTTTTGCATCAGCAACGATTCTATTCTTTCTGTTGTGTTTATTTTCTTTGGCACGTTTGTCAAGGTCCAAGTTGCTGTTCGAGAACGTGGCACACCGATTTTCAGAATAGAAATTAATCCCCAATCAGGTTTATGCAGCCATTTACAATCGTGTGGAAAGTCTCGTTTGATTACATTTTAATAAGTTAGATAGCGTTCTATGTACAAATATCCGAGTGCCAGAATCCTCAAAATCTTCTCGATCGGCCACCGGTGTTCTAACAGTAATTCGACCGATCTACGTCAAAAATATTCGCATATTTATCGAACTCCGTTTTCCGCGTACGGCGGAGCTCGAGTCCGATTAGTAGTTTGCAATTCCACTACGATAGTCGATAATATATAATATATGTGTGTATAATATACTTTAAGCCTCAACAATTCCCGTAATAAGTCTATGTTAATCGCTGTGTTTCGTTCAGGACTTTCGTCGACTCGATCGATGTTTCTCGGTGAAGCTGCGTGGAAAAATAGATGCTTTCTTTTTTTTCTCAGCCGAATCTGTCGCTTGTTTCGATATTGACATTGACGACACTTTGTTCTAACGACTATTCGTCTAGTTGTACATTTAAACCTTCTTACGAATTAAATGACGTGGCAGTTCGTGTTTTACGATTCGTTGGCGAACGTTGGATTAAACCGTGGAATCTGAAAAACAAGCTCCTCCGCAAAAATCTGAAAGCGCGAGGCTCATCCGTGGATCAGAACTACCTACGTCATGGTGATGCCATTAAACGACCCGCCAAAAAAGTGGATCAACGAAAGTCCTGATCGACGTAGCCAGGATCGCCGATAACGCATTAGTCAACAGTGAGTGTCTGCGTGGCCCATGTCGAGTGTCTCTTCGAGGAGTTCATGGGTATCCACAAAAACAAAGATGATCCCAAAATGGCACCCACGTCTTCGAAGAAGTCCGATTACACGAAACAATCCCTAGTTTGGCACAACTTCCCGTCACACAAGTGTCTCTATTTCTCTTCCCTCGTTGCGTTTTCTCTCAATTCTCCAGCAACGAGGACTTCGTTGCAGTTTATCAATGTTTTTTCTTGATAGTTCCCACCACCAAGGCCAGGTCAGCACCTGACGAAGAGCTCGACCGAGTCGGCGATGTTAATGCCGACGGTACTCCAAGCGAGTCAGAGGTCGAGCTCTGGTCATTTTGGGCTACGGTGGCTCCGGCTCGGAGGTGGGAGATTCCTGCTACGCTTCCAGGAATATCAGAGCCGTCGGTTTCGGCTCGAGGTTGCTCTTCTTCGCTTCCACCACCAGGAACTCGATCTCGTTGCGATCGCGTCGAGCGAACGATTCCGCGATCAGTCTCGCCACCTCCTGATGGTGCAGTCCTGCAAAACGAGAAACTGTTTTAAACCGAGGTAGAAAGCACTTGAGAGCGAAACTACTTAGCGTTCAAATGAATTTATAATTGGAGGATGCAGATTTCTCCTTGATGGCGATAACTTTCAAGTTTCTAGCAATGATAAGTCTACTTTAATTTTAAGTTGCGATTACCTTCGACTTTGTGACCATCGACTTCTAGAATCAATTGACCAACCTCGAGGCCACCGGCTTCGTACGCAGCTCCATTGTCCTGTAAACACAATCATTTCTATAACATCTTTCATGTTTGACAATGGTATAAAGAAATTTATCAACTGTATAAATAATCCATATATCTATTGGGTTGATAAGAAAGTAATTTCGGTTTGCGTCAGTAGATTAACATAATGCTATCTGTATACTCTATATACTTTCTTGCAAACCCAATAGTTTTAACATCAGAATCTACTAACGTGAATATTGATAATCCTGGGCAGTGGATGTTTGGTGTTGGCCCCACCCTCGATAGCAATGCCCAAAATCGACTTGGTCTTCTTAACAGTGATCCTCAGGTTCCCTTGATGGTCAGGTACCACCAGAGCACCGTCCTCTTCCCTTCTCTCAGACATCTCGCTCCTCGCCAATCGCTGAGCGCTATGGTGTCGTCGCGGAGGTCCTCCGGCACCCGCGGCTCCAGCGGGCCCGCCACCGGAACCACCCTCCTCTAGCAGCTGCGCCTCCTGCATGTCGAAGCTCCGTGAGAGCTTGTGCGCGAGTTCCTGGAACGGGCAGAGCTTCGTTTTATCGACGACAGTCTAGCATCCGATTTCTGGTCGACCTTGCGGCTTCGCGACGGCAATCGAGTTGAGTTACTGGGTTTACGCTTTTGGAGGGGAAATACGATGATGTAGATTGTAGGCCTTGATGTTAAACCTTGATCTACAATGTTATGGTCATGGTGCAAGTGTGAGGCAGGTAGGATGTAAGCATGACGCACTGGGGACATAGGACGCAATCAAGGTACAATAATGACGCTCTCATGGAACAATGACGCAGTTAGGACGCAGTTAGGATGCAAGCATGACGCACTGAGGATACAGTTAGGACGCAATCAAGGTACAATAATGACGCACTCATGGAATAACAATGACACACTCAGGACGCAGTTAAGACACAGTTAGGACGCAGTTAGGACGCAGTTAGAACGCAGTTAGGACGCAGTTAGGACGCAGTTAGGACGCAGTCATGGTACAATCAAGACGCACTCAGGACACAGTTATGACGCACTCAAGACACTCATAGTACAATCATAATGCTCTCAAAGCACATTCAGGACACAATCATAACGCATGCAGGGCCCCTTCAAGATACAGTTAGGACGTAGTCATAATGTACTAATGGTACAATCGCTGACACATTCATGACACACTCATGACGCACACATGGTGCAATTATAGTACAATTATGACACACTAATAGTACAATCGTTGATGCACTCATAACACACTAATGGTACAATCATTCATGTATTCATGTCACATCCATCATACATTCATGACACACTCATGATGCACACATAATGCAATTATAGTATAATTGCACACTAATAGTACAATCGTTGTACACACTTATGACACACTGATGGTACAATTATTAATGCATTCATGATGTACCCATCATACATTCATGACACACTCATGATACATTAATGGTACAATCATTGACGCACTCATAACGACCCATCATACATTCATGACATATTCATAACGCAATTATGATACAATCATTGACGCACACATGACGCAGTTATGTTACAATCATGACACATTCATGATGCACTAATAGTACAATCATTGACGCACTCATAACGACCCATCATACATTCATAACATACTCATAACGCAATTATAATACATTCATTGACGCACACATGACGCAGTTATGTTACAATCATGACACACTCATGATGCACTAATGGTACAATCATTAACGCCTACATAACACATCCATCATACATTCATGACACACTCATAACGCAATTATGATACAATCATTGACGCACACATGACACAGTTATGTTACAATCATGACACACTAACAGTACAATCATTGACATACTCATAATACATTCATAGTTTTTCGCAGTCGTAATATTATAACAATAATTAAATAATTGTGAATGATTGTCTAACTGTAGATTAAGGTTTAACATGACAAAGATTCTTATTTATCTTCCAAAGAATTCCTGCAGAGTCAGATTTGCGAAATTTGGAAATGGAGCGCTGGGTGCAGAATACTCGATTGCCGTCACGTAGTCAAAGTCAGCCCGAGCACGCACGACGACAGCACACAAGATCTAAGGAGGCTGATGCTGACGAGTTTGTGTGCACGCTGTAGTCGAAGGGAGTCCTGGTAGTCTGTAAAGTTGGTTACTTAGATTACTCTCAACGAACTAGTACTCGGCTTCGAATGGCATCGCTGATCTGAAACTCCATTAAATCGGAGCACAACTATTTGTTCTAATAAAATTCTTAATTGTCCTACTTGTTCTATTAAATTAAAGCTGATTACTTAAATCAGATCTTCACTTTGAAATTATGTTCTGAAATTCTGGGTTTAAAATTATGTTATTAGGTTAAAAGTCTAAACTGTGCAGAAGTTAATTGCCAGAGGTTCGATCATCGACGCCACTCGCATACTCGAAAATTGCTCGAAGGTCGCTCAGTATCCTCAGGTTCCTCCTTTGCACTGCCAACTTGCCTACCGGGCTTCGCTTCTCCACAACGGTGCACATCCCTTCCGGTACCTATATGCAATCGTACATGACATCGTGTTGAGACGTAAGTGACGATATAAATACATATCGATATAGGTATCACAAGAGTATAGTAAAAAATTAAGTCATGCTTGCTGATAGGCTGGTAGCAGTTGGGTGTTGGTGGTGCTCGAACAGAGTGGTGGTGGTGGTGGTGGTGTGGTAGTGGTGTCTGTCGCGTTATTAATATCAGAAAAACCACTCGTGTATGATATGGAATGATCGTGAACTCTCAATAGGTCCCATCGGACCCGAGAAGCTAAGGAAACGCGTGAAAGTTCCGAACAAAAGTCGCGCAGGGTCCGAATTTTAAAATAAATAGATAAAACGTGTCGACACTTCCAAGATCGCTTTTCCATTACCCCTCCCTGCGAATTTCCTGCGGTGAAAACTTCTGTCTACACTTTCTCTGCTGATTTACCGTCCTCGATTGCGTCCCATTACCGATCGAGACTTTCTTCCTAAGTTCCTACTCCTCCTAGGTCTATCGTGTCACTCCACGTTGGTGGGCATCAGAATTTATCAGAAACTAGTTTTATTAACCAAAGAAGTAGTCTTTCAAAATTATAGGAGTCCTGAATATTTTTTTATTAGCAGTAGTTTGAATATTTTGTACTCCACTGCAGAAGGTGTTAATTTCTCACCGATAGCAATTTACATTAATCAAATCAAGAATGAATAAATTTTTGAAACTAATAGAAGTCCATAAGAGAAGTGTTTGAATACTCTGATGTCCATCCAGTACAAAATGGCACCGTAGCTAATCCAAAAGAAAGAAGCGACTGAACAAAAAAAATACGAAAGAAGGAAACGAAAAATAGGCTTTGTCTAACTCCCTGTCTTCGGTGGCTAAGATTTAAGATCTCTCGATGATTATGGAATATCTAAGCTAGTGATACTCTGGATCTAATCTACTTCCCCGAATCGGTTTTGTGAGTAAAGTGATCGTGCATGCCAACAAGACATCTATGTAAAATACACTCTGAAGTAGATGCTCGAACGCGTGCACGCGTGATCGTGTCGCTCAGGCGTACACGATGACACGGTCACGGTGTCATTACAATATTCGTGCGTTGAATAAAAAAATAATGATCAAGGAGAAAAATTCGAAGGTAGCATGTGCAAGACATCTAAGGAAAAAAAGTACACGTACACACCTAACGCTATTTCGTACTAACAGTTCGCTAAATCTCTAAGAGCAGAACAGGAGAATTGATCTTGGTGACAGAGACAACTAAAAAGATAAATAGAAAGGTTGATTGGGACATGCCGAATGAATATTTTCTTGGCTCTCAAGCCGCGAGAATATTTTTTAACATTCTGAACTTTCACTCCCGAACGATTTCCTTCGGGAAAAATCTTTCAGGTATATACTCGAGGAAACTTTTAAGCTTCCGAGAGTTTGTCAAAAGTTTCTTCGTTGTTTGCCGTCGAGGCAACACTTGTCGAGGCAACTTTTTGTTTCAGATTTTACTCGCGATTTTGCAATCTGTCTCGAGGTAGAAGGAAACGAAAATCGGTCGAACTTTACTGTTTAATCGCTTTGCAATAGCGAAGGGCTGTTCAGACGGAAATTACCTGATTAACCCCTTGCAGTATTTAGATGACTGATTATATTAACCCTTAAATGCATGATTTTCTAATTTTATCTGAAGAAATCAACTAACAAAATATAAGAAATCAACTTGAAAGCGGTTGATTCAAATTAAAAGGAACGGATGACGCTATTGAGTATTTGATTGGTAATTGGCATATCTGCAACATTACTCATTGCAGTTTTCCTACATTTTGTATATAATTTCTAAGATTAAAACTGGTAAGTGGCATTTATACAATTATATGCATTTAAGGATTAAAATGGACGAGGAAGATTGAAGATTTATGTCAATTGTAGAATTGATTGTGGCTGAAGTACAAGTGCGTTGCGACTTTAATGAGTGCGTCACGATGGTCATGAGTATGTCAAACTAGTCACTAGTGGGTCATAAGTGTCTCACAATCCTCATGAACTTATTAGACTCGTCACAAGTGCGTCATAATTATAATGAATGCGTCATGAACGTCATAAAATGTCAAACTTGTCTCTAGTACGTCATAAGTGACCCACGAACCTCATGAGCTTGTTAGACTCGTCACGAGCGCGTCATGAGTGCGTCACTATTATAATAAATGCGTCATGAACGTCATAAAATGTCAAACTTGTCTCTAGTACGTCATAAGTACCTCACGATCCTCAGGAGCTTGTTAGACTTCTCACGAGTACTTCATGAGTGCGTCATTGTTATAATAAATGCGTCATGAACGTCATAAAATGTCAAACTTGTCACTAGTACGTCATAAGTGACCCACGAACCTCATAAGCTTGTTAGACTCGTCACAAGTGTGTCACAAGTGCGTCATAATAGCAACGAACGCGTCACGATCGTCATAAAATGTCAAACTTGTCACTAGTACGTCTCAAGTACCTCACGATCCTCATAAGCTTGTTAGACTCATCTCTAGTGTGTCATGAGTGCGTTCTGAGTACGTCACGATTGTCACGCGTACGTCATAAGTGCGTCACCATCGTCACTAGTGTAACATGAGTGCGTCACAGTTCTCACGAATGCGTCATAGGTGCGTCACCATCGTCACTAGTGTAATATGAGTGCGTCACAGTTCTCACGAATGCGTCATAAGTGCGTCATCATCGTCACTAGTGTAACATGAGTGCGTCACAGTTCTCACGAATGCGTCATAAGTGCGTCACGATTGTCACTAGTGTAACACGAGTGCGTCACAGTTCTCACGAATGCGTCATAAGTGCGTCACCATCGTCACTAGTGTAACATGAGTGTGTCACAGTTCTCACGAATGCGTCACAGGTGCGTCGCGATTGTCACTAGTGTAACACGAGTGCGTCACAGTTCTCACGAATGCGTCATAGATGCGTCACGATTGTCACGAGTGCATCATAATCGCGTCACGATCGTCACTACGTCATCTCTAGTGTGTCACGAGTGTCATGAGTGCGTCATAGGTGCGTCACGACTCTAACGACTGCGTCTGTCCGTAAAAATAATGCAAGGGGTTAATTTCGAGACCAGCTAGAAAAGTTCACAAACACGTGACCCACCCCTTGCACTCGAAGGATGATCGCATTCTGTAATAGCTATCCATTAAATAACAAGTAACAAAGAACAGTAACAATAGTAAACATAACTCGAAAAGAGTCGAAGCCAAGTAAAAAAGTGCAAAGGGCGAATCCTCTAGTCCGACAGCTCCAGAAAACGAAAGATGAAAGGAGGAACAAAAGGTAAAAGAAAGAGTAGAAAGTCTTGTGCTTGGTATAGATATCTGTGTGTTGTGGTTTCGTTTTGATAGAAAACTTACGAGGGGCCTGGCGCCCCAGTACCAGGATTTGACACGTTGAGTTAGCCCACCGAGCAGGTGAGACCTCCAACCACCGAAACCTCCACCACCTCCACCCTCTGAGCTCCTTTCCTCCCTTCCTTCGTCCTCATCCTCCTCCATATCGCGATCCCTTTCTGTTCCTCCTCCGCGTCTCCCATTACCGATCATCTCGGCGTCGCTACCATCGCAACCACCGTCGCTTTCCTGCGTCGCGACGCCGGGGAAAAACATCGAAAAACCTCGTGTTAGCCCCGTTTACAGCGTGTTATATTAGGGGGTACATTCGACACGGAGGACCGTAATTGGGGTCCTGCTTTTTACTTCCTTCGTTTCTCCTTTACCCTTCGTCAGGGATGGGTTTATGGTTCTTTCGATTTTAGGAACAGGTTTGGGAGGTTATTTCTAGATCCGATAGTTTGATAGGGTAATTGGGAGGCACTCTCAGCTTACTCTCAAGCTAAAGAGGATTTTAGGGAGAATTTCTAACATGCATACTGTCAAAATCATAAAATCTACGTTTCAGTTAGGTAACTCTTTAAAATTGCATATAGACCTTACTGTTAGTGCTACGTTATCTAAACTACCGCTGATAAATAGCCTAGACTATAATCTATAGTACGATTTAAGCTTTCATAATCACGTCACTCGTTAAAATGATTTACCAACCGATAGGTAAATGACCCAGATCGAGAGTTGGGTCTGTTTCTTCTCACGAATTTGACGAATGTTACTTGAAAAAGTCGAAGTTTGTCTCTGGAGGCGATTTGACATGGAAACACCCTATATGTACATAACGGAACGACACTGAAAACTTTCTTCGACGTTGACCTATTATCGGACCGCCATCATTATCACCGTTTCGCACGCTCGGTTAAGGTTAGTGGGTAACCGCGACTGAATTACGAGCCAGGTGTCCAGGTGCACGTTTTTCAGAGTGGAACGGGACACTCCGAAAATATTGCTATAATTCCTGGGACTTATGCGTTAGAGTAAATATGGGAGAAGTCTTCGAAAGTTTTATCTAATCTGTGGCAAGCAATCGTTTACGAACGAGCAAATATCGATACGTTATCAATGGCGTAAGGGATTATCGACTAATAAAACATAACCCGATAAACTTCAATCGAAAACGGATTAAATCTTTCGCTACAATTTTTTTCGATCAGCTAAGATCCACCTATCGATTTCTTGAACGATTAAACAGCGAGTAGGTGTCTGCTTTCGAATTCTTACATAATGGTTTAATGAACCTTGCAAAACTAATTCAAACACGGAAATAATTAACAGATAGTTGAACCTTTAAAGTGTCTCGAAAGGTCGGCCTTAAAATATTTATCGCAATCATCGTTACAAAATATTTATCGCGTATGCCACTGTGGTGGGGACATAATTATGTAAAATTACCATTGCGTAAACTTTGCGTAACCCAATACGAGATTTCTGCGAGATTACTCCTTACAGACATACACTTACATATAGCAAGTTTATTTGACTTTCGTTATTAATCATTAATGGTAGGATTGCACTAAATGACGCACGTGGTGCGTCACTTATATTAAGACTATTGTAAAGGACGCACATGGTGTGTCACTGATTGGACGATTATTCTATAAGACACACAAGGTGCGTCATGGATTATACGACTACAGTACAAGACACACCTGGTGTGTCATGGATTATATGATTACAGTACAAGACACACCTGGTGCGTCATATATAGAACGACTATTTTAAAGGACGCACCTAATGCGTCACTAACAAAACGATCATTCTATAAGACACACCTTGTGCGTCATGAACAGAACGGTTATTTAATAAGACGCATATGGTGCGTCATGAACAGAACGATTATTTAATAAGACGCATATAGTGCGTCATGAATTATAGAATGGCAGTAGACGACGTATATGGTGCGTCAGGAATTATAGAACTGCAGTAGAAGACGCACCTGATGCGTCATGAATTATAGAACTGCAGTAGAAGACACACCTGGTGCGTCATGAATTATAGAACTGCAGTAGAAGACGCACCTGGTGCGTCATGAATTATAGAACTGCAGTAGAAGACGCACATGTTGCGTCATGAATTATAGAACTGCAGTAGAAGACGCATGTGGTGCGTCATGAATTATACAACTGCAGTAGAAGACGCACATGATGCGTCATGAATTATAGAATTGCAGTAGAAGACGCACCTGGTGCGTCACGGACAAACATTAGAAAGCGAAGACAGTAAAGGACGCACTCGGTGCGTCGTACAAAAGTTAGAGATCGGAAGGATGATCCCAGATCGAACCGGTTCGTAGATAAGAGATAACCGATCCGGCTCGGCGAGCGATCGATCGAGAAACGAGCCCGTTCCAATTTTCTTGTCGGCCAAGAACGCTTCGGCTCGCTTCCAGTTTTTCTCGGCGCGAACATGCTGACAATCACCAGCCGACGTAATAAATTCTTCGCCACTTAAGTCATAAACGCGAGCCCGAAGATGTTCTTTGCCGTAACCCGAATTAAAAATATTCCGGCGAATTTCCATACAAATGGCAGAAGAGGGAGAAAAACCGTGAACGGGCCAATTAACGGAATATCCGATTAACATCGAGCTTCCCAGAAGGATCTCGACTGAAAAAGAGTACCGTTCCTCAGCTTCGTCCCAGGCAATTCTAATCGACGATTCGCACCGGAGGAAAGCTGCCAACCAGGAAGCATTCTGCCAGTTTCTCTCGATGGGAATCTTACGATCATTATTCGATAACTTGTGAACGAACGTTTCTGTACGTACGTGATGGACACAGTTTCTACTTCTAAGGTTTAGTCGATGTTCAAGACCTAACGTAACCTAACTTAATTCGTTGATAAACGTTTCTATATGTACGTGATGGACATCGTTTCTGTTTCTGAGGTTTAGTCGATGTTCAAGACCTAATGTAACTTAACTTAACTCTTTGACAAACGTTTCTATATGTACGTGATGGACACAGTTTCTTTTTCTAAGGTTCAGTCGATGTTCAAGATCTAACGTAACCTAACTTAACTCTTTGACAAACGTTTCTATATGTACGTGATGGACACAGTTTCTATTTCTAAGGTTTAGTCGATGTTCAAGACCTAACGTAATCTAACTTAACTCTTTGACAAACGTTTCTATATGTACGTGATGGACACAATTTCTATTTCTAAGGTTTAGTCGATGTTCAACTACATTATCACTCTGTGCTGATACTACGAAGGTAGCAGCTAGAGTTGTAGCACCCAGAGTTGTAGAGCTAGGAAGAGATCTGAGGAAACCTAGACATTTGTCTACAGGACATTATTCGTCGGTGTTCATTTCTTCATCTTCATCTCTTCATCTCCATCTCAGTTTCCATAACCTGATAATTTTCCAAAAGCTGGACCACATCATCCCTTTTGTTCGTTATCACAGTTCTCGACGCTTCGTAACCCGCATTCGAGGATAGCCAACCTGGCAACGTTGTAAAACCCATTCTTCCCCTCTCACCTGTTACCTGTCCACTCGTTCCCTCCACACCTGTGACAGTCTCTCTCTCGCAGCAGTTACTCCAGAGTATCACTCTCCTTCTCCTGCTTGCGACGATCAGGTAAACGTAAACTCAGCCAGGTCTGGTGTACCGTCACTTCAAGCTCGGTTCTTGAATCAGTCGAGGCGACACCGTCGAGACGCGTGCCGCTTTGCTCTTTCGAACGTTTGGACAATTCGTAAAATTACAAGATACAAGATACTGTGCTTAGTTCGCTGATTACGAGGTGAGTCTTCGATCTTTTGAGGAACGTTGATAAAGAGGACGTTGATACATTTGATTGTTGTTGAGAATTTTATTGGGTTACTTTTACGAGGTACATGGAGGATTAACAAGATTGTAGTTTTCGATATTTCTGTTTTGAAGAAGAGTTTGAGTTGGACAGTTTTCTGGTTGAGAGATTATTCTCGATAAGACGATAGCTGATCATTTAATTGTTCACAAGGTATTAGTGCTTGAGTAGCTTGTACATCTTCTGGATTAGTTTTTAACAGTTTGATAAGCAACAATTTATCCCCAAATAGTATTTTTCTATATACTTAACCATTTCGTTAGTTTGAAACATAGCTCACGTCTACCTTCTGCCCATAACAATCTCGAATTTACCTCCGTAGTTCTCGAGGATTCACAGTGAGTCACCGTTCCAAATTTCAGTCCCAAGTGTGTCAACCAAATTCACTCCATTCGAAAGTTATACAGTAAATCGTAGCAGTCTTTGTTTACCAGACAATTTGTCTGTTTCTTCATCGCATCGAAGGATGCCCAATTAGCGTGACTAATAGACACTTAATATTCTTCCAATCCGTTGATCCGCCGATACAAGTTTCAGCCATAAAATCATACGATCACTTTCCGCGATCTCGCACGATTAATTGCGCAGTTTTCATTAAAAGTTTTTGTTTCTATTACCTCTGAATCGAGGTAAAATTGTAATTAAATCAGCAACTTCATTGGAAGGTTCATCATCGGTAAATTTTTCGAAAAGAAGCTATGAACTTGCGGATCGAATTAAAAATGTCTGCGTTCTGAAGATCGAACTTCCGGACCGCGCAGACGCCTCTCGGAGTCGATTAGCAAATTTCTACCGCTGTTTTTACCTGCGTACGAGTCGTTCAGTGCTCGTTTTTTGAAAGATCTTAAATTATTATAAATATAAAAAGTTATGACTACAATGCTTTAACACTTAAATTTAAGACGTTTCAAAAAATGTAGTTAATGTGTACACTGAACGGCTCAAATGTAGATCAAACATTGCCACATCGATCCGCGGTTCAATTTTTTATTCGCGGTGCGGTTTTATCGCCGCAATTTCCAAGGTAACGCGATCGCGAAAAACGTCGGAGAAACGCGGTGCAGCAAAAACGAATTACCAACCGTTGCGAAATAGTCTCTAAAACAAAGAACAGAATAAATCCGCGAATTTTGTCAACGTACAGGACGTTTCAAAGGCAGAAAGCTTGCACAAGGTGATCGAGAAACTTTTACTTTCAGCATTGACGCTATTGTGCAACCGGCACAATGTGTACGACAGGTATAAAAAGCACGTTGTGTAGAAAGTGTTCATTACGATTTACAATTTCCAAGCGTGCATTCGCGATCTTCTATCGAAACGATGATTCATGTTCCTTTCTCGTAGACACCTTTTCTACTCGACTGACGTATTCCTAATAAAAAATCGCGGTAGTCAATGGTACTCAATGGTTCTCGTTTTTATTGTTCTTTAGAATTAACCTTTTGATTTATAATAAGGTGTACTCGTGACGTACACATGTGATGTACATATTAGACGTCAAATTTAATATATCAAAATTATTTGATCATCTATGATTTTTGTGAGGATCAAATAGAAAATGTAACATTACAATTTTTAGTGTTTGAAGTAGTGAAAGAAATCGTAAGACAAGGGGTTAATTGACAAACTGTTTCTCTAAAACCTAAAAGTGAAACATGATGGAGTCTCAACTGACTATAATTTCCACGAAAATCAAATAGAAAATGTAACATTGCAATTTTTAGTGTTTGAAGTAATGAAAGAAATCGTAAGTCAAGGTTGATTTATAAATTGTTTCGCTAAAACCTAAGAGTGAAGCATAATAGTCAGGAGCAACTATAATTTCCTTGATTATTAAATAGAAAATGTAACATTGCAATTTTTACTGTTTGAAGTATTAAAAGAAATCGTAAGTCAAGGGGTTGATTTATAAATTGTTTCGCTAAAACCTAAGAGTGAAGCATAATAGAGTCAGGACCGACTATAATTTCCTTGAGCATCAAATGGAAAATGTAACATTGCAATTTTTAGTATTTGAAGCACTGAAAGAAATCGTAAGTCAAGGGGTTGATTTACAAACTTTCCCTAAAACTTAAGAGTGAAACATGATGGACCTTCAACTGACTATAATACCCACGAAAATCAAATAGAAAATGTAACATTACAATTTTTAGTGTTTGAAGTATTAAAAGAAATCGTAAGTTAAGGGGTTGATTTACAAACTTTCCCTAAAACCTAAGAGTGAAGAATGATGGAGTCTCCAACTATAATTTCCACTTGCATAAAATACAAACTGTAACATTTTTTCGTGTTCGAAAGAAATTATAAGTCAAATATAATTTAGAAACTCCTAAATTAATTGTGTTTCCTAAATGTTTCCAAAGCTAACAGAGAAGCTAACTTAACAGCGAAGCTAACTTAAGAGTGGAGCTAACTTAGCAGTGAATCTCACTCGAAGTATCGCGAAAAGAGTCAGAGTAATCGAAAAACTGCGTGCACGTCGGAAACTGTCCGGTTGAAGCGAGGTTGCCTCGTCTAACTGTTTATTCTATACGGTATCCGAGCACCGACTGTGGGAATCCATATTTTTAACCGGTTTGATCGTTTCCTATAGTCCCTCTAAAATGTTCCTTTCACCGCAGCTGCCACCGTGAAATTTCCAGCCGAATTACAGCGAGTTAAAGCGTTCGCCAATTTTCGTTCCGAGAAGCGTGTCGCCGGAAAAGAAATTCAATTCGAAAATTTTCACCTACGGATTAAACGAGAAAGTTATTTACACGCGGCTGGGAAAAGAGAAGAGCGTAAGCGATCTACTGGATCTGGAACGAGACCAGATACGTATGCTAATGCAGTTTTACGTCTTTCGTAAAAACAATTTAATGCCTGCTAATAACGATCGTATCTCGTAAACCGTGCACCGAATAATTTATCTTGTAACTTTATCGGGAAATCTCGTTTAATTTGTTTTTGAAAAGGGTAAAAGAACGTGGGAGGCGTTCGGAGCGGTTCGGCAGTGTTCGGTAATTGGCGGCGCGCGCCGCGTTTCGATCTGTTTGAGCACAGATTTTTATTCTTTTTTTACGGATTATGAAGTTCAAGTTTTCCGTGTTTAATAATTCAGTGTTTAATAATTAAAATACCAAGGATTTCTTCTTGTTTACATTTTAATTTCTTTGTTCTGTTAGAATTATTAGAATTATTGCGAATTTCTTCGGAAATAAGGGATATACTTCCACGCGGTATTATCGATAAGTTTTATATGCTAGATTCAACGGAGTAGAATATTAGTTAAATGTAATATTCATTCCACATCTGCAGTCGTTTACGTGAAGAGTTGCCGTTTCCGCCAAGAAATTCAGAAGCTAAAGCTTTCAACTTGCTATCGGTTCCTTGCTCCGACCGGACGTAAACAGGATCGTAAAATCCCGAAGGAGATCGAGTTCCAACGTTAATTGCGTCTTGAAACGAAATTTCGTTGGGAAAATTCTCAACATCCGAAATGTCCGAAGTAAAAGTCCCGAAGTAATTGAGATTCGCATCAGGCACAGACCGGTGTCCCAGTGACATTCTTCTCCTCTCACGTACTTGCGTGACCCATTGCCCTCGACCGGCAATGACCGTCCCATTTACTTTTTACACTCGAAACAAAACGGTCGAATTAATAACCTTGATATTCTAATTTCAGCATCGAAATGGAATCCTGGTTGAGCGACGTGCAGCGAGTGAGAATTCCACGGCCGAAATTCGGCAGCGGTAATTGCGTGAGGCGATCCAATTCCACGGTACAACACGTGCGACCGGAAGTGCACTCGAGACAAAGCCAGGACGTGGCGAAAGCCACGGAAGAGCTGCGACAAGCCCTTCAAGAGAAACTTTGACCGGTCGGCCAGTGGTGATAGAGGCCCACCGAACCGAACGCATCGAGGATCTTCACTCTGGGATTCACTGTGGACAATTTAGTCTCCCTATTCCGCGATTCGATTTCGCGATGGACTGTAACGCTCGATAAGACGCCTTTCTGACAAGCATTTAACCCTCTTGCTGCGAGTTCTACTTTTTGGATTATTCTTTAACCCTTCACTTATCAGCGAACTTATTTTCTGAGTGAGTGCAGAGCAACTTAATTATTGTAACATTAAAACAGAGGGAGAATAGTCAAATGTTAGGGGTATTTTTTATATGGGGATCATTGGTGAAGAGGTAAAAATTAAAATCAAACGCGAAATTAAATTGTGAGGACAATGTGAGCCATTTTGTTGCATTTCAAGAATTATGTGCACCACATGTGGAGGACGATATTGTAAGACAAAGGGTAACTTGTGAATGAAAATTTAGAGAAGTCAAAATGGAGAATTGAAGACCAAAGACCGCAGCAGAAGGGTTAAACGTCCAAGTATTCGTAAACGGAAAGGATGGCAGTTCAAGGATAAGTTCGCGGCCTTCAAGAACGAGAGATAAATGTCCGTCGAAAAAGAAGCGATCGAGAAATAGAGACATTTGCGAGATCGAGCAATGATCGATCGATAATTAATTCAGTGGAAACACCTTCGAGTCTGGTTTCCAGGATCTCTTGTGTACGAGTGATATACAGCGCGATGAGCGTCGATCGAGGTGGCGTGATCGACGTCCATAAATCGAGCTCGTTCGAGATGGCAACCGTGAGATCCCTTCAGCTTCCATCGTTGCAAGTTCAAAGGAATTTACTGCCATGAATTTTGAATGAGTAAGTTTGTATAAGAAATAAAAGTGGTTAAAATACAGCGTGTTTTAAAAGTCTCCATATAAAAACCTAGTCTCTCGAAAGAAAGCACTCTCGACTCTCAGGTTAATTTCGTTCGGCGAAGAAGGTTCTTAAGAAGAGACAGGAAGTGTCGTCACAAAAGAGTACTCAAGGTGGAGGTAGGTAAACTATCGCTACTCACCAAATTGTCTGGATGAAGATGATGATGGCCGTAGTCTCTGGGATTGCCGCGCGAACCACCTGGCGAACTGTGTCTACGTCCGCGGCCGTTCTCCAGCTCGTCCTCGTAGTCCTGCAAAACAAATCAATTCCTCTTTTTTTCGTAATGTTCCTCGCTATTTCCGAGACGAGTTATCGAGGGACAACGCTTCGTTAGCGAACTTCGCCGTCATTCTTTGTACCTGGTTGTCACACTCGTCGTCGTTGGAGAGGGCGAGATCGGAGGTCGTCACTTGGTGCTGTTGCCTCCTGCAGCCCACTCTGCAATTCCCAAAATTTTCACACTCTATCTCTACTTTTTACTTCCTTCGAACGCTCTTTTTACGACTTGACTTTCCTTTCCTTTCTTTTTGAAAACCGATTTCTCGAATTTCAACAAAATAAATTCTCACCCAGTGAGGTTTGAAAGAAGAATGGAGCACATGCGAGCGACCGCACCGGTGCAGTTATTTATACGTTTGCCATCGATTATTTAATGAGCGCCGACGTCACTTATCAATGAGCACCGTTGCGGCGTGTCAAATCTATTTTCGCCAGCTCGTCCTTCGACTTTTGATAGTCTCGATCGATCAGTATCGCGTGACGGGGACTAATCACGTCATTTCACGGAATATTCTAAAAACCAGTCGAAATCCTTACTCTCGTTATATTGCCACTCTTTACTGCGTTAGTGTAAGTATCAGAGTAGCTCATTCGCAAATATTTGATAACAAAGGAAGCTTATTATGTTTTATTGTTAGTGGGAATAGAACAAGAGTACAGTAAAAGTGTTTATAGCTCATACGACACTCTGTGTTAACTAAAGAAGCTTGTTACACGTTGTACCGTTAGTGGCAATATAGCGAGAGTCTACAGTAAGAGTTTGTAGAGTGTTCGCAGCTCATACGAGACACTTCTGTGTTAACTAAAGAAGCTTGTTACACGTTTTACCGTTAGTGGCAATATAGCGATACAATATGGCAATTAGTCTACAGTAAAAGCGAGGAGTAATCGAAACACAGTGTATCGATAACAAAAGATTGTAAGAAAAGTGATAGAAAAGAGAGTACACTTCGAACATCACGTTCGCGAAGCTATTACGGTACTGCCAGCTCTCGAAGCTCATTTGTTTCATTCCGTTACCCAGGCTACGACCTAGTGTTAGAATTTTCAAGGGCCATCCGTGGTTCCTATAGGTTCGCGTTTTACCGCATGAATTTCGTACGTACTGCGGTAAAAGAATTTTCACGCGATTTTCTATTCAAAGTCCGTTAATGCTCGGCCATCGCGATATTCCCATTACACGAAGCGAGTCTGAGAATTTTAATTTTACCTTCTGGTAACGAAAGGGTGGGTTGAATGCAAGACAGCTAAAGCCAGATCAGGTCTGCTAGGAAATGAAATATCGATGTAGCTTCGTATATCCGACACAGAAACGCCATTACGGCTATCTTTGCTCGCTTGGAAATAACGTGTTCGTCCTTTTCTGGACGGATCACTTCGACTAATTAAAACGCGTTTCGCCACTTATCCTGCTAAAATTAAAATAAGCAAACAGGTGAAGACAAACACATTCGAGAAATCGGTCGGGCACTCAACAAAATTGAGGTACTCCGAACTTATTCTTAGACTTGACAAAAAGAAAGGATGTACAGCGAGTTTGTAGGAAAATTAAGAGAATTCGTTTAGAGGAAGTCGACCTGGTCCTGGGCATGTCGGCCCCGAGACCGCTGTCTTCGCTCGGCGATCTATATTCCTGGTTTTCCCGAGGCAGGAGAGGTCCTGTCACTCCTAGAGGATCTCCTTCGACGTCCACCAGTCGTCCCGGACGGCAACAACCACCGGGTACACCCCTCTGCGAGAAATCATCAGATCCTGTCATGCCGTTTGCCGTTCCGTTAGCTACTTTCTCACCGGTTTCGATCGCCAACGACAAACCCGTCTTACTTTTTTTCCTTCTTCCGCAAACTTTTGCCAATGTGCGACATCAATCGAAAGTTTGCTCCACGATTTATTTATTCAGATAATTATTTATTCGGTCACAATTAAAAGAAGTTGAAATTGATTTCATTTACAAATGAAAGAATTCACAACTTGCACCATGATTTAATTTTTAATTCGAATCTAATTGCAGAACAATGGAGAAATGCAATGTATAGAATAATTAGCCACCTGTACGGTCCGATTAAAACGAGGTTGAATTAGTCGATCGACAAATCGATGGACGACGTTTGATTAACGGCTTTCACGGTTCCGTGATCCTCGAAACGGAAGACAGCTACCGGAAGTCGTAAATCAACAGACGCGCCAGCGATCGATGATCGATTGACAATCGGTGTTAATTAGAAGAGGGACAAATTGAGAGCTATTCAATTAGAAAGAGGGAAATCGCGACGGAGGATTCGCGAAGAAAGGAAATACGAGAGGATGGGGTTTGAACTCGTTGGCTACGAAACCGGCCATTAGCGAGCTAGCCCGAGCTTTGAAGGCCGGCAGGATCTTCGTGGATCTGTTTTCGCTCGACGATCTCGTGTGCGGAATAACGAAATAATATCGTGCGAGAGCTTCAGTCAACTTCCCTGAAATCGTGGCGCACGAGATGCTTAAAACTACTCTTAGCATCTTGCGATCGAGTGCGTGATCAATTACTTCTAGATTTTTATTAACACGTTCACTGCCACAGTAAAGTAATTTTCAATTGCATTCAGTAGTGCTTTAATTCTTGACCGATTTTTCGAAATATCTTGTTACATTTATTTTCCATAAATCCTAAACTTGTGGTTAGGAAAATGAATACATTTTTAACAACATACATGTTAACACTAAACCTACCGACATATAATGTACACTTACTTTAAAATTAAAGAATAAATATACAAACGACAAAACATAAATTAGTACATACATTTATTCTTTATCTTGAAAATCAATGCTGATTTCAAGAAATGTATTTCAATAAAATGTGTACCTTATAATAAGAAACTTGTGGACCGGTTTGGTAGTTTTAGTGTTAAATCAGTATGAGGGTGGCAGTCAACGTGTCAAATAATAGCTTTATAAAATTTGAGAACGTGGAGGTATTGATCGAGCACCCGATCGAGGCAAGAACGAAACAGAAATCCAGCAAAGCTCAGGCGAACTCCCAAATATCATGTACTGTCTCCCCCGATGTGGTCAGCGTGAAAAGAGTACAGGCACTAAAGCACTAGAAAGTCTATCGAGCAAAAGCCTTTGTTCTACCTTCGAATATTCGCTTGGCTGAAGCTCTAAGCGAACGTTGCAAATCGCCAAAGAAGGACATGAGGCATTGCCGTAAGCGGGCACTAAATCATAAGCAGAAAAGCAGAGAAGCAGAGTAGAGAGCAGAGAAGAGTCTATGAGAATAGAGAAAGAGTCGCAAATAGTGATGGGTTTAATACTAAAATTCTAAATTTAATGACACCTACAGTGAAATTACTATACTCAGTTGTATTGTATTTTTATTCTTTTCGAAATCTGGAAGACTCTTAACCCTTTGCACTCCTCAAGTTCTTTTACCTATCTTCTTAATTTACAAAAAATATATCAAGGGGTTCCCAGTAAAATGCAACAGTGCGATGTGACAAACACATTTTTCGTTTATTATAAATACTAAATAAATAAAAATATATATATTTAACCAATCTATTTATCTGAATTATTTATAAGATCAATAACGAGCCATACTCGACATAGGAGTGCAAAGGGTTAACTCGCCATTCAATTTAATACACTAATTTAAAAGAAGCATTTAATTAATTCTATAATAGTGCTTATGTGATGTATAAACATAGTGAAATATATCATAGTTATAATAACTTCAAAAGAAGTCATTTAACATCTTAATTAATATTTTAAAGTTGCTGTTTGCAAACAGTAGAATTCGAGCAAAGGGTTAATATGATGAGATGTTAAATAGTTAAATAGTCCATCACTAGTTGCATAGAGTCATGCTGAAACCGCGATAGACAGCGTAGAAGCGAAAACCAAAAAGAGAAGAAAAAAGAATTTGATCAGCGACGTTCCATCGAAATCGACCGTAGACGGCTGGTAACTCGATCCACTGCCTTGGACGTTCTCCAGCTCTTTTCTTTGTCTTCTCTCTTCGCACCTCTCCAACCACGACGATCTCTCCTCGTCCGTTCGTTCTAGTTTCCCCGATTTCGAATCGGAAAACGCTTTTTCGAGCTATTTAAGAACCGTTTTAACATCCAGGATACATTCAGGATACCGATCGAATCTTTTCGACGTACAGAACAGAAAGACGGTGGACAACGCAGAACAAAGAGTGAGAAAGAGACAGAGATAGACACTATGTCCCGAGAGATAGAGACAAATATACAGAGACGTGTGATTTATAGAGAGATTATGTTCGTGTCGAATGCGATGTTCACTCACCGGAAGATCGTGCAGCGACGGCGTCACTATTAGATCCGAGTGCGCTCGGTCGCCTTTTCTCTGAAAACAATCGCATTTCGTTATTAAACTTTTCACTAGTTAACTTTACTAAACTATACTAAACTATATTTACTAAACTAAACCTTAGTAGACTAGTAAACTTCTCACGTTTTACGCGGTTCAACGTACCCTTGCCATAGCAACACGAGGTCTATAAACCAGATCGTCGAACGCAGCCCTGTCTTTGCTGTCGACGAGTTCTCTGAGCTCCGTCAGTAGAGTCAGCTTCTCATGGGTGTTCAACAGATCCCCTAAACTGACCACCAGCTCCTCGATCGTCATTCGACGAGTTCGATAATCGGCCAGCAGCTGAGAGAGAGCTGCCCTCTCGCTTCTTGCGAGCACCACCCTCGCTTTTTCCTCCACCATGGCGGCCGTTGCGGCGGAGACCGTGTGCACGCCGCCTCGATGTCTCCAATCACTGGCGATACTATATAAAATTCAATAGAAATGCATGTAGATTGTTTAATTAGATTCTTTTTAAATATCTGACTAAGTAACTATCTGGCAAAGTAACTGATATTCACTGACAAAAGTGTGATATAGCTTCTCTAAGGATTTATCTTCGTGTCAAGATCGATGCATGTTAACATCGATACAGCTTACGTGGGACTGGGTGGTCGATGATTTCCAGGGCTCTCCAGAAGCAGCGGATCGTGTTCAGGGTACCTGGACGTGGGCATAACGATGGGCTGACTGGTGGTACAAGAGTGTGGAACCTTTCCGACGTCGCGAATCAGGAGAGTCATCCTCTTGTTGGTCTTCAGGATCTGCACTGCCTCGTCATGGGTCGCCTCCTCGAAGCTCTGTCCGTTCACCTCGATGATCTGATCACCTACCTGTAAACAGGATGTTTTATACAGTCATACAAGACATTTAACCAGAAGTTTTCATAACAATTAATTATAACCTTATGAAACATTGACAAAAAGAATTGACGTGAAAAACATAAAAAATAATTAAGTATAATAATTAAATATTTAATATTAGTAGGACCATTGCGTGATAATAGAGAATGCTGAAGGCCATAGAATAATAGATTAGTGTCTAAAAGCGGGGGCTAAAGGGTCAAAGTTCACGACATCACGAAAGACAAATTGATCGGAAAGATTGTTTGACGCGCAATCGATGTAATAGAACATTCATGAATAACGAATGCCGTCAATTAGCCCGTTACGTAATCCAATGTCAGGAAGAATTAATTAATCTGCCGTGTTAGAACGGGCGCAAGCACTTCGAGGAAAGTGGATCGAAGTGATGCTTCATCGGGTCGACGGTAACGATCGCAAAGAATCCAAAAGGTAAGCACTCACGATCAGTTTTCGCTCCAGCGTAATTCGACAATTTAACAATCGCGTTTGACAATTAATTCTTACTAGGAGGCCAGCACGATCGGCGACGCTGTCTTTGTCGACGCCGGTTACGTAGATTCCGAGACCGTACTCGAGGCCACCCCTGATCATCAAGCCTAGAGATTGTCCGGGTTCGATGCAGAGCTCGACCTTTCTCGTTCTGGGGCCGTATCTGGAGTCTCGTGGAGGGTACAATGGCGGCGGAGAGGCTGGACGACCTTGACGGTCCATCCAGCTGCAGGATTGCTGACGACCGGAAGTCGACCACACAGGATGACCTCCTCTGCAACGGGGATCCAACGCTGGACCACGCACCGTCATACTTAGGGTTCTGCAGGACTTCAGCATCTGAAAGATAGTCAAAGTTTTAAGGATTTAAGGATTTACACGTTAAGGTTGATATTTTTAAGTGATAGTCGTTTAACATCGAGAAGATGTTAAATGAAATTTTAGTTTGAGATTTTTCAGGTGGAAGAAAAATTTACTGTTTGGATGTTTAACAATGATTTCTTTGACGGTACAAACGATCTATTCTGAAGTTGTCAGAGTCTGTCCCTGCTGACACGTGTCCTTTTGGTTCTTTTGCATAACAGAACCGTGACGGGTTTTGAATAACGCTCGAAAGCCCTTTCACGGTCTCGTTCGATAAAGTACAATGGCCTCTTTCGAATAACGCCCGTTGTATCTCGCTAGAGAAAAGTATAATTATGGTAAACGTCGTTTTAGATCGACCAATAAATTATGGGAGAGGCTTTAAATTAACGCTGGTAAGCGATAAAGGCCTCTCGAACGTATTGGGAAATGCCTTAAAGAATTCGGGGCCAGAAGGGGTGAAAGAAGAAAAGGCACTCCTATGTCGAGTGTTACATTCTTCTTAAACCGAATAATTGAACATATATTCATTCATTTACTATTTATAATACAAGAAAAATATATTTATTGTACTCCATACTGTTGCATTCTTAACAATCTTCTTTCTTATTTTAATTAGACTGAACATATATTCCTTCATTTATTATTTATAATAAAAGAAAATATATTTATTGTACTTCATACTGTTGCACCCTTGACAATCTTCTTCCTTATTTTAATTAGACTGAACATATATTCCTTCATTTACTATTTATAATAAAAGAAAAATATGTTTATTGTACTTCATACTGTTGCACCCTTGACAATCTTCTTCCTCATTTTAATTAGACTGAACATATATTCATTTATTTACTATTTATAATAGAGAAAAATATATTTATTACAGACAATAAATATATTGTCTGACAATCAGCCCTTGACAATCTTCTTTATTTTATAAATGAAGTAGTAGATAAAAGAAATGTGCATTTGTGATCAAATCAAGTTGAGAGCTTGTTTATTAGAGTCGGTATAAAAAGCAAAGGGAAGATCAACAGCTGTTTAAGCAGCAGATTCGCTCGGACAAAGATTGCCTGCTTGTTCACACACGTTCCAAGAAAATTGGCACGTGTAAGGTCAACAGGGAGCAGACAGTGCGTTCTGCGGTGACGCCACTCGGTAGCTAGGATATCGATCTCCTGGCAGTCCGTGACGTCACATCCTGCCTATCCTTGACCCGGCCCGGATCACGTCCTTAGGATTCCATGCTTCTGGAAGATGCAATTTTCTCGTGTTTATGCGAAATACGTGCCGACACTCTTGTACATTCTTCGATACAGACTTCGGTGAGACTCGTCTACCCTTACCAATTAATCCTACTTGATTGCAGGACGGAAGTCCTTTGTTTGCCTCTTCAAATTCAACCGTTTGCACGGTACCAGAAGAACAAGATATTTTCCTGAATTAACCCTTTGTTCAGGTCTTATCACACTCAAAATCAAAATTATATTTGAAGCACGACTGAGTTTGTATAATTTGCTTCATCAAGGATGTTTAAATTCAACATACATCTGACACTTCAACTTTCTTTATTCATCTCAAAACTACTGTAATAATTAGTTAACTGTAACTGACACACTTGATAAAACTCGCAGGTTAAGACACACATTCATGACGCACACTGACGCCCTCAGAAGATTAATAAAACAGAAGCAAAATTTCTCTGTAAAAAAATTGTAGGTGTTACTCCTTCATGCACTCTAAACTAACCCAAAAATTGAAAAGTAAACTTCAAAACGAAAGGGAAAAATTAGTGAAGTATAACACAGATATGCACATATTTCACTTTCCTCAGACAGAAGGAAACTGAATTCCAGCCAAGTGAATAACAATGACGAGTAAAGCAGTTTATAGGTCAGTTGATAATCTGGTGGCCATCCTTCGAGACAATTAAATAAATAATTCATGAGGTCGAAGGGTAGTGTACGAAATCGAGTCGATCCTAACTCGCTTATCGCACTATTTTCGTTCCACTCGCGTGTACCTGTGTACTTTCGACCCAGCTCGAGGACGTCCCGTGAACCTTCGAGTTTTCGACGAACCAGGAAGTCTTACTATCAGCTCGGTCATTCTCGTGATTGCACGCGAGTGGAGATAGATTCGGAATGGATTTTCGGGATTCGTGATTGGGGGGTATAAGATGGAGTCAGAAATAATTTATCGACAATTCTGGAGGATGAGTAGTCCTCGTGAACACTGTTATATACATATGCTTATAAGAAATGTACATACACACATACATATATATATTCATATTCATATGCATATAAGAAATACACAGATACATATGTATATGCATAGACATACTTATACATACATGTAGATATATGTACACATACAGATACATGTACATATTCATATTCATATGCATATAGGAAACATACATGTACATATACATATGCATAGACATACATATACGTACATGTACATATGCATACAGATACACATACATGTACTTACACATACATATACATACATGAAGATACATACATGTACTTACATCTATATATACATACATGTACATATGCATACAGATACACATACATATACATACATGAAGACACATACATGTACATATGCATGCAGATACACATACATATACATACATGAAGATACATAGACATATGCACACATGTGTATAGACATGTAAGAAAATATGAAGAGGTATATTTAAGAAAAAGTGGAAGTGTCTTTCACCCTTTGAGGGAATTTTCGATCGATTCGGCAGCATCCGTGCTTCGTGCATTATGTAGGGAAAATAAATGACGGGGCTGAGGCGCCGAGACGCCTGGCGCCAGACAGACGTTCCACAACAGAAAGAATCGAAGTTGAAAGTCCCATACAATTAACGATTTGATAATTACGATAGGCCTTGACCTGTCTGGAAATTTGAGGATACAGGTCAGATGGATGACCCACTTTGACAGTCGAATTAAGCTCCGTACACTCGTAATCAGAATTGATACAAGGTTTCATTTCCATACTTTATTATTCTTTCAAATATTCTGAGGCAGAATTCGAATTCAATCTGCACAGTCGAACGTATCGAAGTTTTAACCCCCTTTGACAACCCCTTGCTGATAAACTTTCCTTATATTTTTCGTCATTGAAGATCGAAACGGTATTTCGTGTTCCATTTTGAGATTATAGCAGATGAAGCTTTCATCTTCCAGCGTAAATCGTTGACCGGGACAATTTGCAGCACAACAGGAAATAACACGGAGCGTTCAAAGAGTATTTGGAGAATTCCGTGGAAGCTTCTGGCTCCAGTCTGCGATATCGATCGAACATAAACGTTCGAACGGTCCGGATTAAATTGCACGCTTGTCGTAAAGTGTAACGGTGGCGGTAGCTCGTTATCTCGTAATGGCTCGTACACGCGCGGGCAAGAAACGTCGAGACGCGTCGCTAGGCGAAAACTTGGCCGGATTTATGAGGCGTTTTTCCACTGAATTCATTCAGGACGGCGCGACGGTAAATTTAGGCCGACGAGAAACTTCCGAAGCGTATTTCGTGACGTAATGGACCTTTCCGAGAATTACGGTGCCGTTAAATGTTGGCAGTTTAACGTTCCTCAGGCACGGTTCGACTCCGACAGCTCGATTACGCTTGTTTATTTAGTACGTTAATTGAAATATCAGATCTAGACTGCTTTGTGAATCACGACTGTAGACGGCTATTAAAAAACGGATATTCCGTGACTTAAACAGACCTTTCACCATTTTTTTCTGATTATTCACTGATACAGTGGATTTTTTAAATGGTCACTGCACGAAGAGAAAATCAAACTAGAAAGGGAGTAGACTGAAGATTAGTTGGGTGACATCTATAAAATGTCTCTGTCTGAATTATTCAAAAATTGTATAAATGAATAAATACATAATAAAAAGGAGTATTAAACAAGGGATATTTTCGTGACTCAAACAGAGAATACCTTTGAGTTTTTGTTCTAACTATTGGACTTTGCTGTTTGAAATTATTAGACAGACTGTGAATTTTCAAAATGGTTCCCTTTATATCACTGCAGGAATAGAAAATCAAACTGTTACATTGGAAAAGGTGTAGACTGAAAATTATACGAATGACATCTTCAAAAAAGTTTCTGTCTGACTTATTCAAAAATTGCATAAATGAATAAATACATAATCAAAAGGGGTATTAAACAAGGGATATTTTCGTGACTCAAACAGAGATTACTTTTGAGGATTTTGTTCTAACTATTGGACTTTGCTGTTTGAAATTATTAGATACACTGTGAATTTTCAAAATGGTTCCCTTTATATCACTGCAGGATTAGAAAATCAAACTGTTACATTGGAAAAGGTGTAGACTGAAAATTATACGAATGACATCTTCAAAAAAGTTTCTGTCTGACTTATTCAAAAATTGTATAAATGAATAAATACATAATCAAAAGGTGTATTAAACAAGGGATATTTTCGTGACTCAAACAGAGAATACCTTTGAGTTTTTGTTCTAACTATTGAACTTTGCTGTTTGAAATTATTCGATACACTGTGAATTTTCAAAATGGTTCCCTTTGTATCACTGCACGAATAGAAAATGAACAAACTGTTAAATTGGACAGAGAGTAGTCTGAAAATCAATTCGATGAACATCTAGACAACTTCAGACAACAGAAAAAAGTTGCAGTCTCGTCTGAAATTACTGAAAAATGATGGGTAAACCTTGAAAAAGTGTGTATTTCGATGAGTTAGCAGTGAAAAATGAAGTCGATATTTTTAATTAGAGAGTGTTCGAAACAGGTTTTGCTAACAGAAAGAAAAAACGATGTGTTCGAAAGTTGGAGGCAGTTTTCGCGTAGCTATGTGCCTCTTCATCGAGCGAGTCTGAAACCTTGATGGCCCATTGTCGACGAGCTTTTGTCTCGAAACTCCCTACCTACTATGAGAGTATGACGAGATACCGGATCCAGAGATACTCATCAGAAGCGTTTACATCAGAGATTAGTCGTGGCGTGCTTCGAGCGACCCTTCTTTTCTATCGGGCCAGTCGATAGAGTCCATGTTCTTACATTTCTGCTCGACGACACCGTGAAATTTCTAGGTCTCGATGACGTCGTGGTTGTTGGACACTGCGAAACTCTCAGGGTCCTTTATATCGATACTTTTCGATCAATTTCTCTACCCTTCAATATTTCACTCGATCGAACTAGTCTGCGGTTTAATCCACTTTTAATTTCATTTTCGATTTCCAATTTCGTCTTCAGTTTTAATTCATTTGCATTGTAATCAGACCGCAGTGTTCTTCGTTTCTGTATTTTTTGTGAGGCGCGTAAATTAAAGAATGTTAAGCAGTATTCGAAGTTCGTTTATAAAGGACGATAATACTATTAAAAGTTTGACGATAGTCTCGAAGCAGTTTTTCGTCAAGTCGCTTCAAAGTTAAATTAAACGAGGTGCAGATCCCACGAAATTTTCCGCAGTTTAAAAAAGATCTTTATTTAAAAGCGAACGGTAAAAACCGAAGAGAAAGAAGTACACTTGATAATTGAGAAGATCAAAGTCCCGGTTGGCATCAATCGGCCAAGACAAAACGAACTTTAAACGAGCTGAAATCAGCGTTATTTTGCCACTTCACAGATTCTCTATTTACGAATCTTAAGATTTCTAATGTTTTCCCAAAACAGGTAATTTCTGAATAAGTTATCTCAAGGTAGCGGATGACCTCGATCGCCCCAATGGCACGGATGATTCGATGTTGATTTTTAATTGCGATCAGGCACGTAGCCAGGAGCTCGTGTTTGGGGAAACGTTCCAAAATCGAAGATACACAGAACTTGGATTTTATTAGCAATCTGTCGTTCGACGCTGGGGAATTTCTACCTTTGTTATTCAACTTTGCTGTTTATATTTACTGAGTTTATAATTGCGTGGTTCTGTAATGATTGTGGATGAAAATAGGACCTAATACTTTTATGCACAGAATAATGAGATAAATTGGGTAATTAAGGTAAGATTGGGTAATTAAGCTAAGATATTTTGTAATTTGTCAAAATATTGGAACTTTCAAAACTTAATAACTCAAAAAGTTTTTAATCAAAAAATACTTTATCATAGTGTTTTAGAAAGCTCTCTAAGCTACAAGAATGTGCAAAAATATATAGGGTGTTCATTTAAAAAAATTGAAGTGACCTTCCAGTGACTCTTCAAGGTCAAAATGATATTGCCAGTAAATAGCACTTTTTAAACCCTACAACTTTTGTCTGAAACATTTTTTGATAAAACTTATATTTTTCGAAATATTGAAGGATTCCGATCTTTTTTATACACTCTGTATATTCTTTGTACAATCAAGACACACTCATGACGCACTCATAATACAATCATGACGCACTCGTGACGCACTCATTGTCCAATAATGACGCACTCAGGATGCATTCATGATGCATTCATGACCAATTTGTGACGCATTCATGACGCATTTGCAACTTGTTCTTGACGCAATCATGACGCACTCCCGACTTATTCATGACGCATTCCTGACGCATTTGTAACTTGTTCATAATGCAATCACGACGCACTCCCGACTTGTTCATGACGCATTCACGACGCACTCCACCTACAATCAATTTTACTAAAATGTTTGAAAGGCTCTAACTTGAAGTTCAAGAGCAATTTGCATAGTAAACTATAAAACATGAGACATAATATTTGATATTTTTTTGGTGTATTATGATAGGGTTTCGTAGCAGAGAAATTGTGAGGTTGAAGTATATATCGTTACAAGGAGGTTCGAAAAGTATCGATAACGAGAGAGATATTGAAAAGCACGTAGAAAGATAGAAACTCACTTTGAGGGCCTCCTCGTGGGTCACCGCCCGGAAGGGTGTGCCGTTCACCTCCAAGATGGTGTCTCCTGGCCTCAGTCCAGCACGCTCGGCCACCGAACCTTCCTCCACCCTCGAAATGTAGACACCCACCCCTGAGAACAATTCACAGACTTTCCATCAGGCCGGAAGCTGCCTGGCGACTGGTCCACGAGCGGTGCTGGCTAAAATCTTCCACCCAGGACGCTTTTTTCGAACTTTTGTCATTAAACCGTTCTTCGCGGTCACCTTCAACATTTTTTTTGCGATACTTCTTCTTAAGACTATCTTCATGGAACACAAACTGATAGATTTCTTATTTTACATTGCAGAGGTACTTTTTTCATTTTTACGCAAATTTAGATTTACTTACGTTATTTGGAATTTTTTTGCGATGGTTTCAATTTGAAAATTCATGTATTTTAAAGTGCAGAGGTACTTTTTTAATTTTTACTTTCATCAAGATTTACGTAATTTATCTGCAATCTTTGTGCTTTAGTTTCAATTTGAAAATTCGACTCGACTTCTTATTTTAAATTGCAGAAATACTTTTTTGGTGCCAACCTTCATCAAGATTTACCTCTAATTTATGTCTAATATTTCTGCTTTAGTTTCAATTTGAAAATTCGACACGAAACCGTAAAAGTAACCTTAAAGAAAGGTCAAAGTGTCCAGTATTCAGCCCACAAAATCCCCAATACCTCCTATAAATCGCGAAGAAATGGGACCATTAGAATGCAAAGGTGGTCAAAACGTAAAATTGGCAAGTTCGGCGTCATGGGTAGAATCGCAGAGGGTCGTGTTTGTCAAATGAAACAAGGGCGACGCAAAAATGTGAAGATATGCGAAGGCAAAACAGTGTCTTACGATATGGTGCGTGTCTCTGTTTCTCACTGTGACAAGGTTCATGCACGGACTTTTCTGCGGAAACTTAATTAAAGTTACTTTTCGTAAATTATTTAATTTGTTTCGCAAGGAGTGTATTTCCGCAGAAAAATGGTAATGTGATGCAATAATGTTGATGACTGGGTGAGCATTCGAGCTCGTGCGAGAATTCGTGAGAACATTAATCAGATGCACACCGTGTACAATTAATTTCTTGCACAGCGTTTTGCAGCATTTCTGGTTTAACTTGTCGGAGATTCGTGCACCGGAAGTTTCGGAAAAAATGCTTGTAATGTTCTTTGAATTAAAATCGAGTTAGTTACGATTTTTCACAGATTGTGCACACGGAAGCTTCGAAAGTCTGACAAAAAAATACTTGTAATGTTCTTTGAATTAAAATCGAGTTAGTTACAATTTGTCGCTGATTAACAAATTTCTGTGCACAGTGAAACTTAGAGTTTGGCAAAAAAATACTTGAACTTTGAGTCGTAATTGAGTTAATTACGATTTGTCACAGATTTTTGTGCACAAATTCAAACTTAAAAAGTTCGTCAAAAAAATACTTGTAATGTACTTTGAGTCGTAATGGAGTTAATTATGAATTGTCACAGATTTTTGTGCACGTTAAACTTAAAAAGTTCGACAAAGAATACTTGTAAGTACTCGATGATAATCGAAAATACTTGGAGCGAATTTATCTGAGAAAATATATCACTAAATCAGTATAACGAGCTCATTGTTCCCCTTATCTCTTTTATTAGCCAGATTAATCCCAGCTCCTAACTGGGCTATCGACGAGAAAGCAGATCAATTACCGTTAGGAAATTCCCTAGGGGTGGTCTGAGCATTCAGCTACAACATAGGCTTGTAAGTACTCTCGAAAATTTCGGGAGAATCCAAAAGCAGATTCACGGTTAAACCAATTAACTCAATTGAAATGATACAAACAATCGTTAGTCAGAACTAATTTGTGTAATGCATAATGCATTGGAACGACGAAGATAATCCGGTATGTTCCGCTGCTTACAATTAGAATTGTTGCTTAATTACTTCGCGCTAACGAGGCTCAATCCTATTCTTCTCGTTCCCTGCCGTGTGATCGTTCTTTAGTCGCCTCCGAATCGATTACTCAAACCACTTCGAAACTCATTCCGATTAATTTCTGCGATTTAACTCGTATTTTCGATTATCCCTTTCGATTTATATTTCAAATAGAAATTTTTAAGGTATATTACACATGTGTATTCACTGGCTTAAAAGTTAAATAATATTGAGGAGGAAGTTATATTTAAGGTTATTTTTCTTTAGGAACAATTTTTGTCTGTTTTAGTATATTCGTACATGTGTGCATTACATATGTGTGCAACATACATGTATGAATATAATGAAACATATGTAACATATTACACATATGTATATCATACATATATGAATGTAATGAAACATATAGTATACATTACACATGTGCATATCACACATGTATGAATACAATGAAACATATGTACATTACACATATGTACATCACACATGTATGAATATAATAAAACATATGTATTATACATTACACATACGTGCATCACACATGTATGAATACAATGAAAAAAAATTACTACTAAAAAATAACCTTATTAACTTCAACCTTGCCCTCAATATTACTAAACTTGTAAACCAGTCAATTTTAAAATTGTTCATAAAAATTTTAACAATGATTTCTTACTGGAAGCTATAAAAAATATGGTTTACCGAAGGTGCTTTTAAAGCGAGCGCCGCGAAAATTTATACCGCTTTCTTCTAGAATGGTGTGTGTAACCCGTGTGTCTTCTATAAATTCATAAACTATGCGCATATGCATCATACACTGTCATGCAACGAAATGCCGGCGTGCTAAGCCTAGAGGCATCCTCGGTTGCTATAATTGCAAAATTCTGACGATAAATCGTCGGAAGAACGAGAGAAAGGATCCTTTTAACATTCCTCGAATCTTTGCGGAGTTTCAGACGGAATCACGCGAAAATTTGCTACAATCTTCTTTCATTAATGTTTTTCTAAAATATTTACTTTGTTTTTACATTTAACTACATATTTCTGAATTTTTTGCGGGAGGAATTCGGTGTGTAAAAATTGAAAGTACCAATCGAGTATCCAGGTTAATCTGTCCTTATCGCAAAGCTGGTCAGCGAAAGAACTCTCGAGCAAAAAGAAGGAGCAAAGGGACACTTGTTCCCTTCGAAACGGGGACAATCGAAACTGTATTCCGATCCGGGGTCCGGCCACCTGTTCCCACTTTTAGAGACTCGATTTACCGTCCTTTGTGAGGAGAAAAAGAAACGAGCTGGCTCAATTATCTGGAAAATCTGTCTCAAAAGGGGAGAATTTCGACTCGTTAGCCAACTGGAAGAATGGGGTAATCGACAGAGAAATGTTGGACGTGGCATAATTGTTTAGACTTTGTTATACTCTAAAATCCTTTCTCTCGTTGCCCTCTAGTCTCAAGCCCGGCCGATCTGCGCATAACACTCTCATGCGACATCGATCGTTACTCAATGTGTGCACGTGTGTGTTCGTCAGTGTTGGACGTGGATAGTCGAAAATCAGACGAAGATTGAAACCTCGGAAATTTCGATACACGACATTTTATACATTTTTTCTAACTTTTATCAGTCAAAAATTTATACAAACACTTCGGTTTAAAAAGCTATTACTTTGACGATAGTTAAAAAACATCTCGTTCGAAATTTCGGTACAGGCGATTTTAAACATCTTCTAACTTTTGGAACATCAATAAAAAATTTATATAAACATTTCGGTTTAAAAAGCTATTACTTTGACGATAGTTAAAAAACATCTCGTTCGAAATTTCAGTACAGGCGATTTTAAACATCTTCTAACTTTTGGAACATCAATAAAAAATTTATATAAACATTTCGGTTTAAAAAGCTATTACTTTGACGATAGTTAAAAAACATCTCGTTCGAAATTTCGGTACAGGCAATTTTAAACATCTTCTAACTTTAGGAACATCAATAAAAAATTTATACAAACATTTCGATTATTACTTTGACAAAAATACAGTTACTTTGACGATATTTAAAAAATGTTTAAATAAAAAAGACCTCGTTCGAAATTTCAGTACAGACGATTTTACATCTTCTCCTATCTTTCAGAACATCGATACAAAATTTATGCAAACATTTCAGTTATTACTTTGACAAAAATACAGTTACTTTGACGATATTTAAAAGACGTTTTAATAAAAAAGACCTCGTTCGAAATTTCAGTACAGACGATTTTACATCTTCTCCTATCTTTTAGAAGATCAATAAAAAATTTATGTAAACATTTCGATTATTACTTTGACAAAAATACAGGTACTTTGACGATATTTAAAAGACGTTTTAATAAAAAACATCTCGTTCGAAATTTCGATACAGGCAATTTTAAACATCTTCTATCTTTTAGAACATCGATAAAATATTTATGTAAACATTTCGTTATTACTTTGACGAGAGTACAGTTACTTTGACGATAGTACAGTTACTTTGACGAGAGTACAGTTTATTAAAAAAGATTTGGTTGGAAATTTTGGAAGGTTTCAATCTCGCAACGACTTTGTGTAAATGCAAATGTTCTTTCATTCGTCTCCCTTTCGCTCTCATTGTTTTTCCTTACATTCTTTATGCCTTTCGTATGGTTGATGAGTTACCTGACTGCGCTTCTGGTACAGCGAAACAGAAAACAAGAAAGACACCGCCAGTTGGCTTATTTCGATTTCGTCCAGCTCGAAACGACGCCAAGGTTTCGTCGGATGTTTCTTCGAAAACGTTAACGATCGATCGTCCTACTTTTTTTGCTTTCGTGCTCGGAATATCAGTCGATGGAAGAAAATTTAAACACGGTTTCGCGTAATTTTATTATTTGTAAACCGAATAGATCAGATCTTAGGATAAGAATTATTTGTTTTTGAGAAGTAACATTTTCGAATCCTGGACGTCGTTTGTGGCTGTTTCCCCGCAGGATCCACGATAACAGAAAGTATAAAACTCGGTTTCACGCTCGAGATCTCGACGAGGACGAAGCGTGAAGCGATCGTTTACGGTGCGTGTGCGCTGCGCCGTGATCAAGCGTGAATTTTACGAGACTCGAAACCGTGAAACCGGACCTCGAGGGATGCTCGGATCCTGAACGGGGATTTCTAACTTATTCAACTTCTTTGGAAAACTTCCCTATCTTGTTCTTTCCCTTTGTTTCGAGACAGTCAGAAAAATTCGATCGTCTTTTTCCAGTCGTCGCGTGCACCCGATTCTCCGAACTGATTACACCAATTACACGTCCGGTTAATCCGTTTTGCCGCGGGATAAAAAAATCCGCCACGGTTACCGGCAATTAGGGACGCGTCATTAAACCTCCGCCATCCTATCGCGGCTCAATTAGCTGCCATTGCTAATTACCCGCTCGAACTGCCCCCATTGTAAATACACCAAGGCCACGAGTTCGCGTATACCCCTCGGATCCACCACTTCACGCTTTTTGCTAATCACCGATAGCGGGCCACGTCATCCTCTATTTAATTGCGGACCTTGGAACGCAATTTAACAGCCTACGACTTTGACTTTTAGTGGCGGACCTTTTTAACTCTTTTTCCAAAAACGCGTTTGATCGCACTTTCCCACAAAATTTAGGCAAATTTTCGAACATTGTGAAATTAATTGTGTACCTAAAATTTAAACCTTTGCACTCGGGTGGCGCCTCTCAGGCACCATTCGATTTAATACTATAATATTTCTAATTCTATAATAATTCATATAATTTATAATAATTTAATTCTATAATAGTACTGATATAAACATAGTGAAATAAATAGTAGAAATTATTATTAGAGGAATAATAACCTCAAAAAAACTCATTTAACATTTTAATTAATATTTTAAAGTTGCTGTTTGCAAACAGTAAAATTAACTTCAAAGGGTTAAATTTTAGATATACAATTAATTTCACAGTGGTCGAAAATTTGACTAATTTTTTAACAATAGTTCACTCTGCAGGAATAGTTACTTGTGCAGATGTCTAAGAAATTGTAGGTTTACTTGTTTGAAGACCTTAACACTAAACCTTGTCACATGATCACATTAGGGGTTGACCCTTTTACAAGTTTCTAACTCACAAAAGTTGCTACAATTTTCTTAACAAAATAATCAACAAAACTTTCAAATAATCTTTGCTAATCTTCATGAAGATAAAGAACTAATGTATATTAATCTATGCTGTGTCATTTGTTTATTCATTTTTGAATTTCACTTTTAACTTCAGAGTAAGTGTTTCATTATTTTTGAACTTCATTTTCAATGTCAGAGTATGTGTCATTATTTTTGAACTTCATTTTCAACGTCAGAGTATGTGTCATTATTTTTGAACTTCATTTTTAACTTCATAGTATGTGTAATTATTTTTGAACTTCATTTTTAACTTCATAGTATGTGTAATTATTTTTGAACTTCATTTTTAACTTCAGAGAAAGTGTTTCATTATTTTTGAACTTCAGTTTTAACTTCATAGTATGTGTAATTATTTTTGAACTTCATTTTTAACTTCATAGTATGTGTAATTATTTTTGAACTTCATTTTTAACTTCAGAGTAAGTGTTTCATTATTTTCAACATCATAGTAAGTGTTTCACCAACAGGTTTAGTGTTAAAGTTTCTTTTAACTTATCTAAAGTAACTCTTCAAAAGAGAAAGAACAAGTTTACACATCGTTTTCCACAGAACCAAAGGAACCAGCACAAAAATGTTGCTTTCAATAATTTCCTTTCATCAGCGGAACAAGAAAGGAGAAAATCGAGGCGAAACGCGATCAGAATTCTTTCATTCGAAGACCGTGGCTGGAATGGAAAGTGACTTAATGATCGGAAATATTTTTCCCTGCTATCCAAGCCTCCAACGATTCAAAATTATTCGTGATCTGAAACTAGTTGAAACCTCGAATTCGTTGGCTGCCTTCGATCGAAAAGAGAGGATAGCAGTGGAAATATGGCTGTGCTGAAGCACAGGAAGCACAGGGTGTCGTCGGTGACACTATTGCCAATGAGAGATGGGTGTGAACCTGGCCAGAGTTCTCGGTGGACTCGCCATGCAAAGACGTCGATCGCCATCGATTCTATTTCCAAACTACTCGAATTACAAACACTTTGATTCTCTTTTGTTAAATCTCAAATAGCTACATGTCTCTCAACTTCTATTTGCAACAAAATAGTTTGTTACTGTTCAATGCTGTTGTAGTACGCTCGCAATTTATAATCTCAATTTATAATCTTAATTTTACAAACTCAATTTTATAAACTCAATTTTACAAACTCAATTTTATAATCTTAATTTTATAAACTCAATTTTACAATTTTAATTAATAATCTCAATTTTATAAACTCAATTTTACAAACTCAATTGTACAATCTCAATTTTATAAACTCAATTTTATAATCTTAATTTTATAAAGTCAATTTTACAATCTCAATTTTATAAACTCAATTTTGCAATCTCAATTTTATAATCTCAATTTTACAAACTCAATTTTACAATCTCAATTTACAATCTCGATTTTACACAGTACATAACAATATTGACTGTATCGACATACATCAACCGTATCAAAATATACAACGTTATACATTCTGTCTAAACTTGCCTATTAAAACTAGGATGAACAAATAAACTTTGAGATCGGAAATAATGGATGGCGATCGAGGTACTTTAAGCACAGCGCCAAGAAGGTCAAACGGCAATGAAAGTCACAGTTTCGGAAGATACCTCGATCTTGAGGCGCGAAGTACGGCGACGGGGGAAGCCTGAAGGTACTTCGGATCTCACCTGCGTCCTTGCCACCCTTCACGCAGATCCCAAAGCCATGGTGAGAGTCCGGGGGATCTCTCGTCATGGTGATTGTCCTTACGGTGAGCTCCTGCAGACTGAGGGGCTGAGAACTTGGGGATGTGGGAGGGTTCGGAGGATTCGGTTGCGGTTGTTGCGATTGTTGCTGCTGCTGCTGCTGTTGCGAGGTCGACGATGGCGTGCTTCTCACCGCCGCGACGCTGGCCGGAGATGATGCGGGCGTCCTACGGTCTCCTTGTCGACGCTCCGATACTCCGTTGCCGAACAGCCTATAGTCAAATACAACTTGTTAGTTCAAGAATCATTTGGTGAATTTCATAGGTGAAGTAACTTGGTAATCAAATCTATGGTATCATGCTTAAAATACAGGTTGATCAAATATATTATACATGAATATGATCAAACTGACAATACAGACAGATAGAATTTGTTGATCAAATATATAGTTATATATAAATATAATCAAACTGATAATATAGACAGATAGAATTTGTTCATCAAATATATAGTATTATATATGAATATAATCAAACTGACAATACAGACAGATAGAATTTGTTGGTGAAATATATAGTTATTATATATGAATATAATAAAACTGACAATATAGACAGATAGAATTTGTTGATCAAATATATACCATCACACATGAATATAATAAAACTGACAATATAGACAGATAGAATTTGTTGATCAAATATATAGTTATTATATATGAATATAATAAAACTGACAATATAGACAGATAGAATTTGTAGATCAAACATATAGAATTATACACGAACGTGATGAAACAGACAATACTGGTGATTAACCTTCCCTACAATATTGTAGACACACTCGTGGCCACTTTAAATGCAACAAATCTAATTTCTATTCACAACACGATCGAGTTAGTGCAATTATAAATTGCACAAGGCTCCTCAAATTTAACATTTAAATTCTAATTGATCTTAACAATGCTCTGATTAAAACAAGTTTTAAAGAAATCATGTGCTAAGTGTTAATTTAATACGTGAAATGATTCTTCGACTGCCTTGATCGTTTTAGTATGAAGGGTTAACCCTTTGCACTCGAAGATAAATTTACAAACAGCAACTTTAGAACTTAGTTAAAACGTTAAATGAATTTTCTTGAGGTTATTTCTTTACTAATAATTTTCGCTATTGCTTGTTTCGCTATGTTTATACATCAAACGTGTCATGTTACAGAATCAGTTAAAAAATGCTGATTTAAATTACTGTATTAAATATAATGGTGACTGTGAGTCACCTGTCGAGCGCAAAGGGTTAATTATCGTTAAGAAATATTTAGAAATGTTTGTACAGTGCAGTCGGTGGTAGAAATATTTGATAGTGCAGTAAGTTGAAGGTCCAGTGAGTTGAAGATCCAGTAAGAAAAGTAGGGAAGCAAACCTAAGCACTTGTTCCGGTGAAATGGCACCAGAACCCCCGGTGGTGTGTCCCCGGTGCCTGTAAGGGGTGGTATGCGACGAGTGATGATGAGGGGCGCTCGGTGGTCTCTCGACGATCGTGTAACTCGTGCCCGGAGGACTGTAATAACCCCTGTGTTGACCGCCATGATGCCTGCTGGTGGGTTCTAAATCCTCGGCTTCGTAACAACCACCGGTGCCGCTTCTCAGGAAGTGTGAGCCGCTGCGCAGGAAGTGCGACCCGCTACCTCCACCCCACTGCAACTCCTGCAATTCCGACCCGTAATCCTCCGTGCTGCTGGCCATGCCTCTGGGATCCGTTTTGTCAGACCTGCAAAATTAACGATACACACGCTTTAACATATACGTATTTCCTAAACTAAAACTCTACACAAATGCAGCTACCAGCGAATTCATTTACCAACGAATTCATCCACCAGCGAATTCATTCACCAACAAATTCAGCTACCAACAAATTCATCTACTAGCGAATGCATCCACTAACGAATTCATCCACCAATGAATTCATCCACCAGCGAATGCACCCACCAACGAATTCATCCACTAGTGAATGCATCCATCAACGAATTCATCCACCAGCGAATGCATCCACTATTGAATGCATCCACCAGCAAATGCATCCACTATCGAATGCATCCACCAGCAAATGCATCCACCAACGAATTTATCCACCAGCGAATGCATCCACCAATAAATTCATCCACCAACAAATTCATCCACCATCGAATTCAGCTACCAACGAATTCATCCACCAGCGAATTCATCCACCAGCGAATACACTTTCACAAAACGAATCACATCTCGCAACGACACTGCGTTATCTAAGCGATATAAAATCGTTGAGGTACGAGCGAGTTTGCACGAGGCGTGAAACGACGCGAAGTAACAGGCAACTTTCAAATTTCTTCCGGCGATAATAGCCGGTTTCCTGGCGGGATTATGACATCGCCACGGCACGGAAAATCGCCTCGTTCTCGGGCATCGCGTGAAGATGTTATCGGGGACAGCCGGTCGAGATAAGGGAGTTTCCCTCGCGATGAATTTCATTATTTCGCTCCGCTTGTCCGTTTACAACGATCGATAAGCCTCGCGCTCGATCATCATTACCGATCTCGATCGAACTCTACAAAACATTTGATAATATTTTTTTAACAAGATCAAGGAAAATTCTGATGTAGATGACTCTTATAGATGCTTATATTTAATATGTTCATGATGATGATATTAAATAATAGTTTATTTAACAAACATGTTAAGTAAGTTCATTTTTAAAAAATGTTAAATATGTTCATTTTTTAAAAAAAATGTTAAATATGTTCATTTAAAAAAAAAATGTTAAATATGTTCATTTTAAAAAAAAATGTTAAATATGCTCATTTTAAGAAAAATGTTAAATATGTTCATTTAAAAAAAAAATGTTAAATATGTTCATCTTTAAAAAAAATGTTAAATATGTTCATTCAAAAAAAAATGTTAAATATGTTCATTTAAAAAAAAAATGTTAAATATGTTCATTTAAAAAAAAATATTAAATAAGTTCATTTTAAAAAAATTATAAGTTAAATAAGTTCATTTAAAAAAATGTTAAGCAATCTCATTTAAAAATAATATTAAACAAATTCGTTTTAAAAAAATTGATAAATAAGTTCATTTAAAAAAAAATATTAAATATGTTCATTTTAAAAAAATGTTAAACTTCATTTAAAAAAAAAATATTAAATAAATTCATTTAATAAAAATGTTAGACAAGTTCATTAAAAAAAAATAAAAAACAGGTTCATTTAACAAAAATGTAAAAGAAGTTCATTTAACAAATGCATTTGATGAAAGGGCAAAAATGAAACGTATGGGTAAATGGCAGTAATAGAATGGTGGTTTTTGAAAGGAATATTTTGTAAAGATTGTAGGAAGTCGTCGTAGAAACGAGGCAAGTTTCGAGATTATGAAAATACAATTAGCGTCGCGCGAAGGAAGGCTAATAATTAAATCGGTTCGTTGAAAGAGAATGTGCCACGACCTAAATTCAGAGATAGGAAGACGTCGATCTAGAATCTCGTAAATTAGTCGTGGTCCTCTGGGAACTTTGATATTCACCCTCTGTGTATCGTTCAAACGTCTCGGCTAAACCGAACCTTTTCGCATAATGCCCCGCTTTACATAATGGTATTATAGTTATCATTGTACGTAAGAGGCTAGACAAAGATGAACTAAGAATAGAAGCGTAACAGCCGAATTTTAATGAAGCGAGGTTTAACAAAGGTTTCGACGAAATCGACACCGTGCACTGTGAAATTCCTGAAACAGCGCCAAGCCACGCTAAGCATAAAAGTGAGGAATTTCGCTTTGTCAGGTAAATAGTCGGATCAGCGAAATCAGAGTCGGAATATTAATCCGAAGGGGACTGCGATTCGATTTTCTAGAACAACCACGGCATTACCAAGCGGTAAGGTTCTAATAGCGTTAGGAAGCCTCCTGTTACCGCCGGAAGAAATTTCGGAGTCATCCGGTTCGCGGTAAATGCATACTATGCAAACCTGACGCGGTGCTTCGTTGAGCATCGATCGACTGTTTAATTCATACACCGATCGATCCGCGACCTCGACTTCAAACATCTTGTCCGCTCGATCTTACGAAAAATTTCTGCGACATATCAGAATGTCAAGACAAGAAAATCTGTAAAGTATTTTGAATCGGTGAATTACCCCGTTTAACGCGATTAAATCGAAAAGAGCGATTATCTCGAAACAATCGTGGTTACCCCTCGACGCTATAGCGAAGTATAGTAACGGCGTTAGAGCGGTCGGAATCGGTGGAAAGAGAACTGCTGAATGAAGCTGGCTTCAGGGGGTGTTCCTGCAGTATTGATCGCCCCACCCTCGCACTACGGGACACATAGCATCCCTTCTCCGCCACCCACTCAACTGTAACTTTATCTCTTTCTCTTCTACCCTCGACCTTCTCTTCCCTCCCTTCTCTAACACACTTTACCCCATCCACTTTCTCCCTTTAACGCTAAAGGCCAATGACGAAATACGTTTCTATTTTTTTTACGCGTTCAAAATCACATTTTACCCTCTTTCCTAGGAACCTCCAACCACCCCTTCAGTGTCAAGGTTGGGTCACACTCTTGGATGAGCCAGATTTGATCGTTCTCGCGAATTATCGAACCTACGCGTATTTGGGAAATTGCTCGGTTTCTGGCTATTCGGGACACAAGGCTGTGGCTGCCAGATGGTGCGAACGGCCCGGAAGTCGAGCAATGTTGCGGTCGACGATTCGGTATTCGATTATTGTCGGTTGCTGCATCCTTTGGGAGAGCGTTTGCAAATTTCAACAATGTAAGATTGCTAAATTTTACGTACATACTTTTGCTGCAAATTGCCAATTTCTGTCTCTGATGTCTGTGTAAAAATTGTAGAACGATTGAGATTCTCTTGTAATCGTACACTTGACATTTAATTTTATTCAATGACTTTTTTGTGGCAATTTGATACAGCAAGAAAATGATTCAACGTAATCAGCAGTATTTATGTTCTATGTATTACCTACTACACTATATAAATTTCAATATTTTTATAAACTAAATTGTCAAATTTAATTTACAGCTCAAATATGACAAACCTTATTCAAACTTTGAACATACCTCAACTTGCAGTTTAGGTCCAACTATAAATTGCGTTATCAAGGATCCCTGAAAATATTTTGTTTGTTCGTTTTAATGTTATAGCCCTTTATACTTAGTCTTGACTGACTGTTAAATAAATGGTATGGGAAGGGAAACCTATTGTATTCCTGTAGATCTGTAGACAAGAAAAAGATTCTCTTTTCTTCATCGACTTACAAAGAAACGCAAAAATTGGACTAGTTAGGCTACCAGTGGCCTAACTGAGCGGTCAAACTCGATTCCACGAAAATAAATCCGTAAACGTTGAGAAAAGGAAGAGCGAGACGTCTCGTCCAATATTTACAAACGGCAGCTTTATTCTCGGAGCGGAGGCTTACGAGACACCTGAGCCACACGTTCTGCGCGTTACATAGGTTGTTGTCGGTGCAGCTGAGTGCACTGAGGTCAGGCATGCCCATTTCCGTGGGGTTGGTGAAATATTGCTACTGCAGTCGCCGCAGCGTGTGTGTTGCTTCGACGATCCGTTCTATTACCGATACCGTGGAAAACTCGCCTACCATAACACGGACAGGGGAGATGCTGTCGGTCGAAATGCTTTCCACGTTTTATGATGCTCTTTACTCGGCTTTACTGCCCTCGACTAACCCTCCTGTTTTCTCGACACCTTCCTTACGGTTCTTGTTTCTTTAACTTCTTCCCTCTACTATTCTTCGTTCGTGTACGATTCAAAGCTTTAACGATCGTAAACTTTTCTCAGTTAAATCATTTACGAATTAATTACTTTTAATCGAAAGTTACGACATCGTTGGTCTTTGCGCTCGAGAGGTGACACTCACCGTTCTATTTAATACAATAATTTGAAACAAGCATTTTCTGGTTGTATAATATAACACGTGTGACGTGTAAACATAGTGACAAACAATAGTGAAAATTATTATTAGAGAAATAACCAACTAAAGATTTCATGTAACTTTTTAAAGTTGCTGTTTGCAAATTATCTTCGAGTGCAAAGGACTAATATGGTTCACGCAAAGAATATGGAGGAAGTTCGAATTCATTCATTAAGCCTCGTTAATAAACCCGTGATCGATTACGTATTTATCGCAGCACCGAAGGAGAAGTATATTTAGAGAAGGGTAGTCGCGTTCGATAGAGTCACCATGCCGACAGGGGCTAATCGTTAATTGATGCGCGAAAAGTTACCGGTTTGATTCTCGTTGAAGGCAGTCGTTTCGTAATAGCGATTTCGTGGCGTGCCACGTAATCCTGTAAGATAATTTGCACCTACCGCCCTTTCAAACGTTTTAATTTACAATGCTTCGCTACTGGCTTGCATTCTCTATTTATTTCGATCGATCGAATCGGTATCAATTCAATTAGAACTCAAATATCATCTTAAAATGTTTCTCTTACAACCCTGCTCATTTACTAACATACCTAACCCACCTAACTTCTCTAATCTAACATATTTAACCCACCTAATACACCTGACTTGTCTAACCAACCTAACTTACCTAATTTACATAACCAACCTAACATACCTAACTTACCTAACCAACCTAACTTAAGTAACTTAACAAACCTAACATACCTAACCAACCTAACTTATGTAACTTAACACACCTAACTTACCTAACCAACCTAACTTAAGTAACTTAACACACCTAACTTACCTAACCAACCAAACTTACCTAACATACCTAACCAACCTAACTTAAGCAACTTAACATACCTAACTAACCTAACTTACCTAACTATAACATTAAAACGAACAAACAAAATTAAAATGTTCTAAATATTTTATTTTCAGGAATTCTTGATAATGCAATTTATAGTTCGACCTAAACTTCAAGTTGAAGTATGTTCGAAGTTTGAACAAGGTTTGTCATATTTGAGCTGTAAGTGCGTCACGAGTCAGACTCGTCAAAGTACAGGAAAGGAAAGGGTTAATAACATCGTTGATATAATGTATTCTTTATACAATAGGTCTCTGTACAATAACCTAATTGTCAAAATTAAATGAGATTGATATGCGTCATGAGTAAGTCACGACTGCATCATGAGTGCACCATATGTGCATGAGAGATAAGTCAAGAATGTGTCACGACTGCATCATAAGTGTATCATATGTGCATGAGAGATGAATCAAGAGAGCGTCACAACTTTATCTCTAGTACTATGAGTGTACCATAGGTGCGTCAAAGGTGCGTCACAGATACATGAAGAGTACGTCATGACTTCATTTTTATGCGTTATGACTTCATTCTTAGTGCGTCATGGATGTACCATGGATGCATCAGAATATGTCAGAGATGTCTGAAGAGTGCGTCGCGTGTGCGTCACGAGTCACATAAGTGAAAAATAGTGAAAGAATAAATTTCCAGTATATAATATACGTGTCCACCCTCACAAAGAAGCTAACAGCAAAGGTTTAAAAAATTCTGCGACAATTTGCCTCGTTTCCTTGGCCTTTTTCCGTTTTCCTCATCGCCTGAATTTACGCGATTTTTTCAGCTGTCCACGCGCACAATTCGTGCTGACGTGACTACGGAATTATGTAGCCGCATTGCGTGGGCCAGCAGCGTATGCAGGAAAGAGCACGCAACGTGTTGCAGGTACGAGAATGAGCGCGTGGACGCGTGCAATGCGGCGAATAAATTAATGGAAGATAAAAATCGGGCGTAAGCTTCGGAAACGAAGGAGAAAATAAAAGCTATCGAATCGCTGCTCGATCGAATCCAATTTCCGGTACCGGTTAGCGTGACTGGTTCGCGTATTATAGGGGCGTGTTAGCGTGTACCTGGATCAATGGGACAGTGTTCGAAACGTCCAGTTAACGTTTACCTAACCGCCGTGTGTCCCTGGTGAGTTATTCTATCGATTGGAAAGACGCGAAACTAAGAAACGTTGCTGAACGAGGCCGGTCAGATTTCGTTCGAACGAACAAATAAATGACGATTCGCGGTAAATCGAACGGGCGATATCGAAGGAAATTACCGTGAATTATAAGGAACATTTTCTGAAAAAGAAACCCAGTAGTTTCGCGTATTTTGTACGGATGCATCTTTATACGAGATCGTGGTACAGCCTGTTGCGCGAACGCTGATGCCAGATAGGGTTAATTTTACGCTCTCTTTCAGTTTTTGTTGCCCTCTTCTCGATCTGTTTTTTTTTTTATAAATAAGCTTTTAAACCGCCGCATTTTCTCGTTCCAGATTTTCAAGCTGGCCGCTTTAGATCTCTTCTGCGAGGATACTTTCGCAACGCTGACGTTTCAAAATGCACGAATTTGGGTTAAGGTTGATAGCAGTTTTTTCACTGTCTGGATCAATGATTCTCTAAATTCGCGATTTCGTTAAGGGAGAATTGGAATACCGATGAGAACCGATATTCGCTCGATTGCGCCGATATTCGTCACACTCTGCGATAGCGAGGCGCAGCGAAGTGATAAGTTTCCGGTGGAACGAGCAAAGGTCGAGCGCAAAAACAACCCTTAATCGAGGGAAGTTTATTCACACGAGAGGTAACGTAACACGGAAGAAATAAAAATATTCGACGTTATTTTTCCGAACTTCTATTGACCTTTCGCTGCCGGATTGACACATTTAGTTCAAACGTCTAGCTCTCCAGATGTGGGTTAAGAGATTGTGAATAAAATATTTAGGTTAATTTCCGATCCAAGGAAACCGCGATAAAAGTCGAAACAGAAACGATTTGCAGAAGCGCGGAAAGTTCGTTGCTTCCATAGAAACGTGCCCGGTCATTCGTTACTTCGTAATGGTTTGCTGCAATATCGTCAACTGCTGTCCCGCACGTGAATACCCACTGATACGTCCAGTTACCGAGCGAACTATTGTTCCTTCGCCTATTTTTCATGCTACTAACATTGTCGTTTTTCCTCCGCACTCTTTCGAATACGCTTTTGTTTCAACATGGACGAATGAAAAGGAAACGAATGAAATTCTGAAGCGGACAGCGAAACCTTACCAATATGATAGAAATGAGGGACGTGAAGAGAGAATATGCAAATAGCAACTTTCAAGACGGATTTGTAAATCAACTTTAATATATTATAGTTCTGGTTACGGAGCTAACATTAATATATTGTTAAGATGTTCATAAAGCTGATCAAATGGCCACGTGGTCAAATGGTCACGGTGTATCACGATAGAGGGGTTGATTATGATTGTTATTACTTGATGGTCGATAAGGGTAAATTCAATCAAGAAGAGAAAACAACTCCGGTCAGAAACAGTGTATGACAGTTCTTATTTCGTATAGCAAGATGAATCTGTAAATTAATTATAAGGGTTGTATTACTCGATGGTTAAGTTAGGGTAAATTCAATGAAAGTTCTTATTTCATACAAGACAGATCTGTAAATTAACAGAGTGGTTATTATTTGATAGTCAATGGAAGAGCAATTCGACTTCAGGAGGAGAAAACAACCCTTCGGTTGGAAACAGTGTATGAAAGTTCTTATTTCATATGACAAGATGAATCTGTAAATTAATAATAAGGGTTGTATTACTTGATGGTCAAGTTAGAGTGAATTCAATGAAAAGAAAATGCAAGAAAGTTGCTATTTTATGTGACAAGACAGATCTATAAATTAACAGGGTTATTACTTAATGGTTAATAGAAGAGTAGTTTGACTTCAGAAGGAGAAACCAACCCTTCGGTTGAAAACAGTGTATGAAAGTTCTTATATCATACAGCAAGATGACTTTGTAAATTAATAATAAGGGTTGTATTACTTGATGGTCAATAGAAAAGTAATTCGACTTCAGAAGGAAAAAACAACCCTCTGAGTGGTCATCGAAAACAGTGTACGAAAATTATCAGTAAATCTGTAAATATTAGTCTGCAAATTAACAGCTGAGTAACAGATAACTTTAACAAGTAAGAATAAGAGTAAGAATTGAGGTAAAATGCAACCCTCTGAGTGGCCATCGAAAACAGTATAAAAATTATTAGTAAATCCATAAGTCTGCAAACTAACAACTAACAGATAATTTTAGCAAGTAAGAAATTGAGACAAAAAGCAACCCTCTGATTAACCATCGAAAATAGTATACAAAAATTATTAGTAAATTTGTAAATCTATAAGTAAATCTATAATAGAGGTAAAAATCAACCCTCTGAGTGGCTATGGAAAAGAGTGTATGAAAATTACTACTAAATCTATAAGTCTGCAAATTAACAGCTGAGTGACAAATAATTTTAACAAGTAAGAGTAAGAATCGAGGTAAAAAGCAGCCCTCCGATCAGTGTAAAAATGATCCCCGAAAAAGAAAGAAGCCCGACAGGCGTTTCCGAGGATTCCAAGCTGTTTCGAGAGCCGTCCAACAATTTCACGGACGTCGCACCCGCTTGGCTCGGTCATAAATCACCGCGAAATCATAGGGGTTGAAGCGGATTCGCTGGCAGACGCCGAATCGCGGCGAAAGCACTCTTACGGATGCAAATGGGTTACCGCGGTTTCTAACGTTGCTACTCACCGTTTCATGGTAGAAGGTCAATATATTCGACTAATCAAACTGTAAAATCGAATTACACGAATTTAAAACCGAATGGAAGTGCACATTTCGAATTAACGTGCATTTGAAACACACTGTAGGAAGCTATTAGTTATTAAAGTGTTCCCCCCACCGTTTTTCCCACGAAGGGGTGCTCACGCACCACGTCACAGGGATCGATCCTCGGCCACGAGGTCGAGGGTTGGAAAGTGTTACGAGAGGAGAAAGGAGAGGCACCTTCTACATAGCGAAGGAAACGAGCCGATTCAACGTCCCAAAGCCGCGCTTATTAGCCCGCGGGCTGGCCCGGGGCGAGCCAAGAAAATATTCGGGGTGAGAATATTTTTACGGATCACAATGGAATTCTTACGTTTCTGGTAATGAGAGCCGAGGAAATGAAGCTCTATTGTTCCAAACGCCTGTTCAGGAAGGCTTCGAAGAGTCAAATTAATTCCCGGAGAGATTTTTAACGAAACAGGACTTCATTACCGGAAGAACACATTTATCGCGCTGTGCAGATAAATTAGCTTTAAATCTACGGATATTCTGAGATGGCAAAATTTCTATAAATTAGAGAGAAATAAAGGTAGACTCGAACTTGTTTACCAGTGAATTTCAGTATTTAACCCCTTGTCTTACGAGAGATTTACCCTGTTACCCTTCGTCTTCAAATTTCTTCAAATGCGACGAGTGTGACTCACATTTTCAGCACAGTTCAATTTCTTAATTAATTTCAATTCCAGCAATGATCGTCACATAGAAAATATCACAGCATTCTGTCAATGCATTGTCAGTGATGTCTTACAAGAATAATTAAGTCTCGCAGAAAAAATGAGGGGTGAAATCGACATTCGAAAACACGTGTACTTAGAAAAGAAAAGATTGGAAGGTCTACTTGGCGTGACACCAATTAAGCCTTGAAATATTGTGCACAGCGCGGTTACGAGCATGCAAACACAACTGTAACCCAATTTACCTGGAGAAAGATTTCGTAAGCGATAACGCTTCAAATCGAGACCCTCTTAATTTCTACTTGTTCGAGTAGTTAGCCTTTTGTACTTGCTACCATTGTTCCACCGTATCTCGTATTTCTTTCTGCCCTCAAGTGTTCATTTACACGAGTTAGCTGATGGTTATTTTCAATATTTCGTTACAGTCACGAACCTACTTTAATTACTCAATTTGTGCAAATAGCTCACAACTAGCGCTTCAAAAATAAAGAAAAAATAATTCTGAGTGAAATTTTCCTTTACAGAAACGCAGTTCGAAGCTTAATTTTTGAGTTATTAAGGAAAGACGGGTGCGCGCGCAGCGAGACGGGTTTGAATCTCGCGGGCGGAGCGCGCAGCTCCCGCGCTCTGATTGGTCCGTGTTTTTCCGTAATAACTCAAAAACGGGGCTTCGTACACAATTTTCGCAAAGGGAAATCTTGTTCAGAATCAGCTCCTCTACATTTCTATAAAGTAGTTTACATCCCATGCGACAATTTTTGTACAAAGCTTTTCCTGTAAAGCGGCAAAATTCAAAATTCAAAACCGTATAAGTCTTCGATAAAAATAATAGTTAACACCGTTCGATCTCAACACGTTTGAGACTGTTCGATTATAGAAATCCTTGTTAATGCGAGCGCAAAGTATCAATTTGACGGACCCGTAAAATGCGGGCTTTATTCGCCATCATGAATACGTAATCGCGAGGACGATCGGTCCAAAGCAATTTCGAGTAATTTTTATCGGTCGTTTGTCCGCGGAAATCGAATCGCACGGAGAAGTTGTAAGAGAATTCATGGCGGACCAAACAAAGTCCGAAAATCCTGTTTCCCAGCCGCTGGCTAATTTGCAATGTAAATCCTGCAGGAATCGTCCTATTTACATGTTCGCCGAATGAATAATTCGAAATTGACCCGTTCAGACCCGCTGTTTAATGTCGATAATCTGCGTCTAAAAATACGTCGACTTTATTTTACGTTGACAAAATTTTTACAGCTTTGAATGTAGTGAACCAACGTAAATTCCGAGAAAACAATTGCAGTACAATTGAAAAACGCTATGGTTATTCTGAGAACCTTTCACCTTTTTTCCAGTGTGTCAGAAATTGATGTATTATCCATACAACGCACCCATTATACACTTTCACCGTGCCATGTTTATCGATTACGCTGCGAGAAGCAACTTTGCCGTGTTTCTATGGAAAAATAAATGCTAAACGGCCGCAATTTTCTACGCGTTATTCTCAATGCTCTTAACCCTTATCTGGTCAAGGTGACTGGAATGCAGATCTAACTTTTCTGTGTCCTTAATTTCTTCTTTGTCTCAACTCTACAGAATTGTAATGGAAGTTATACATTTTTTTTTAAAATTGTACTTTGCACTTGCAAATTATAATTTGTACAAGAAAAATTGAACACGAGAGTTGGAGAATTATAATGAAATATGAAATTTCTTTGAAAATTGCACATTGTAAATTGAACAAAAAAAATTGATCTGACAAACTCTTAATAGTTTGAGAATTTTAATAAAAGTTGTATAAAATGTTTTTTAAAATTGCACTTTATATTTTTAAGTTGTAATTCCTACAAAAAAAATTGATCTGAACAACCCTTAATAGTTTGAGAAATTTAATAAACGTTGTATAAAGTTTTTTTTAAAAATTGTACTTCATATATGCAAATTATAATTTGTACAAAAAAAATTAATCTCAACAACCCTTAACAGTTAGAGAACTATAATAAACGTTGTATAAAGTTTTTTTTACAAATTGTACTTTATATCTGCAAATTGTAATTTGTACAAAAAAATTGATCTGAACAACCCTTAACAGTTGATGAACTATAAAAAACATTATATAAAAATTTCTTTATAAATTGTACTTCATATTTACAAATTATAATTTGTACAAAAAAATTGATCTGAACAACCCTTAAGTTGATGAAGTATAATAAACATTATACAAAATTTCTTTAAAAATTGTACTTAACATTAAAAAATAGTAACTGGATCAAAAAGCATGCACACTTAGAAAAAACCTTGATGAATAAAAATATAGAAGTTGCAATTTAAAAAATTGTTAAATTTGAAATTGTTAAATTTGATATAAAAGGTGAGAGTATTTTAGAGGATATTCTAGGAATATTTTAGAGCATGCCAGCGCTGGGAAACTCCATTAAAAATTTTTGAAGCGTAGTAGAAATTCATCGAAGGTTCCATTAACTCGGCCTCGGGGCCGTTTTTTCCATCCAATCGAAATATTCGAGCGATATCTTTGCTAACCCAGAATTCTCGAATCCGAATCGACAGGAGAGCCGATATTTCGCGTGGTGAACGGATAATCGCGACCAAAAACGCGGCTCCGATCGACATATCTGTCGAACGCCAGAACATCCAAGGCCTTAATTAACGCGGTCGAGTTTTCCTTAGGGAAAAAATTCTGTTCTCGAATTGCGTTAATTCTTATCGAGAGTCAAACTTATAACTGCAGATGCTATTCAAACTTGGGACACGTACTTAAAGATACTATTCGAATTTCAAACTTGTTGTTGCAGATACAATTCGATGTTGAAACATATAACTGCAGGTACAATGTTGAATTTGATATTTGTAACTGCAGATGCAATTCAAACTTGAAACATGTAATTGTAGATACAATGTTGAATTTGATATTTGTAACTGCAGATGCAATTCAAACTTGAAACATATAACTGCGGGTACAATATTGAATTTGATATTTGTAACTGCAGATGCAATTCAAACTTGAGACATATAACTATAGATGCAATGTTGAATTTGATAGTTGTAACTGCAGATGCAATTCAAACTTGAAACATATAACTGCAGGTACAATATTGAATTTGATATTTGTAACTGCAGATGCAATTCAAACTTGAGACATATAATTATAGATACAATGTTGAATTTGATATTTGTGACTGCAGATGCAATTCAAACTTGAAACATATAACTACAGCTACAATGTTGAATTTAATATTTGTAACTGCAGATGCAATTCAAACTTGAGACATATAATTATAGATACAATGTTGAATTTGATGTTTGTTACTGAAGATGTAATTCACACTTCAAACTTGTAATTATAGATACAATTCGAACTTGAAACTCGCAACTGTAGATACAATTCGATCTTGAAACATAAATGTACAGCCACAATGTTGAAGTTGATGTTTGTAACTGCAGATATAATTCAAACTTGAAACATAAACCTACAGACACAATTCGAATTTGAAGTTTATTACTGAAGATGTAATTCACACTTGAAACTAGTAATTAAAGATACAATTCGAACTTGAAACTTGTACCTGCAAATATAATTCAAACTTGAAACATATAACTACAGATACAACTCAAATTTCAAATTTGTTACTGCAGATGTAATTCACACCCGAAACTTCTAACTACAGAGACAATTCGAACTTGAAACTCGTATCTGCAGAGACAATTCGAACTTGAAACTTGTAACTATAGATGCATGCAACTCTAACTTTCCATTTTATATTCAGAGCAACGTTAATGACATTCAGATTATAATTTTGGAGCGGAGCCAAAGGATCGCGATACTGCACCCCGAAAATTCCTGTATATGTAAAAAGAAATGGTCGAAGAGTCAACAGTACAAGTTAAAAATAGAAGAACTTGAAAAAAGAAAGAGGTGGCGAGTAAGAGGAAAACGTGGTACACGTAAAACGTGGAAAAGGAAAAAAAGAAGGGGATGGCCACTTGACTTCGGCCCGTGACCAAAGCGGAAGTGGTTTATACGAGGACAAAGAGCAGGGAAATAGCGAAACTCGAGGATCGAAGGTGCGATTATGAAATTCAGGGGCACAGGAAATCCAAGGGTTGAAAAAGGTATTAATTTAGTTCTGAAACTGCTGTTTTATTTTTTACTCTAACCCTTATTATTTCTATTAGTTATTCTGTAATTTAGTTCTGAAAGTTCTGTTTTACTTTTTACTCTAACCCTTATTATTTCTATTAGTTATTCTGTAATTTAGTTTTGAAAGTTCTGTTTTATTTTTTACTCTAATCCTTATTATTTTTATTAGTTATTCTGTATTTAGTTCTGAAACTGCTGTTGTATTTTTTACTCTAACCCTTATTATTTCTATTAGTTATTCTGTAATTTAGTTCTGAAAGAAATAACTGCTATGTTTTATTTTTTACTGTAACCCTTATTATTTCTAACAAAAATCCATAATTCTCCCTTGATGAAAATGCATAACTCTCCCTTGATGAAAATCCATAACTCTCCCTAAGATAAAAATCCACAACTTCCCTTAATGAAAATCCATAAAACCCTTAATGAAACCCCACAACTTTCCCTTAATAAAAACAACAGTTAAGGATTAATTGATAAAACGAAGAGGGTCTTCACCCCGAAATGACAAAAGATCAACGTTCGATAAAGGAGTATTTCCGACAATCGATGGTATCGAAAGCCTACTAATGAGCTTCCGCTGCGGTTTCAATTGTCTCGAACGCACGTGATCGAAAGTTTTCTCGAACTTTTTCATTTTCTTTATGGAACACTTGTAGATTTATGTACGTATCCGCTGACGAAAACAGCATCAGTTTATAAATATTTCCTCAGGGGCCGGGGGTTATCGATCGGTATTTCATGAAATTTTTTATACACGCAATTTTCAGGTACAAGTTCCTTTTAGCGGAATTGGTGGTGAATAACGGATGCAAATGGTAAATCGTACCATGTTTACTTACAGAAGTACAAATTTTATAGAACCTATACTCCAAATTAAAGTTGACAATTTGTACAAATAACAGCTTGAAAACACTATAGGGAGATGTGTACTATTCGAAGGATATGATTCGGGGGGTTTACTAGGTGACTGTGATAAGAAAGTTAGACAAGAATTAAATTTCATGAAGATTTAAGTCAAGCATGTATTGTGTACATAGAAATATTAAGGACTAGGAACTTGATTAGGAAATCAACATCAAAAATGGGACTTGAAAAGACTAGATACATGTAACAATTGTAGTGAAGTGAAATATCAAAAAAAATATGGAAAAAAGGACTTTGTGAGGGAGGATTAAAAACATGTAACTATTCGACAAAAATTAAATGTCAGGACAATTATTGAAATCTTCAATGCAAGGTCTACATGATCCACAGCTATCAAACTACTTACTGAACTTATTAGAAAGAGGACCTTGAGAGGACCAAAAACACCTAACAATTCGACAAAAATAAAATAGCCAGGAAATAACTGGAGTCACCAAAGCAAGGTGTACATGATCCACAGCTAGCAGACTACTGACTTAATCCATCAGAAACAGGACTCTGAAAGAGAAGACCAAAAACAGCTAACTATTCGACAAGAATGAAATATCAAGACAATTATTGAAACCATCAATGCAAGGTTTATATCAAACACAGCTATCAAACTACTAACTGAACCCATTAGAAATAGGAACCTGAGAGAACCAAATCACCTAGCAATTCGACAAAAATAAAATAGCCAGAGAATGACTGGAGTCATCAAAACAACGTGTACTCCAAAGCTATTAGACTACAAGCCCATCAGAACTTTGAGAGAAGCAAAAACACCTAACAAACAATTCGACAAAACCTGCTCCCAAGTGAACCCCAGAGATATACTACATAAAAAGTCGAAATAACGTTGCAAAACACCTAACAATTCGACAAAACCTGCTTCCAAGTGAATCCCAGACCTTAGCCATACTATGAAATAGCCGAAATCGTAACGTTGTAAAACACCTAACAAACAATTCGATAAAACCTGCTTCCAAGTGAATCCCAGACTTTAGTTATACTACATAAAAAGCCGAAATCGTAACGTTGTAAAACACCTAACAAACAATTCGACAAAACCTGCTTCCAAGTGAATCCCAGACTTTAGTTATACTACATAAAAAGCCGAAATCGTAACGTTGTAAAACATCTAACAAACAATTCGACAAAACCTGCTCCCAAATGAACCCAGATCTTAGTTATACTACATAAAAAGCCGAAATCGTAACGCTGTAAAATACCTAACAAACAATTCGCCAAAACCTGCTTCCGAGTGAACCCCAGACCTTAGCCTTTTCATACTATGAAAAAGCCGAAATAACGTTGGAAAACACCTAAGAATTCGACAAAACCTGCTTCCAAGTGTAACCTTATCCCTTATCTATCAAAAAGCCGAAACAACACTGCAAAACACCTAAGAATTCGACAAAACCTGCTTCCAAGTGTAACCTTATCCCCACCATCAAAAAGCCGAAATTGCAAAACACCTAACCAACAAACCCAAAAGATCCAAGGTAATGAACCTTCAGAACTGTGGATCCATAAATGCCAGGTGAATATCGTGACAGAAATTTGAGTCGCGGTAGCTCGGCCATGTCGCGACAGGAGCGCGCTGCCCCTGAGCACCGGGGCAAACAGGTAGGGCCAGGGATGTAATCGGGACTCACGTTATTCATCTCGCAGTCGATCCAAGGACATGCTCACATGCGGCTGTCCGATGGTAGCACGGTCGTTGCACCGTCGGGCCTCGTTGCGACAGCGAGAACCGTGACAGCGGGAACGAGGACGAGCAAGACGAGGACGATCGACCGCGACGATGTCGATGCGGGACAAACAACGCGCGTAACGACACGGAATGGCGAGCACTCGGTGCGATCGCGAAGCACACGCGAGCGACGAGCATCGCCCCAGCTCGACACCAAGCTCACGACTGCCTCTCGATCACCGAGCTGGCTGGGGGTTGCTTCGGGTTCACCGGTTCAGGGGGTGGTCTCGGAGGGGTGCACCTCTCTTCGACGACACTGCCGTCTACCATCTAATTCACGAACCTTCTAGAGGGCGCTACGGGGGTTGCAACATTCCTTTTCACAAATATCCATGTAGAAATCATTTTTTCTGAAGGCTGTCCAAAAAATTGCCACTTGTATACCCGAGTGTCAGGCCTTATTGACCAAAACAGCGACACAAAGTCAGATGCAACAAAACTTTGAAACAGTTGCTTTACATACCTTGCAGAGAACTTATATAGTCAGCTTTCAAAAATATATCAGCGGTAAAAAATGAATTGTACTAACATAGAATGTCAAATAACTGTAACGCGACAGCATGACAAGAAACCGATATAAATTGGAAGCAATTAACCCTCAATCGGTATGCACGTTGAAATTCCTCGAGTTCTCGGTTTCTGACGCAAGCATAACCTTGGACCAGTTTCAAGGCACGATATCGGTCACGCGTGGCCACCTTGGCGGTTTCCTCGAGGAAACCCTTATCGATCGCGACGCGAGGAAAGGGGACCCTAGCTGAATGATCGCGGATCGTTTGTTAGAAACTTAGTCTTAACCGTTTCCTCGTTTAACACGAGACGTGCACCTACCTTTGCTGGAGAATCAACAGGTTCGCGTGCCGGATGCGCTGGCACACCGGAAGTCATCAAGCCGCACGGTTCCTAAGCTCGTAACGATCCTCCGTAAATGTTAGTCTTGACCGGTTAGAAATGGCGATGACAGGGATCATGCGGGATTTCTGGGACCTTGGGTAACACAAAAATTAGTTTGGTGAATGGTTACAGAGGTTAAACAAAAATTATTTCACAATTAAAAATTGTTGAGGGTAATGAGAGGACTAATTTAACCCCTTAGCCTATAACAACTCGTGCCGCACGTTGCAGTTCAAATGTGACGAAACTAAATTACATTTGCAGAAAGATTGAGTTTTGAATATGATACCAATTGCAGTTTGCATAATTTAAGATTGCTAAATCGAAATTACACCTAACATTTTAACGTTCTTTGCTTGCTTTAATGCTGCAGTAATAATTAGGCAGGTTTGACGGAAGAAAATCGTGTAAGGGGTTAACAGATGGAAGTGATCAGACAAAAGGATGTCAGGATCAAAAAACGCCGATTAAAATTGTAGGCCATCTATTCTCACTTTTATCGACTCGCATTATACATAACTTGCGCGTATTTCAGCAAAGAATTGACGCGTGAACAGATACATCTAGTTTGAGGGAAATAAGGGTCGATAGAGGTAAGTACAAAATTGCCTAAGCTAACGGAGGAACCGAATCGAAGAGGATGAAACCTCAGCGAGTTTGGAACCTACGATTAATGTTTCTGTGCTTCGAATCTTTTCCTAGTACAAATGCATGCAGGCCATTGTAAAAATATATCAACGTTCGCAGGGTGTTCTTGGGTTACGTTTACACTGAGCGAGCGATATTTGAATCGAGTTTCGTAACGCTTGCTCAGCCTAAACGCTCCCTTCGATATCAGAGTATTCGCTTCTGACGCGCATTATGCTCGATTTCGGTTTTTCTATTCCACTTCAAAGCCGAAATGAGAGATTCCAATATATCACAGAATTTGAATTTCTCTGTTCCGTGCATCTTTCGCGGATGCACAGCTAGAAAAACGGAATGGACGATTGCTTCGACAATTTTCAATGTTTTTGTTGGTTTGCGGCGCAGAAGAAATGTAATTGACAATTTGAATCGGGATTCACTTGGTCATCGCGGCTGATCGGAACCACAACTACGAAACTAAAGTTATGTACAAAATCACAATGATCCTCGCGCGGACACTTCCCTTATGCGATCCGCGATATTTCGCTTGTAATCTCGTGAAATCCGCAAGTATAAATACACATAACTACACGTACGAAATGCTAGTTGCCTCGTCTTCGTTTGTTCGTCTGCGACAACGGACCTACGACTCACGTTCCTAAAGCTAATTCATTAGTCCACACAGCAACACTAATGTCAAAATCCGAGTACCGTGTAACGCCGTGTTAACGCGAGTAAGTAACAGAAAAAAATAAGAAATAAGTAAATTTTGGTGTGCATCGCAGTTAACGCGCCGTTCGCAATTATCACTAAAGAACAAAAAATACATCCTCGCGATAGAAGAAATTGGTAATGTCATGGGTAATAAAAGAAAACGTAGAAAACGCACCATCGCAATGTACCGAGATTCTGTCATGCGAGGAAGTTCTTCATGAACACTTGGGCGTGTCGCTCCGAGCAGTCTTCTCTCGTCGCGACACAGAGCCTATAAACAACGATCCTATTCCTCGAAAAGTTCATCACTACCGTTTGTGACTCGACTTGCTCTTAGGGCTCTCGCTGGCCGTGTCGTTGGGTTCTCGCCTGGGTCTCAGAATAAAGTTCAGATTGTGCGCGGTGTTGACGGCGTAATAAACGTTAGCAGAGTTTGGCAAGACCAACTCTCGATCCGGCAGAACCTGCGCGAGCGTGTACTGATCCGGGCTACCCTCTATTCCCAGCTTGAGCATCGCGTTTCGTATAACTTGCGGCGTCCTCTCGTTATTGGATAGCATGATGGACTTGTACAGCACCACGCCGTCCGTCTCGACGTTGTCGCTCTCCATGGTGACCTTGATTATGTAGAAGTCCGGAGAGCTCTTGTGCGAATGGCTGGGACTGGAGAGACCGACGAGATTCGGACCGTTCCCGTTAGCGGTGACGGCTGCGGAAGGTGCCAGTCGATTGTGCTGGTTACCCGTCGCCCCGCTTCCTCCTCCGGAACTCAGAGACACGTCCAGAGATGGTAAAGACGAGCTGGAGGAAGAGCTGGACATCTGGGACGGCGAGGTGCGTCGGTCGAGAGAGTTGTGCGGCGAGCTTGGCAGGGAATCTAGGTCGCAATAGAACTGGGAGCTGCTCGAGCTCGACGTAGAAGCGATCGAGTCGTTCTTACGGTGACCCTGATGACTCTGTAAGACAAGTCTGGGCTGAAGCTTCTCGGGTGATCGGGGACGGGAGCGGAATAACGAGACGGAGAGCATGCTGACCTGCTTCTTCTTGCCTCGATTGCTCAGAGTGTTTCCAGGCGGCGGTGGCTCGATCTGACAGCTCAGCTTGTACGCCTCGCGATCGTCGAGCACCACCACCGAGTGGAACCACCGATCGAACAACGCGTCCGTGCTGAAGTTGTACGCGTTTGCGGCGCCTTGAAGCAGCCGTATCCTGGCGAGGACCTCGAACTCTTTTCTTCTCTTGTCGAAATTGATCAGACCTTCCGCTATCGTGTCGGGTATCGCCGTGTCTATCATCGTTAGATCCGTCAGGAAGGTCCCCAGGTACGGTATCGTTCCGTAGCTGATGTTCTAAAAGAAAAATAACCGTAAGCCACAAGCAACATCGACAGACTAATCGTAAAAGCCTGCACTTACGCCAGCATGAGTATTCTGCTTTTGAAACAGCTTCTGAAGGTGTCTGTCGCTTCTGCCGGCAGTGTCCGCGAACTTGGCGGTGCCTTCCTTGATCAGAAGCTCTCTCTGCGTCCACGCGTTGTTCTCTTCCGAGAAGATTCTCTCCAACTCTCTGAACAGTTCGTGCTTCTCTCTGGGCATGCACTGCCAGCATTTTTCTAACCTGTATACGGGGTTACTCTGAAGACCGGACACGATAGCCTTCAGGCTACTGAAATTCTTCAACACGCGCAACTCTTGAGCAATGTCGATCCACGTCTCAAGAATTCTCGCGCGTTCCTGAGATTTCATCGTCGGCTCCATCAGTATCGTGGATATCACTCGCAACGATACGGCATTGAACTGATTCACCGTTGCCAATACGGTGGCTGCGTCGTGACTTCTCGAACGGTCCCTTCTCGACCAAACAGCACCTAGACATTGATGAGCTACCAGCTTCTTGAACACCTCCGCGTCCATACGGGTTAACTGCTCGGCGAAATGGCGGTGTGGAACCTCGGGGAAATTGTAGTTCGCCCAGTGATCGATGGGCTCTGGGGAGCTTCGGGGCAGACGTCCATTGTCGTAGACCATGCACGAGTCTGGAACGGTTTCACGATTAGAACGAGGCTTCCCTAACAGTTATTTAGGAACAGAAAGGTTTACATTAGGTTCCCTAAACCCCTTTCAGTGGAACTCGACAATAAAATGACGCGTACATGAATCAGACTGATGACTAGGTTATCTGGGGAAACACGAATTTCTGATACGAGCGTTACAAACATCCGCTTGACGTGTAGTATAATGACTACGAATAACGTTTTATATCGTGCGAGTGTATAAATAGAAGAGATACGAATTTCTGTTGAATTTCATTCTTGAGCCAAATATTCTTTTTAAAGTAATCGCATTCGTGGAGAGTATCTTGAGAGTATCGGAGTATCTTGAAGCAATCCATTTACCTATCTGATCTTCACGCTGGAACCTGTGCAAGCGATGCCTTGCCTTGAGCTCGAGTTCCGAGCTAGGAAGCCGTCGATGCGTGAAGTCCAAGAGTCTGCTGAGCAGAGGATGATTCGGCGGCGACTTCCAGTCACCGGGATACGCGTCCAGCCAGACGTGAAGAGCTTGCACCAGAGTCTTTCGATGTTGTTCACCTGTCAGGGCGCCGGATCCCTCGTCGAGGGCGTCGTACCTCGCTAACAATAGCTCGAGAACCTCTCGCGGCGTCGTGAACGCACGATACGTCGCCAAGAAGACGTTTATGTATGTCGACTCGAGCTCCCCGTCGTCGTTCGCCAAACTCTCCACCAACCTCTGCACCGTGCCAGCTTTCAGGAAACGCACTCTCACCGTTTCCCATTCTAGATGCGAGATCTCGTCGTCGGAGTCCTGTGTAAAAGAAATTTCGTCGAGAAAAGTTCGAATTGAGGATCGTGAAGCAACAAGTTTACTTACCGAGGCAGAGAGACTTCTGGTTGGCCTGTGATAGCGAACCTTCTTCAGGTACACCGTGTATATGACGCCGTCGCCCCGTTCCTCGCCCCATAAACGCCACGTGGGCTGCGAAAAGCAAACGGCTTCGTTAGAAAGACGCAGACATCCGGTGGGCGGTGCAGAAGAGTGGCGAAAGGCTCCAGGGGATGATTTACGCCGCTAATTTCACGGACTACCCCCTGTCACGCGCAACCGTCTCTCTAATAGGGGGACGAGAGGCTAATCAATGGACATCGTCGTGCAGTCGGCAGATTTATTGAAATAATTGACTTCCGAGCTGGGAATTGACCTCGACCCGTTCGTTTCACGGCTCGCAGTCGACAATTAACCGGATGAGACTTATCTTCGCGTTTTGCGACTTCTACGACGCTGTCCACGATCTTCATTCCGGGCCATGCTTCTTCGGATTCAACCACTTTTGTCTTCACTTGGCAAAATTTCCGAATATTATACGTGGATGGAAAATTACGTATTGCGAAACTTCTCGCGTCACAAGTCTATATTAGAGTCCATAAAAAAGTAATTAAACCGGTACGAAGTTTTTCCTGTTACGAACGAGTAGCGGAAATGAAAACGAAATGCTATTAAATATTATCCGCTTCGCGACAAATCATTCGCGAGTTAATTAAGATCTGTAATGACTCGATTCATCAAAATACCCGGATTGCTAATTTTTCAAAGTTCATACACGCAAGCAACGTTAATTACGTTCAGGATAAAGCATGCTTCTGAAGGGAACAAATGTCAGTCTCAAAGGAACTACTAAAAATAGTATCCTCTCTGGAACGTGCACCATGCCCATTTACCGTTTTATTTGCACCGCTGAAAACATCGTCGAAGTTATCCTGGTCCCCTGGCTAAGACAACTTGGCTGCACGAGCAACAAGAGAATCGTAATATCCAAGGATAAGAATATACCAAGAACCCGTACAACATCTCGTTTCCTCTGCTCGTATTGTATAGCGATCGAAAACAAACCGTGTCATTGCCATTCCGGTACACAATAGTTTCGATGGGAATACTGTATGAAGTACAGCTTCATCGATCGACGTTTGTGCATACGAAATAAGACGGTTCTCATTGATTTATTAAGTGGAGACTAACAAACATTCGTGCTTTCGTGCATTATTCTTTGGAGGTAATCAGTTTGGTGGACTGTAATTTTTGGGGTTGTGTTTTGGAATTCAAGGTAGGGAAGTTATAGCTGTAGATTTGATATTTTATATTGTGGGTTGTATTCGCTCTTTGCAGTATTTTGACTATTTTTACTCTTGACGCGGTTAGGATGCACTTATGACGCATTTGTGACGCACTGGAGATGCAGTCTTTACGCACTCAAGTTACAGTCGTGACGCACTCATGACGCACGCAGGTTACAGTCGCGATGCACTCGGGATGCATTCGAGTTACAGTCGCGACGCACTCGTGACGCACGCAGGTTACAGTCGCGATGCACTCGAGATGCATTCGAGTTACAGTCGCGACGCAATCACGACGCACTGGAGTTACAATCGCGACGCACTCGGGACGCATTCGAGTTACAGTCGCGACGCACTCGTGACGCACTCGAATTACAGTCGCGACCTACTCACGATGCATTCAAGTTACAGTCGCGACGCACTCGTGACGCACTCAAGTTACAGTCATAACGCAATTATGACGCACTCAAGATACAATTATGACGCACTCGAAATGCAGTTACGACGCGCCCGAGATGCAGTCGTAACGCATTCGAAATGCATTGATAACGCACTCGAGATACAGCCATGACGCACCTATGATATACTAATGATGCATTCGTGACGCACTCATAATGCACTCATGACATATTTATGACGCATTTGTGACGCACTCCTGACTTGTTCATGAAGTACTTGTAACACAGTTCCAACTTGTTCATGACGTACTCAAGACGCACTCCAACTGAGTAATCAATTTTACTCGAATTTTTCATACACCATAACTTGAAGTTCAATTACAATTTGCATAATGAAAGACAGTAAAGTAATGGAGTATATAAATTCAATTTGTTTTATCTGTTTTTGAAATTGGAGATTATGTTCATGACTTGTGACACTCCCAACTTGTTCTTGACGCACTCCAGCTGAGTAATCAATTTTTCTCAAATTTTTCATACGCCACAACTTGAAGTTCAATTACAATTTGCATAATGAACGACAGTAAAATAATAAAGTATATAAATTCAATTTGTTTTGTCTGTTTTTCAAATTGAAAATTATATTCATGACTTGTAATACTCCCAACTTGTTCATGACGCACTCCAGCTGAGTGATCAATTTTACTCGAATTTTTCATACGCCACAACTGGAAGTTCAATTACAATTTGCACAATGAAAGACAGCATAGTAATGGAGTATATAAATGCAATTTGTATTGTCGGTTTTGAAATTGGAGATTAGGTGCGAGGCACTTGAGAACGATAGGATTTAAGTGAAAGATGGCCATTTGAGTCGGTGAAATATTCCCTGAATAGAGAGATCCTATTGCGGATTGAGAGATTTGTACCGTGAAGTCTTTCACGAATATGAATAGGAGAGGCAAAAAGCAGCAGCCGATCCGAAAGAAATCTGGCCACGTACCGACTACCGTTGCGGACTCTATGAAAAAAGCGGGCTTACGCTCTGGAACGAACCGTGCAATTAGAGGCCTACGGGAGAACCCGAGCGTGACTTAAGGTCCTTAGACCCCTTCGTCCTTGGAGACGACTCCTTGGAACGCTCCATTGTTCTCTTTCCGTCAAAGCACGCGTTTCCACAGGATTTCCAAACGATGCGTAAACTCTTTGCTAATGTGTTCATGTCCTTCCATCTTCGGAAAACGAGGGAACGAAAGTCGGTTTAAGTTTAATCTCGCGAAAATGCCAGAGTATTTCGAGAGGTTTCGAAGGATCGATTTCGGAGGAAAAATAAATCGTCAATCGACAGTCGACAGGTAAAGAGACGTGTGTACAAACAGCCATCCCTTATATTATTCCACGTCGACCTATAAAAAGCTTAACATCGGATTATCGAGGCTCTAACGATCGATATACGTGGAAATACATCGGACTATCAACCGGTGCTTCCTCCCACGTCGATGCGAAGTCACGAATAGAGAAACCCACGGAATATTCCGAGCGAAAGAAAACCGGTGCAACCGTCTGCTATCGATCTTGAATTAGATTCTGCACGATTTTTATATTTTACCTTCGACATCCCTTAATTATGGTAGAATTCAGAAATCTTTGAAATACGTTCAGTACTGGTTTGCCTGTTACTTTCTGATAATTCCTCGCGTAAGCAATGATAACGTGTGACTAACTCGACGGTCTGACGCTTTCGAAGTGCTTTTGTAATTACTATCGTTAAGTGTTAAGGATACTGGGATTGGATGCGATAATTCTTCGGGAGGTATTTGTAATTTTCAGAGCAGAGGAGGAGTCAAATTTTATTTGAGAACGTCAAGTTTTGGTTGATGAAGTCAAGTTTCATTTAAGGAAGTCAAGATTAATTTAACTAAATCAAGTTTAGTTTAACAAAATTAAGTTTCACTTGATAGAGTCAAGTTTCATTTGATAAAGTCAAGTTTCATTTGATAAAGTCAAGTTTCATTTGATAAAGTCAAGTTTGGTTTCATAAAGTCAAGTTTCATTTGATGATATCAAGTTTCATTTAACAAAATAAGGTTTCATTTAACAAAGTCAAGTTTTATTTAAGTAAATCAAGTTTTATTTAACAAAATCAAGTTTCATTTGATAAAATCAAGTTTCATTTAACAAAGTTAAGTTTCATTTGATAAAATCAAGCTTCACTTAACAAAATCAAGTCCCATTTAACAAAATCAAGTTTCATTTAATAAAATCAAGCTTCGTTTAACAAAATCAAGTCCCATTTAACAAAGTCAAGTTTTATTTAAGTAAATCAAGTTTCATTTAACAAAATCAAGTTTCATTTAACAAAGTTAAGTTTCATTTAATAAAATCAAGCTTCACTTAACAAAATCAAGTCCCATTTAACAAAGTCAAGTTCTATTTAAGTAAATCAAGTTTCAATTAACAAAATCAAGTTTCATTTAACAAAGTTAAGTTTCATTTAATAAAATCAAGCTTCACTTAACAAAATCAAGTCCCATTTAACAAAGTCAAGTTCTATTTAAATAAATCAAGTTTCAATTAACAAAATCAAGTTTCATTTAACAAAGTTAAGTTTCATTTGATAAAATCAAGCTTCACTTAACAAAATCAAGTCCCATTTAACAAAGTCAAGTTCTATTTAAGTAAATCAAGTTTCAATTAACAAAATCAAGTTTCATTTAACAAAGTTAAGTTTCATTTAATAAAATCAAGCTTCACTTAACAAAATCAAGTCCCATTTAACAAAGTCAAGTTCTATTTAAATAAATCAAGTTTCAATTAACAAAATCAAGTTTCATTTAACAAAGTTAAGTTTCATTTAATAAAATCAAGCTTCATTTAACAAAATCAAGTCCCATTTAACAAAGTCAAGTTTCATTTAAGTAAATCAAGTTTCAATTAACAAAATCGAGTCTCATTTAACAAAATCAAGTTTCATTTAACAAAATCGAGTCTCATTTAACAAAATCAAGTTTCATTTGACAAAATCCAGTCTCATTTAACAAAATCAAGTTTCATTTAACAAAATCGAGTCTCATTTAATAAAATCAAGTTTCATTTGACAAAATCAAGTTTCATTTAACAAAATCAAGTCTCATTTCCCAAAATCCAGTTCATTCAACAAAATCAACATAAAATATTCTTCAAACCAAAAACAACTGAAGTCTCAACTCATAAACAGTCATCCAATCAATTTACCACAAAAGGTACTTAAATAAACTCATTGAATATACAGGTATCTTCGCACGAAACACAGCATAACCGTAATAAAAATTATCTCCAATCAGAAGAAGTGTTTATAATAAAAACAGTAATTAGATGCCAGAGATTAAAGGCAACGGTACTGTGCATTCGTTCCATGAAACAGTTTCGCAACGATTTTCCAAAGTGTATTAGATAAGTCTATGATGATCTAATCCGTTAGATATTGTGTGCGAATATGGATCTTAAAAATTGATTGATAGTCATCTGTGTTGCGTCATGTGTGTTTGATGCGTCATGCGTTATGTTGAGCTCAAAACTGTATCGGTATTTTTATTTTAAAGGTCCCTTTATTTTTTAGGAAGGTAGCTTCTTCTGAAAAGGTAACGTTTTCTGAGAAAATATTAAAATATATTTGAAAAATTATTGAAAATATATTTTCAATTAACGAGGGTTTCATTTTGGTAGCGGAGTGGGTTTTCGTTTTGATAGCGAGAGGAGTATTCTACATTTTTTTGATCAAGAGGTTTATTCTTCATTTTGTTAGCAAGGGGTGTATTCATTTTGTTAGTAAAGTGTACCTCCATTTTGTTTTACAAGGCACACCTTCATTTTTCTAAAGTACCTTCATTTAGTAAAACGGTGTAATTCATTTGCTAAGCAAGTATTCATTATCTAAGCAAGGTGTATCTTCATTTTCTAAGATGGCGTACAATTTGCTAAGCAGGTGTATCTTCATTAACTAAGCAAGGTGTATCTCCATTTGCTAAGATAGCATGCAATCCATTTGCTAAGTAAGGTGTCTTCAGTTGCTAAGCAAGGTGTATCTTCATTTTCTAAGAAGCTATATCTTCAAGTTCTAAGCAAGATGCATCTTCATCTTGTTAGCAAGATACCTTCATTTTCTAAGTAAGGTATCTTCATTTTCTGAGATGTACAATTCATTTGCTAAGTAAGGTGTATCTTCGTTTGCTAAGCAAGGTGTATCTTCATTTTCTGAGAAGACGTCTTCAAGTTCTAAGCAAGATGCATCTTCATCTTGTTAGCAAGATACCTTCATTTTCTAAGTAAGGTATCTTCATTTTCTGAGATGTACAATTCATCTGCTAAGTAAGGTGTATCTTCATTTGCTAAGCAAGGTGTATCTTCATTTTCTGAGAAGACGTCTTCATATTCTAAGCAAAATGCATCTTCATCTTGTTAGCAAAATGCATCTTCAACTTGTTAACAAAGCTTCTTCATCTTATAACAAGTAAATAAGTAAGTAAGATACCTTCATTTCCTAAAAAGCATCTTCTAAGTCTCAAAATCTATCAACCCAGTCGATCCGATCACACGAGTTCACCTCAGTTTCCACTTTCACCGCTTTATTTTTGAACAGTACATTTCCGATCCCCAGAGTACGTCTTCATGACGTAAACCGAACGTCAAACGATTAGACAAATATTATTCTCCGTGAATCTCCAAAATCACTGCACTAGAAATAGCCAGGAAATCGAAGAACGGAGATAGAAAATTGAAAGAGACACGGTGAGAAAAAGTCGCGTGTACGACACCGGAAGTTCAAAGAACGGCGCTGATAAAGGTTGCTTTGTTTGCGAGCCACAAAAGCCACTCACGTAGCCCTGTACTTAAGTCTCAATAGAAGGCACAATGCCCTAAACGTGTTAACGCCGAAAACTCTCCGGGGAAAGTCACGGTCAATGAATCGAGCCTTCGGCTATTCTTCCCTCGTTGTACAAGGACAAATGGCGTTTTACGAATCTTTAGTCGAATCGGAATTCGTGTGCTAACGACCGCGATAACGCGTGGAAGGTACCTACATTTCAGTTTCTATGTTCTTGGAGAATATTCTTTAATGGTAGATCTGTTTCATTTAATCTGTTTTACAGTGGTATATTATTTAAGTGCAGTGACTTTCATAAAACATAAAACGTCATATGAGTCCACTAAAATTTGTAACATGAAGAGAATTTTATTTTTCTTACAACGAAAGGTATTTGATTAATAAAGTAAACCTTTATTCTTCATCTTTACTCTCTACTATCTTCTAATTTTTGCGCCACATTCTCTATCTTCACATTTTACTACATTCAAATCTTACATTTTTTAAATTTTCGCGCCGAATTATCTACTGAGTTTCATGTTCTGAGTTTCATTTTTGCGCCACATTCTCTATCTTCAAATTTTACTACATTCAAATTTTACATTTTTTAAATTTTCGCGCCGAATTATCTACTCAGTTTCACATTTTCTGAGTTTCATTTTCGCGCCACATTCTTTATCTTCAAATTTTACTACATTCAATTGAATATCTTTAGACAAAAGAAAATAGGAATGGAGGCAACAGTTTCCAGTTAAAAGTCAATCAAGATTCCCAGGTAATTCGATAATTGGCTGAGATTTCACGTGTGGATGGCGTCTTACAGGGACAGCGTTTTGCAAGAACGGGTGGAAAGCACAGCACGTTTAGTATAACCGAACAAAGGAATTTCCTAGCCTCTCGACGGAATTCTATTAGACAGAAACTACCGGCAGTTTCCGGTCAGGCCACGCATAATTACACGGCTTCGTAGGTACGATTCCAGATAAGCAATTAAACGAACCGCTGCCAAGGAGCCGCGATGACTCACGTGCCGATAAATAAGGTGTCATAGCACCTTTTGCCACCTTCTGCTCTCGTTTCCTTTCGCGAAAATGCCTCGTAATTCTGATTTTGCATAGAAACTTTATCTCGAACTCTTTCCTTTTAAAAAAGGAAATGAGCCGCTTATTTTGAAAGTGGCCTAAGTCCACTTATCTTAAAGTTATACACGTAACCATGATAACCGGAAAAAATTGAAAAACGGAGTTAGGCCACTTTCAAATATGTGTAACAAGACAAAGTACTAAAATTAGGGGACGTCCACAATTATTTGTAATAAATGAGTAGGAAACACGTTCGAGATAGTAAGAATTGACGTATGCTGGCAATTGACGTAAAAATACGGAGACAATAATTTGCATGCGGTGGACGATTTGCTGCATTTATTATTTTAACGCGGTCACCATACGTGACCGACTCAATGCGAAGTTAAATAATTATTTACAGGAAGAGGTTTAACAAATTTTCGAAAGTTCTCATTCTTGAAAGAATATCATAAATCAAACTTCTGTATTTAATTTTTTATCAGAGTTTATTTTTGTAATAGTAAAACTAGTAAGGGAAGGTGAAGTATTGAGTACATTCTGTACAGACTAATCGATATTAAATTCCAGTTTCTATCTTTTAATTTATTTCTGTACTGTATTGGTCACTAGTGCGTCACAACATTTAATAGATAAAACAAGCTTGAGTCTCAATCTTAATATTTTTTTATAGAGTGTTTAATCACAAACAGCATTCACTACGATCATCTTGTACCTCAAATTTAAAAAATCGAAATTTCAAGAATTTTATTTTTTATCTTTCTAATTGATGAATTTTTCGAGTTAAAAGAAAAGTTCCAATGGAAAGCAGCCTCGAAAGCAATCTCCCGATAATTCGTTCTCGATTAACCTGCGATTACTTCCCTTTGGAGTAGATGAAGAGGCTTCGAACTCGCTTGAGTTCAATTGGGTCAATGTAACCATATTTCAGTTTTTACGCTGCCCTCCGGTCATTAACGACAACGATACAGTTCCGATGACACTGTGACCCTGATTAATCGATTAGCATCCACGTGGAGCTAAACTGTCGAATTCGCAAGAGTTCATCAATCGGTGAAAGGGGAGTTAAAATAAAATTTACGGTGCATGTTAATAAAAATCTACTTGCGAAACGTTCTCGAAGCTACGTGACTACGTTTCATGCAAACGACAAACAACGAATACTCCGGAAAAGTCGCTACGACCGGAAGAAGGCCAGAGAGAATCAAGACTGAACGAAACAAAACCAGCAGGCAAAAATAAAGATAAAAGAAACGTTGGAATAATCGTCGAAACAACCGCGAGGAGAAAGAAGGAAAAGAAAACTGAAAAAGAAGAGATTCCGACCAGAGAACGAAACAAAACATGTCTGATGAATCTGTTGCCAGTCTGTTTACCTGCTGCACGTACCACTGCGTGGAATTCTGGTTCTTCCTATGGCTGGTCGGCTTGCACGGGGCGCAGAGCAACAAGGGCGCCAGCTTGTTCACCCCCTTGACGCTGGCCGACGCCGGGGGCGACGTTGGGCTCAGCCCATCATCCCCCAACACGGGCCACAGCATCCACGTGTCAATGTCCGCGGAACTTCCCCTTCGTCCGCTACTTCGATTCGGCCTGTGCAATTTTTTTTGTCATTTTTCAACATCGAGCTACTCCCATCTTTACTCTCTACCATCTTCTAATTTTTGCGCCACATTCTATATCTTCAAATTTTACTACATTCAAATTTTACATTTTTTAAATTTTCGCGCCGAATTGTCTACTGAGTTTCTTTTTCACGCCACATTCTCTATCTTCAAATTTTGCTATATTCTCTAAATTTTCGCGCCGAATTATCTACTGAGTTTCATGTTCTGAAAATAATGTTCTGAGTTTCTTTTTCACGCCACATTCTCTATCTTCAAATTTTGCTATATTCTCTAAATTTTCGCGCCGAATTATCTACTGAGTTTCATGTTCTGAAAATAATGTTCTGAGTTTCTTTTTCACGCCACATTCTCTATCTTCAAATTTTGCTATATTCTCTAAATTTTCGCGCCGAATTATCTACTGAGTTTCATGTTCTGAAAATAATGTTCTGAGTTTCATTTTCACGCCACATTTTTTATCTTCAAACTTTACTACATTCAAATTTTACATTTTTTAAATTTTCGCGCCGAATTGTCTACTGAATTTCATGTTCTGAAAATAATGTTTTGAGTTTCATTTTCACGCTACATTCTTTATCTTCAAATTTTACTACATTCAAATTTTGCTATATTCTCTAAATTTTCGCGCCGAATTGTCTACTGAGTTTCATGTTCTGAGTTTCTTTTTCGCGCCACATTCTATATCTTCAAATTTTGCTATATTCTATAAATTTTCGCGCCGAATTATCTACTGAGTTTCATGTTCTGAGCTTCATTTTTACGCCACATTCTTTATCTTCAAACTTTGCTACATTCAAATTTTACATTTTTTAAATTTTCGCGCCGAATTGTCTACTGAGTTTCAATTTTCGCGCCACATTCTCTATCTTCAAATTTTATTACATTCAAATTTTGCTCTATTCTCTAAATTTTCAAGCTAAATTATCGATCTCAAGGTTTTCCAGCCGAGTTATCTTCGAATTTTCAAACCAAAGTGTCTACAGAGTTTCGCGTCATATTCTGTAAGTTTGAATTTTCGCGCCAAATAATCTCTCAATTCCAACACTAAATTATCTCCAAATTTTCAACCTGAATTATCCTTAAACTCTAGCGTCGAATTACCTGCAAATTTCCCACACTAAATCATTTCTATTTTCGCGCCAAAAAAAGATCTATAGAGCGAAAGATAAACGCAAGATGATTCGGTAGAATGGGACTTATCGTCGACTAAGTTTGGATTCGCGGTATCGATGACGCGACGAAAACGTGCACCGTTATCGGAAGCATCGACATTAAAAGTCCAACTTACGATCTCGAACGAAGGTCAAATAAAATACTCTTTCGCGCGTTTGCTGAAACTGCGTCTCGTGTTCTCAAGCTGCTCCGTTTTCGTGCTCGTAACGATAATTCGATAGCAAGCTTTAAATAGCTTGCACTTTTATTTCGTGTATTCTAGTACGATATTAACCCTTATCAAAAGTAATTTTGCGCAAAAGTATTTTTGAGATTAAAATCTTTTAATGAATTTCAAACTTAGTAAATTATTATTCTATTACTATTTTCAGATTGCCTACGATTATTATTAATTCTGTATTACTTGTAATAATTCTGTATTAATGAAACTATTGTTTTATTAAGTTTATGCATCACAAGGGGGCGAAAATAAAAGGCCTCTCGAGGCAGTCACGTGACCCTCCTGCGCGCAGTTTAAATCTCGCGCCTCTCACCCCGATTTTCTTAAAAACTACCTCCGAATTTCACCTCCCTAAATATTAAACAAATATTTGTTTCACCTTTAAATTAACAAGCAAACGTTCACCCACGTTATTAACCGAAAGATCAAAGGTTAAAATCGACGTTCAGGTAAAACAGTATAAAGGTCGAAGGAATTTTCGCTAAAGAGGATGTCGTGCGAGGTGCGTAGGAGGAATCGCATTTCCGACCATTAGTCGAAACGCGAGCACTTGCTAGACTAACCCCGTGACTTTTCGCCTACTGTCGCAGGAAGACAGAGAATAAACCTTGTCGATTTATCATAACGATCCACGATGCATGACGGGCATTCTGCGTTCGCGATTTCCCACGTGCCGATTCGTTACGCAGCGGTAATACAATATCATCGCGAAAACGATCAAACTGATTCATCTTCGTGCAAGAACATTTATTATTACAACCTTCGCGAGTTTACTTCCAGCTGCGCAATCTTTGTGTACGATTATTCATCGTTACAAATTTTTTTAGGAATATTTCGTAAATGTTACTGTTGCTTTGTGTGAAAGGGGAGAAGTCTTTTAAAAGAGTCTTTTTAACAAGGTTCTTTTATTATGAATATTATATATTGTTGTACTAGAATTAATGAAAAAAATGGGCAATGATAATGAAGATATAATTTTTAACAATTTTTATGTTCGATCCAGTGCTAAAAAATAAATGCATTTTCTATTGAAAAAAATAAATGCATTTTTTATTCAAAAAATAAAGGACTGTTCATTACAGCAGATTTCATTATGGTTAAAAATGAGGTGGACATAAATTAAAAGAAAAAAAAAATAATTGCAAAAAGGAGACTCGAACTGTGAATCTACAGATTATCAGTCATTGACGCAGCGCTCTGAGCTACTGGGTTTCTTGCTCAACTCTTATCAGGAACTCCTTATGAACGAATAAGGTTTTCAATTAAAATGTAATTTCTTTGAAAAATCTTGAAAGAGGCTACTAATTTGATTAATTAACTTTGCAAGTTTGAAGAAGATTTCCTCTGTCTCCCCAGACGAAAAAGCGACAATAAAATCGTGGAAACGATGGAACGAAGTGTCTACTCGATAAATGAGGCGATGCCCGTCGACGCCTCGTTTCGATAAAACGAACGCCCTGTCGCCGCTTGACACGAGACCTTAACTTTTCATTGTCATCGTTTTAAAGAACGTTTGTAAACTTTTTTCCTAATAAAAATGTGAATTGCTGGTCTTTTATTTCGAATTAATTTTAGACAATGAGATGGTACATTTACTAGAAATGCTTACTTTTTTCATTCTCTTTGCATTAAGAGAATATTTTGCGTTAGCACAATATGGAACATGATAATAAGAACACATCGAAATAAATCGCAAAGTTAATTTTTCAGTTTGAACAACTATCCTTAAATTAGATATTAAATTTCCAACTATTCCATATTAAATAGAATATTCCTGTCCTAATCTTCTTAATTAATAAAAATGTCAACGTTTTCAAATAATACACAGACCGTTAGAATTTTCCGCGAAGCATAATAAAACAAATTACAGACATTTTTACAAGAAACTTCCGCTTAACGCGAGCACGCTCGCGCAGCGTGTCTTCCGTAAACGAGACCGAAGGAATTAACAAGATTTACGCGATGATGTTGTACACAGAGGCACGAATAACAGGCAAACATTAACTGTATCGTCAGAAATATGAACACGACCGGAAGAGTTTATAACAGACGTCTGAAGAACCAAATCTGGACAATATCGATATTCCAGGGAAGGAGCGTCTGCCAGTAACTGGTACTGCTAGCGTCGGATTATAACGTTCATGTCTAACTTTGTCTGCATTGGCTGATTAAAAAGAGGGAAGGGAAACTATTTAAGCTTTCTGATGATGAGGTGAAGATGACGAGTGAAGACATAGAAAAATTCTGTACTGAGTGATTAAAAAGAGAAAGAAGGGAAAACTATTTAAGCTTGCTGATGACTGGGTGAAGATGATGATAACTGGGTGAAAATGATGATGACTGGGTGGAGACAAGGTGCAAGGTTACTAATAACTACTAGTTGGGATAGTGCGACTGTATGTGAAGAAGGTAGTAAAAAAGAGAGAAGAAACTTCTTTCCAAAATTAGTAGATACTAATATACCTTCATTTCCACATGCTTAAATCTCTAAACCCGAAAGTGGGTAAATTAGAAAAATTCCAAGGATCTCAAATCCCTACGTCTTCAGATACCTACATTTCTAAATCTCTACATCTCCAAATTCCAACGCATCCAATATTGGTAGACCTCCAAGTCCCTGCATCCCCAAATCCCTGCGTTTCCAAATACCCACCCTCCCAAATCTCTACACCCCCAAATCTCAACGCTCTTAAACCTCCAGAGCCTCAAATATCTACGTCTCCGAGTCTCTGGAGACTCCAAATCTCTACATTAACCAATTCCTGCCTCCTCGAATCCCTACATCCCCAAATTAGTACGTTTCCAAATCTCTAAACCCTCCGAATCCCTACGTCTTTAAATTTCTAAACCTCCCAACTCTTTACGTCCCCAAATCTCTCAACCCCCAAATCCCTGCATCCCCAAATCTCTAAACCCTCAAATTCCAATATCCTGAAATCTCTAAACCTCCCAATTCTCTACATCCCCAAATCTCTCAACCCCCAAATCCCTAAACCCTCAAATTCCAATACCTGAAATCTCTAAACCCCCAAATCTCTAAACCTTGAAATCTCTAAACCTTGAAATTGCAATATCTCCAAATCTCTAAACCCCCAAATCTCTAAACCTTGAAATCTCTAAACCTTGAAATTGCAATATCTCCAAATCTCTAAACCTTGAAATCTCTAAACCTTGAAATTGCAATATCTCCAAATCTCTAAATCGCCAAATCTCTAAACCTTGAAATCTCTAAACCTTGAAATTGCAATATCTCCAAATCTCTAAACCTTGAAATTGCAATATCTCCAAATCTCTAAACCTTGAAATCTCTAAACCTTGAAATCTCTAAACCTTGAAATTGCAATATCTCCAAATCTCTAAATCCCCAAATCTCTAAACCTTGAAATCTCTAAACCTTGAAATTGCAACATCTCCAAATCCCTAAACCCACAAATTCCACCATCCTCAAATCTCCAAATCCCAAATCGCCAGACTCTCTACCATTTATCCCCATAAAGTTCCCCATTGGAAAGCATGAGAATGCCAGCACAAGGCGCAAGATTGCTCGAGAAACGCAGACAATTCGAGCGCACGCATTATGCAATACGGTTTATTGTCCATAAAGAGAGGTGGATCGGTCCGTAGCAGGAAATGTACTTTAAGCGCATTTCAGCCTGGCATGAATCATTTGGCGACTAAAATGACTCGGCTGTTACGTTATTTTCTTATTTGAGAGGTGGACGAACAATGCACGCTCCGGATACTTCGATGCGATTCCTGTGGCTCGTACTGTGTGTAATTTATTAGGTGCGTCACTTTCGTGTTTACTAACAGAATGGAGAGACGATTTGATTTCTATCTTCCATTCAGATAGCAAGCTCTAAGTTAAATTTCACTTTTCAATTCAAATGATAAGTTCAAACTTAAATTTCTATCTTAAATTTCAATGTTCAATTCAGATAGCAAGCTCAAACTTAAATTTTACTCTTCAATTCGAATGATAAGTTCAAACTTAAATTTCAATGTTCAATTCAGATGACAACCTCAAACTTAAATTTCACTTTTCAATTCAAATGATAAGTTCAAACTTAAATTTCTATCTTAAATTTCAATGTTCAATTCAGATAGCAAGCTCAAACTTAAATTTCACTTTTCAATTCAAATGATAAGTTCAAACTTAAATTTCAATGTTCAATTCAGATGACAACCTCAAACTTAAATTTCACTTTTCAATTCAAATGATAAGTTCAAACTTAAATTTCTATCTTAAATTTCAATGTTCAATTCAGATAGCAAGCTCAAACTTAAATTTCACTTTTCAATTCAAATGATAAGTTCAAACTTAAATTTCTATCTTAAATTTCAATGTTCAATTCAGATGACAACCTCAAACTTAAATTTCACTTTTCAATTCAAATGATAAGTTCAAACTTAAATTTCTATCTTAAATTTCAATGTTCAATTCAGATAGCAAGCTCAAACTTAAATTTTACTCTTCAATTCGAATGATAAGTTCAAACTTAAATTTCAATGTTCAATTCAGATGACAACCTCAAACTTAAATTTCACTTTTCAATTCAAATGATAAGTTCAAACTTAAATTTCTATCTTAAATTTCAATGTTCAATTCAGATAGCAAGCTCAAACTTAAATTTCACTTTTCAATTCAAATGATAAGTTCAAACTTAAATTTCAATGTTCAATTCAGATGACAACCTCAAACTTAAATTTCACTTTTCAATTCAAATGATAAGTTCAAACTTAAATTTCTATCTTAAATTTCAATGTTCAATTCAGATAGCAAGCTCAAACTTAAATTTCACTTTTCAATTCAAATGATAAGTTCAAACTTAAATTTCTATCTTAAATTTCAATGTTCAATTCAGATGACAACCTCAAACTTAAATTTCATTCTGCAAATCAAATGATAAGTTCAAACTTAAATTTCAATCTTCAATTCAGATGACAACCTCAAACTTAAGTTTCTATCTCCAAATCACCAAATGTTAGATTCTCCAGTAACAAATCTCGAATCCATCTAAAAATTTGATAAAGGTCTGTCACGTTAGCCCGTCACGTGTCAAGGATACATCGTACAAAATTGAAAACTAATGGCGCTGACAGTTTCAATTGTGGACGATGAAATTAATCTCGAAGCTATTGCACACGGAACAGTTGTGTACAAACAATTCTGTTAACGCCGTCTCGCAACGAATTCGACGTATTAACACTGTGACCTCACATGCATCGAACGCGGTTGATCTCACAATACGAAATCTACGTCTTCAAATTTCCGTATTCAAAACTTTAATTTCCCTGGAGGTGTCAATCTCAAAATTGCAGAACGCTTGCGCGCGGCGTCAGATCAATCGTCTACAAATTCCACGTTGCATACGTTTCGGCCTCGTAACTGTCTATTTCTGTGTGTTACGTTCTGCTGGAATCGACGGTCGATTTCTGACGAGACAATGAAGGATAGTATCGAGCGTTAGTCATAGTGCACGTGGAAAGGTGCATGTTCCTAGAAACCTTTATTAGGTTAGGTACACGTGCAACGATAATTTTCTTTATCGCCGGCGTGGGAAATACAAACGTCACGTTAACCAAGTTACATTTCACACCAACTTTATATTCGAAAGAATTAAAATTTGCCTATGTGAGGACGATAAGATTGATAACGATATATTACGATAAAGGCGCCAACTCGTGGGAAACATTTTCTAATATTCTGTTTACTTGCAGTGACCTTTGTTTATCGTTGCAATCGCGTAATCAGATATCGATTAATCGATAGCGGAAAATTTTTACGTTCAAACTGCGCAAACGGAGCAACTTAAGTGAAACGATTTCGAGGAGTAGCTCGATTAAGCCTCTTACCTTGCAAGAAATAATTTACAGAAAATATTCTACGGACGCAGGTATTCTTTAGAAGCACCTGCCCTTTCGAAATTTAAGCGAGATGCACGCACACAGACACAAGCGGGGACGAACAATGTGTAGGGAGCACAGGTGGTCGGCGAGGAACACGAGAAGAAACACGCGACAACGAGGATCGAGGTAAACGCGGTCCGCGAACCGTGCACCTCGCCATCCCGACTACGACTGACTCCGAAACGAACACGCGTTCCGAGCCGGCCGAATACGACCGAACTGACCACGCGCTTACGTCGGCAGTTGTCGTCAACATTATCACTCGCGTATGCACTCAAGCTACAGACGTATGAACTTATCTCCTCGTTGAAATTTGTATGTGTCTCTTTTACAATTGCGTTTGCAAAAATGATGCTGTGTATCTGCCAATAAATTGAACTTGTCAAAATGTTGCTGTGTATCTGTCAATAAATTGAACTTGTTAAAATGTTGCATTGCACTTGCATGACAGTTATGAACAATGATAATGTGACAGCAATATCTCGTAATTTATAACTGACTGTAAATAGTATTCAATTTTGTTTTATATAAATTAAATGATTTTTAATGAAGCTAAATAAATGCATTTTTAAACTGAATTTACTTTTTAATGTACTAAATAAATGCATTTTTAAATTGATTTTATTTTTTAATGAAACTAAATAAATGCATTTTTAAATTGATTTTATTTTTTAATGTACTAAATAAATGCATTTTTAAATTGATTTTATTTTTTAATGGGACTTAATAAATGCATTTTTAAATTGATTTTATTTTTTAATGGACTAAATAAATGCATTTTTAAATTGATTTTATTTTTTAATGAACTTAATAAATGCATTTTTAAATTGATTTTATTTTTTAATGAAACTAAATAAATGCATTTTTAAATTGATTTTATTTTTTAATGGACTTAATAAATGCATTTCTAAATTGATTTTATTTTTTATTGAAACTAAAGAAATGCATTTTTAAATTGATTTTATTTTTTAATGGACTGAATGAATTCCTAAAACTGACTGACTAAATCGTTTTTTTTTTATTTATTAATTTTGACATAGCTGACATTAGAGTAGCTGTGATATTAATTTAGAAGTACAATATAGGACTGCAAACAATTTTACTGTTTGAGTAAACTGAGTATAATTAAATACAGTAAAGTATTGTTCATTATTAATGTTATTAAAAAATTCAATCTTGAGAGATGAATTAATGCATTGATACTAACAGTATGAACTTTAATTTTGTTATTAATAAATTCAAAAAAAAAATTGGTTTTAATAAAACAAGTCCTAGGGTCTGGTTTCTATAGTTACGTGGTTGACTTCAGTGACACAGATAAAGTCAACGAATGACATTACCATCGGTGTCTCGCTCGATCGATAAATTCGATCTCTCCAGAAATGGTATTTTGTTCGAAATAATCACGACAGTATTATCTAACGATCTCGTGGAAACAACAGGTTTGAAATGGAGCGAAATACCAGTCACGATTTATAATCGATATCAGAAAAAGTGGAATCATAAATTTATTGAATGTTTGCGTCGACAGAGCAATCTTAAATATAATTGTAAAGGAATTTACGAATAAATAAAGTGGTTATACATAGAATTTTTGGATGAATTGTTTCAAGAATTATTGAATGAATTAACCAAAGAATTTTTGAGTGAATTGACTAAAGAATTATTAAATGAATTGACTAAAGAATTTTTGAGTGAATTGACTAAAGAATTATTGAATAAATTAACTAAAGAATTTTTGAATGCATTGGTTAAAGAATTTTTGAATGAATTGACTAAAGAATTTTTTAATGAATTAACTAAAGAATTTTTGAATGCATTGGTTAAAGAATTATTGAATGAATTGACTAAAGAATTTTTTAATGCGTTGGTTAAAGAGTTATTGAAAGAATTTTTGAACGAATTAATTTTTGAATGAATTAATTTTTGAATGAATTAATTTTCGAATGAATTAAGAATTCTTGAATGGTGAGGATTTATGTATCAGTGAAATATCCAGAATTTGTAGAGATGAATAAAAGAGTTTGTTAAAGGAAAACAGCTCGATTACGGCAATTTGAAATAAAGTAGGAAACAGCTCGCTATGCTAGATTTTTCAGCGAAGCGCATCGCGTGCCGATAATGCCATAATCATCGCTGGGCATTACAGTGGGCACAGGAGTCCCCTTCGAATCGTTCACGCTTTCTAGAATTCTGGAAATGCTGTCACCCGTGATTACTCGGTTAATCAGGCCACGTTATCTATGCAAATTCGAGTCTTGATGAATTCGGTCCAGTTTCGTAATTTTTACGAAATATTAGAAAGTATCGGTTGTGAAAGGTTTGAAATTTCGCCAGGGAAGAACGTAAAATGGTGAAATTACGGCGGACACGTTTCAGCCTGCGAGAGGCACCCTCGAGCAAACCACTCCAGCGAAGATGTTTGCTCGTTTCCCCTGCGTTCCGTGTAAAAGCTCTGAGTCATCAAATTCGCCCTTGCGAGGGCGGCAATGAGCAAGGGCGGCAATGAGGGCGCCATGAAATCGTTAACATTTTTACATTGTTACACGAAGCGGTTACGCAAGCTACTTTCTTTTGGCCCCTGGACGCAGAACCTTTCGCTAAACTGACCTCGAAAATAAGTTGTCGTATGTTTTCGGTCGCCAGAAAATCGAGGACTATCGCCTTCAACGCTAGAATTACCAAACCTCTACAAGAAAAGGTTCTACAAGATCTTATTATAAATTAGACAATTGAACTGATTCTTCTGATGTCTGCATGGACGTCCATCAAGATGAAGAATTAATGTATATACAAATTTATGTTTTGCTTATTTCTTTTTTGACTGCATTTTTTATTTCAAATTAAGTACACATTACCGGTACGTTTAGTGTTAACACTGAAACTACCAAACCTCTACAAGAAAAGGTTCTACAAGATCTTATTATAAATTACCTAATTGAACTGATTCTTCTGATGTCTGCATAGACCTTCATCAAGATGAAGAATTAATGTATATACAAATTTATGTTTACCTTATTTATTTTTTAACTTCATTTTATTTCAAATTAAGAGCACATACGTCGATAGGTTTAGTGTTAATACTAAAACAACCAAACCGATCAAATGCACACAAGTTTCGAATGCTCCAGTTTCTTATTATAAGGTACACATTTTGTTAAAGTACATTCCTTGAATCAGCACTGATTTTCATCAAACTAAAGAACAAATGTGTGTGCAAATTTATGTTTTGTCGTTTGTATATTTATTCTTTAACTTCATCTTTAATTTCAAAGCAAGTGTACATATGTCGGTAGGTTTAGTGTTAGTCCTCTACCTGTATCATCTTTACAGAAGAATATGATATAAAAAAACAGAGCCAGACATTCTATATTATTTGTTTAGACGACAATACCGACACCGAATCTCTTCCAACCCACGCGAATCGATAAACAATTCCGCCGTCCAGTCAAACTCGTTATCAACGTGACGTACCAGATGCAACGATGACGTCCTCGTACTCGCCTGCACCTACGTCACTACGTTCTAATTCGATCCGCGTAATCTATACACGGAACAAACATCATGTCCCGAGAATACTCTTTAACCTCTTGCCCTATGATTTATCAGATGCATCACCTACGAAAGGTGCGTCAGAACTGATTACCTACGCTAAACAGACAAGGAAAATTACGCCAGTTTTTATGCAATCGACTATGCAAATTAACTTCAAATTACCGCTGGACTTTAACTGGACTTTAACTTCAAATTGCCGCTTATTAAAAATCGTAGCAAAACACTATTGAAGTACGGGTGCGTCATGGGTGCGTCACCAGTATGTTATTGCTGTATCACGAATGTTATGAGTGCGTCACAAGTGTGATATAGGTGCGTCACGATTGCGTCACGACTATGTCAAGGGAATGTCATGAGTGTAAATGGGTGCGTCACGAGTGCGTCATGAATATTATTGTGGGTGTGTCAAAAATATATCATGGGTGCGTCAAGAGTGCGTCACGAATATTATCATGGGTGTGTCAAAAATATATCATGGGTGCGTCAAGAGTGCGTCACAGGTATACCATGGGTAACAGACGAGTGCATTACAAGTGATGGTTGCGTTACGAGTGCGTCACGATCGAGAGATGGGTGCGTCACGAGTGCGTCGGAAATAAGTGACGGGTGCGTCACGAGTACGTCAGAAATAAATGGTGGGTGCGTCAAGAGTGCGTCAAAAACAAGTGGTGGGTGCGTCACGAGTGCGTCAGAAATAAGTGATGGGTGCGTCACGAGTGCGTCGCGATCGAGTGATGGGTGCGTCAAGAATGTGTCAAAATAAGTGATGGGTGCGTCACGAGTGCGTCAAAATAAGTGGTGGGTGCGTCAGGAGTGCGTCAAAAATAAGTGATGGTGCGTCAAGAGTGCGTCAAAATAAGTGATGGGTGCGTCACGAGTGCGTCAAAATAAGTGATGGGTGCGTCACGAGTGCGTCAAAAATAAGTGATGGTGTGTCAAGACTGCGTCAAAATAAGTGATGGGTGCGTCACGAGTGCGTCAAAATAAGTGATGGGTGCGTCAGGAGTGCGTCAAAAATAAGTGATGATGCGTCAAGAGTGCGTCAGAAATAAATGCTAGTGCGTCAAGAGTGCGTCAGAAATATATCACAGCTGCTATATTTCAAACACAGGTGAATATATCAACCACCAATAAAATACAACTCCCACATTTCCAAAAACCCCATACGAATAAAAAATGAAAGAATCTGAAACCTCAACAGTCCTCAAACCTTAATTCGTTCAAATAAAAAAGTCATAATTGAAGTCTGGAAGTGTCTCGCGAAAGATAGGGTATCTCAGAGTATATTCGTTGAGAAGCGTCTATAACGCATTCGAAACGTGAAAATTCGCGTTTCTCGGCAATTTCTACGCGCGCGATTACGCATAGGTGACTCGGTGAATTTCACGATGTTCCGTTTCCACTCGTACGATTCGTAAAACAGTAAATCTTGTTAGCGCGTGCAGTGCTCTCCGACGAGCGGACCACTCGTGTCTGCACACGAGAGCACGAGGGAGAGACGGAAAATCGATAGCGAGACTAACCCCCGGAGCAGCGGGAAACGACCCCGGTAGAAACGTTCTGAACCTTCGATTTCAATCTCCTGTCTTTACCTAATTAGACAATTTTCAAACGCTATTTTACACAGGAATTTATAGAATAGAGATTTTTAGTAGAGACTTTTGTCAGGTGAATTTTAATCTTTTTTACAATCGTTAAAAATAATTAACTACCGTTACGAGGTAGATCAGAACGGATGGGCAAAAGTCTAACGGTGAAACGTATCTGAACAACAACCTCGTTATTCATAGCCGCCTCCTTTTGGACCGGGCAGCTAGCCGGTTTACATTCGTCTGCGAATACGCAAATCGACGAGATAAAATGCTAGCCCTAGGCTCTGTTCGTTAACCTCTCCAACTTGTCCACATTTTTAACGGTTTCCTAAAATTCTCCTCATCCCAAGTTACAGTCGATATTAACTTAAAAACGAGTAAGTTTATAATTTGGATGTAAATTAAAGTATCGAACTCGGCGAGGAATGCGATACGAATCTAAACGAGAACAAGTGGCGAAAATAAGCCAGCTCGCAATTTAGATCCTGGTCGGTCGTGTCGTCGGTCGCGAAAGCTTTTCTCCACTTTCACACGAGCGAGAAACACGTGTTTACCAGCGATGGTCAGTGCCCATACGGTTCGCCAGAGCGCAACAGGAAGCAGCAACAAAAAAAAACAATTATCGGTCGATTTCGAATAGTCGAATTGCAGCACGGTAAACCTTGACGCTCAGACCCCACGTGGGAGTAATGAGTCACGGGAGACGTGTCCCACGCGTGACCCACAAGCCACGTTTTCACGAAATCTTTCACGGAGACTCAAAGAAAAATATTCACGTAGTAGGTGAAAAATAATAATTGCGAAATTCCGTGAATCGAAAGAGAAAGCTATTTGCATCTGGTAACGCAATTTTCTGGTAACAACGGGTAACGAAGCGTTCCTTTGTCGCGGTTGAGTTGCAGTTAATACCCGTGAGACGGCCTACCGAGTTCCGCGAAATATCGAGACTTAATGACCGTAATCGAATGCTGCCCATTTGTACAAACGTTTACGCCGATAGCATTTCGCAATAACGATAAAGAGACACTTGTCTTTATTTCATTTTTCTTACCCAAAAATTTCTGGAAAGTTCTAGACTCTTCCTGAACTAGTCAGGATAATTGATACCTAGAAACGTTATTGAACCTTTCACTTATATTATACTGATGTATATTACAGTTCAGATATAATAGTTTTCACCAATTATTATTTACAAGGACTCCTAAATTCAAAATATATTTCCCTCATTTGTATAAAAACCTTGGTACAACACTGTGACGCACTCATGACGCAAGCTGGTGGACCTATGACGCACTCTAGTGGACCCATAACGCACACTAGTGAGACCAATAACGCACACACAGTTTAAAGTAAAAATTATAATTTGCACAAGGATCCCTAAATTCAAAATATATCAATTCACCTTATTTGTCTAAAAACCTTGCTCTAAAGTACTGTGACGCACTCATGACGCACACTAGTGTACCTATGACACACACTAGTGCCCTCAATAACGCGCAGTTTCAATCTAATAAACTCTCATTTTTATTGCAACCGAATTTTGTACCTAACAATGTACCTAATAATGTACCTAACAATATACCTAACAATGTACCTAATAATATAACAAACAATATACCTAACAATATACCTAAGTCCCACCAGTCACATAAGAACAGCCAGTCTGACGCAATTGTCCATAAAATTGTAGGTTAAGGGGTTAACATAGCAGCAATAAGGTAGTGCGAAGTGACGCAACAGTCGAAAGAAATCATAGGTTAAGGTTAGCAGAGATGGACACAGCTGTTTTATAATCGAGATAAGTTTTCCGAGAGACGATGTTTTTCGTACAATCATCGGTGCTCAAACACTTGCACCGTTCCTTTCAATATTGACATTACTCGAGGAGAGCCAGTGAACGTACATGGAAAACACGCGTGTGGATGCTCCAGTTACAACGCGCTCTTCGCACGAATCAATCTTCTCACGGCGTCGGTTCGATCGTGAGAAAGGCGGATGTCCATTCAGAATTCAGTGCGAAAATCTTTCTCTGCTTTCCTCTTCCCTCCAGAGTTAACAACGTGAAAGTAACGTGGACCACGTGGTCAGCCTCGCGTTTTCAAAATTGATATCTATCGGAAATTATTCATAGACTTTGTCGACTACATCTTTACAATTAATAACGGAGAGTCACAGAGACTTGAGTGACGAGAGAGGAAACTATATTTCGGAGATAGATTGCGTAGTCGATTGGCTCAATTCGCCGATTTTCTCGCCTTGAGATAACTGGAAGTAACAGTACCCGTGGCATTGGCACGGCTATCTATCGAACGTGCCGGATCGACTTATCGTTCGAGTTTCTTACTGAAGTCCTTGTTCAGTTTCGTTCCGAAGACGCCTTCAAGGAGTGTCTAAACTAATCTTCGAATATATCTTTCTAGGAGAACCGTTAGCTCCTCGAAAATGTCGACAATATAACAAAGCGATATAATTCAAATCGAGTCAATTTAATTTCAACCTCCAACAATTCGAAATGTATAATTAATGATATTATAATATAATACGTAAATATTAATGATATTATACGAGAAAATACAGAAAAATGACAAAATATAACAAATAAATAACTGGTAAATGCGCAGATCTTTTTCGGCCGCCATATTTGTACACTGCGCGCATGCGCAGTACGAAGTACCGCCAAAATGACAGCTCACCCCCAATTAATTTATTTTGGACATTTAAATTGATCCTCTATCTCTAGAATATCACTTTCTTCGTCTAGTATAAGTTTTTATGCCTACATAACGTGTTTATTTGATAAATAACGTTAAAAGAAATTGTTCCGAAATTTTGAGACACCGTGTATGAAATAGTACGCGTTCGTTGTACACGAAGAGCCCGCGCTTCTTTCTCGCCTCCTGCATTCCGCGACGCGCCTCGTTAGACTTGACACGTATTACTTTACATTCTCATAAGCGTTATACCTTGCCTTTCTCATAGAACCGACAGCACGCGAGATCGTGGAGGAATCGGGAGCTCGGACAGCTCGCGATCGAGGAGTTTCCAATCGAGGAAAAAAGAGAACTTTCCAAACGAACCGACTACGGACTAACCAACTTTCGAACTCCGAAAGCCCGGATTTTCCAACGAAAACTCGACCACGCGTGCCTTACTGATTCTAATTCGAATACAAAGTGGTCGATGCAAAAAAGGATGCTTCGCCAACATAAACAGAACGGCGTCCCTCGATAGTAAGCATACCTTCGCGTGCGCAAGTTTCATTGACTCTCGAGTTATTGAACGTGTCTCGTCGGGCCTACAAGTCAGTCCTATTACGATTGCGTTCACGCGTCCGAATACAAAGGTCAACGAGATCCGTACGATTCTCGAATAAAATACAAGAATTAGAAATAAGGGTTAGGTAGCCGCATAATTTTTTATACGCGTATCAAGCCTTCGACGAAAATCGTATTCCACTCTCGTTTCGTTTCTCTTGTCTAACCGGTTCGCGAACCGAGGAAAAAGGATTCGTGATGTTTCCTTGTCAACACGACGCGAGAAAATTACTTTTGCCCGACGCGAATGAATGTCCACCGACCGCGTCGTCACGTGGTCCCCGTACCACGTGACACGTACGAGTTATTAGCAATTAACAACCAGCCACGAATTGTCTTTTAATACTTTTGATTTATAGCTGTCTTTCGTAACGCGCGAAAATTGCCGATCAGTGTCGGCTATGGAAATGAATTATGCTCGCGAGGCTCGATTAAATTCGTGCGTCGAAAGCTTCGAATTCGAGCGCAACTCGTGCTTAGAATGCTACGAGGTCCGATTAGTCAACGTCGGTTAACCGACTGTCAAAAGGTCGAGTTCGACGCGTACAAGGTGAATCGCGATCGAGCTATTGTACGATTTTCGTGATTCTATGTTGTTACGTACGATGTATGTACATTCGCGTGTTACATAAAAATTATAACACGGTTTATTCGATCCTGACGATTTCATAATTCGCTACGCGATCGATTCGCTTCACCGTCGACGCGAAAGTGAAATACATATACAGTCGGTGCAACGTAGGCTTCTTTCGGTTAAGAATAAGCGTACGAGAGGTATGCTTCGGTATTGGGAAAACCGAGGGGGAATCTAGAAGCCTAGGGAAATCTCGACCTAGACAATAAGGGAAGCCTACGTTGTACGCGATCGACGCTATTTCGTAGTAATATTCTGACCATGGGGAATATCGCTTCCTTCGTGCGGTCTGTGTTACAATAGAGAAAGGGCTTTCGAATCCACGCACCATTATTTCCGCACGACAGAGCCTGTCAACCTGCGAGCCTCGTTGCCCGCGTTACGGACACGAAACGTACGCGAAACGGACAGAGAAACGAAACGACAGAGGGCAATAAAAAAGAGAAAGGTATGATAATTACCAAGGAGTCGTCCCCATTGTCAGCGCTCATAGCCCACCGCTAGCGCGAGGGAATTCGAGAACGTCGTCGTGGCCGTCGTCTTCGGTCCTCTTCGCCGCCCTTCCGGTAAAATAACCTTGCGCTCGTCATTCTGCGGTTAATCCTAAATCCGCAGGACATTCGAAGGACTCGTTAACGGATACCAGTGGCAGCGCCTCGCACCTGTCATCTGGCATTGCAACAACGCGACGCGGTTCCGTAGTACGATGTTTTAATGTGTAGAAGGATCGAGAGGAGAAGGGACGCGATCGAGAAAGGGTGCAAGCGGAACAGAGACGGGAACAGAGAGAGAGGACACTGACACACGAAACGTCAACGACACTACCACGCCGCCTCGTATTTTACAAGTTCTCACGAAACTTTTCAATTATGCCACGAACACGCGTCCTGCACTTTACACCGCCGCTCGAGTTTCGACACGACGCGTTATTTCGCGACTCGCCGAACGGTCAAGAAGGACGAAACAATAAACTTTACCGCACCAAACAAACTAAACTCCGTACGAGCTCACGGGCAGGCGCAAACTTCCAGCGGCACTCGACTCGACGAGTCGCCGATGCTTTCCCTTCCATCGCGTCACTTCCCCCACCAGTGCACGCGTTGTACGAACGTCGGATACAAACGATACATTTACATTTCAATTAGCGCGTTTCGCGTTATGTTATTTGCATTATCGTTTCGACCTTATCGAGGACCGATCGTTATCGCGACACACGATTTCGTACGCGACGTAAAACTTTGAAAATTACTGCGAATAAACGGCACTGCACGCGCACAGGATTCCCGCTACCGACGCCATCTTGCCGTTTGACGTGCGCGCGCATCTGGGCCGCAGTGCGCCAAATTTAAATCGCGAGTTTATCTAACTTGTAAAGACGACATAAACGTATCTGTTTTTTACTAATAATTACTGCTCCGTTCATGCAAATAGAAACGATATATACTGATATCCCATAATTTCATATTCGATAAGAACAAGTACAATGCGGTTAACACAAGGTGATGCACATTTACGAAACTTTACACAAGTATAATTAGGACAAATGACAAGGTAGGATCGTACTATATGGATAAAGGTATAACGACGTGAAAAAATCAACAAATCTTAGGATCGGTTTTATCGTGAAGGACGAAATAAAAAAAACGTGAAAAGTTGCACACACAAAATGAGACAACACGTTACACGACAGACAAGAGACTTTTTCACAACATTTAATAAAACGCTATCAACTATGTATGCCTTTTTTTTTACTCAAATACTCTAAAAGTTACTTACATACGTGTAGTTTATATATGTATTTATGTTAGACGGAGGTGTCACATCCTTCGCAACTTGTCGACGTTTTAAATCCGTGACCTCTTTCGTTTCTTCTATTATCCGGGAGAAAATGAGATTTTCGTTATCATTGTACATCGATAACAAACGTAACGATTCAGGCACCAATTCAGCGACGATGAACACAGTGTAAAAAACACGGATATAGAAGAACGTCAGAATGCGGTCAAGAGTTGACACGTCCAGTAAGTATGTATAAATTTAATACTATCGTCGTTATCATTGTATCCTTAAATGTAATATTTCAATTAATCGTGGGTATTAGCGATCAACGTCCCGGGATGCTAAAGAGGTCTGTGTCTGAAAATCTACAAGGTGAATAACGATGGATGTGCGAAAGAATCACCGAACAAGGCAAACTTCTGCTTTTTTTTATCAGACTTCATTTATCGTTCGGTAATTCAAAAATCGAAAATAAACATTCGCGCGGGTTTTTTCTTTTCATTCGTTTACCTTGAAATTGCGATCGAAGAACAAAGTTGAACAGCAGTCGTTCCACGTGCATGGTATTAAAAAGAATTGCAATTTCAAGGTGCCACGTGAATGAGGAACGAAAAGAAAAATATACAAGGACTGAACTTCGTGTGTTCTGTAGACAGCGTGCGCTTGGTATATCAATCAATATTTCTCTCAAACATTGAAAAACACGAGTGTTCGTAGAACGCGGGAAAGGTTCCTTTCCTCGTTTACCATTGACCGTTAAAAAACGAAAACCGTTCGAACTTGATCCCCTACTAACTGGCATAAAAAAGTCCCATAATTTATTCCTTAACCTACACGATGATCCTGACAAACCACTTCAGGTATCACAATCGCTCACGTTCCGTGTACAAATGCGTGTTTTGAATATGCCATCCTTCCTTTTTGCAACAGCCAAACGAACGCTTCCGGTCTCGCTGCTGCAACGAAATACGTGTTTCCGCCATCGCCGCTGTCGCACGGATCCGAAACATTGTTTTTTATAAAGAGAGACGCGTGAACCGCGATCTTAGATTAAAGTATTAAAGTTAAATATTATAAACTGCAATCTAAGCTGATCCCATGTTGTTGGTTTTTTTGGTCACAACCTCGTTGAATTTGTTCCGTAACTGGCCGTTACCGAATCCTAGTCGCTGGCAAGTTCATGAAGATTTTCGACGAAGACCTGCCCCTGAAAATCCTCCACCGAATCGGCGGCCCAGGATTCTCTTCGCGTCGTTTCGAGAACATCGTCTTCGCCAACGCGGAGGACGATGTCCGGAAACTTTCATCCCGGGCGGACGCACGTGTCGTTACAATTCTCTTAACGACATCCACGAGAGTCGCGTCGTGGTTAACCGTGATTCTCGAGGAGACTTTCTTTTCGAAAACCACGCGAACAATTTAATCGGATTTATCTAACGCAAGGAGGGACGCAGTCAAAGTACCGCGGTACCTCCTTTCTTCGTTTGTCTCGAGACAGTCCTCTTTCCCCGTTACATTCACCGCGAGGTTTTTCAACGAAGCAACCCGTTGACATTACACTATGTTTCGTAATAAATCACTACGGGTGAAAAAACTGTTTTGACGGAGTCTTCGACATATCTACAGACAGTTCGACCTTAAGCGGATACAGTCTCGACCATCGACTTCTTGATGATCTCCCCGAAGTTTTCGTCGCACTCCTCCGTACTTTCCGATTGTTGCTCGTTACCTTGATGATTCTTCTCGACGTCGACCTTGCTTCCGTTCCCGTGATAAGTACCGTGCGCTTGCGGCTCCATTTCACCGTAGTACGAATATCTGGCAGACAAGAGTTCCGAGAACGGCTCTAGTTTACCCATTTGTTGAACCACGGTGTTCATCGGCTGCACCGAGTTCAGATTCGTGTACTGCGATCCTGTTGTCTCGTCTTGGGCGAAGCTGGTCTCATAGGCGGAAGAATGTTGTCCCGAGTGGACTTGGCAGTTCCCCTGAATCGATCCAGCGTCTTGCCCGTAAGGCGAGTAATGCGAGAACCCTGGATTTCCTGGCACCGTTTGGAATTGTGGCTGAAATTGCACCCTAGACGTGGAAGGAAGGTTAGCGTAAGGCTGGTAATCCTGATAAGTAGGCTGTTGAAAATTAACACCGGGACCAGTTTGACCCGTGAACGTTTGAAAAGCTTGACTAAATTCAGGATGAAGTTTCCTTTGAGGTCCCTGCGTACCATCGACAGTGTCTTCGCTCGGGTAACAATCGTCTCTGATAGCGTACAGATCCAGACTATCCTCTCTGGTGCCGGTTATCTCTGGTTGACAATTTGTTCCTGCATCCCTCGCGTCGTGGCTCTCATAGTGCAACGTCGTGAATCCACCGCCGTTCAAACACGATTCCGCGTTCCTATTCTCCATCACAGATCCCAAGTTAATCTCTCTCAACGGACTTCTACCGTTCTGATTGTCAGAAGCATCGTGATCCGTACCCTCCTCTTCTTCCCGATGCTTTTTCTCCAACTCTAACCGCATTAACGTGTGGATGAAATGCGTTCGTACTCTTACGGGATTGAACTCGATTCTGCCTGTACTATTCGCGCAGCCGTCTCGAGTACACCCACAAGGGAAACCTGCTCGATCAACCTGTCAAACAAACCTACATGTAAATCACGATCTACGTTTAACCACGAATTTCTCTCATCGTTCAACCAACCTGGCACTTGACATTGGCTCGGCTACAAGGACAACTCTCCGGATCGCAATACCCTTTGCATCCACAACCACAGTGTTCTCTGCTAGCTCTAATATCGCGACACTCGTCCTTCTCGATAGCGTCTATTCGACGAACTCCTGCAGCACGGAGCAACGCTCGTCTTTGCCACGTCGGCACCGGCTGCAGGAAATAATAACTATCGATATCTAGCTCCTCGTTATCGCTTTGTTCTTCGTCCGTGTCGTCGCTGGGGTCCTCGGAACTGGACGCCGCCTCGGATACGCAATTTGCAGCGCGTTCAGAACGCAATTGTGCAAGCCTAGCACGGTGAATCCGCCTCTGTTCGGCAGCGTGCTCCGATAACGAGAACCGCTCGGCGTGAGTGTGCGTCGCGCTCATACCAAGAGTGCTGCCACCCTGAAAATCAAATCGATTTTCCATATAGTATAGGTATACTATTTTATGAAGAATTTAGAGAAATTATAGAACATAGAGAGTAGAGGGATTACCTGAGAAGGCACGCAAGTAAAGCCCTGTGCCCTGGGAAAGTAATACACGGTTACAGCGTCGAACTGAATGTTGCGCTTCTTTTTCATGGACTCATCGGTATTGCTCTTCTTCGGGCTCGGTGCGCCTTCCATGCAGTCGATCAATCTCCGCTTCAAGTTGCTCTTCGAGGGACTCCGGAAGTTCGTCAACGGCGTCTGCGGCGTACCGGGTACAACCACTCCGATCGACTCCAACTGATTCACCACTGAAACAAAATGGCGTTTAGTCAACCGTTCAAACAAAATTCATTCAAATAACCAAAAAATACCTTTTTCTTTATCGGAAAGAATATCATCAGGTATCCTATCCAAGAAAGAAGTTTCGGAATCGCTTTCTGGGGCCGGTGCGGGTCCAGATTCGCCAGGTATCTCGCTCCCCAGGCCAGAGTCGCTACCGTCCGACCTGACTTCGTCCCGAGCCCCAGCGGCGAGAGCTAGACTTTCCGCGGAGTCCTCCGTGAACGCTTCCGGTCTTTCGGGCTCCAACCTGGTTATGATCTCCGGGTTGATGTCGACGCAGCACATGGACTCGCTTTCTGGGCAAGATATCTGGTCGGACACGGTGTCGTCGTCGCATCCCCGAAGTCTTGCGTTCACGGACGTCACCTCGGAACTATCGGACCCCGTCTCGGTCTCGGTTTCCGTGTCAACGGCTTCCGGAACGTCCGTGGAAGGCTCCAACGTCTGGTCGGAGGAGTCGGCGGTCTCGGACGAGTTCGAGGTGTTCAGACTCTTGTTGGACAGGGTAGAGGTGAACACCATCTCCTCGTCCACGGCCAGCTGCTTAATGACCACTTTCGGGATCATCTCTCCCTTGTCCGGACAATGCTTCTGCACCGTCCTCACCAGTTTCGGCGAGTTTACTCTTTCCACGATCACTCTGCATTGTTTCATAGCGTTTATATTAGGCGAACACAACTTCTCGCAGAACGGTTCTACCGAGGGAGAATCTGCTTCATCCTTCTTCTCGCGAACACACCTCTGTACCAAACTCGACTCCTTCGAGTCAGTCTCCGTGCCATCGTCCTCGCACGTCGCACTTTTCGGTTTCTTCTTCACGATCGTCCGCTTCTTGTCCTTCCTCTCTATCAGAGAGGCGTCCAGACGGTCGATCGCCACGGTTAAACAGGGAAACGGCGGATAATCTAGCAGTTTGGTCGGCATCTTCGGGGACCGGGGAACGTAAGGGCAACCGTCGCTGTAGGAACACGTCTCTATCGGCTCCTCGCACTGTTTCGGTTGCTGACAAGAGTTCAGGTCCCTGCCAGGGCTGTCGCGAGGCAGCGAATAGCAGGAGTCCTCGTCGATGAACGGATCCTCCGTGCGTTCACCACCCTTTGTCCCTTTGATACTCTGCTGCGAACAGTCTCCCACCGACGCAGGATTCTCGCTGCCAGTTTGAGCGCAGCTGTCCGTTAAACCACCGTTTTGACTGTTTAGTGTGCTGTTTGTGCTACTGTTCAGGCTGTTGTTTAGTTTATAGGCGCCGGTCAACAAGTCCTCGAGGATGCTGCTGCTGTTCCTCGAGACGCAGCGACCGTTCGCGTCGTCGTCGAACAGACACGAGTCCGAGGACAAGGATATCTCACCCAGGGTGCGCTCTCGAAGGCTCACTAGCACCGGCGAGATCCTCCTCACGTCGCTCCTCACTTGGTTCGCGTCGTTCTCCGGAACCTCCATCTCTATTCGCTTGATCTCCGCGTTGATCGGCAGGAAGTCGTTGGCTGGCCTCTTCCTGCATATCGGTGACGAGGTGACGAACGTAGCTTCGCTGTCCAGCTTGTCGTTTGACGGTTCCACGGACTCGGACGCGGCAACCGAGTTTTCACTCTTTCCCATTTTCAATCCCATGTTCGATTGATCCTCTGAGACCTCGATCGAGGCCTCGCGCGATTCTATATTCACGGACTCTTGGTCCTTGGACCCGTGACACGCATTCTCCTCTGGTTTATCGACATCCTGGGGTTCCGGCGACTTCTCGGATACGCTCGGTCCACTGGATTCCACTGACACGGAATCTTCTTTGGCTTCGAGGAGGCGATCCTCGGCCGAAGATTCCATCTGAAGCATCTGATCTGCGGTGAAGAAGAAACACGCGTTAATTGATCGGCGTGGAGAATCGATTGATCCGTTAGAGGGATAAGTGATCTCACCGCGTACGCACGTTTCCGATACATCGAAAGGACGGAGAAGATGGAGGGATCAATAATCCGCGCGCTGATATCGCGCAATGGTAAACAGAGAACGCGGACGAACACGCATCCGAACATCGTCCGAAAAGTTGTCGATCAGAATCGAGAACGTCTCGGACTAGGCGATGGAGCGTGTCCTTAATCTTTCTTATCACAGCACCGAATATAAAAGGGGTCTGCATATAATCCTGGCCGGAGATTATTGATTCAAAGCTGGCAGGAAAGGAGGGTGAGGGAGGGAGAGGTTTCTGTCTGCCTTCGGTTACCATGCGCACCTTGTACCCTCTATATACCCCGGAGAACAACTCGACTCGACTAGCCAGGTGTAAAAGGGTTCTTCCGTTTTCTATTCTTTTCCTTTTATTTTCTTTTCGTTTAAATACTTTCTCCACGTTCGTCTTTTTACCTTCGAGCCGCACGATCCTCCGCCCCCTGCACCACTAAGCCCTTCGAACCTCCGCTAGATATCTCGATGCGCGTCGATTTAAGTCGTTTCGCAACTCCAACTGCCTCCATTTTGCCCGCAAACCCGTCTGGCCCTGAGATCCATCGAGCGATCGGCCTCCATAGAGGACGACCGCGCTCTCGAGCTACGCGGCATTCGACGAACTCCGGACTGCCTCGAGTCCTTCGAAGAAAACGGTATCCAATTTTACAAGGCAAATGGAAATCGCAGAACTCGACACGGAAAGGATGAACGAGAGGAACGTTCTAACAACGTCTCGTTGAAGAACAAGAAGAAGAACCTCAAGAAAGAAAAGCTTCGGGTCGAAGCTGAAGACTAGAGCTGAACGTTCACGAGCAAACTGACTGGAATATATCCCAGAGAGACCCCGTATGCCTGCCCCTCTCTCTCTCTTGTTCGACGATACTCGATGACGAGAAAGCGAGGGAAATGCTGCTCTAAGTGGAGAGCGTATACTCAGATGGAGAAAAAAAAGCGAAGCGAAGCGGAGACGCGTGCGTCGCGTTCGACAGCTCGGAGCAGAGTGAGCGGAGCTGCCTCGACGCCGCATCGATGACGATTCCGCTCGCCGCCGCTGTTCGGTCACCTTCGGCTCACCTCGGCTCTCCTCCACGCTAGTGAAGGGTACACGCGTACTTGCCGCACACCTACTCGCTCTTCGTCAATGTGTAATACAGTGTACGATGCTACGCAGCGGTTCTCATACAACCGATTCTCGAGATATCGATCTTTTCGTATTTTCGAATTCCGAATTGCTTTTTTACGTTTTTCCGAAACACAACTTTGCGAATGCCAGTTTCAAATGACTCTCTGTGAAATTCCATTTCTAGAGTTATTCTATTTTCTGCAGAGGCCTATAATTAACCTTTGCCGTACAATTTGTATGCGTCAAAACTATCCGTAGCAATAATATTAAAACAAATAAAGAAATATAAAATGTATTTTATATTCAGCAATCTCTGACTATTTATAGTTGGATCTAAACTTGAAGTTCAAGAGTATTATAAATCTTAACAGGATTCGACAAATTTGAATTGTGACGAGTGGACTCATCAAAGTACGAAAGGTTATTATTAACCCTTTGCACTCGATAATTTTATTTTATTCGAATAGCAAGTTTAAAATATTAAATGTTAAATGAGTTCTTGTGAGGTTATTTCTCTATTAATAATTTCCACTATTGTCTGTTTCGCTGTGTTTATACATTATATAAGCACTATTATTGAATTAGTTAATTACTTTTAATTATTGTATTAAATCGAATGATGCCTGAGGAGCCTGTCGAGTGCAAAGTTTTAACTTTCCTAAATCTACGATCTCCTCTTTCGGCTCAAAATGGCGGACGAATCGGTAAACGCAGAGAATGTTTCGAATTAACCCTTCGCACTCGAAAATAATTTTATTTTATTCAAATAGCAAGTTTAAAATATTAAATGTTAAATGAGTTCTTGTGAGGTTATTATTTCTCTATTAATAATTTCCACTATTGTCTGTTTCGCTGTGTTTATACATTACATGAGCACTATTATTGAATTAGTTAAATAATTACTTCTAATTATTGTATTAAATCGAATGGTGCCTGAGGAGCCTGTCGGATGCAAAGTTTTAACTTTCCTAAATCTACGATCTCCTCTTTCGGCTCAAAATGGCGGACGAATCGGTAAACGCAGAGAATGTTTCGAATTAACCCTCCGCACTTGACTCTCACTCTATTTAATACAATAATTTGAAATAAGCATTTTTTAACTGATTCTATAATCAACAAACTTCTATATGATTCTGTAAAAAACAAACAATAGTGGAAATTATTAGTAGGGAAATAATAACCCTTAAAGAATTCATTTAACTTTGCAACTAATTTTTAAACTTGCTGTTTGTAAATAGTCAAATTATCTTCGAGTGCAAAGTTTTAACTTTCCTAAATCTACGATCTCCTCTTTCGATTCAAAATGGCGGACAAATCGGTAAACGTAGAATGTTACGAATTAAAAGTAGAACCTCATCGAAAGTAGACTGTTATTTAACGCGAGTAAAAAGCTTGAAGTTACTGGAGAATTCATAAGCCTTTCCAGCAATCTTTTTATTTATAAACCGGAAGATCTCCAGGGAGAATAAAAGTTTGTAGGTTTATAGAGTAATCCATAACGGTGTTGTTCGTGCCCAATCGGCCTTTAACACTTCCAGACCTAACCATACATTCCAGAAAGACGATCTTAGGTCGTAAAATTGCTCGAGTGTAAAACGGGTGCTTCAGGAACCCCGGTTTTGGGAGACGAAACCCACAGAAAACCACAAACCTGTTTCTCAGCAGAAACTGGGACCCTTTTCGCTGACAACATTGATCAATGTCGCTCATAATGTTGATCAATGTCGCTCATAATGTTGATCAATCTCATCTGTTTAAAATTTTGGAAAAACCTCGCAAAATATGCATAGGACATGAAAACCACTGTATACAGATGTATTCGAAGTATACCAAACAGGTTTCAGTGGTTACATAAGCGAAGTGACTGTATCTCTTATCATTACCCTCGCAGACTTTCGTAAAGTCGAAAATTCTTTTTCTGAAATTCGAAAAGCTTCGATAGGTGCATTTTAAAATGTGGAAAGTTTTGCATAGGTGGGGTTGTAAAATTGACGCGGTATTGTCTACTACGAGTCTCCAACTCTCTCTCGCTTCTCTTTCTCCGTTTCTCGCATTTATATTTTTCCATCTCTTCGTTACACGCACACAGGCGCCTCTCTCTCACGAACGGTTCAACGAACGAGAGAGCGTGGCGCTTGCGCGGGTTTGCACGGGCCGTAATTGTCGCTACGCTGCAAAAGTAGAAGACTACACGGCAACCAGACTACCCTGAATCCCTTCTTGCTACGAAAAGTAATAGCGCATTCATAACAAAAATATAAAAAAACGATTCACCGGGAAAACTTCGCAAATCCGAACTCGAGGTTCGAGAACAGGTAACAAAATTCTTTTATGGACGCAATTTTCGAATTATTAGAATGTTAAGATAATTTTTTGTTGTATAATCGACTGTGCATTTTCGTATCAAGGTCGTCGCGAAATTTCTCATCCCCTCTGCGGTGCACGCGCGAACAGGTGCGACCGTGTGCCTCCGAGAGGAAGAACGCGGCAATTGTGCGCCGCTTTCCACGGCCAAAGAAGACCCAATTTACGTTACTCTCGTTCCCGTTGCAGCTTACGTCTAACGATTAAATAATTCATCGGTACCGTTAGCTTCGTGCTCGACGCGCAGAAAAACCTTCACCGATTTCTTTCTCCAACTATCATTACCCAAAAGATCATATACCCCTTTCGTTTCGAAATTAAAACACTGAAAGAAAACCAGGAGGTTTGATCGGAATTTTCATGAAAAAGGGAACCGAAACTTGGCCCCGGCTTTTCTAAACTCCCGAAAAGGGGTGGAAGAGTAGGAGCGAGAGAGAGAATATTAAAGGAACGAGAGCGAGAGAGAGAGGAGATCAAAGCAGTTTACAACACCGGCAGACGCTGCGATATTGCTCCGTCGTGCTTTCTGCTTTCTGAGAAAGGTCCAAAGCGTTCTCTCTCTCTCCCTCATTTTTTCCTCTTCCTCCACCATCATCCCCTTCCAGGCTCTGTCGTTCTTTCACCTACACGCGAGCACAACTTTGAGCACGACCTACACGAATACACCCTCTTTTTGCTCCGTACTCTTTCACCTTCTGGTCTTTCGGAGCTGGGCACTTTTCAAATGACACGATTTGAAATATCATTTCGAATAACACCTCGCTTGTTTTCTAATTATTTCGAATCATCGTGCTATGTGATACAATAATTATAACTTCTACCAAACCTTACATTACATTTATTAGGATCAACATTCATAAACCCGCACAAAAATGGCGGTACAGGGTGTTTACAATAACCTATATCTCCAAAACAGTATAAGATACACAAAAACCTTACGAATCAAAGTCAAATGGTATCGAACACAGCATCTCATGACGTATACACCGCTCCCGGAAGTGCATGTATCTCAAACATTTCAAGGTCACCCCAATTTTTTTTAATGCAACCCCACTCTTTTTATAACGGCAATGGCTGCATTTTAGTATCCCCTACAAAAAAGTATTAGGGCATCCGGGTCGAAAATTCACTCGTTCAAAAGATATTTTGGGGAGAGCCCGTCGGATCTCCCTGGCTCTCCCTAAAATATCTCTGAAACCAATGATTTTTTCAGGGTGGTACCTTAATACTTTCTTGTAGAGGACCACAAAACGCAACAGATTGCATCGTTGAAAGTACATGTTCTCGACCAAAAAAAAATGGAGGACCTTGACTATCAAAATTTCTATCTTCGGTAAAAATCTATTTTTGTACCAGTCTATACATAAAACAGGGTACTAAAACTAAAGAACATTGACCTGATATATTTGTAAAGTATCGGAAACAAATATTAGTTGAACCCGCAGTTTCTTATTTTAATTTCAAATAAAATTCGCTCCGGTCTACCCCATTCTCATCAGTAGTATTTCTCCGTCTAGCGCACGAAGCTTACACAAATTCTCCGCTTCTGTATCTCCGCGTCTCGCTCGATCTTTGCTCAGTTTCGGTTGTCTCTGTTCGACGCCTACGCTCGTTCTCTCCCGTTGCTCCATCTCCGTTTCTGCCCAGACTCCGCTGGCGTCCTCTCCTCTCTGCGCAGGTTACTATGGCGCATCACTATAACACGGTGCAGAACCACTATAGCAATCACGCTGACTACTATACGTGTAGGTATATAGTGAACCGACCGGAGCCAGAGACAAGGCCGTAAGATACGAAAACATCGAGGTTTTCATGCACGCTTTAGGAGAAGTAAAATTCGCTAAATATATGGGATTTTGCTTGCGTCAACCTATTTATCGTGTTGTACTACTGAATCGCTGTTAAAACATGTAGAGGATTGATGAATGGGTTTTCAAATTTGGGGATTTTGTGAATTCATGAACTGTATTTATACAAGTAAGATCAGCACGTAAGATCCTACACAGCTGTGGGAGGACGCACACGGTGAAACACAGTGTAGGTCGCTTTGGTATAATAAGAGCGAAGGAATATACGTGGCCTCCCTGGAATGCAGCCACCCTCGAAGGGCTTTGAAAAATCCGGGAAATCGGTAAAATAGGAAAATTTGGAAATCGAAGAAAAGAGAAGGGAAAATAAGACGAACCACGGATATTTCGAGGGTGAGCTGCGGGGGTGTATATTGGGGCTTGTAAATGGGGGTGGGGTTCCACCTCCAGCCGAATCGATCCCACCGCAGTGTAGCACTATAGCCACGTGCATACATACCATGGACTCTCTCATTTTCCCTCCTCTATCGTATTTTCCGCTCATACACCGTAACAAACCGTCGCAGCTGCGCCGATCGCCAACGAAATTTTTGATGCTTAAGTATGAGTCTAAATCTAAAGCGTTTGAACTCGGGAGTTCAAGGTTCGAAAGAAAGGATATAAATCGATACGATCCTCGTGCGCTGATTGGATATCCTGTACGAGGATTACCGACGTTCATTCAATTCCTAGTACTACTCGCGTTCAACCGATGGCTGCAGTCACAGAATGCATATATAGCTGCAAATCGAATGCGCCGAAGGAGGGATAGATGAAAAGGGTAGAGAGGTGTGGGCAGATAACGGTACGGAGTATTATTACGTGTGTCGCGATACACAATCGACGTATACAACCGCCCGCAATTTATCAAGGGAAAAGTGATTTTCGAGAATAGGAGTGATGAAAGTTTTTTAGTTACAACTCAAATTCTATTATGATAGCAGTCGAGGTACAAACGACAAAATCAATCAATCAAATTCTATTCCATTACTGTCACAAATGAAGGAAAGCTGATTCTCAAGAAAGTTTTCCTCTGCGAAAATGTGGTTTGAAGCTTCGTTTTTGAATAGTTAACCTCTAGCACTATAGCTTATGTGTCAAGTCAATCTGAATAATTAGAGCTGCAATATTAACGTAGATAAAAGAATTTGAAATGTTATATTAATTATTATGCATTTGTTGACTATGCAAATTATAATTGGACTTGAACTTCAAATTGAAGCGTACTAGAAATTCGTATAAAATTGATTATGGCTGAAGTTCGAGTGCGTTAGGAGTCCGACTCGTCAAAATAGTGCAAGGGGTTAAGGAAATAGAGGACCAATCGGAGTACGGGGGTTGCGCATGCGCAGACGCGAGAGCGGTAGCTTCGGTGACGCGTAATTATCTAACGCGTGGTAAACCAACGCATGGTAATGCAACGCGTGGTAATCTAACGCGTAGAGTAAGGTTGCTTAAGTCGTACCTGTGCTTCAGTCGTACGTGTGCTTAAGTCCTACTTGTGCTTAAGTCCTACCTATACTTCAGTCGTACCTGTGCTTAAGTCGTACCGATCTATATTTAAAGTATTATGGCTACTACAACTGTAATAGTACCATATGAGGATTAATTTATATGACAACACAAAGATAGTTCATAGTTGTTCTAACAAGCAAAAGCAATATTTACATCAGAATCAAATAGCAAATATAGTTGTTACATATTTAGAGGTGTTTTCTTAAGAGGTACGACTTTAACAAACTTCCTCTAATGCAACGTGCGGTAATGCAACTCATAGTAATTCTAAGCGTAGGAATATAAAGCGTAGTAATGCAACGCGTACTAATACAGCGTGTGTATATCCAACGCGTAGTAATCTAGCACGTGCATATTCAAACCAGAGTAATCAAACGCGTAAGAACGCAACGTGTGGTTATTCTACGCGTAGGAATCTAATGCGACGTAATCTAACGCGTAGTAATCTAGCGTGTGAATATCCAACGCGTAGTAGTCCAACGCGTGGATATTCAACGCATAGTAATGCAACGCGTGGTAATGCAACACGTAGTAGTCTAACGCGTAGTAATGCAACGCGTGGTAATTCTACGCGTAGGAATCTAATGCGTGGTAATCCAACGCGTAGTAGTACAACGCGTGGATATCCAACGCATAGTAGTCCAACGCGTGGTAACTCAACGCATGATAATCCAGCGCGTAGTAATCCAACGAATAGTAGTCCAACGCGTGGATACCCAACGCATAGTAGTCCAACGCGTGGTAACTCAACGCATGGTAATCCAACGCGTAGTAATCCAACGCATAGTAGTCCAACGCGTGGATACCCAACGCATAGTAGTCCAACGCGTGGATACCCAACGCATAGTAGTCCAACGCGTGGTAACGCAACGCGTAGTAGTCCAATGCGTGGGTATCCAACGCATAGTAGTCCAACGCGTGGTAATCTAACGCGTAGTAATCCAACGCGTGGAAATCCAACGCGTAGTAATCCAACGCGTGGATATCCAACGCATAGTAGTCCAACGCGTGGCAATGCAACGCGTAGTAGTCCAACGCGTGGATATCCAACGCGTAGTAGTCCAACGCGTGGATATCCAACGCGTAGTAATCCAACGCGTGGATATCCAACGCATAGTAGTCCAACGCGTGGTAATCCAACGCATGGTAATCCAACGCGTGGATATCCAACGCGTAGTAATCCAACGCGTAGTAATCCAACGCGTGGTAATCCAACGCGTAGTAATCCAACGCGTAGTAGTCCAACGCTTGGTAATTCTAAGCGTAGTAATTTAACGCGTAGTCCAACACTCCTCATTTCTAGAACACTAGAACACAGTAAGACCTATGTCTGATCCTAGGATTTCTAATTGTGAGACACTCTGTATTGCAAAGGATTATATGGAACGCGTTAACACGAGCATAAATACGAAGCTCACTGCTGGTCAGCGTCCATAGCTGTCGCTCATTGTGCTCGGTTCAATAGACCAGACGTTCCTCGTACGTGCATAGGACTCATTCACGTTTAACTGCAACGCAATTTACGAGCACCAACATTTTTTCCCACCAGCGAAAAGTGATTTTTCAAGAGTCAAACGCTGGTAATATCAATTACCTTTTAATATATTTACATTAGTACGTTACTTTTTCTACGTTGAATAAACGGCCAGATTGCGCCAGTCGTTCAGCAAATTGAGTTCCGAACACTCGAAAACGAGAGAACAGTTTAATAAACCTTTAAACTCAATTAACGTCCGATTAGTTGCAACAGTCGGCTAACTGAAACTCCGCGCATCGTTTCTAGCTTGTTGTTAAACTTTCGGTCGGGGAGTTAAGGCATGGCTGCGCGACAGGCCACATGTTTTGGAATTCCGTAAGAACGGAAAATCGAACGCTGTAACAGTCGTGGATTTTGAGAAACAATCTCTGTTAGTTAGTTTCGTTATTACTAGTTCAACTGGTAGTTGAAGTTCAAGTATCAATGGCTTGGTTGCGATCAGAGTCACAGACGTAGGTTCAAACCTTGCTTTGGTTCGAAAAAGCTTGGACTTAGACTTAGTGGAACTCATAGACTTAGTGGAACAGATAGGTAATTCTTCGGATTAGTGACTCAAGCTTGAGGGATGTTACAAGGTTCAAATCTCACTTTGGTTCGAAGAAGCTTAATTCGTAGACTTTGTGGAACTTATAGACTTAGTGGAACAACTAGGTATTTCTTCGGATTAGTGACTCAAGCTTGAGGGATGTTACAAGGTTCAAATCTCACTTTGGTTCGAAGAAGCTTAATTCGTAGACTTTGTGGAACTTATAGACTTAGTGGAACAACTAGGTATTTCTTCGGATTAGTGACTCAAGCTTGAGAGATGTTACAAGGTTCAAATCTCACTTTGGTTCGAAGAAGGTTAATTAGTAGACTTTGTGGAACAGATAGGTATTTCTTGAGAGTCATAACTCAAGTTTGAGGGATGTCACAAGGTTCAAACTCTGATTTCGTGCAACAGTCACAAACAGTTAAGGTTATTTCACAGATCAAGGGATACCACAAAGGTTTGGTCGGACTCAAAGTCTCCTAAGACTCAAACTCTTATAAGAAACGATATCCCGATTCCTTGTAACCTACCAACTCCTCCACGCAAAAGGGGATGCTATCCGATCGATAAACGCTCAAGGATAACCTCATGCAACTACTAACATCAAGTCTTGAATCCTTATAACTTGATGAGAGAAGTCGAGAGACAAAATAAATGTCTGACATATCGAACATCAAGAAAGTACCACTTTCTGCAACCTTGAACTTTGACTAACCACGGTGCAAGAAAACGTGTCATAAATCCCGATCTTGAAATCGGGATCAAGGGAACCCCCGTTAATCCGGTGGTCCATGACCCTAACCTACCCTAATCCGTAACCAACCGCGGGTGGATCACCCCTGACCGCGAGGTCAGCGACGTTAGTTTACAACCGCATGCACCGAAGAACATGCGTCGGTAAATACACCTTTTGTTTCTCACGTCGGATGTCAGCTGTTTTGAGAGCGTAGACTGTTTCTGCACAGAGTTGCTATGAAACGACGACAGTTATCGAATGCTACAGCATTTGAGAATAAGGATCTATCGACTAGCATCTCATTCGAGGATAAGAATGTATCGAATACCACCTCATTCGAGGATAATGATGTATCGAATGCTACCTTATCTCAGAGTGCCACCTGATCAGGTAAATGCAATTACGCGTGGTAATTCTATGTGTAGGAGTCTAATGCGTGGTAATCTAACGCGTAGTAATACAGCATGTGGATATGTAACGCGAAGTAATCCAACGCGTGGATATCCAACGCATAGTAGTCCAACGCGTGGTAATTCCAAGCGTAGTAATCCAACGCGTGGATATCCAACGCGTGGATATTCAACGCGTAGTAATTCCATGCGTGGTTTCTCAACGCGTAGTAATTCCATGCGTGGTAATTCCAAGCGTAGGAATCTAACGCGTAGTAATCGAACGCGTGGATATCCAACGCGTAGTAATCCAACGCGTGGATATTCAACGCGTAGTAATTCCATGCGTGGTATCTCAACGCGTGGTAATTCCATGCGTGGTATCTCAACGCGTGGTAATTCCATGCGTGGATATCCAACGCGTAGTAATCCAACGCGTGGATATTCAACACGTAGTAATTCCATGCGTGGTATTTCAACGCGTGGTATCTCAACGCGTAGTAATTCCATGCGTGGATATCCAACGCGTAGTAATCCAACGCGTAGTAATTCCATGCGTGGTATCTCAACGCGTGGTAATTCTAAGCGTCTTAATCTAACGCGTAGTAATCCAACGTGTGGATAGCTAGTTAGCCACCACCTATCAAACCTGTAACCCTCACTTGACTCCATAATTTTCTTTCTTTCATCTGTCCCACTGAATCAACCCTCTCTAGAATAAACTTCATCGTATCAAACCGCGTTTCTCTAAAATCTCGCGTTCAACTGAAGGTCGATGCACCAAACCGCGGTCTTCAATTCGGTTGCCTCTAAAATTGACGCGGTTTCGACATCGTTCTAACAATGGCCGTTGTGAAATTCTCGCAATGCTCGGCCAGCCAGCAATCTCAGGATGATTTTGCAACAGGCCTAGCTACGTTCTGCTTGCATTCCTCTCGCGATACTTTCACGTCTGACAAAAACACCTAATTGGACATCGATTATAATTGCGCCTTTTTTTTTCTTCGATAAAGGGTTCGGTAAAGGCAAGATCGAAGGACTATTGCGATGGTAACCTCGTTCGTAACTGGGTCGCCTCTGATCGAACGTCTGGAATCACTACTCGATCGATGTTTCGTTTGATGGACGCTTTAAGCAGCTTTTTATCGCGAGAAGTTAGACTCACTTGTAGCGTTTTATTGCCAAGGAATTACTTTCCCAACTCTATCTGCAGTAAATCCGATATTGCGGATGTTCCGAAACGCACTTTTCAAGGAGACTGTTTCTCAATTTGGTTAACTTCCATCTTAAGTCCTTTCGTAGACAAGGTTTGTTAATTGGCGATCGAAGTTTCGAAACCCACTTCGATTTTCATGAATGTCGTTTCCATATTTTTACTGTCTTTGTGCACGTGTTTGTCCGATCTCTTGGTTCTTGATCGTTAAATCCAGTCACTCCAATTATCCTGTGCTATTGTTTTGCTGCTTTTCTTACTTTTTTGAAGTACAAAGGGATCTTGGACGTCTAGTTAAACATCTTGGATTGAATGTCTTGTGTTAAGATGTGGATCTATTAGGTCTATGTAATTATGAGCTCCAGTAGGAGGCTGTAAACACTGTTTCAAAGATTCCAGCTGTCTTATAATCCTTAAGTAGCAATGACAAAGTGCATCAAGAAAATATGACACGTCTCAAATGAACAACTTTGTCTACTTTTGACTTTGATCAAAATGTAGGTTCATACACTATGTTTATGTAATTATGTGCTTCACTAGCAGGCTGTGAACACTGTTTCAAAGGTTCCAGCTGTCTTATAAACCTTCAGTAGCAACGACAATGTGCATTAACAAAATATGAGGTGTCCAAATGAACAACTCTGTCTACTTTTGACTTTGATCAAAATGTAGGTTCATACACTATGTCTATGTAATTATGTGCTTCACTAGCAGGCTGTAAACACTGTTTCAAAGGTTCCAGCGGTTTAATAAACCTTAAGTAGCAACGACAATGTACATCAACAAAATATGACATGTCCAAATGAACAACTCTGTCTACTTTTGACTTTGATCAAAATGTAGATTCATACACTATGTCTATGTAATTATGTGCTTCACTAGCAGGCTGTGAAACTGTTTCAAAGGTTCCAGCTGTCTTATAAATCTCAAGTAACAACGACAATGTACATCAACAAAATATGACATGTCCAAATGAACAACTCTGTCTACTTTTGACTTTGATCAAAATGTAGATTCATACACTATGTCTATGTAATTATGTGCTTCACTAGCAGGCTGTGAAACTGTTTCAAAGGTTCCAGCTGTCTTATAAATCTCAAGTAACAACGACAATGTACATCAACAAAATATGACATGTCTCAAATGAACAACTTCATCAACTTTTGACTTTGTCCAAAATGTGAGTCCATACACTATGTCTATGTAATTATGTGCTGCAGTAGAAGATTGTAAACTCTGGTTCAAAGGTTCCAGCTGTCTTATAAACCTTAAGTAGCAACGACAATGTGCGTCAACAAAATATGACATGTCTCAAATGAACTTTGTCGACTTCTTTAACCAAAAGTCTTCTCAATGAACTCTATTTCTGAACTCGCAATAATCCAAGAGACCGTTTTGAAGGAGTATTAGAAACCGTGTCGCTAAGTCGAATTCCAGTTTTGTGGGTCAATCGCGGTTTTGACCGAAACAGAGCGTGTACCTGACAAAACTGACGTCACTGCGTTGAGACGTGACGGAGCTAATGGACGACACGCGAATCGCGTGTGTAACGCGTGTAACGCGAGCTGACGAGCCGCAGCGGTATTTTCACCGCTTGTCATCCACGCGTGTCGTACTGCTACGTTAACGTGACGTCAGACGCGACGCTATTCTCGTCCGTTACTCGAGATCGAACACTGCCATCGATTAAACCTTTCTTCAGGGTAGCGATATAATGCGTGGTGATATAACGATGGTTTAGACCAGCTCCAATTTGATGGATGTTCTACTTCTAATCGAGATTCTATGCACTAATTAAGTTCTATTAAGTACGCAAGTTGTATTAAATACGCAAGTTCTATTAAGTACGCAAGTTTATTCTAAGTTTCATCAGTTCCAAGTCGAAATGCAAGTGCACTGGAAAATGGGTTGCAAGAACGTTCGAAGTCGGTGAAGTTTGAGTAGCTCGAATCTTCCGCTTAAACGTAATCCGTTGTCTTGAAGGGTCTTCGGTAGACTTCAGTGATTTAAGTGTACGTTGCGAGGACCAGTAAGCATGTAAGACTGTTTGGAATCCGATTGTACTTGTTGCAGGGCTCTGGCAGCATATGTTGGTCCACGTTACATTCCCAAAATCTTATTTATTGCTAGATAGCTATACTGCTCCAGCTTTTGGCTACCTATGACATCAAATCATCAGATTATCCAGAATTTGAGACTTCAAAAAATACCACAATTCTGTGTATGTGGTCTAAACACGTGCTTAACCCCAAATACCCCAACAAATAGAAGATGTGAAATATTTACGTTGTGACCGCAACAATGGAATATTGGCCGCCTGTTTGGGAAACCGCATCCTACTTTCTCCGCTCGTTCCCAACTTTCATGTTTCCACTAAATCGCAATCTTAAAAACGCCGTCGAAAACGAGGTTCAAATGTTGAAACAAAAATGGAGGATTCTTGTTCACGAATCCGTGTATGCATTTGATCTGTGTGTTGAACGAGGGGGTTGCAGGAGAGAGACAAATAATGTATGGTGGAGAGACGAAAAGGACGATAGAACAAGAGGGGAGGGATCAATGCCGGTTACCCTGGCAACCACGGCACCTGATCTTCATCCATCGTGAACCACGCTTCTCTCAGTCTTACCCTGTTCACGGGAACTGCAGAGTCCTGCAGGATACCTGAAACGCTCACGAATTGAAACAGAAATGGAAAAATACGGGAACCCTGTCAGCCAATTGGGTACTGCAATTTGGACCCCCTATTCTTATGTCCTCTGCTCCAGGTGTTCCTAACAGGCACGAATTGATCGGGCCAATCTGCCAAATGTAAGGAAACTTATCTAACGGAGTTTCAGCTGATATTAATATCACTTACTAATCTATTTTGGTACTTTCTTTGCGAATTCGACGGTGAATTCACTGCTCAAATATCACTGATACGATTTATCAGTCAATGTTTTTCGAAGGCTTAATTCTCAGCCTTCAAATTAATTTCATATTGTACTTGTATTGTACTACATTAATATTTACTACATGTCTATTGTACTACATTAATATTTATAATGTTAACGTTAATATATTAATGCAAGCACCGTTTCCGAATTCTAAAAACAATAGAAATCCCTCTGCGTCTCGCTGCGACAGTCAACGTTTCCACGATGTAATGTTTTTCGAAGGCTTAACAATTCTTAGCCTTCAAATTAATTTCATATTGTACTTGTATTGTACTACATTAATATTTACTACATGTACTACATGTCTATTGTACTACATTAATATTTATAATGTTAACGTTAGTATATTAATGCAAGCACCGTTTTCGAATTCTAAAAACAATAGAAATCCCTCTGCGTCTCGCTGCGACCCACTGCGCATGCTTCTGCGCATCAAGCGAATAGGCGGCCATCTTGTTTTTCACCCACATTCCTCCGCGCTTATCTAAATTTTCTGCGAAAATTCGATCGCGTAAAATAATCAATTTGGAAGATTTCTCGATGGAAAGATTGAACGTTTCTGCGCACAACGGAGTTTTGGCGGGTCGATGCGCCATTGTTGCCCTGGCGGCTGCGTCCGCTTTGTTTTCGTCTCTTTCCCTGCTCTCTCGTTTCACCATTTTTCACTCGATGCTCTCGACCAACCCACCCACCTTCTCTGGCTGTTCGTTAATGAAAAATAATAAATCCATAACTATGGAGAAAAAGAGAAGCGACGGTACAAAAGCGACGAACTCGGGTTTACCGTACGCTTACAATTGTACCCATACACCGGTATCGTTTACAAACCAGAAATTCAATTTTCCTACGAATCTGGATTTCAGACTATCGAAATTTATCGCACTTTTATACTGCGGCAAAGAACTTTCATCAAAGCGATTTTATTTTTAACCTTCCATTTTATAACACTTACTATGGAACTTTACTATTAACATATTAAAATTATATTACATATATAAGAAAATAATAAAATAAAATAATATAATAAAATAATAAAATTATATATGTAATATATATTAAAATTATATAGATATGTAATATATATCTATATTACTATCTATATCTATATTTATATTAATATATTACATATCTATATATGTAATATACACCCCTCTATAGAAGTATATTAAAATTATATTGCATGGATATAACCTTTTCTTGCCGATTCAGAACTTGAAATTAAAACTAGCGGGAATAAAAGTTCAGCTTACCGTATTCTTGTCTAAATAAATACAGTTACACGAGTATTCGCTAAGTACGGAATTTGCGCGAATCCCGTTACGAAATGGGATAAAAAGAAGGCAAAGGAAAAATGCGTGATATGCAACTGCAGAGGGCAGATATCTCTCATTATCTTACAGAGATATCGTGCATAAACATTCCTCTGTTGGTATATTAGAGAGCACACATAGCTTAATATAATTTCAGTTTCTTTCAAAAATCAGAGAAATTTCCTCTCAGTAATATTTTCACTTATTTTTGAAACCAATGACACACGCATAAATTTAGTACGAGACACCCCTACTAACCTTTATTCCTTATTTCAGTAAACTCCTATTTACACGAACCTTAGCCAAATAATTCCCTGCCGGATATTTCATTAAATATCCGCCATATCGATAACTCATTTCCAGTTTTGTTGATAAGCGAATCACGTTTTACAACGAATTAAGGATTTATCGTGCACGGCTCGAAAACAAAAGCAAACCGCGATAATTCAATCGGTAATCCTTGACCCAACACCACAATTTTGGTTCATCAAATACTCGATACAGTTTAATTAAATTTTTCACTGCAAAATTGTTCGATTTCATTAACGGACGATTTTGATTGTCGATCACGCGTCACGCGTGCCAATCGTGTGACGTGCATGTACCTGAGATAAGTTCACCGGAAATGCGTCACCTGTCAGTTCTGTCGCGCTGTTTTCGGGTCACTACCGATAAGGATGGAACTTCTGTTCCGCGTTCGAAGCCTACATTCTTTTGCAGCTGTCATAGAAATTCCTCTCCCGAATATTATCCTAGAAAAAAATTCGAACTTCAAATATTAAGAATTAGGGGTTTAATTTTTGGAAAATTCAAGATATTAGACTTGAAACATTTCAAAGGGACATTCTAAAGAAATATGGATGGCACGCCACCTAGGAATAGGCAAACAAAATATTGGGAAAAGTCGGAGTCACGCAAACATAAGGGTAGCTCCAATTCTGAAAACGCACTGGTGAAATCGTAGAGAAAGTCTAAAGTCAATCTACAGAACTTTCAAGATGACCTTACAGTACCTACACTCTTCAAATCCCCAAATAAATCCTTAAATAATTACGTAAATAAATAAATGCGAAAATTCGTAGCTAAATTTGAAAATTATTAACCAGCGAGTGACGAAGTCACATTACACGCCGCCATTTTCCCTAGGAAAGCCTGTCATGTCCGCCAGTATACAATGGTAAATGTTGAAGCACAGATATCGACGAAATTCTCGAAGCTCGATCTGCCAGAGAATGCAGGTAGCTTTTGCGTGGCAGGTATGTAGAAAGGACTACCAATAGCGACCCCGTCTCGTGCGTCTTTCGCCAACGGTAAGGTAAGGTTAGTTCACTCGCAACGGAAAATATTACTACGTTACAAGAAAGGGAAAGACGTAGTCGAAAAGAGCAGTAGGATACTACGTTTTACGGCTTTAATTTCCCTTTCGATGATACTAATTGCTCCATTTTGCATACGGATGTAACCGACAAGGTTAACGAACGCGAAGACAAAGAGATTGCGCTGTCCACTATTATGACATCATAACCTATCAACGAGTAAAAAACAATTGTGCTTTAAAGCCTCCGTTGCGATCGCTGCGAACTCGATCGAGTACCATGGAAAAAGAAAGTTCGTAACTGTCTAACCGTGATCTCTGTCACGCTCCGTTCTGTTTCTCCTAACCACGAAGTGTCTCGTTACCAAAATAACATCCGTTGCGGAGTTTCCGTGAAAAAAAGTCGTGAACAATCGCGAGCTGGATGATAAAAGATTATTGTACGACGACTTACCGGTTTTGTAGCGATCGTCACATTTCCAGGTTACCCCGAGTTATCAGCCGGTCGAGTCACGTCGTCGTCCTAGCACGAACGAATCTTTTTCACGAAACAGTTTTCGGAAACACTGTTAGCACCGTGAACGAAACGGATCACACCATGGCGCGCAGCAGCCTGCAAGCCATCTTGAAGCCACCGACGAGACACGCACACAATAAACCCCGTCGAATCAGGCACATACGGTGTAAGGTCCTCCCAGAAGGACGGAAGACGATCGAGTGAATACTTTGTCGAGTGGCGGCCATGATGGCGCCACTAGTCGGACCATTCAAATCGCGTAAAATTCGTTAAACGGCTCGACGCATCTAATTTGAATCGACGTTCGCGATAATGTGTCCTAGTTCCCGTGCAATTTTCTTTATTATTGTTCGTGTTTGTGATTAAAATCGGCTTCGATAATGGAATACTGTCGAAATATGATCGAAGCGATATTTCGTGAAGCGACCGCCATGATGGCGCCACTAGTCGGTTGCGTGGGTGATTCAGATAACAATTATCTATTTTTCGTAATGTATAATTGGCTTCCAGAGATTATAAACAAATCCAGCTCATCGGTCCGCGATTAAAATTATGATTCATCGTTCCGTGCAGTCGCGTTCTTAATTTTACTGGTATCTATCGATCGATCAATTGATTTTTCTGTTTCTTCCTTTTGTTCAATTGCTCCATGAACTATGGCGGCGTAGTGGAAGGTATTCAACGTTAAATATCGACGACATTTCATTAACGCATTGACTGCCGTAGTGGAAATTATTCCGCGTTATAACACGTGTCAAAATATTAATTAATTCTCAAATTTTAGCCTTCGTTAGTGTATATTGTTAGTATTAACGCTATTCATAGTTTGTCTATTCTTTTATTAATTGATCAGATTATACAAAACTCGAAGCACGTTAGGCAGTCAACGTGTTTAATAAATTATACGTTTCTGACGTTCCGCGTAAAATTACATCGAAAATCCATACATTCGATAAACTTCTGCGTCTCGCTTAAAAATATACGAGTTCCGCGCGATAATATTGATAGTAAAAGTACGAGTTATTGTATTAAAAAAAAACTTGAAAAAATGCCCTGAAAGAATATCATTATCTTATTATTTATTCTCTTTAACCCATTTGACCTTGTACGATATTGTCCGCGATAACTTTCAATAAATAGTATTTTGCAATTCTTTATATAAATAATTTCGAAGTGGTATTTTTACTGTTCGGTGATATCGACTTTTCAAGGTCACACGCTCTACGTGTATTTCGTTAAAAATGAAAATGAATTTCGCTTTGAATATAATAAAATATTTTTTTCAGAGCATCCTTTCGTCACAGTCGATTCTCGTTATATGGCCATTTTTAAGATTGACAATGAAATTGGTGATATAACGAGAGGCTACTGTATCTAGAATATTCGAGCACTAAACAGTGATATCTACGCTTTACAACAAACCATCTGCACACTTTATTCTTTAACGATCGTCATTAGGAATAATAGTCGTTATTGCTCGTTATTAAACGTTCCATCGTGACAAGGTTGTAAGTATATTAAACCTCGGTGTGAAAAAAAGGATCGGCTCAAGTACGAAAAATGCACATCGCGTAATTCTACGAACATAGCAGGGTCGTAAAATCTTCGAGACAGCAAAAGAGGTTCAATTTACGACCTCGCTATACCGCACCGAGAACTATATCTGCGCGTGGGCACCACTTGGCACATTGTAACTCTTAATAAACGTACTATGTATATAAATAAGTTATTACAATCGATGGCTCAATTCGAATTATTAAATATATATATATCTATATGTATATGAATATTTATGATCTGTACGCGTGTATGACTAGAATATAATAATATATAATATCTCGACATGTATCACATGCTATATTGACTATCGCGTTGCAGGACGGGATTCGGAAATTCTTTTCCTCACCCTTTTACATCGTTTCTCTCTCTGGCGCGCGGTGGACAAAAAATGACAAATTCCGTTCACCAGAGACAGAAACATGCTGTCGCTTATTGCTCGTTATCGTAGATCGTTGAAGTAATTACTTTCTTAATTAATACTTTCATAAACTTTCATCTTAGGAGCGTTTAACCGTAGTTTATAGTAAGTACATAGTTAATATTGACTCATCGTTTATCGAACTCGTAACAGTTAGAAGTGCGCTCTCCATTATTTACTTCTAATACTTTCAACAAACCCTTACGTTTTTGTAGACTTTTAGACATAGTTTTTACTAGACATTTTCTTACTGGGATATTAAGTGAAACTTATACCGTAGTTTTCTAAGTTTCAAACAATATTAAATGTAGAAGAAAGTTTAAGAAATCATATTACACATCCCAAAAGGGCTACGAAATCTTAATTAGACTCTCCACTCGCCACCGTGCCATCCGTCGAAGGTCCACCCGCCGTGACATTCTGCGGATCGTTCGAAGGAAGTCCCTGCATGTCCTGCACGCCCTGGAACAATTTCCCTGGGAACCCGTGCAACAGATCGTAGGAGACAGGTGTAGGCGGCAGGGCCGTAGTGTGAGCGTGTGGTGACTGCAGAACCGCTATCACTCTTCTCAGTTCTTCCAAAGCGTTTCCTGCGTAAAACGTATAATTCAGCAGCGTGTAATTGAACAGCAACTGGGTGAGCTACCTTGCATGAGAATGTAGTTCTTCGCCAGCAGCAGGGTGGCGATCTTGGACAGTTTTCTCACGGACGGACTATGAGCGTACGGAATGACGGACCGCAGCTCGTCGAGGGCGTCGTTCAAGTCGTGCATTCTTCTACGCTCTCTGGCGTTTATGTTCAGTCGCATGCTCTTGCCTTGGCGAGTGCTCTTGGACTTCGAGGGACAGTTCAACCGAGACGCTCCAGGTCTACAAACATATTCGTCAGGACATGTTTGTCATATGGAATTTAACTTCAATCAAATGTGCTGGGTTGGTAAGAAAGTCATTTCGGTTTGCGCCAGTAGATAGCATTATACTTGTGAGACAAACATTATGTCTTGCAATCATAATGTCTTACAAACATAATGTCCTACAAACATTATTTGTCTTACAAACATAATGTCTTATAAACATAACGTCTTGCAAACATAATGTCCTACAAACATTGTTTGTCTTACAAACATAATGTCTTACAAACATAATGTCTTGCAAACATAATGTCTTGCAAACATAATCCACTGGCCCAAGCCGAAACTTTCTTGCGACCCCAACAATTGATTTCAGATGACATACCTTGTAAAAATCGACATACCTTTCAGGGTCAGGTCTGTTTTCGTCGGACAAAGCACTGGAGGAAGCGTGGGGTTGCGGCTGCTGCTGGAAGTAAAAGCCACCGAGACCTACAGCACCCAACGGAGTTCTCCTTCCAGGTGCAGTTTGAGGGTGCTCTGACGAGTAGCCAGCTGTTGGAGCGGAAACGCTGGCGTGAGACGCGCCTGGGACCGAGTACATGGACTCGAGCGGCCCCGTGGACTGCGGTGGTAGCGGATGCTGCGAAACAAGAACCTCTAAGTCAAATACAACATATAACATTTACTGCAATTTTTCAAACTGATTTAATTATGCGATACTCACAGTGCGATGCTCCCAGGCCCATGTGGGGTGCGAAGCGGAGCGTTGCCAGGATCCCTGCTGCAGATGCGCCTCGGGCAGACCCTCTCTTCTGTCGTCGTCTTCCGTCGAGCTGCTTTCACCGTCGTAGGATCTCATTTCTCAGCGTCTCACTTCCACACCTTCCGACTTCATAAACATAACGTTTGTTCACGCATAATCGAGCGAGCGTAATCAATAGTAACAAACTTACCGACGAACTTCTTTCCGGTCATGCACGGCGCAGGATCTCCCCAATCCAAGGATCAGAATTTTTTGCGCACCAACGTGTAACAGGCCATCTTTCCTCTGGGAAATTATCACTTTATAACTTGTTCTCTTTTTGTATTTGTAATTGTGATTCAAAGATTAATAGCCATTGAAGGATACTGGAGATTCAACTGTTTATGTAATTTTTAGGTTTGAGTTAACTTGCTGGAAGACGTTCAAGATATTCTCTGTTATTACTCAGTGGAATTATCGCACAAAGACACTTTTAAGAACGCACGCGTCTGTTGTTTGACGCCCTGCGCACAGGGTGCACAACCCCAAATGTAGTTCCAGCGTTCTCCGACAGGACGAGCCAGCGTCGAGGGATGCTGCACTGGACCAACGGCTGGCGAACCCTGGTGAACGCCGGTCAAAGTTCCAGGAAGGGGTCAGCTTCTTACCATCTGGATAGGTCGATGCCCAGGACTTCGATTTCGAAAGATCTTTGATATTTCAAGATTATTGAAATAAGTAATATTTAGTTTATTGAAATAAAGTAAAGGTACCGATGGTTTTGACATTACAGAATTTCAACTTTCCCTTCGCTGTGATCATACGTTTGCTATATTCAAGTTTCACAAGTTTCATATTAATAATTTTTATATTTTAGGGCTGCTAAAATTGCAAGATCTTTTGGAACACCCGTTGCATTTATCCCATTGTTCCAGAAACAATGAAACATTTGCAAAACGTAACGTAACCGTGAATTCGGAGGGGGTGAAATTCGGAAACAGCCGATGGGAAAAAGGGGGCGGGGAATCGAAGAGCAGGAACAAAAGAGGCGCAGAAAATTTGGTAAACGGTAGGGGGCGAAGAACGGAAATGCAACGTGGATGCTGGCCCGGTCGTGTAACGGTGCGGATCAATTTTACGAACAGGGTATATTCGCGATGGAGCACGAAATAACGGCGGATCGACGACTGACACGTCGTAACGCGGTGCGTTATATACCTGACCGCGGGCATAATAACGCCCGAAATCAAAACCCGTCTATACGCACACGTCGAGCCCATATTGTTCGTTGCATCTGTCGTGTGCACGACGCGGAGGGTTGTCATTCGCAACGAACACGTTCGACGAAAACTCTGTATCGGCGCCTTTGCCCGAAACAATGGGCAAATTTTTCACCCTGCCGAAAATCTTCCTTTTTCTACTCGCTTTAATTTATATCCTGTGGAGCCAATTTCGTTCGAAATTTAAATTTTGGGGTTTTAGAACTTTTCAAAGTCGAACAATAAAATGGTTTCCTGCTTTTCCTCGAAACTTTCCTCCAGTCTTCTGCAGAAAATTAAAGCAGATTTATGCGGGGAAGAATATTGCGCTTCAGAAACGCTGTTTACTTACCATATCACAGAAAAATGAAATTTGTTGAGCGGATGTAACCAGAATTCCAAAGCTGTTGGATACTTGGCTCACATGCAAAAGAGCTCCGCGGTATTTTCTACGAGATTCGAGATGTCGGAATATTTTAAGAACCGTGTATACAAGCGTTTTAACGACATAATTACCCTCGGTTGTTGATCAGCGAAGAATCAGTGGTTTCGATAAAACTCTTTAAATAATCGAGTTATTAATTGCTTGAATGGAATCGATAATTCGCTTTTTATCGTAAGATAAGATAAATACCGTCTGCCACGTTTTTTTGGCTGGAAATTCGAGAGACACTTTCGGGTCGTTTACGAACCGGAAGGGTACTCGACCCAGAAAGAACCTGTATTTATTTTACCGCGATTTAGGAAACTTACGGCGTGCAATCGTCCGTCAAAAATTTATACCTCTCCAGGAAAATATACGGCGTGCAAATACGGAGTTTCTTGTGTGTACCCACGAATTATCGTGGAAAAGCAGATCGTATAATTTGGTGAATTCAAAGAACGGTAAAAACCTCTCTCGTGAGAGAAGGGTGGTTCGATGAGGGTGCGACTCCCGCTAGCTTCTTAAACAATTCCAGACTGCTATATCCGCGTTACAGCCCTCGTTTCTGTGCCAAAGATTTGGCCACCTCCGTAGGGGCTGAGACTGCAACATTATGCCGGATTGCGTACAGTAAACAGTAACCCCTACATCTCGCATACCGTATATAGAAATTTTTCCTCCTACGATAAACTTTTTACCTTTTCCAAACTTTTACTTTCGTATAATAATAGACGGGTTAAAATATGCGTTTTTTTTTAGCTACGTTGTGGGTAAAAGTTGTGCTTCAAATTTTAAACAATTAATCGGTATTAGTCAGTAGTTGATAAGATTATAAAAAAGCACGGTGTCGAAGACCCCGGAAGGAGCGATTCTACGTGCGCGCGACTGTTCAAAAGGATGATTCGCGTACGCCCACGTAGAACCGCTATACGGTTCTTCATCCGCGTCTACGAGGACACGAAGAGAAACCGGGCGTTCGTTTAACACCTATAGATCGACCTGGTGAGGACAGAGGTAGGAATAACGGGAAAGGGGTTCCGAGATAGAGAGAGAGGGAGAAGGAGAGAAAGAGAGGCAGTTCGGGGGTGGTTTTCGGTGCGAGAGGTTGGTCCGACCGGTGGAAAGTCCTGAGGGATGAGGGAGGAGGTTGCCAAGGCAACGCTCTGCCAGCCTCGGCTTACTTTAGCTCTGCTCGTGCACTCGGATCAATACAGCATCACCGTGAGTTCCCGGACCAAACACACCCCCTCGACACCCGCTTACACCCCCCATTGGCAACCTATCCCCTGTATGCCCTTCTTCCATCTCGTTCTCTATCCACCGCTACCCTCCGGCTATTTTCTTCTTTGTTTCATCGTCTCGCGCCTCTTCGTTCGACCAGCTTCAACCCTCTCTTTCCCTTCCGTTACACGAACGTACCCCTCCCTCTTTCGGAGCTCCTCGCTTGTTTTCTCTCTTACTCTTGTCCAGCGGCCGGATCTCGGTGCAGTGATCGCAAAAATTATCGCGCCGTTTTCGGTGGGTCATCCTCGAAAACAATCGCGAACTCGCTGCACGACGAGACGCGGTTAATTACGGATTTAGCGAGCGGGAAAAAAGAGCTCTAGAATGGATAATTCCTCTCGTACTCGACGGATTAATCGATTGCTATCGTTTCCGATGGAACGTGGACCATACACGGTTAAATACGAGCCTTTTTCGATCTCTCTTATTAAAAATATTCAGCAAAAATTCACGGAGTTACTAAGTTTGGATCAGGTCGACTCCCCTTATAAATAGCCTCGTTCGCGTCAAATTCCCATTAAAATAAATCGATCTTTCAAAACTGATCTCTGAAAAGTTTGCGACACGATGCGTATCACGAAGATACGTTGTGTATTAAAAGCCGGGTAAATTTACCGCGTCGAAAATAAGTCGATCCTCGTAAAATCGCTGAAGAGGCAACGAAATTGTTGTCATCTGGAATTCGGACGATCGATCGTCCTCGTCGTTGCATTTAATTATTCTCCGACACACAGAGAAAAAAGGAAAATGCGGGACGTGTTCGACAATTAAGCTCGTTTCAAAAAACACTCGTAGTTTATGGATTATTCAAATTCGTTGGAACAGCCGATGAATCTGCGTTGTCTCTCGTGTAAACGTCGATTCGGATAAATTGCAAGCGACTGCTTCGGTGACGCACGAGGGTCGAGGCCACTAGCGGATCAACAAATTCAATCTCGCGATCATTTCAGGATTTCGTACGGACACCATGCAAATCACTCAGATGCTCGATTTTATCACAGAGATACTATTTAACTTCTAACGCTAATTTTACTTTATTTTACCTCTTAGATAATCTACGATTTATTTATTTCATTTAACAAAAGTGGACTTCGTATGATGGCTACATTTTATCAATTTTTAATTTTAATAACACAAGTACTAAATTTAGGAGCTTAGAGATTATGTTTGCCTATTTTATTTAGCAGAGTCAAAGCTATGGACCTCATACTTTTATCCAATGATACGTAGTCGACTTTTATTAACACTAAAACTACCAACCGGTCAAATGACCGTTCTATAAGATCCTTATTATAAATTTGTTGAATTGATTCTTCTGATGTCTGCGTTGATCTTCATGAAGATGAAGAATTAATGTTCTAATCTATATTTTGTTATTTGTTTATTTATTTTTTAACTGCATTTTTCATCTCAAATTAAGTACACATACGTCGGTACGTTTAGTGTTAAGTCTTTAACGTTAATAACATGAGTCCTAAATCTAGAAGTTTGAACGTTGTGTGCACCTACTTGATTTATCAAAACCAAAGTAGTGAACTTCATATTTTTATCAAAGGACTTCATACTCTTGTCATGTAACTTCTTTAAATCTGTTAGACTATATAAGTATCCCTAAATCCGAAGTTAGAAGATGTATTTGATTTAGCAGAAGGACTTGATACTCCAAAGGAGCGAAGTGTACTCTCGAAACGCGACGCTGTATCGCTAAACATGTAAATTAATGCAAGTTCGTATTACCACGGTTGATGCAGCTTAGCGTTTCGATTTCATGCGGTTGCGATCTTGCCTAAGTTTGCGTGGGAAAACCGGGCCTGGGCATCGATGAGCGCAGGAGCAGTTTCAAACGAGAATCATCAATTAAGCTGCTCGACGTCCACGATGATCTACCACGATGGCCAATTCTGCGCTCGTCTCACCTTCTTTTTTCCCCTCTCGTCGTTCTAATTACTCCTACGCTCGAGGTCGTTGATCCCGCAAGATTAACGTTCATTAATTAAACAAAAACGGGGGTTTCCGTTTAGTTAACTCTAAGTTTTTTCATCTTACTTGTAATTTTATGGTTTACAGAAAAGTTTACGCCTCAAACACCAAACTGGTCAAATGCTCCACAAGCTTCTTATTGTAAGGAACACATTTTAATAAAATACATTCCTTGAAATCAGATTTGATTTTCATCAACGTGAAGGATAAATGTGTGTTCTAATTCATGGTTCCTCGTTTATTTATTAATTTTTTAACTTCATTTTTAATTTCAAATTAAGTACACAATATATACCGATAGGTTTAGTGTTAACTAGAAAACATCAATATTGAAAGCACATCCATATTCAAAATATAGTAAATCGTTTCTACAAGTGTTTCTAAAGAAAGAATTGAACAGGTACTGGGTTACGAGTATTTGGTACAAAATGTACATCCTCTCGAAGTTATGCGAGTAAGCTTGATTATAATAAACGAGCATCTCTTTAATGCGAGGTTTAGAAAAAGGATAAACTTGCGAGCCTGTTCGCAGAAGTTTGCCGTGGAAAACACAAGGAGACACCCTCTCCATCATTTCGCTCGTAAATTCAATGGGATAAGGAGCGAAAGGGAACTCGCTCCGGGTGCCAAAAAAGAGCTTCTCTCGGCTCGAAGATTAACGAAGAGGAGGAAGATTAACTGACGCTCTCTTCTCGTGCACCTTCGTTCGTCCTTTTCTTACCGGTTCGCCTCCGGTAACGTGTCATCGGGAGAAATAATGGTGGCTACCGGATCAAAGGCTAATCGGAATCCCCTGTATCGTCTCACACTGAGATACGAATCGGACAACGCAATTTTTTCTCAGATTCTCCGACTTCCTCAAAATTTGAAAGAATAGAAAGGTTTCACAGAAACGAGATCTCGATTGTTTCTAAGTTTAAAAAAATGTCTAAACCTCGATGTAAAATACGAGAGTTAAAAAAACTTAGAGGGACGAAGGTTCGGGTGTCATCTAATGAAAAATAAAATGATGACGCGTGGTCGTAGGAGGTAACAAAGGTAGAAGGGACCGCGAGGGAGAAGGAAGAGCACAAATGAAATTTAATAAAATTTCAAGCTCGCTGGTCGAACCGTACACAGAGAGCTGCCGGATACGTTGGCGGTCACCATGGAGACGCAGCTTCCCTCTCCCCGTGACGTCACTGCTCCATCGATCTGCAACCCCTCTATGGATATCGCCACCACTATAGTCGCTAACCACTACCACCACCGGCATCACCACCACCGATACCCGTCACCAACACCAGGCCGATCTTCTCTGTACCTTTTCGTTCGTGTGCAACCTCTCTTTACACTCTTACGACCACAAGCAACCCTGTGACCGCGTAATTGTACGTAGAGGGTGCACGCACCCGGGGCAAGCGAGTGGACGTGCACGTAGACGAGCGGTTGCAGGCGGATACTCACGCAGCCAGCCAGTGTAGTACGCATGGGGAAAGTGAGTAACCTTGCTGGCTGGTGTACACCTTTCGCGTCTACCTTCGACCAGGTGAGGGTGGAGTCGCAAAGATGAACGCGCCACGAAGAGGAGCAACGAACGAGAGGAACAGAGAACATGACTCTTATATTTCTGCGATTCGTCCGGTGCACCCTTCGCCGGATCACATTATCGATCGATGGATGGGCGCGAAAGGGCTCTACCGCCTCTCCGGACCCCGTCGTTTCCTCTTTTTCCGTATCATCGACAACTTCCAATCTTCCGGTCCAAATTCAAACTACCTTCCATTTTACACACGATTTTTACTAACATCTTCGCGGTAAGCTTCGATCTCCCTTAACACTAGTTTTATGCTCACTTTACTAAAATTTAACTAAAGAGAAATATATAAATTGCAGAAGATATGTACTGCCTAAAACATTGATACTTTTGATACAAGTTGATGAGAGTTGACATCTTTGACTGCCACACTAAAGTAATTTTCAATTGCATTCAGTAGTGCTTTTATTTTTGACCAATTTTTTGAAATATTTGCACAACATCTTGCTACATTTATTGTCCATAGAATTAATGCGAGAATTTGCGGTTAGGAAAATGAATAATTTTTAACAATACACATGCTAAATCAGTATAGATATAAGGGTGACGTGGCAGTCAACGTGTCTGTCATTTAAAATAGACCTATCCGTCATTTTGACGGGTTCCGTAAATCTAGTGTTAAGGGACATGTTCACAGCAAAAAGTTTTCGGTTTTCAGTCCATAAACAATATACGTTGTTAAGTACAATTTCGACTGGGGTCGAGTGTCGTTTCAGTTCCCAACTTGTACGTGTTTCTTTAACGTCGTTACCTTTGTTCCTTGTTAACCGGCCAGTCTGGTCGTTTAATTAAATCCTACTCGCGGCGGAAAAGAGGCTGCGAGCTTTGCAGCGTTTATATGAAAGAGGATATTTTCTCCAACGACCAATCAAATTACCGAATAACGAAAAAATTGAAGCGCTCGAAAAATCGTTACTTTCATAACTTCGTTTTGAAACAGAATACCTTATTTTTCAAACCGTTTACTTGTATGAATTGAAATATAAGGCTTGAAAGGGACGAAACTTCTACAGGTCAATTCCGTTGATAAAGTTTCTGGTCTTTTTAATTTCATTTAAACTCGTGCCGCTTTCTTCGCCGTTTATAGCACGTTAATCGAATTCATGGTTAAACGCGCAATTTATATGGACCAGGATCCTTTCTCCCGTTTCTGTTTCTTTCTCCACCCTCGCGAGATTCGATACACGCAATAAATATCCCTTCTGCCCCCTTTTCTCTCGCAGTTTTTTACTCCGCGAGAAAATAGTATTTACATCCTCTACCCTCGAGATTATTATCGCGAGGTCAGATAAAAAGCCGTTCATTCGTCTTTCGATACATCTTTGGAAACGGCTTTCATCGCGTCTTACTACGCTCTTATATTTCAACGTGGTCTATACAAAACGCAGTTTATACAAAACGTAATTTATACAAAACGTAGTTTATACACAAAATATCGTTTTTAATTTATTTAACGAGACAGAATTAAAAAGAAATGGAAAAGAGTAAAATCGAAACGGAAGCGGTTTACCCTGGAGATCGTCGATCGTTGGAAAGGAAAACACCGTGAAACGTCGTTTTCTCGAGTGTTTTTCTTTGCCACACAAACCGCAACGATTCTTCCCGGGGTTGCTGGCCTTCCTACAGCTGATCCCAAATTTTATCTCGTCCCGTGACCAATCAGGAAGTTCGGTGTTCCGTACACGATCGAGCTAGACGGTGTGACGCCAGTTGTCCCGACGGATTTTCACCCTCGGAACTCGACCGCGCAACCCCTGTATCTCTTTTTCCAACTTGGCGATCGTTCGATAACTCCGATATTACGATCGACAGTTTTGTTTAAATTATACCGAAATCGACACGAAATCTCGAGATCGAGTTAAGCTCGGATGTAAAGTATGATGACTCGAATTTTTGTGGCATTTTATCGATTTCCTGGAAAATGACCGATTCGAAGCGGAGCCTTGACAGTCGGTATCGGTTGTCCGAGGGGGGTAGGTGCATGGGAATCACCAAAATTGGAAAGGCAATAACGGTGTACCGAGGGTGCACCTTGAGCGGCTCATGGGGGTTGCCTAGCGACCCCAGCATCCCTGTTCTCTTTCTTCCGTTTGCTAGCCCCTTTCTCTCTCTCTCTTTCCCTACCAATCCCCCTATTTACTGGCTCGTGCTGCCTACCCTCTCTCTCTTTCATCCCCTTTGCCTCGTTGCTCCGAGCACCCTGTTGGTTCTTCGTTCTTTCTCTCCTAGTTCGCGTGTCCGTCTCTTGAAATACCAATACCCTCTTCCTCCACCACCTTCTTCCAGCCTCCGTTACGCTGTTTTCCACCACCACCGTTACCGCGTACACCCCTTTTTTCTCCTCTCCGTTGTTTCTTTTTCTCCCTGATCTCTTTTCCATTCGACGTACTACGAATCCCGTAGGTTCGCTCTCTCTTTATTTCCACATCCCTGGGACCGTTTTTCCTCTCCTTCTGCCCCTTCTCGAGTGCTTCCTTGTCGGTTTTGCCGCGTCTTTTCACTCGGCTCCGGGAGTAGATCTTCCTCGTCGCTCCTGGGAATTCCCTTTGCCCCCACGCGTCAAACTAGCCCCGCCGAAGGAGGCCGTGGCCCGAATTCTATCGACCCACGGTGTGTACCTACTATCAACAGCCTTCAGCTTCATTCACCTGCCCAAAAGATCCGGTTAAGAGATTGCGTACGCACACTGGCACGTGTTTTTGTTTTTGCTCACCGGCTACTACCGCATCGATATTTCGAAATATTACGTTGTCCAGAAAGTTCTTTTCGCGTTTGTCGCTCGAAGTTTTACATTGTTAAGTAACCATCCAGATCTTCACTATTAATTGCCAGTCATTTTGTGGCAAGAGGACTCTTTCCAGCATCAGTAGAAATCCCGTATTTTTTCTGTTGTGAAAGATGAAACATTCAAGGGTACATTTGCGTCCTACGTTTTACTGTTTTAACCCCTTGCACTATTTTGACGAGTCTGACTCGTGACGCACTTTTATGTCCATTTTACTCAAATTTTCAGTACGCTCCAATTTGGAGTTCAAGTCCAATTATAGTTTGCACAGTCAACGATTGAATAATAACATATTAACATAACATTTCAAGTTTTTTCGTCTGTTTTAATATTGTAGCTATAATTAGTCAGTTCTCTCTGACGCATCTGACAAACAACTCATAGTGCAAGGGGTTAAAAGAGGCGTTACACATGAAAATACTAAAACTTAAACTTATTAAACTTAACACCTATTAAAAAAACGAAAAGAACTTTCCGGAGAACCTAATATAAGCAACCTCCGCTCATTTTTACAGCCAAAACTTTTGACCAGAGCGAGCTTGGTGATTCAGGATAATGAATTGTCAAGCGGCAGTTTCGAACGGTCCTGCCAATCCGATGTAAAGAAAAAATGAGTACATAGAGAAAACGACGGGATAAAAGCTGTCGAAATTTCGAAACGATGGCCAATTCCCTTTTAGAACGGCAATCGTCACCTCTGCCAACGTCGATGCTCGTTGCCCCGGGCAATTTAATTCAAACATAAAAAATATTCCCTTTGACGATAGCCGGAGGTTGGAACACTGCCAACGGTCACGGCTCCATGACCAATCTCCATTTTTTCCAGAGATCTTTCATATGAAAAATTTGTTTTCTCGATCGAGTCGACCGTCGAATCTTCCTCGACTTTTAATTAATTCACAGAGATATATTTGTACATTTGTACATTTGTACGTTTGTACATTGTGTTCGTGTGCTCAGAAAAAGAGAAGTAGATTCAGAGAGCCAGACAGTCCGACCAACAAGTGTCTAATACTACTTACGAATAATTTGAAGCTCCAAAAGAAAAGCAGTATAATGTTATACGATCAGTCGTAATGATTAATGCGTTAACGAGAACGCGCAGCAATTAATGTTCACTTTCGATATCGGCACAACCATTCACCTCGCTCGATGCGCCGATATAAATCGCCCTATTAAAACTAATTAATTGTCATCGATTCTCTTTCATCATTCTGCAGATAAAAAGCTATCAAATGAACGATGTAATTTCTCTCGATGTTTATTCGAACGGAATAAAATAGTCTTCGAATTCACTTCTGTGATAGACCTGTAATTCACAAGCTGTATCTCCTTTTAATCGTAAATTCGAAAATTGCTCTTTGACAATTAATAAAGGAAGCTGTCGTGGAAAATATTAACACATCGTGTTTGCAAATTATGCATTCCAATTTTAAGACGTTTGATCGACAAATGCTAGTCCATGGGAATAAGAATGAAATTGATGGGAAAAACTCGTGTAGCAGCGGACGTAACATTAGTTTCATTATACGATTCGATTCGAATCAACGAGTTTCGCGAGCAGTCTCGCCTCCGCTAATTGCCGATCAATTTTCCAATTTCCGTGGCGTTGTTCCAGTCTTCCGGTAGAAAAGAAAGCGGCATCGGAGCGAGACCTCTATTAAATGGAAACAAAAGTTTACAGCTCGTACGCTTAGGCGATTGAAAGGATCCCATGAAAAGAAGCCGGCTTCTCTAAGACTCTCGGCAACTTCATCTCCAGCAGGAAAAGAACTTTCGAACTCGGAAGATGGCGAAGCCTCGAGGAGGGATGATTACGACGGTTCGAGGGTAATCGACGATCCCTGAGAAAAGATATTCTTAAAACTTGAATTTCAATATCATCTCGTTTATTGTCATGTTTTATTCTCCATATGTTACTGTTACATCTAACTTCTGTGAGAATGAAATTAAATTTATCTAACTTCTAGAGAATAAAATTAAATTTTATTCGTGTTAATAAATATTCAAAACCCCAGCCATTAAAGTTTCATGTTTCATTCTCCATGTGTTGTAAGTTACGTCTAATTTCTGTGATTATAAAATTAAATTTGATTGACATCCTCAGCTATTAAAAATGTCAAGTTCTTCGGAAATCAGTCCGCGTTTCAAGAAGAATACGGAAGACGCCTCCCGCAAAAAGGTCACGTAACAGGTTAGGAAATGAATTTTTAATTTCTCTTCGTTTCCTGCTTTCCTCCGCGTTTCGCTTGAATCTCAAACGAGGAAAGGCCTCGAGCTCGCTAATACGCCCGCTGCGAGAACTCTGAAAGCAAGAAACGGAAATGGCGCGACGTAAACGAGTCTTTCCGCGAACAGGGGTGGATCAAAGTCAATTTTTTCACCCTGCGGCTACGGCTGATCCGATAAAAGGTCTTCGGAAAAACTTACGCTGGTCATCTTAATCCGTGAAAATGCTACTTTTCGCAGAATGTAAATGTAATTAACGGAAGACTGAAATGTCAACGTGTTCAGCTGGCAAGATAAACTTTTGCTGCACGAGTATTCTTCTGTCTGATATTGTAACGAGTTTCATGAATCTGCTAATTACCATTTATGAAATGCTGAAATAACTAGTGAAGAGGGTGCTCCCTTTGGGAATTACAGTTCTTATATTTTTGAAGAGACACTGTAAATTTCTGATTAAATTTCTAATTTCTGATTATATTTCCGATTATCAGCAAAGTCAAAAGTATTATTTTAACTCGTAAGATAAAATTTGAGGAAAAATGAATATGAAAACGTATAAAGTAATAAGGCGAGTACAAAGTTCGTGCAGGTGATTCCGAAGAGGAGTCCCAGGAGAAGCGATACTAGAATCGAGCAAAGAGTCGTCGAGAGACCTTGCACCCGAAATTTGTTCCCCTTACGCGTTCAGAATCCGAAGTCCCCGAAGGGAAGGAAAACACGTCGGGGAAGAGTGTCTCGTTTCTGGGTGACTCGTGAAAGAAGAACGACGATTCTCGATGGACAAAGCAGGAGCTCGGGTTGGAAACGAAGGAACAGAAACACATTACGCGTTGAATGAAAGAGAGAAAAAGAATTGATAAGGAAGGAAGGAAGGAAGGAAGGAAGGAAGGAAGGAAGGAAGGAAGAACGAGGATGGGTCGAAAGAGACAGCAACCTGATCCGACCCACCCCTGAAGGTTGCTCGTGCAAGAGAAGGTTGTACGCCCTTGAACGAAGACGGCCAACGCGAGCGTACGATGTGCATCTCTGGGACAGAGAGGAGCGCATCGGTAACGAGGAAGAAGAACATCCCGCTCGGGAAGAAAAAGGAGAGAGGCGCGGGAAGGAGGAAGAAAATCGCACGGTGCCGCGCCGGTACGAGGCTCGATTTTCTGGGTGACGCTTGCGCGACGAGTATCAAAGCGCGCTCGCGCCATCGGCCAACCACCACCAGCATCAACGACCACCTCCACCGGTGGTTCTGGGCAGGCAGGCCTGGGTTACGTTGAACAACGACGGAGAGAAACGGCGTGACAGCACACACCACCATCAGTGCGATCACGAGCATCGGCTCGAGCCTGTCTCGTCGCGGAAAATCCGCGCGGCAGGGGTGGAAAAGGAGCGACGAGAAACGTACACCCTGGCTGCCGGTTTTCGGCAGTGACGACACGGCAGCCTGTTCGTTCGTTCGTTCGTGACGAGCCCAGAATGCTCCTGGAGGGGGCTCCGGAGCCGGCATGGCATCCTCGTTCTAGGGTGGCAACCGTTGGTGGGGGATTCAGAGAGGGCTAAAACGAGACGCGAGTTGGTTGGAGGGAGAACAGTCGATCCCTGGGACACTAGCAGGGGTACCGAGGGTTGATATCGAGGGGCAGGGCTAGGTGGGTGAAGACGGAGAGGGCGCAGTGGTCCCGCGACCATCAAACCAACAACACCGTCCCGACACAAAACGGCGCATCCTGCTGCGCCCCCTTCTTCTCTTGCTTCTTCTTCTTCATCGTCGTTCCTGACGAACCACCGTAGACCACCTTCGCGGCCTCGACCTCAGCCAACGATTCCTACCGGGACCGTCCTGGACCCCCGAGATTTTCAACATCTCTCGCCCGATGGACCTTGGATAGCATCGCGAACGGTGACCCTGCTACCGGAGGACCTTCGCGAATCTACCAGGAGAGTTCATTCACAGGTAATATATTTCACCATTCTTTCGTGACGATTTCAAGGTCACGGGGATGCTATCGTTCAATTTTCCAAGCTCGCGTGTCGATACGACGCTTTTAATCCTACTAATTAAACGCTTACGCGAGACTGTTTCTCGGTCGCAATGCCAGTGGGAGATACGTAATTTTCTTTTTCTGCCGTGTTCGAGGGTAGTTCAAGGTTATGTATAGATCAGGGAGTGACGTTCGCGGGACTTCAGGGTCATCCGATCTTTCGCACACGCTCTTTTAGTCCTTCTCTATTAGTCCTCCTTAGTGTGTTATTCTTTTCTAGATTACCTAACCTACATCGATCGAGATGTGGCATATGGTCATCGATCCAAAAAAAGTATATGGTGCATCACCATATGTTACCACACCCCTGAAAACATTCCTCGGGGAGCATCCCATTCGCATTGTAACATTCTCGATAAAAATCCTTTCATTCGTTCAAACGAATCCATAAACGTCCGGTTTCTCTGACACCCGGTAGACAAGGTGTTCCCCTATTCCGCGTAAGTACATTATGGTGTGTACTGTTGTTTTATCAGTAGTGCAGGATCGCCATGGCTACGAAGTATGAATAAGCCGTTGCCGGCACGTCGCCGTTACCTGCCTAATTACCATTTTCGTCATTTTCTGTCACGAAACTTACAGTCGCTGTCGGCCGAGAAAAATCTTTCCACCAACCACCTGCTTGGACCGCGACTCTCGCGACCCCTCGCTCGAACCCTTTATGGAGTCTTCTGTAACCGCTTTTTCAATAACCATCCGGCTAATTGTGCGGAAACTGTTTCGAGGATTGAGTCGAGACAACTTATCGGACTGTCAATATGTGATCAGCTGACGAACTCCGGCGAGGGTTCCTATTTATAACCGGCTGCCTCGGTGGCTCGATCGCTCGCAGAAATTCGATTATTCTTTCACTCTTCTTTTAGTTTACGCTCTTTTAACGTTCTTTAGGTCTTTAGCAGGGTGGATACTAGTTCTGGACCAATCTTGCATCCGCGCTTTTATGTTCGCTTTACATAACCAAATATTAGGTACTTTCTAGCTGACGGAAAATTAGTTTCATAAGTATACTCTCCACGAGCATCTGCAATTTTTCGATCAGAGCCAAAGTTTGGTCAAGTTTCCGAGACTGCTCTTTGCATCTCCGGCTAAGTTAAAAGCTGTGTACGGTGAAAGAATCATCTGACTCGTGGCATTTAATTCTTTGAGGAAAAAGAATCGCCGTTGCTGACCTACGATACAGCTGCCTCTGGGTCGCACGTTTCACCCCCCTGTCGCAAATGCTGCCTCATCTTCCCCCCTCCAGGGGTTTCGCTCATGAAAACTGTTCATTTGTTCTAGATACCAGGTAGAACCATGCGGTTCGTCGGCCTGGTACCAGGGTTCTCATGAATGGAGGAGGGTTCGCCAGGATCGATGAAGAGGGCGTGCCTTTCAGGGGAGGATTGGTATCCGTGACGTTTCCAACCCCACCTGAGAAGGGCGCAAACGGAGTGCACGTGCTCGATTACGTCACAAGGATAGCCGGCTTGTGACGAGAGTAAAGCCATTCAGTGATCCTGTCTCGTATTCGACCGGTTACGTTTCCGGTTACCTGTGTGGAGTTATCCTGTGGTAAGGATTCTTCGGCTATTCTTTCACTACTACTTTTCATTTCTTCACGCTTCCTTTTTTTCAGTAGTTTCTCCTTCTTCTCAGGGTTTAGTGACTTTCAACATTTTTATTTAATATCGAGGGTCGCTTCTGAACTTTTACGGAAATGTGTCGTTCGTGTCCTTGGGATTGGTCGCATAATTAGTCCACATCGCCACGCCCGATTACACGCCCCTTATCGAACTTATCGAACTACTCTTTTCGTTCTTCATACTTTGACTAAAACTCACCCGTGAAATAAAAGCTTCTTACAGCTTCAAATTTCCATAAAACATTTTGTATTTTTACGAATGATTTCAACACGGTTTCAACATAATTTCAAGACAGTTTTTCCAATCGTGTTCACACGGTTAAATCGCCGCACCGACACAGAAGCGTTCATTTAAATAGCTCCGTATTAAATTCCTCTCCAAGGGTGTCTGCAAGGGTTAATAGGCTGAGATCGGACGGCGTCGAGGGGAGGGTTTAAATCGATGGATTAAAAGTCCCCCTTCAGGGTAACCCTGACCCACAGTTCTGGCAGACGAGGTCCCAGCCCTTCGAGGGAATGCCTCATTGTGCCACGGTAAAGCACGGATGTGAATTGGCCTTTAGGGCGAGCACGCGCTGGACCCCCTTTGCGCGCACGCTCTCGCGTCGGCACACGCGCCCTTTAAAACGAGCAACACCCTTTTCGGACGTGTTTCCCTACCCCTACCCTTCTATCCCCCCCTCTGTCCTTTTCTGGGACACTCGGCCAAAGATACGCTCGGTCAGTCACCTCTGCGACGACGAAAATTATGGATTTCCGGTTTCCTACTGCTCTATTGTGCCTTCGTTCCTTCGAATCTCAATTGCCCTAAGTTTCGGGACTTCGCAGAGGATACTCCTGCTCAATTTAATCGATATTCTAATATATTTTATCGACAAAAACTTTGTGCAAGTTTCTTGGGTTATCAACCCTTGTTCCATCAATCAAGTCTTCATTTTTTACATCTTTCTCGTGAATGACCTTGGAGTATCATAAGTTCCTGAAAATTGACAAGCTTCTCGTCGCTTCTCCACAGCTTTTCACATTGTCAGCCATTTTCGAAAGGGAAACGTTGTATAAAAATAGTGAAAGATCGTTTGATATTAGTCAGAGCATCCCATATGTCACTTTCCACGGTCGGAAAAAGTGTGGGGTGGCGTTGATTATGCGAATATCTACAGACAATGGAACCCCAGCGTCAGCTGCTCCCCGGTCCTGGGATATCACGGGGTCGTACACCCTCCGCGAAATAAGCAATAAGTTATGGTGGGACTGACGAACCCCCCCTACCCATCGACCCACCCCCTTGGCCATCCCCTAATCGTGGGTCCATAAGACGAATGGTATCGTTCCGTGCTACAGTTTCGACGCTCATCAAGCTCGGTTCACATCGTGCTCTTTTATTCTTTCCGTGAACACCGATCGACTGGAAGCTCATAAAAGTGATCGCTTTTCGGGATTATAACGCGTGTATACAGTGAATTTATCTGTATTTTCTTTGAATTTTGCGAAGTTAGTGTACCGGATGATGCTGGATTACGAAGAAGTGCAATCGATACCGACAAGTGGAAGAAGGAAGATGCGTGAGTCTGTGCTCCTTGCGTTCACTGCGGGCTTCCATGTGCCAACTTTTCAAAATTCATAAGGCACGCGGTGAATGCCAAGAGCGGACCAAATTCAACGTTTTTACGCTTCTCGACGCGATCGAAGATCCTCGGACTCGTGCGATACGCGTTAACCTTGCGACAGGTCAGTAAAGTTCGTCTACGATTTTACGTGTTCTCTCAGACCGTGTGATATTCCAAACGTTACGGATATTGTAACGTTGTGATATTCATTACGTTTGAATGCTGGTAATGTTAGACTCGGACACCTGTATTTTGCATTCCTGCTAGAATCGTAGTGCGTAGAACGTGCAGGTTTCATACTTTTGTACATATGCATTTGTAATAAAAAAGAGACTCCTAATCTACCTGCGTCTCATTTATCCATCTCTTTACCGGGTCAGGTAAGAATCCTCGGTGACTGAATCCTCTCTCCTGCGTCCTTCAAGCCTCGAGGACGTAATTCCACCGATCGAAGCTAGCAATCTTTTAAGTGGAGGGTCGAAACTGGGGGAGCCAGCACCCTCGACGAAAGGATTATTTAAGATTTATTCAAAAACACGACTTGTTATTAAAATGGGAGATTAGTCTACTTAATTGAAATCTTTGGCAAGATTTTTGTAGCAACTTAACCATGAAATTTATTAAACTTCGACATTGCAAATTACACAAATGACTAAATTACACAAATAGACCAAACTATACGAATAGACTAAATTAATAGACAAATAGAGCTTGAATAGACAAATAGAGCTTGAAGATGAAAATAGTTGTGATAAAAAGTTAGTAGAAAGTAAAGTAAAAAGTAAATTCGCATCCCCTTAAAGTCACCCCTAAATTGGGGAATTCCCGTGCGACGAAAACGGCTGCTTGTATCGACCGAGTACTCCTCATCCGAACGGGCAAGCAAGGGGTAGAGAGGGGGTGTAGGAAGGTTTAAGGGTGGACGTACGTTGCCTGGCAACCCATCCCTTCTCGCAGCATCCCCCGTGGACCGCCTCGACTTCACCGACGATGTTACCAATACCACCGATGCATTTCCACGTCTACCAACCGCGACGAGGACGATCTACCCCCTCGTTCTACCCGCACGTTTTCAACCCCCGTCCTCGGAAACGTCTCTGCTCTTTCTTTTCCAGAGAACGTCCAACACTCCACGCGGCTACCTCCATTATTCAGGACCGATGCTCAACCACTGTCCCTTTTCGCCCGTTTCCTCCTCTGGCCTCTGGGATCCGCTTTTTTTTCTTTCCAGCTTTCCACGGCCCGTCACGGATCTTCTACGGATAATGGACGTCTGAGCACGCAAATTAGGGACTCAGGGTTGAATTACCAACGAGCTTTTTCTTTCATTTATCGTAGAATAGAGTAGACAATTTTTCTACTTTACGATGTATTTTAAGAAGTGTAATTTTATAGATTCCTGCCTCGAACTTTGTGCGAACTTTGATTGTATGAATAGCTAGTAGCGTTAGTTGCCATAAATGACCGATTTTAAACGTTCAAGTTGCTTCCAATGCATTCAATTTTCAAACTTGTGTCTACAAATCGGTCATTTGTCACGATGTATCTAATTATATTAGGTCATTTCATAAATAATAAAAATGTAAATTCACAAGTTGATTAATTTAAAGGATCAACGATTTTGTGAAATGTATTAACGGAATTATTCATGGAATGACCCAACAGTTTATTACGAGCAGGGTGTATGACCATTTAATTATAATGCGCGACGACACACGTTCGATTGCATGATGTAATGTTGTTTGAATAAACGAGCATATACGTAACAAACTCATCACGTTTTGTCAGTGATTCAACGCGTCAAAACGATTCATACCTCTCCCGATTACGCAATTATCCCTTCTTCCTTTCTGATTTCCACTTAAATCATTAACCACTTAATCAGTCAATGATTCTCTTTAAAACAAAATCATAACTTCAATAAATACCCTCTTTCTTTCTAACTTCAATAAATATCCTCTTTCTTTTTAACTTCAATAAAAACTATAATAATAACCTACGTCAATAATATGTTAAATAAAATATTCTTTAAACAACGTGAAAAAAGAACGCTGTACGAAAAAAGTAGCCCTTATTGAAAAACATTCGGGCCGCATAAATCGATGGTTCGAAAAGGAAACAGTTGCATAAAGTCACCTAATTTGCAATCAACGAGCATCAGAGTTTGCGGAGGAACGTGTCGACCGAATGAAATTTATTCCTCGATCGTGAAAGGGACGAGGAGGGTGAAAGCCTCCCTTTCTGACGCCTCTTGTTTCGCGTGTCCTCTTTACCCCTGCCTCTTCCTATCGGTAAAGTGACCTTCATCTGAATTTCTCTGTCGCGTCTCGTGGCACGGGAGATCGAGCGAATTTCGAGGGTGGCCTTACACATTTATCAACCTTTGTTTCATATACTTTGATAGTACATTTTGACAGTAATAAAAATGGGTTTCTATAAAAACTTAATAGGGTGTTTTAATTCTTCTCCTACCAAGATAAATGAATATTTATGTTCCTTTCTAACTGCGTTTGTGTCTTATCCGTTCGGAAAACCGCGTAATCATAAACCGTGCTCGTCTATAATTCAAGGTATTGGTCGCGACGAACAGACTCTCGATAGCCAGAATGAATAATCGAGAAGAATTCTAAATTTGGCTCCCTTCGCGCAAAATTTCAGATCCGTAGAGAAAAAAAATCATTCGATCCTAATCCCGTCACCTCCGCAGCGACACCGTTTTTCTCTCGGCTCTGAAAGCACTCGAAACGCGCAAACAGAAGGAACCTATATAATGGAGACGAAGAAGAAACCGTGGAAAAAGGTGGAACCGTGGCAGAAAGGGAGAAGGAGTCCAAGGGAGGACAGGGAAAAAAAGAAAACGAGAGAGAGCAAGGCGAAAGAACGAAGACAGGAACGCGATGAAGAGGATCGAACGCGAGCAATGGCAAGGGTAGACAGAAACAGGGTGGGAGGAGAGAATCACGTGGGAAAGGGGAAAAGCCGAGATACGGGGAGAGATCAATACGAGGTCGCTAGGCAACGAGCCTCCGGCGATCTCGGTCCGGGTAGACAGGGTGCCGCCACCAACCCCTGAAGCTGGGTGGCTTCATGGCTGGTACCCACCCCCTCAAAACCTGCTACCTCTTCCTTCTCTTTCGATACAGGGTGTCCTATGAGACGCACAAACGATTCGAATAACACTGCCGATAATTAAAATCCATATGCCTCCACATCTCTCAAAATACTCCAGCGACTCCTCATTCAAAAATTATTACTCTATTTGTACCTAAAACAAATTTCGAAGGATGATATATTTGAAATTTTACATCTCTCTTTACATTAACTACGAGATTAATAGATTTTTTTATGGTCAAACTGTACCACCCTGTACATCTAACCTCTCGTACCCAGAGAGGTTACGTTTACTCCTCCTACTGTTTTCCATCGCTTCCATCTCCGCTTCGCTTGCCTTCGAAATCTTCCGCATCTGGCTTACGATACAACTCGCAATATTTACGATAAGCGCTCGCAAAAAGAATTTCGATGATATCGAAAATCGGTGGCTCCTCTTTCGCACGGCCGTTTTAGACCGGAGATCGTTTGAAGGTTTTTACAAAGACGCTAGACGCCCGATTGAACCCTGTCAGAGACTGCCTGGTTGACCTGGATGTATCGCCACCTGTTGTAGTGCCATTCTTAGGTGTTCAAAGGGTTGTCCGACAAATTTTCCACGTAAAAATCTTCAAAATCATTGGACAAGGTAAATCATTCTCTCTTCGATCAAATCATTAGGTTCAAAATTTGTCGAGTTCACAATTTGTCAGGTTTACTTTATACCAAAGCGTGATACTCTTAAGTCTAAATAGTTTTAAGAATGTTAAAACAATTAAAGAATGTTAAAGAATGTTAAATTTAGTAAATTCATACTGTAAGATGCTTTAATAAACGATGCAGAGAAGAATAAAATACCAGTGTTAAAATAGCTGACGAATAGAAACGTTGTTGGAAAGAAATCGGTTTAATCGGACAATTGGCAGAGCATGGCTACGCCTCGTAGAATCCAGTGGTCCGGCGGATGGTCCGTCGGGACCCATATGGCGATTACGAAGTTGGTCGAGTGTCCGGTCGTCGACAAAACACCTTTTCTCTCGGTGGTCTTGTATACGGGACAGGTGTAAGTGTGTCTGTCTACCACATCGTCCTTTTTCGTTGGTATCATCCAAATCTGCCGAAACGAACACGCTCGATTTTTATTCCAAATTGTGTTGAAACAAGACTTCATTACTTTGACACAACCTTATTGTACACAACCTTATTGTTTAAAAATTTATTACATCCTCTTTAATTCTAAATTTTGACGATAAGCCCAGAAATGTACCACATAGCAAAGTCTTGTTTCAACCTTAGTATTTTTCAAGATGATGTTTCTCTTGCAAATAAACTCTGTTATGGAGAATATTTGGAAACGGTAAAAGGAATACGAACATGGGGAACCGTATCGTACAAAATCTTCGGCAAGGACTCGTCGAGTTTCATCGTCGTCGTGTTGAAACGAGCTCCGTCGAGGAACAAACCGTAAACGTACACTCCATCGGCCGGTGGTTCCTCGAAAACGGTTTCCTTCAAGGGAACGAAATCGTAGATAAGCAGATCAATGGGTATCGAGTATTTTCTCGCGTAATTCTGGCGTGCGCCGGTGAGGAACGCTTGAGTGAAGTAAAAACCGGAGATCCAGAAGGATGTTGGCGGTCCTTCGTCGTACCACAACTGTAAATCGAATTTTAACGTTGCTAAATTCTTTTTAATGTTTCCAAAAGAATAAATACCTGAAGAAAGTCGAGCCTCCTCAAAAAGTCCTGTATGTAGCTGCCCAAAGGTTTCAAAGACGGATACGAGTTCCTCATCCACATCTTGGGTATTTTTCCAGTGATTATCGACACGTACACCTCCTCGAGGTCCGGGTTCATGATCACCAAACCTTAGATTAAGTTCATCGAAGCGTGAAAAATCGATCGGGACTCTCAACCGCCGGTTATACCTTTGATCGCTTTCTGAACGTTCACCAGGCTACTCCTGATCGTTCGCAGAAGCTTGTTGAACCTTCCCATTTCTTGTACCAACACCGTGTTCATGCTTTGATTGTACAACGTCGGATACTTCTCCAGTGCAACGATCAGGTCGAAATCGTCCGGTAACCTTGACAGAATATCAGACGCCACCCCGTAGACGGTCTCGTCGGGTGATTTTCCTGTGTCTGTTTCCGTTTCTCCGGTGTCCTAATTGGAGGATATAGAGAGAGGAAGAAAGAGACGGAGCAACACAGGGCCTCGTTAGTCGTCGCACGGAATACATTTAAGGAATCCCATTATGTTTGTGAAACACGACGCGTACGCGTACACCTAAATTGTCTCGAAATTAATGAACGAAGATAATGATAACGACTCGACCGTGTTACCGGTACCTAGATTCTCGCCTAGAAAGATGAGCACACTTTTTTAACCAAGTCTTATAAACAAACTACCTTCTTTTTATTTCATTTTACCTGACGGAATAAATTAATTATAAACAGTAAAATATTGGTAGTGTAGCTACTTACTTTCAATTCCCCGATACACTATGCAATTACATTTTCGTTATTTATAAAATGAATTTTCCGTTCAGTGAGTCGTGAAGCCTTCTCACCTGAGTAGCTAATATCGATGATAACATTAAAGTAGTTCCTTGCTGATCCTTGATGATGTCAGCGTTCTCGTTCATCCCGAAGACGCTGGGCGCGGTGGCCATCGGAAAAGATTTAACATACTCGAGAAACTCGCTGTGTGCGGTAACTTGAGGCACAAAATATATACCGCTCGGGTCAAAGAGGTATTTCTCCGTCGCGATCACCTCCGGGCAATAAAATTTCGAGAGGATCGTGATCAAAGTTCTCCTGTCCCACTCGTCCGTTACACGGCCGCCGTAATTGCACTCGCCTGAAGGAAATTATTAAATGTACAAAGAGTCTCGACTTAAAATTGTGTTCGAAATCGGATACCAGTCAGATATTTCAAGGCAGTGAATTGAACATCGTCGTATTGGTCCAAGAAGATCTTCAACTGCAGAGCGCTGATACGCAAATCAGTCTCGTTGAATTCGTACTGATTGTTCCATCCGATGGGTCCGAATTTCCTTCGTTCCTGGACGATCGCGTGGAAGAAACACAGGGAAAAGAGCAGCTTCTTAAACGTCTGCTGCTGATGAGATGTCTCAAAGAAGTCTTCGTCGCATATTGGATCCTTTCAGTAACAGGATTACGATTTTCAATCTCGCCGTACGATTCTATCTTACCTTTTTCCTCCGGTTACCTGCAAGAACGACCTGATTATGTTCGCTCGCAACCCCATCGGTGGCTCGTTCGTCATTTTAACGCCGTTCTGAAGCACGCTGACTGGGAAGTGGTCCACAGGATAACTCGTTAACCATAATCGAAAATCAGGATGCACGGATTCCGGGGTGAAACTCTCGCAAATCTGTATCAAAATACTTCTGTCAGCCACCGAGTTAATAATCGAGTAAATCATTTACCCTTTCCAACTGTGGCATGAAGCTCTTGGCAAGGTGACAATTCTGTAGAACCACCCAGGTACCATTTTTCACGCCCTCGTCGATAAGTTGAGCAGCGATAACTCCTTGTCCTTGACCCAAAGACAGAGAGAAGAGTCGGTTGGTACCGAAACCCTGATCGTCGGCGAATTTCAGTAGAATCGCCATGGGATCCGCGCCAGGCGTCAGCACGAATATGAGGGGAATACAGGAATACGAGTCCGCGAAAGATGACACGAGATCGAAGGGCGGTACCTCGATGTACTGTCGTCCCAATTGTTCTAAAATACACAAAAACTCGTCAGATTAATTTTGATATATACACGAAAGAGGGAACCGAAGCTTTTGTCGGCTCGTACAAACGAGTTCTTTTCACCTTCTACAAATTGTTGGGCGGCAGGCACGACTTTGTCAAGGCGAACACATCTCAGCACGAGCATCCTCTCGAAAGGGGTGAGGTTCTCGTAAGGCTCGGGAAAAGGCAGTGTGTGCGGCTCCATATGATCAAAGACGACCTTCCAGGCGTTTATATTTTTCGTGAACGCGTCTTTGAATCCCTAAACACGCAAAGCTCGAGAAAAATGTTGAAAAGTTTCTGTTTGAAATAGTACCTCGAAGCCTGGCACAAAGTTCAAGCGACATAATTCGTCCCAAGATTTCGCGGGCAGCCAATTCGTCGGATTCGCAAAAGGATTCTCAAGGCCAACGCCTCCGGTCAACAAGAACATCCATTGAGGAATCGAGATCGCTCCCTGCTTGTTCAGCAGGTTCACCGAAAGCAGCACCGAGAATAAAAGCTTGTCCTTCTCGAACAACGATCGACAGATGTTCACGTAAAGGGAGTACGTGAAGTGTTTCGTGAGGTCCTCCAATCGTTGCGCTATATCCTCCACAGGATCCGTATTATCGATCGTCTGCTTGAAGAGATTCACGAACCAGACCAACGAGTATTGATACATCGGATCGATGTTCGCTAACATGGCTGCACAAAACAATTACATCGTAAACGATTGATAATTATTCAGAATTTATTCTTATTGAAGTTCTTCAAATACCAATAGTAAAGAAGAGAACAGTGCTATAAACGGCGATAGGAGTGTACTCTAATCTCGCAGCGTCGATAGATTTTTCAGTGACCTCCGCAACCGTTTGCTTAGCTAGAATTTCGTCGGACAGCGTCTTCGAGGAGCTCAATACGCTGATCGCAGTCTCATCTTCGAGAATATTCTCCTGGGAGGTCGACAGGACTTCCAGTATCTGATCCTCGATCTCCTTCAGCATTCTAAAGGAACATTCATTGTCTATGAACGTTGACGACGAAAGAAACGGAGACGTACTTCTTGTTGGCAGCTCCTTGAACGATCAGTTGATTCTTTTCGGACTCCAGATCGGGTCTCTCCTTCGCGACTACGATACCTAATAATTGATCCTGCAAACCAATCGGGGTGATCATGAAGTTTAGCAGCGTTACTTTCACTGCTACCTCCGGTAAATAGTGAGGGTTGCGTAGTTTAGTCGTGATGTAGAATCTGCGAAAAAAGAAGTATGAATTGAAGAACTGAGAATAAGTCCCAAATTATTTACCGAAAGTTCTCAGAGTACTCGATGATGGAATCTCCGATCTTGATGCATACGGTACCTCCAGCTCTAAAAGTCTGTTTCATTAAAAGCGACTCTAAAGCAGCGTCCAACTCTTCGCCAACATTTTCCAACAGAACCGGCTGTCCAAACTGTACAGCGTTCTCCAGTATCCTCATATAATCCCTCTGTGCTAATCTGATAACGTGAATGTTGTTATTTTTCTCCATATTCTTCACCCACTTGTTGGCCTGTCCTTGAGGATCGATCATCAGCGGCCATCGTCTGGAGTTCGTCACGATTATTCCGTTGTCTACCGAGAACAGGTCAGTGGGCAATCCGAAAATGTTCCAAGAGCGTATGAGCACGGGATCACCTAGAACCTGGGTGAGCTGGTAGTCCTGAGTACAGAACACGTCCAGATCGGTGCAGATCTGCACCCAGTTCTCGATCTGTTGCTGTCTATATTGCGACGTGAACACTCCCAGATACGCAACGATTCCGGAACCTATGAGAATGTCCCCGGTCAAGGTGTAATAACGTTCTCCCAGCATTTTCGCGGTGTCGGACCATCTGGTGTACTCTCCACCCAGACCTCCAATTAGCTCCTTGGCTCTTCTTAACTTCTCCTCGCAGTCTTTTACCTCGTTGTTCATTGCCTCGTAGTCGGCTCTTCGTTGTTGCAACAGTTCTTCCAGTTTCGCGAGTCTGTCTCTAACCTCTTGTAGCTGTTGTCTTTTCAAGTTCAACTGGTCCATCGCCAGAGAGTAGTCAGCCTCCGCTATGGCTAGGGCTTGCTTCTTGGGTGCCACGATCTTGGCCACTTTGTCGTACTCCGATAACGCGAACACCCATCTGCAGAGACCTTCGCAAGCTGTGGACACGTGTCTGATCCTCTCGGGATCAAAGTTAGGGTTAGTCAAGATGGTATTCCGGATCCTCGTCATGATCCTCTCTGGAATGTTATCCTTGTCGTACGTCAACAAGGACTCTAGGAATTTCATGTCGCTCAACAGACGAAGAGAAGCCTTCCAGTAATCCTCTACGGTACCCTCCGGAGTCTGTACCCTCTCGGGTCTCACATCCTGACAACATTGTTGATTTTAGCTTTACAATTCGTTTAACAAATAAACGTCCTGTAAATTCGAACCTTTAGTATGCAGACTGCTTCCATGACCAATCGAACACCGGCTGGCGGTCGCTTCATGGATCTCACTATCTGAATATCTTGCGGGGTCAAAGTATTCAAGGCGTCGTTAGCCGCGTTCAGTATAGGCATTACTTCTTGCAAGTCGGCGTCGCATTCTGCTCGAATGGCTTCCGCTTCGTTGGCCACAACCTGAAACGGAAAAGTGACTTTTTACCAATCGTTTTTGTTGCAATAACTTTCCGCCAGTCAGCGAATTTCAAACAAACTCCTGTATAATATACAAAGTTAATTAACATTAAGGAGAGACAGAGTGGAACAAGCCGAGTGTTCTTCAAGATTCTAGAAACCGCGAAGAAACGTCGAGGATCATCGTACCGACGAGTTCCTAAATAAAATCAAGTGACCGTGATCTTCAGACCACACCTTACCATGGCAGCCTCCTCGTCCAGCTTAACGACTTGCTCCATGGCTGCAACCTCGTCGCTTTCCTTTTGAACGCTGAGCAACATCATCTCCACATCCTTGGCGGCGATAAGGAGTTTCGGTTGCAGAGCGACTAGCATTTCTTGCATTTTCTCCACTTGCTTGTGAGTGCTGTCCAACCTCATCAGACCCGCCTCGTACCTCCTTTTCCCTTCGATCGTCGCCTTCCTCTTCTTATCCAGCAGGTCCTTGAAAGTGTTGATGAGTTCCAGGTACGAGGTGGGCGTAACGTAGTTGTACCTCTTGGTCTTCCTCAGGAACTCCTGCGACAACTCTTGCGTGGACGTGTGGAAGAACTGACACATCTCGATGCACGCTGCCTCCTCTTTCTCCGTCAGGTCGATTTCGCCCAGAAATTTGGTAGCTACAGCTAGTAAAGCGTCTTCGGGCCAAGGATGCAACCAGTCGATCGTACAACAGTTCACCAACGCTGGGAACTTTCGAATTCTGATGCGGAAATTGTCACCGATGGGGGACATCGTGACGACCACGTGCAGGTGCTCGCGAACCGTCTGCACGAAGAAGTTGAAGAGAGCCACAGGACTTCCGTCAGTTTGTAACGACCTGTCTCTCTGCCGGTCTATCACTCGCATCTTCTCGCAAATGTCGGATATCTCGTCAGGGGCGAATATGTTTGGCACCTCTCCGGAGTTAAGCAGGTTGCTGATGTCTTCTAGGAAACCTTCCTCCTTGATCTGCGTGTCCAGGAACAGGAAGACTGTGTGCAGCTCGCTAGCGGCGCTTTTCCTCAAGATATTCTTCAGGTCCTCGTGCCATTCGTGTGAGCCGTACAGCTGAGACATTTCTACTTGGAACAACTCGTAGTCGGCTATGTGAGCTGCTAGTCTGGTCAGCGATTGTCTGCCGGAACCTCCGACACCTATTAGCAACGCGTGACTCCGAGGCTGCATTAATACTCGACAGATCTTCGAGAGGTGCTCTACAGCAAATCTACAACGCGTAACATTGTACCTGACGTATACACACCGAAACAAATTTGAACCTTTTTACCTGAAAAGTACTAAATTCATCGGCGTCCTGGAAATCGAATTGTATTCTTCAAGATACTCTTCAGCTACAATAGCTAGGTGATCCAAATCCGCCACTTCTACGTACAGCTTTTTATCCGCAATTGGATCTTGGAAGTCGCAGTAGATTAGGTTTCGTAGCTCAACGTCCGTCACCTGTAGAATAATTTTTTAGTAATGGAAATTGAACATTGAATAGAAAGAACGTACAGAGGTAGATTCTTCGGTAAGTAAATCCTGAAACATGTGATTCAATTCGTCTTCCATGTGTTCGCTCACGGTTTTTCGTATCTGCTCGACTAGCCACGTGATGTCGGCGTCGTCTATTAACCGATCCCCGTAGACTCGTAGCACTTCGTGCACCCATAATCGCTTCATGCCAACCTTACAAAATAAATAAGTACAGATCAATTTGAGTTGAACTTCACGATCACTTGCAAGCTCCCAAAAGATTTCTTGCGAGTACGTACAGGTTCAAGAACGGTTTCCGGCATGGACAGCAGCACTCCTTGAATCACCCTCGAGAAATCTCGCAAGTTGAACAAGTAATGGCACTTGGCTGGAGTTGGCAGAAGGTGCTTTCTTGTCTCCTTATAAATGTCCAGCGTGCCTAGAACAATATAGTCGACGCAAGGTAGAAACAAATCGGGAAACTCGTAATGTTCCAAGTGCGAGGACATCAGTGCAGAGAAGATCGTGGTGAGGACGTCGTCGGAGAACTCTGAAATGCCCAGAGTGACGAAGTGCCTTTTAAATCTGGGTGTAACGTCCAGTCCGCTGGCTGGAGGACCCATCGCGCAAACTAACTGAACGTCCACTAAGTGTATGGGCGCGACTTCCCTTAAATCGTACCACGTCCAGTGATCCAGCCACTGTCTCAGCAGCTCTATAGGTGGCTGCGCGCCGTATTCCTCCTTTTGAGGCATAGCAAGGTCGTCCACGAAGATTACCCAATATTTTCCGGGCGGTGCGCCGTAAAGTCCTTTCTTCCTTCTATCCAGCTTGCTCATGATGATATCCTGCGTCTGATTGGCACTGGTTTGCGCCGAGAATATTACGAACAGCGGCTTGTAGGTATCCGGGTCGTTTTTCTTCAGCAGGAAGTCCATCATGTACACGGACTTCCCTGTACCCGTTGGACCAACCAACAGAACGGGCTTTTGATGACAAATGAGCAACTTAAAGAGGTGCACGTATCGGACTGTCTCGATAGTTGGTACAATGATCTGATTCACTGGCACGTCTTTGGGTATCGGTGGAAGGTCTAGCAGATCCTCTTTCCAGGGCCTCCATTTACCTCTACCCTCTTTCACGTATTTATAATCGAACACCAGATCAGTTATAGGTAAACTGACCACGTACGGTTTCGTGGGGTCCGTAGTTTCCTCGGAGATCTCGAAACGTTCTCTCGCTTCTTCGGGAAATTCCCTCTCGGTCAACGCCCTGAAGAGATCGCTGAACGAAGGGCGAGAGTCGGCCGTTAATGTGCCACCCAACGACCAAATACAGGAGAAGAAGAAGCAACCCTGAAACAACGAGAATGTCGATTTCGAGCAACGGAGCGAGTAACACGTTTTACCTCTATTTGTGCTCTCATGTCTAAATCCGATAAAGTCTGAAGATACTTCTCGTCGTAAAAATCGTCTAGGAAACAGTCGAACAAATGCATCAGCGATCTGACCATGTTGGTATCTGGCATCGTGATTAGTTCCTGAAGGAAGAAACAATTTAATAACGTAATAATAACGTTTAATGTAACTGTTCAATTAGTCATACCCTCAAGTCGAATCGACGAAGTAAATACAGAAGAGGAGGACAGAATCTCAGATACATTTCATTCAAATGAATTTTGATGTGTTCGGTAAAGGTGTTCGGTAAGGTGTTCAACCAGGAGGTCAAAAGCGGCGTCCAACCCAGACTCACAGGTTCCATATAGATCATACCGCACCTAGACACGGTAGCGGGCGACGCAACCTAGAAATAAATGAAATGAGCTTCCGTAGTCTCCATCATCCCAATCTTACCTCCAAATCCATAGGTTCGAAAATCAGATTCGTGGTGGGTGCCAACTGTATAATTTCCCCGGAGGTCAGACAAAGCTTTTTATTGTCATCCAACACAGTGTTCATATTCTCGATCCAAAGGGCGTCGACCGGCCCGTCGAATACCAGCCACTTCCTATTCAGGTTGGTGGACGTAGCGAAAGCTCTGTAGCTGACAGCCAGCACGCCGTCGCTCCATTCGTGCGAGGCGGGATCGAACTGACCGTATAATTGGCCCATAGTGATCGCTTTCGGATTGATAACCGTTATCTCGACCCGGCGTTCCTCCATCAGTCCCCGTTCCTCCAGCAAGCCCAGACAACTGGCCAGCATCCTATAAGCGGATGTTTTGCCGCCGAACGGCAGGCCGACGATCATGAAACCGTGTCTAACGATCATCATTTCATATATCTGCTGTATCTTCTCCAGAAAGAAGTCCGTGCATTGAATGTTAGCCTTGGCACAAGCGTCCCTCGCGCACGCGTTCAAGTGGGTATAATCCGGAGTCGGAAGAACCACGCCAGGGAACAGGTCCGAGGCGATGCCCTCGAAAAGTGGCAGATCGTGAACGAGGAACTTGGGCAAATTCACGTCCATTATACTCCTCAGCATCAGTATGTCCTCCGATTCGTCGGGGTATCTGAGCTTCAGATTGCCCGCCGCGACTAGGACGGACTTCACCGCCCTCATACCGTAATCGTAATGATGCTGGCTGCTCAACTGCTCCGAGCACAGCCTGTAAGCGGTGACGATCTTCACGGCCAGAGGTCTGCCGTTGTAAAAACCGTACGAGTAAAGCGTATTCTCGGCGATCAACGCGTAATCTGGGACCATCATAGCTACGGGACGGAACAGCGCCTTCAGATTGTCCGGTAACTCGGACCTACCCGCGTAACCGGGGTTCATGGTGATGAAAATGGCGCAGGTGGGATCAAGGAAGATCTCGGTTCCTTCGAATACCATTTTCTCCGCGCCGCTGTTGATGGCGCGTTGAATTGTCAGTATCTGTTGTGCCACCACCGACAACACCTCCAGATCGATGCGATTGAACTCGTCGAAACAGGACCACGCGCCGCAAGATGCGAGTCCTTTGAAGAATTTGCCCAGAGCCAAATAGTCCAATCCTTCGGAACAATTGAAAACGACGCATTGTTTGGCTACCGCTTTCGCGAGATCCTTCGTCGTTTCCGTTTTTCCAGTTCCGGCCGGGCCTTCCGGTGCGCCGCCGAGGTGCAGGCTCAATGCACCGAACAGGGTTCGATAGCATCGATCAGTCAGGGGAGTGATGACTAACCTCGAAGAATTTCCTAGGTACTCGTAACCGTATCTTTGGCTGGAATTTATCATGTACGCAAACATGTTCTCCTCCTGAAAAATACATTAATTACCTTGCTGCTAATTTAACTATTTGTAAAAGTAACAATGTACCAGCCAGTAGTAACGTAGATGACATAACCATCTGAAATCGGTGTTCTTAATCACTTCCTGTTTATACAGCGAATGGAGTACGTCTTTTCCGTGAACGTCCAACGTGACCAAGGCCTCTGTAACCAATTAACTATGTTTATCTGTTTTACTTTAATAAATCTAACTTAGCCTAACAGTTGAGCTACCTAACGTAATGCGATTCTGTTTCGACAATTTGCCCCTGATGAGCAATATAATCTCGTTCAGATCATTCTGACATTCGTCCAGATATCTTTTCAGTCCTTCCACCCCGGATAACATGGACTCCTCTATGCGTAGGGTCCAATAAGTTTTCCCAACGCAGAGGATCGTTTGACCTGGCCATTCCAGTACCCAAATTTTCCTGGCTTTGGTAGGGAACGCAAGTATCGCCTGTTCCACAACGTGTCGCACGCTTTTGCGCATAATTGCTTCCAGTTCGATCAACCACTTCTCTACTTGTCCTCTAGCGGCGGCGGTGGATATGGTGTCCACTAGATCGACCTCTTCGTCCTCTGTCGACCTCATCGCCAACACTTCTAGGTCCTCGTTGAACTTCAACCTGTCTATTCCCTCGAAACATTTCTTCAGGTGAGGTTGAACGCTGTAAAACGCGAAACCGTGCTATCTCCCTCTTTTAGCGAATTCTTAAGAGTTTTACCGAGTGGGATCCTTGGTCTCCGATAGGATCTCCAGCAGCTCGTCATTCGACAGGAAAAAGAATCTTGTGAAGAAGAGCCGTTTCTTCTCGAGATAGTCGTTCAATCCCTTCTGTATATCCTCGAGCAAACCGAAACTCTTCTTCAATCGCTCTAACATCTTATCGATTTCGACGACAGCGAGTACACGGGGATCAGCGTAGACAGTCTTCATGATGTCGCGCCAAGTTTTGTCCACGGCCGAGAACTTTCTACCTTCCTCCGGCATTTGTTGCTGGATATCCGGCGACGAGAAGATCGGCTCCAGATACATCCATATCCCCTGTACGCGGAGCCATTGATCCAAAATTTCTTGCAGCAGGTGCAGCTTACCCTCCCATAGCCTGTCGCAGCGTTCAATTAATTCCACCGAGTATACGGAGGTTTATAAAGATAACTTAAACAACTTATAAGCCTCCGTTCATAATTTAACTTACAGTATCCTCGTCTCGAAGGGTTTTATATTCGGGGAGTTCTTGATGGTAACAGCTTTAATAATGTGATCGTCGAGAAGCAACTGAATATCATCGACCCCCGCAATCACGTAGGTGCCAGTGTCCTTGAAGGGATTTACGGTGAAAGATAAATCAGCCCAGTCCTTCTGCATCTTGTCTATACCCCTCTCCAAGGTACTCTCCTTCGAGGCGTTGTCTGAAATACTCTCGAACTGGCTCACGTACGCGTCTAAGTTCATCTCCAGAATCTTGGCCAGCGTTAAATCTTCGTCGACTTTTATTGGGATGTCGATGATGGCCGAAATTTGTTCCCAATGACGGTCCTTTAATCCCGGATTACCCAGAGTATGAATAATAGGCATACGCTCTCTGAATTCCTCGATCTTTTCCCGCACGTTGGACGCCAGATTCTTCAGGTCTGGCTCTTGGAAAAATTTCTCTAATCTGTAGATCGTCCTGTTTGCAAAATTTCATTAGTAATCGATCGTCACATAATATTCTAACGATATTATATAACAATAACCTGTACGCGTATCCCACGTCGTTGTCGATCTGTTCAGGGCTAAAAGAGCCGATCATCGAATTCATCCACTGATCGTGCTTGTTCAAGAAATCGCAAACTGCGTCGAAAAGTTGCTTAAAAGGTTTCAGTTGATCAGCGATCTCCTTGCGACGAGGGTACTGCGTAATCTCCCAACCGAACGCCGCTTCCTCTTCGTTAAACCTGTCGATCTTCTCCATGGCAGCGATCAACCTGTTCTCCAGTACCTGACCTCTCTTCTGGTACTTGAACACCTCCGCAATGTCGCCCCAATATTGCATCTCGTCCACCTGCTTGGCATACGATTCCAGTTCCTCCTGGAATCTTTGATACCTGACTGTTGAAAGAAACAATTATTCGATATTCGAACTGTTCCGTATCGCATAAATACCCTTCAGCGCGTCCTGAAACTCTATAGTCTTGTTCGCGACGATCGTCTCGTTTTCGGCCAAGATGTGAGGCACCTTGTGGTACCACTGAAACGCCTCGTTGTTAATTTTGATCTCGTGGTCCGTAAGCAGGCGATAATTGGATAACATGATGATGTGTTCCACTATGTCGTAAAGACGAATCTCCAGATTTTTGAGGGAGACTTCTATGGCGACTCGGATGAAGTCCTTGAGCTCCATCAGGCTGGCTGTGTTGGTAGGTATGCTCAACGCGCGCTCGGATATGACCTCGTACTCTTCTGAAGCTCTGAATGATTAGAATTAATTAATACAGTGACTGTAATAAAGACTGTCTAATATCTATATGTAATATCAGATGTATAATCTTCTAATAAAGACTGACTTCTTTGCCAGGTCCTGGTAATGGTCCACCAGTTTGCTCGTAAGAAGATTCTTTATACGACCCACGTTCTCGACGATAGTTTCGATGAAGACCTTCCGAGACAGTCGGAACAATCCAGTGAACGCTGTTCTTTCAATTTCGATTGGTACATTCATCATAAATTCATGATAATGCTTGATCATGTTCTCGTAGTCCTGCAACGTCTTGTTCTCGTCCTTTACGAATCTCTCCATTATTTCATACTCTTGTTCGTTGTAGAAGCGTTCATATCTATGGAATTGTCAAAATTATGAAATTGAAATTTGGAATATTGAAGGGTACGATTGATAATTACATTTGTAATTTATTTAGTAGCTCCACGGATGTCAACTTCTCTCGCTCGATCAAATCGATAATCTCCTGTTTGAGCTTCTCTACCCGGGGTTGCTCTATCCTCGGCTAAATTTAGAGAATTACGGATATTAAATGGGGGATCGGTATGAAAGAAGAATGAGAGTCTGTGCATTAAAGGTACTTTCAAAAGTTCTTCCGGACCAGACCAATCCAAGTACAGCTGAATCTCTAATTGATCGAACTGCTGAACCGCTTCGCATATGCTGTCCAAAATGCTGCAAAGACCCAGCTTGAATTCCTCGAAGCACGGATTAAACGCGAGCTGTTCGTTCCGAACAACTATGCTGACGTTAAATTCACATTTGACCGGCTAAAAAATTCGCAAAATTATTCCATTATTCTGTCGAGCTATCTGCCATAGGTAAATTACTTTGCCGTGGAGTAATAAATTCATGAAGTCGTTCAAAGTACGTTTACACGTGAACAAAAGCTGCGATTCCATTATTCTTGCTATACATCCGAAGAATCTCTTAAATCGTGCACGCTGCAGCGGACTGGGAACTAAATTCTTCTTATTGTTCGCGAGAAATATATCTTGTATTCCGCTGTACCAAGAATTCGTCAGGGTCAGCCTTGCTTTTCTGATCTGACGAAGTACGGTGTCCTTGAATTCTATTAGGTCCCAACTGTCCTCGTGCTCAGCGATGTCGTTAAAATTTATCAGTCGAAAAGTACTGAAAAAATATTCTTGTATACTCTGAAGACAAACAGAACTAAAAAATAAATTTCTCTTACTAAAAATTGCGAACCCATTCGTCCAAGGTCATCGTCATACACGGATTTATCAAATATAAATTATTTTGCAAAAATTCACGGTATCTGCAAACTTTAGCTGTTAATTGAGGGAAGATACGTTTTATCTCGACTATCTTGCTTCCAGTTAATTCCTGTAAAAATAAAAATATTTGTTATATATTACGAGATCTCATCATCAGACCTCATCATATAAACATCAGACCTCATGTAAGTCTTCTTGAAGAGAATTTTTAAGGGCGTGTTGTAATATCGCTTTTTTAATATTCCTAGTAAAATTGTCCTTGATTTCGATCAATAGGCTTTCCGTACAGTAATTGAAACGGTCAGTCAAACTGTACGGCACTAAATTCAATATCTTCTCTATCACGTCATCTTGAATCTGAACGGTATGGACAGTGTCGACCCCGTCGCAAATGTAATTGTAATATCGATTCACCTCTTGATCGTCAGTCAAATCTATATCTGCCTTTGGTAAATTAGGTTTTACGACGAGACCGACTGTGAATCTGTAAATGCAAAAGTATCTCAGTTTTCGAATGGCGCGTAGCTGCCAAAAGGAACAAGATGGCTGCCTTTCTATATAAATAAAAATATTAATTCATTTCTCTAACCTACGAAAGTTTTCTGTCTTTAGTCGTTTATCCGTATAAGTCTCTTGGAGTTTACGTTCCTCTTGTTGTTTAAGCTTTCTCTTGCATCGTGTACATTGCATTAAATGCGGTGGCAAACAGAACAGTGGCTCTACTTTGTTGTCAGTTACTTTTGGTAGTTTAAAAACAACTTTGGCGCTCTTTTTCCGAGTTACCGGATGTGGAATGCCCTCACACGACGTCACTTCCACGCAATCGCATTCCATTCTGAGATTATTCGTTCTTTTGACTGGTCATCGTGAAAGAGAAATATATGGTTTATGCAAAATAATGTCGTCCGAAAGCGATATCTCCACGCAACTTAAGCAGCATTACTATTGTAAACGACAAATTGCATGACTAAAATAAGTTTAGAAACTTATTCGTTTTCTACTACCTTACAATCGAATCTTATCTAGCCGCAGAAGGCGCCACTTTCGGATCTATACTGTAATGGTTGAATATTACATTTCGGCGTTTAAATCCTGTTTACAGTAAGTAGGTTGATAAACGATGGTTCTTTGAATACAGAAGTCTTTCTGACATTAAAAAGTATTTTACACTGTTTTAAAATGTCTTCGAAATATTTCTGTTCATGTAGGAGTATTAGCTTGCGAATAGACTAACATCCGTGATTGCAATTGACTGCAGTTTCCAGGCAACGAAATTTATCGATTTCCACAAGATTCACACGATTTTTTAGTGAAAAATTTCTTTTAAAACTACGCTACTGTAATTCCATTGCTTTAAACTTAACTTTTAAGTCAATATAATATTGAAACATTTCTAGGTTAGGTTCTATGGATGTATAACTCTGATCTTTTTTATGCAAAATAACAAATGGTGTGTTTCAGATGATTTCACGTCAGTTTTTTCGGTGTATACATACAAATTATTTGCTGTGTTACGCATCAAAAAAGACATTACTGAGCAAATTACGCAAGAAAACAGGCTACACCTTCACCAACTGCAAGAAGGCATTAGAACTGCATGACAATGATATTCAAAAAGTAAGAAATTCATTGATGTACAATGTTCATAAAGGTTTGCTACTTATTTTTTAACATTATAGGCAGAGGACTGGTTAAATGAACAAGCTCAGAATCATGGTTGGGTACAAGCAACTAAATTGCAGTCCAGGATAACTTCCCAAGGACTAATAGCAATGATTACTAATGAAAACTATGGAGCACTTGTGGAAATAAATTGTGAGACAGATTTTGTTGCAAGAAATAAAAGATTTCATGAGCTAGCAGAGACTGTTCTTGCTACCGTATTGAAAGAAGGAATATCAATCGAACAGGCTTCTCTTGTGAATAGAACTATGTTATATCCAGACACTATAAATGATTTAATTGCCAACGATGGTAAAAGTTTGAGTGATCATTCTGCTTTGGCCATTGGAAACGTGGGAGAAAATATTAATATACGACGTGCTATATGCATGAGTGTTCAGCAAGGTGTGCATTTATACGGTTGTACTCATCCTGCTCCCTTGAATCCTGTACCATCATCTTTTGGACGATATGGGGCATTGGTGGCCTTAAAGTCTGATAAAAAGAATGAAGTTTTAGGAATGCAACTGTGCCAACATGTTATTGGTAAATTCAACATTCAGATTTGTTTGGTATACATTGAGTTATAATGAAAATATTTACTAACAATGTATGTTTTACATTAGGTATGAATCCAATCAAGATTGGGGATATATCAGTCGATAGGCCTAACGATGATGCGAACAATGAAAATGTTATGCTGTTCCAAGAATTTTTGCTCGATCCAACTTTATCTGTCCAACAACTGTTACAGAATGAACAAGCTGAAATTTTGGATTTCGCACGATTTGAAATGGGTGAAGCACTCGATAACAAAGAGTCATTGGATTCTGTAGAAATTTGTGGTTAACACAAAGAATAAATCTACTATGCATTTTGTACATATGTGAAACAAATGTACTGTTGCTTCTTCATGGTAAAAAATATACAAGCATTTTACTTATTCATTACTTCAATATATATAATATATTAAAATGATAGCATCTCTTTATTCTGTATAATTCGAGAATTAATATAAGTACAATGTAATATGAAAACTAAAGTATCTTAAGAATAAGCTTTACTCGTCATTCAATGATGCATATAAATCGTATCAAAAACTAAAATCAGTTTCAATCGGTAACAATGATATAAATGTAAATTATTGCGTTTCTTCGTTTTCATTATCTATCGTACACATATTATTTGTGGACTCAGATTTGTTCCTTTTCCGCCTGAGTCTCACTGATTTCCAGAGCCACATTCTCGAGTCTTTTTTCCAATAAGGCGCAATATCTTCTGGCGAATGCACAACACCCTAAAGTATCCAAAGTTGATCAACATTTCTATTATTTATAAAAGTCTGTAGATCGTACTTGAAAGTTTAGAATATTAGAATTTTGAAGAGTTTTTCGACAGGGCAACACATCTTTAAGATTTAAGCCAATAAGATCTTGTTTCAAGTCCTCCGATGGTTCAGTCTGTGCGTCGCTGGTTCGTCGAATCGGTGTTGCATCTTTTCTATATTCAATTTCTGCCTCTAGCTCCAAGCGTTCGAGAGCCGACGTGAAACTCCTCGACTCCTTGCAGTTGCCAAAGTTTGCCTGCGTTTAAAATTCGCTGTTGCGCAAACGACATAATTGTACAGGTGAAAAAAGACAACGTCAACAACTGTTAAACCTGTACTCCCTGAGAACAAACATTGCATCCAAGTATTCCAGACAGACATACATCGCTCATTGTTTTCGACAAGATATTCTTTTCGTCCCATGTAAAATTCTCGACTAACCGCAAGAGGAAACAAGTCATTAAATTTCAGAAAAACATGAAGACACGTATGTAAGATACAAAAAAACAAACCACTGGAATGGTCAGACTCATCGTTTCTCCAATCCATCAGTTTCTTCTGCTACGCCATATAAAAGGAAATCAAAATATGTCTTGTGTTTGTAAAAATTAACTGACAGATTCCATTGCGGTTGCAAAACAACGCTTCAGTAACGTTGTAATAAACGAGCGACTGTCGTAATTGTTCAAGCCATTCTACAGGGTGAACCAACAATTATCAGACTTTTTTATAATAGTAATCTAATTTGTATAAGCTATTGTGTTAATCTTTTTTATTATTTCTAATGTGGTGAACAGTTTTTAGACTGTTTTTTAAATATGTGCAAGGTTTATGTTTAAGGTACTTATGTTCAATAAAATATTTGTCTTACTTGATTTTAAGATTTATTTGGGTAAGTAGCAAAGAACCTTCTCTTAATTAACATTTTTTAATTAATTCTCAGTCACGTTACTAGATCTTTTTAAAAATCATAATTGCGCGCGCTTTTCTCTGAAACAGTAGCACTAGCGCTATCTAACAGTGAACCGCGGAACTACAAAAATATAAAATTGCAATTTTAGAAGAAATGAGGGAGTTTTAAGTATTTCTGAGGCTTGTATACTGCTATGTGATCCTATAAGAAGGGAAATAATACCATAAAAGCTTGCTACGAACGCTAGAAACAAAAATAGAAAAAACGACATTTTATGGGATATAGAGAGTATTTCTCTATATTTAAAATAGACAATTAATTAAAACATTTGAAAATAATTGATTTATTGAGACAGACTTTGAAATATGTGTTTCTGAATTTTGATTTGATTATAGAATGAATAACGAACGTTTTTCTTTTTAAAAATACAAATGACGGCTGGAAAGTAAAACTCTTCTTTATCGACGATGACCACCACATCCATAAATTGACATTTTCTTCATTTTCGTTTTCAGAGCTCTCAGCAGTGATGGGCAGTCGTGAGATTTTATCTCACGCGAGAGCTTTCTGCGCATGCGTCAGCTGACGTCACAGCCTGCTATTAGTGCCGTATCTAGCCGGTACACGCAGTGGTGACTGATAAGAGGCACCTTAATGATCTTACATAATTTTTCAAAAATTCTTATAATTGCACTGTAAACTATGAATGTATAAGTTGGGTTAGATTACATTAGGCTGGGTTAAGTTAGTTATATATATGACTGTATAAAACTATACAACTATATATGTATGTATATCGTGAATTATACAAAATTGCTCTGAATATTCATCTTCATTTTCGTTTCCTCGATACATTTAGTTCCGTTAATAAATGTATACTTAGTAAATTTTGTAACTACTTACCGGCTGACGCATTATCGGTGGTAACTACGTTACCGATGTCGCGCGATTTGCTTGTTCACGACCAGTGTCAACCGTCACGCTTGCACCCGTCGCTCTCGCATCCGAGCTCACGCTATTCTCGCCCTCTGATTGGTCAGTGTTTTTCATTAATATTTCAAAAACTAAGCTTTAACCAGCATTTTGGTAAAGGAAAAAGTTGTTCCGAATCACCACAGCTACCACCCCTCAAGAGGATTTCCACCTGAAGCCGAACACCCTGTATGGTCAGATCTAAGTAGTATAAGCGCTTTATGGTCAGACCATTCAAGTACTATAACCGTATTATATGGTCAGAACTAAGTAGTATAACCGTATGATATGGTCAGACCTAAGTAGTATAACCGTATGATATGGTCAGACCATTCAAGTAGTATAACCGTATGATATGGTCAGACCTAAGTAGTATAACCGTATGATATGGTCAGACCATTCAAGTAGTATAACCGTATGATATGGTCAGACCTAAGTAGTATAACCGTATGATATGGTCAGACAATTTAAGTAGTATAACCCTATGATATGGTCAGACCTAAGTAGTATAGCCGTATGATATGGTCAGACCTAAGTAGTATAACCGTATGATATGGTCAGACGGTCTGACCATATCATACGGCTATACTACTTAGGTCTGACCATATCATAGGGTTATACTACTTAGGTCTGACCATATCATAGGGTTATACTACTTAAATTGTCTGACCATATCATACGGTTATACTACTTAGGTCTGACCATATCATACGGTTATACTACTTAGGTCTGACCATATCATACGGTTATACTACTTGAATGGTCTGACCATATCATACGGTTATACTACTTAGGTCTGACCATATCATACGGTTATACTACTTAGGTCTGACCATATAATATGGTTATACTACTTGAATGGTCTGACCATATAATACGCTTGTACTACTTAGGTCTTACGTGCGAAAATTATAATATCAGAGATACAATAAGAAAGAAATGGATTTTATTTTGTTATCATGCAAAGATCTGATAAAAATCGAGCGGTATCTTTTTCCTTTGCTCTTGCAACAAATATTAATATAATATAATTAATTAATTAATTAATATAATAACAAATATAAATAAAATAATAATCATAAATAAATTAAATTATTAAATTATTTAATAATCATAAATAAATAATATTACTTTTATTATATATAATCTATTACATTACTTAACCATTTTATTCTTTTTCCTGCAATTTTCTTCAGATTTATTTTTTTTCCTCATTAGGGCCTAATGATACCTTATATTTCATCAAACTGTATACGCTACTGAGAACTTCTGCGAATAGCTTACTGCGCATGCGCTGAGACTGCCCACCACTGGCTCTCAGCAAGGTTTTATGACATTATTTCACTTCCAATTAGATCATATAACAGTGTGTAAGCTTCCAAAGTACTTAAAATTCGCTAATTTTGCAGAAAATCGCAATTTTATATTTCTGTAGATCCACGGTTCACCGTTAGATGGCGCTAGTGGTGCCGTTTCGTGAAAAAGCGCGCGCAAATTCAATTTTTCAAAATATTCACGCGCATTAAGGAAAAATAAATACAGTTCTCACTTCGATATTACAAAATAAAATCAATACCACTATTTTAATACTATTTATACTAATTTTATTAAAAATATTAAAGCATATATAACACTCCCTTATACTCGCAATTACTGTTTACCCACATAATCTCCTTTTCCAAAAACCGGAACATAAAGCAAGTTTATACCCCGTATATCGCAAGTAAATATCATAAACGTTTCTAATCACCTATTGTTCCTCGAACGTACTAAACAATGGCGTAACCAAAGCTCCAATTCCAATTTACTCTTTCAAAATTTAACAAAGCAACTCATAAATATTTACATAGACTAAAAATATTCTCGTATCACGTTGCATTTTTCTTACTAGGTCGCATAATCGCTACGTGTTATATAGCAGAAATTATGCGAATGGGTGGAGTCCGTTACTCGATCGAGTAAAAAAAAAAGCAAACATAGATGAGACAGGTGTACTTTAACGAGATACCCGCATGAAAACGTATTCATAAAGTACTCGGTGGTGGTCACGGGTGGCCGACCGGAGTTCCGGGCCCACTTCCGGACGTATCCGCACCGGTACGGTTTCTTTTTTAAGTTAAGAACGTTTCAGTTCTATCCACGTACAGTTACACGGCGTTACCTTCTCCTTGCTTCTTCGCGCATATCGTACATGCGTTCATTTAAATCCAGCAGATAAAGAGAGGATGGATTTCTCTAGACGGGTGAGTCCGCAGAAAAGCGTAACAGCGTAACTGGTGCAACAGGTACAAGAAATACGCGACATTTAAATTTGTTTCTTTTTAATGAAAGTAACTTGTGTTCGATTAAACGTGATTCTTTGGAGGTTCTATAACTTCATTTCAAATTCTGTTATCTGAATTCTTAGTAGCAAATTTTGTTTCTTGAAAGTGAAAAAAGAACGCGAATCCTTTGTTGTATCTCGCGAAAGCGCGGTGGGCGTCGCTGTACTTCCTGTCGCAAATGATCGTACCAGACGTACACTTTGCATATATGAAAACGTGGGCATGAATGGACACGGAGATACATCTGCAAAGACAATAGCCTCGCGCGTGTGCGATCGTTGCACTTTGCCACATTGATGAGCAGGTTCTGCACGACTGTTACATCACCGCTGCTGAAATATTTGCACTCAGGATAACGCAACGCTAAGAAAGCGTGCAAGTATTAATTGCGAGGGAAACGACAGGCAAAAAACGACAGAAATTAGCTCAATAGCACTCGAGTATAAATATATTAGCTACCGAAAAGTAATCAAAATTTGCTGACGAAGAAGAAATTAAAGAAAAGAAATCTTAAATATTAAATATTTAAAGAAATCTTAAATACTAGTCAACAAAATAATTTCCATCGTTTTCTAACGCTTTCTGCAAGTGTAAATTGTTCAATTTCCTTTTTAAAGTCCTTTGATTTTTTGTTGAGAAACTTTGAAGCCATCGAAGGAATTTTGAAAACTTTTCATATACAGCTCTAATTTGTATTCTAGTACAAATATAAGTATTCTAGTACAAATATAGGTATTCAAGTGTAAATATAGGTATTCAAGTATAAGTACAGTTAAATGAAAGTTCAGAATAATTAATAACGAAAGTGTGGAATGTTAGAAATACTCATTTTGCTGTCTTTAACGAACTGGAAGTTTCTCTGAAAACATCGATTACATTAACAGATAGCCACTCGAGCAGATCATAGTTTCTGTCTTTAGACCTGCATTTTCTCTTCTGTTCTTACAGTAAACTCCTTTGTTATTGTGCTAATTAATGTACTAATAGAATATTCATAGTACAATAGATCGTACAGGTACAATTTTACTGTTGTTGAGTACTTCGATAAAGAGTTTCAAATATTTTGTCTCATAAAGTTGCTGCAAGATTTAGTATTTTTAACAGAAGTGTCTTCTGTTTTCTTTTTTATTATTAAACATCATTAATAGACAAGTTTTAACATCTTTAACAGAGCTAGTTTTATTGAAAATGTCTTCCATTTTGTTTTCTATTACGAACGTCATCAGTAGACAATTTTTAACATTTTTAACAGAGTTACGTTTTATCAAAAGTGTCTTCTCTTTTCTTTCCTATTAGAGACATCATCAATAGACAATTTTAAAAATTCTTTACAGAGTTACGTTTTATCAAAAACGTCTTCCCTTTTCATTTTTATTAGAAACATCATCGACAGGCAATTTCTAAAATTCATAACAGAGTTACATTTTATCAAAAGCGTCTTCCCTGTTCATTTTTATTAGAAACATCATCAAAAGACAATTTTAAAAATTTAAAACAGAGTTACATTTTATCAAAAGCATCTTCCTTGTTCATTTTTATTGTGAACATCATCAAAAGACAATTTTAAAAATTCAAAACAGAGTTACATTTTATCAAAAGCATCTTCCCTGTTCATTTTTATTGTGAACATCATCAAAAGACAATTTTAAAAATTCTTAACAAAGTTACATTTTATCAAAAATGTCTTCCCTGTTCATTTTTATTAAAAACATCATTAAAAGACAATTTTAAAAATTCATAACAGAGTTACATTTTATTAAAAGTGTCTTCTCTGTTCATTCTTATTAGAAACATCATTAAAAGACAATTTCTAAAATTCATAACAGAGTTACATTTTATTAAAAGCATCTTCCCTGTTCATTTTTATTGCGAACATCATCAAAGACAATTTTAAAAATTCTTAACAGAGCTACATTTTATCAGAAGTATTAATCTGTACCACTTAATCGTACATGGATAACTGGGCAGTGTTAACATCATTGACCGTGAAAACAACAGTCTAATTAATCCGCCATAAAGTCTTAGGTTTCGCAAATTGTGTTTTAGCCGAGTCGCGATTACGCACGTACGTACGCACACAAGCGCGACCGATTGCGGATCACCTGTGATTAAGTCCTCCCGAGGACCTCGCGAGTTCTCATACCCTAGTTTTCTGCCGGCAACCGTACGGTGCGATCGTGTTTCTCCGTTGCGAAATTCACGCTCGTACCCGAGATTCCGAGCGCGATCTGTGTGATCTTTAAACGAGAGCGGATCGATAGTGATATGGAGGCTTTGGGAAAGATCGAAGAACCGGTGTGTATACGATTCTAATTAATCGGAGAGCGTGGGAATTCTTTTCATCGATTTAGAAATCAAAAGTAAAAACAATGTCTTTCACTGATTTCTCCTGTTATAACGTTTCAAACACTCCGGATAACTTTCAAGATCTTAAGGAATTTCAAGAGGAAACTGTTAGAGTTTAAAGTTTATGTTAAAGTTCAAGCATGTTTTGTTTCTCGAATTTGATGCAGGACGACAGGAGTAACCGTTCCGACGACTCTAACGGTGAAGTGTTCAAGAATGTCCCGAGGAGCAGCAGCACGTTTCGCATTTGGAAAATCGAGGTAAGAAAAAAAGCAGAGAAGGTGAAAGTGTGAAATCCGAAATTGTCTAATGTCCGCAACAGGGTTTGCGAGTGACGGCCGTCACAGGAAGTAACATGGGATATTTCCTCTCGGAGTTCGCGTACATTATCTACGCGGTGTCGCTGAAAGACGGTCCACTCCCCTACCCAGGAATGCCGGTAATTCCTTACTTTCTTTATTAATCACATAAGCTACATACTCCTCGCGTTCATAAATAGGTGAAAGAGTTAAAGTCCAGCCCCATAGTGCGAGTCATTCATTTCTGGATCGGCAACACTTGCGACTCCACGATTTCCGGAGCGGCCGCCCTCCGAGCCGCCGAATTAGACTCCCAGGTTTCGGCGACGATTCTCTCGCGAGAGGCCCAGGGTCGTGAAAGTCCAAGATTCCTAGCGTACTTTCGTCAACGTCTCGTCATCGAAAATTTCCACTTCGAGACTCCATCGTGCACCCTGCACAGAGTCACAGGCGTAGCGGTTCCTGTTCTCACAGAACTCGAAAAGGTTCACTGGGACCACTTCAGCTCTCGGGACGTAATTCTCGTGGACGTTCTCTCCAAGTGAGTACATACCGGAAATCGAGTAATTATATATCTCGTTTAACAACTCTATTTCGTACCAGTTAAACTTTTGTTCGTTTTACGCTCTCACCGTCGCGCAAGAATTCTCTTGCTTGAATAGGAAATCCGAGAGAAAGCCTCCCATAATTATGACATTGAAACAGGGGAATCGTCTTCCTTTGGCTGGGATCCTTATCGGACCCCCTGCACAAGCGACACGCAGTCAGCATCCTAGAAACAAGGAAGGAAAACGGACGCATTGTGATCGTGGACGACGGTTACGAGCAGACGCTCTCTCAAAAAGACCGGCAATTATTCGACAGTATTTTAGAACCATCCTCCAGAGCGGTGAAGCCTGACCGTCCTCACAGAATCAGTATACCGAGTCCGGTGAAGTTATACAGATGCAGCGAGCAGTCTGGAAAATACAAAGTAGCGGAGCTGAAATCTGGACCCATACTTCGCTCGGATCTCACGTGCGAGTCCGTGTATCTGATAGATCGCGGAGAAGCAGGAGTCTGGGCATGGGTCGGACGCAACGTGAACGCTCGAGAGAAGCTGGAGGCGATTCGCAACGCTCGCGGATTCGTGAAAAAGAAGAATTATAGTAACGGAGTGTCGGTGGGAAGAGCGATCGAAACTCAGGAGCCGACGGAGATGAAGGCGCTGGTCAGAGGATGGGAGACCGCGAAAACGAGACCGCTTACTCTGCCGATTAATTTCGAGCCTGATTACATGAACGAGAGACCTAAAATGGCAGCTGAATGCCAACTGGTGGACGATGGGTCAGGTGAAAGAACGCTTTGGAGAGTGAGTCGCAAGGAGGGTATGGTTCAGGTTGAGGATAAAGGAATATACTACGCGGAAGCGTGTTACGTAATGTGCTACAAGTACGGTCAAGGCCGCAGGAGCAAGACTATAGTACGTACCGCGTATGCGAGCGCAAATTTAAACGATAATAATCGAGATATTTTAGGTGTACTGCTGGGAAGGCGTGCACTCCATCAACGTGGACCGAGAGGCCTGTCTGGAAACTGCTTGCAGTTTGGCGGAGGACACCTCTGGACAGTTAGTAAAAGCGTGCCAGGGAAGAGAACCGCCGCACTTGCTGCAGATTTACGATGGGAAATTGAAAATACTAGCTGGACAACATCGTGATTCTCGTAAGTCGATTTCTGAGGTATCTTTTAATTTCTAAGTGAAAAATGTTGCAGCGCCGGAGAAGTATCTCGTCAGAGTTTTCGGATCCACTCCGTACACGTCCAAGGCGGTTGAACGACCTTTGAGAGCCAGCAGCCTCGATTCCAGCGGAGTTTTTATTCTATTTTGTAGTACACCCGTAGTGTGGTGCGGCGGTAAAAGTACTGGCGATGCCAGGCAAGCGTCTAGGCGCCTCGCACCTAGAAACGCGTTGCTGATGATCGAGAATAACGAGGATGACGAATTCTGGGCAGAGATCGGAGGTTCCTTCTCTTCTCTATATCGTATCATTTTGAATTTCGTGTGTTTTTTATCTCAAATTTTCTTAAGGTAAAGGCACGTATGGCACGGAAACGGTGGACGATGGAGAGGAGCTCGAGAAACATCTGTACAGGTGTTTGACAGAGAGCCAAACGTTTGTCGGTGAAGAAATTCTTGGATATGGGCAAAATAATCTTCTTCCGGAAGCAATTTGGTTGCTGGATGCTGGTAACGTGATATGGATTTGGGTCGGAAAGTTTTCGGCTCCGAAGTCGTTGAAGGACTGTATACTCGACGCTATGATATTTCTGTACAATCATCCGGCTGGCCGAGATCGAAACACGACAATTTCTGTAATTAAACAAGGTACAGTAAGAATTCCCAGTAAGAGTTCATGGAGATACAACAAAATACAACTTTATCGTTTCCTTTTTAGGAATAGAACCTTCAACGTTCGTAGGACTCTTCGATAACTGGAACTACAATTTACTAAGAGAGTATAAATCGTTTGAAACGTTCTGCACGCTCTTGCAAGACAAGGAGTCCATAACTAAAATACAGACGTTGTCGAAGTCGTCGAGTGAATTCGATAATTATGTGAAGTATCCTCTTTCAGTTTTGAAAAATGACCCAGAGAATCTGCCATCAGGTGTTGACGTTGTTCGTAAAGAGATGCATCTTACATTTGATAATTTTATTGCAATTTTTAAAATGCAACCTGACGAGTTTGTCAAACTTCCTGCTTGGAAAAGGCAGAGGCTCAAGCAATCGGCTGGACTCTTTTAACATCTATTGGATAGTCTTAAGCTTTTGTACCATAGTCATTGTAATCAAAACATCAAGATAATCTTTATACTTTATTGTTTGGAATTAAATTTATTCATTGAAAGAAATATAAGAGTAAAGTTTTATAAATCCAAGTAAATAATGTATTAAGAGGAAACGTCCATCGGTTCTGCTTCGACTCTGCGAACAATTTCTCCTTCGATGATTATAGGATGGACTGTTTTATTGAGTACAGCAGTGGTACCGCGTTTGTATCGATAAGATATACTGCGCTCTCCCTTAACATTGGCAACATCGTAAGGGCGTAAAAAGTCGACGGCGCCTTTACGTATTACGCACAGATCTACGTTAGAACCAGAACCCAAATCGTTAAATACACCGGCACGAATAGCGTCTGCGACTAATTCTTTAGCTTCCTCTTCCTGAATAAATTACAAAAATCAATTAATAATAATTCAATTGTAAAATATTACAATTTAATGGATTATATTTTACCTCCATGCCAGGCTTCCATCTACTTTCAAATACAGCCATTGCAGCTAATGAACCTGAACCCATGGTAGTGTACATGTGTTTATCTGAAGAGCCATGTGGGAAAATAGAATATAAATGTGGTCCATCTAAATCAACACCTCCTAATATTAAAGCTGCTCCAATATAGCCTTGATAACGAAACAGTAATTGTTTAAGCATTGCATTTGCGGTACAAACTGGTACTATGCGTCCAGTATTTAGACGATGTAACTCCAATTGACTGAATATCATCTGAGTTGTCATTTCTGTGTCAGCAGCAGTTCCTGCTCCGCAACAGCTTTAAAATGATTGTCAAATTATATTGGACTGTTCAATGTTATGAAACATAGTTTAACTAAAATGTACATAATATACTTACTACATATTTTCAGCAAGGTAATGAATTTTTCTGCAGTTTTTATCAGCAACTATGGTACCTTCGGTTGCTCTTGTGTCAGCACCAAGAACAACTCCATCTTTGTAAATAATTCCAGCAATTGTTGTTCCTGTTTTGATTGCTTTGGGTGCTGGAAACCCATTTTTCACTAACAGATTATTCCTGAAAAATATGTACATTCAAATGAAATTCATGCTAACACAATATTTGTTATAAATGACACAGCATTATTAACCTATGATAGGTTATGTATTAGTATATATTCATCAGAATTGTCTATGTGGTTAACAAATCTGTTTTAATAATGTATCTTTGAAATGACACATTACCTCTGACAATAGTCGAAGGAAAATCCAGGTGCAGGAATTTCAGGAACAAGTGCAGAAGCCATGACTGAAAACTAAACTTATACCGCCATCAAAAAGAGCACACTAATCAAAATTGAACGAAATTTCCTACACTTTGACGCTTTCCAACAGATGGCAGCTCTCCGTAACAAATACCGGCATTCAATTAGGAATTAAAATTTAAGATTATAATGGATTTAAAAATTGATTTATTAAATTATTGCTATAAAAACTTATTTTTTTTCTTCTAATCACGTTTAGTAATGATACATTTTATTTTCGTTAAAACTATTTACACAAATCTGTGTTTAAAGTAAAGAACATTAATTTAAATTTAATATTTTTACAAATAATCATACTACATGTAGAATGAGACTTATAATACATTATAGATTTATCAGTATTTATTGGTTATGCATTTAAAAGTACAGCATATTTGTTCGTAATTACATCCTGTACTTTTAAAAAAGGTACAATACATTGATCATAAATAAGCTTATATTGGTAATTTGCAATAATGTTGCATTACAAATTTTTATATTAATATCAAATAACAAAACAATACTCTATTAGTTTATTATTGATACGGTATAAGATTTATTGTCTTATCTTGAAAAATTTATCAATTTATAAAATGTAAAAACTTTGATGACAAGTTTTGTTATGTTTCCAAAATTACAAAACCTTTAGGATATGCATATGGTTTCACATAAATAATGCTACTTAAAAATCTAAACAATGAGATAAATTATACATGAAAATATTTAAATAATAACATGTTCAAAATTCACATTTTTACACCTATTTTAAACGTGAAAATGTTATGCTTATTACACATATTAGAGAAATACAAATACATATTTAAATTCTAAATGATGTAATTATTTTGTACATATTAAAGATTATCCCTTTACTGAAAAGTCATTTCCAAATATTTACCATATTACAAATGTTAAAAGTATATGTTAACTAAAAAATAAATTTCATAATATATAGTAACGCTTGTACAGACACCATGATATAAGACCATTTCTTATGAAAACAAAAAATATGTTTAAAGAGAACCAAATAAATTAATAATAGATGATCCATAATAGTAAAACAAAATAACAAAAATAACAAAATTTATATGAGATTGTGTACTACATAGGCTATCAGCTGCCTATATAATTATTTGAACTGTCAAGTTTTTTCCAAATAATGTTACAAGTTGTGTATGAATATAATACGTGTTACAGGTATGGAAGAGGATCTACGAGTAAACAAGCAATAACATATAAAATGCCCAAAAACATGTTAAGTTTAGCAGTTTGTTTAGGCACACTCTGAATCATATGAGGGCTTCTGAATTGCTTTTCTATTTTAAAGGCGGTCGGTAGAGTGATTACTGGTAACAAAAACCAAACAGAATACCTTAATGCAAGCACCACAAGAGTGACATAAGGTGTGAATAATAAAAAAGCATACAAAACATGGGATACTGTATGACCTATTAAGATAGCTAATGTTACTATTCCTGCCTTTTTGTCACTCTCTAAATCTCGTGTATTGTTACTATGTAAAATAGCCTCTGTATTTAATGCAAGAGGTATAGCATAATATATTGTACCTAATTCAATGTAACCGGTTTGAGCCATGAATGCAAACAGAACTGAAATTGGACCAAAGATGACCAAGATAAGAACATCACCTAATGCAATGTATTTGAGTCCAATCCCTCCAGTATACAGAAAAGAAGAGGATAAGCCTCCAAAGTACACAAGTGCTAGGTGCTCCATCTTTGCAGGAGATATAGTAGTTAATAAAACAAAACCTAAACATCCTGCTGTATACAATAATGCACCTAATGACACTAACTCATCTTTTGATAAAAGTTGATCTACTAATATCCTGTCATCGCTTTTTCGGCTGTCCACCCCTTTAATATAATCAAAATAAGTGTTTACTACATTACCAGCTCCATGTACACAAAACACTGTATATAGAGTCAGAATAAAAGATATCCAACTAAAATTTGCTAAGCCTGTTAACCGATATGCTAATGCAGACCCAAGAAGTGTTGGCATTAATGAAGCGCTTAATGACCAAGGTCGTACAGCTAGGAAGTACGAAGATAACTTCATTAATGGAGAATTTAACGTCGATGACGTTGGTGAACAATTTGGACTGTTTGACATTGATTTTCCTCCAATTTCCTTAGTAGAAATCCCAATACCATTGGAAATCATATTTTATATTGTGCTACAAATAAGACATAATAATCATTATATTGTTCCTTGATTATAAAAATTATAAATTATTTCAAAAGAATATTATGGATTAATATACAATAACAATACTGTATATAAAATGGACTATAAATTATAATACACAATTTATACTATAATTATACTACAATAAAATAATGATATATAGTATAATAAATTATATTATAATAGAGTGGATGATATAAATTATAGTATATTAAATTATGTTACTTATATAATACAGAAACAAATTCATAATATATATCTCCAATTAACACAGTAAGTAGCATTATAAACATATAAATTCATTATTAAAAAATACATTTCAATCAATATTAGTAATAAATATTTTACAAAAACTACAATAGGATTTGTAGAGTGATTATAGTTTTGTATAATAAGTTTTTCTATGATAAGAAATAATAACATATCGTTATTAATATTATTCATTGGACGATTTTCAAATACAATTTATTTTCTAATTTATATATTGGATTATCGAAATAAATTTACCTATATACCTACTGTTAGTCTAGAGGAGAGAAAGTTGGGTTAGACCAGTCTCCATAATTCTTTAACGAACGTCATAGTTTTTAAGTACATCTTAAACATAATGAAAAACTTCGAGATTTTCAAATTGAAATATTTTTCACATAGTTGACATTTGATACGTGTATTTGAGGAAAAATTTAGTTCCTCTTCTTGTATACGCTAACTGTAACGATGACGTGTTTTCATTAATTTGCATGTGGCGCTATCTGAAATATTTCTCTTTTTTGTCAAGTCAAAAATATTGACGACATTCACTTTCCTAACAAAATTGACAAACTTCCAATTCATTTTTATCATTCATAAGGAAGTAATGTATGTTTAATCATGTATCATATTCATTGCAATCTTTTTATAAGCATATCTTCTGTTCTTTTTATATTTTCTAGCGAATATATTTCATTTCACGAAAGAATAACCTTACTAATTCGATCTTTCTGCGCATGTTAATTCTGTTCGGATCTACATACTCTGTAATGTATGGTAACGCACTTGCGCTCTTGCAACGATCGCGATACTGAATGTGGTATGTGTGTCGAATGCCGCAGTGCTAATGGGGACTTTTTTTCCTTTGGCCAATTTTCCCTAGGAATAGAATGGGAAAAAATTCCATAATTTCCAATTCTCATTGATCACAATAATTTTTCTGTCACTATATTTCTATATTCAATAATTCGATCATAACGCATCTTTCATCTTGTACATTTTACCACGTTGTGCTATTTTATTCGTCCCTATAGTATACATGACCACGAAAGCAAAAACGTATTATAGAGGAGCATCGTATTGAGAAGAGTAGTATGAAGAATTTTAGGCTGCCGAATTTCGGATAGAATTAAATATAAACGCATTAGACTGTATTATTTTTAAGTAATTAATATTACCAAGTTTTTTAAGAATAATTTATTACAAAACATTTGATCAGATAATAAGATTCATGTAAACTCATCGTAACACCAAAATATACATGTATATGGAATGCGTATGTACGGCACTTAATTCGTCACTGGTGCTCTTCGTTTAGCGATTAATAAACGTTGGGACTTCGATATTGTTGGACGTTCGCTTCAAAGTTCTGTGTTCCAGAAATTTCTGTGGACCCGTGGATGTAATTGCTGTCGAAAATTCGTCCTGTTTCGTCCAGTTAAAGTTTCATATTGTTCAATCTTGGGATTATTGATCGTAACTTTTTTTACAAATACTATCTGATCAACTGTTTTCCAAAATGTCCTTGTTCGGATCAGTGATGGGTGATCTTGATGATGATCCTATTTTTGGGTGAGTTAAAATTATTTTTAACTTTTTAATTTTGAGTAGTAATACTGTAGACACGTGAATTAAATTATTTTTTCCCTGTTTTATATTAAATATCATTTGAATAATATAATATTAATATAACAACTTAAATCTGTAACAAGGTGCTTATACATCTATATAACACTGAAATCATATATTATTTAACTTCAGACGCAAATTTTGTTTCTATGGCACCTTACTTTTGTTTATTGCACACTACCCTTTCCCTTAACTTTTCATATTTTTGTAATGAACTGACAGCCTGAATTGTTAAAATTCTTCTTTCATAAACTAATGAACAATCAATGGAGGTTCTGTTATAAATAAATTATTTCTGATAACAATATTTATGTATAATCTGTTGTAGGTCTCACATGCAATCAATGAGACAAATGTACTCATTGTTTAATGATCCATTTGGCATGATGGGTCATCCCTGTCATAATGCCATTACAGATGGTAATCATAGAAGCAGGAATCGTCAAAATGATCTTCAAATGATGCCTTTTGTATTTCCACCAATGCCGTCATTTAATATGGTGAATTTGTTTGGAGACTTTGTATGTAAATTGTTATATTTTATTTATAACATTTATGGTACCACTGAAATCAACTAATTGTATTATGACAACTATATTTTAGGACAACATGGCATCAGGTGGAAACTGTCATTCTTTCACTTCAAGATCTGTAATGACTATGGCTAGTGGTCCTGATGGACGTCCACAAGTTTATCAAGAAACTATGTCTACAACGACTGCACCTGGTGGTGTAAAAGAAACAAAGAAAACTGTTTGTGATTCTCGTACTGGAGTGAAAAAAATGGCTATTGGTCATCACATTGGAGAAAGAGCACATATTTTGGAGAGAGAGCAAAATGTCCACAGTGGTGAACAAGAAGAGCGTCAAGAATTCATTAATCTTGATGAAGGTAACTAATTTGATATATATATATATATATATATATATATATATATATATATATATATGTAACTTTTTGTATATAGAAAATGAAATAACATACAAACTGTATATTGCAGAAGAAGCAGAGAGTTTTAATAATGAATGGGAAACTCGCACTCGCCGCGGAGTCGGTGCTGTAGGCAATTCTCATTATGGTAATCACCATGGTCATAGAAACCGCACTGATCATAGGCAATTGGCTTTACCTGATCCATCAGGAAGGTTAGTTTAATAAATTTATCAGATATATAACAAATAGAATCTCGAAAAAAAGTATTTTCTGAAGGTAGGATAAGTCTTAAAGATATGAATAGTAGTTAATTTAATAAAATCTCAATATTTTTTTACTATATTTTTTTTACAACTACATGCATGTAATAGGGTATGTAATATTTACCCTACTCTAGTAAACATATATGTTGAAACAGAGAAAATATGTTGCATCTAATTGATAGGATTATACATGCATGTACAATGTTATTGAAAGTATAGCAATATTACTGATAAACTTCAATTTATGCAGTGTGCATAAAAAATCCAGAAGACGAACCAGTAAAAAAAAGTGAAGGGCAACATGGGATCACATCATGCTATGTCACTTCTATCTCAGTCTATGCATTCCCTATCAAAATTTTGTATCAAGCATTACAATAAAAACAAGTAGGCTTCAGTTTTAATTTGTTCTGTTTTTAGTTGCAATGTTGCATGCCCTGTAGGTGTACATGCATTGCATTGTAGTATTTTTGTGATATTTATATTTTCATTTTATAGTACTTTCACCACACAACATTGAAGTAAAGCTATCATATAATTTATGTATTATTATTTATTAACTGATGTGTACATCAGTACAATAAGGATAGTTTAAGGACAACAAATCGTGACATATTTTTCAACTTTAAATCTAGATTATAGTATCTTATAGCAATGTAAAACCGTCAAAATTATAAGTACAATAAATAAAACAAATATGTCATTAAATCACGTAATATTGCACTTGATGTTTCTTTCATTCAATGTATAAACATAAACTGAATTTCAACTGTAATCAATAAGTTGGTGGAACTTGGAAATTTTTTTATTTTATTTCGCCTTTGTGTTTTATTTTTATTTATGTGTTGTTGATTCGCTTATTATATGCTTCCATAGTCGATATTCTAATTCTTCGAGACGGACACCTCTTAGATGTAGTTTAAAATCTCCATCTACATCTAGAATGTACAGCCCAACTCATACTTTAAGGTAAGTTTCTTATTACATTGTACCATCAATTTTAGCTCATTTTTTAAAAACATGTCCATGTGTTTATATTATAAAATTAATAACAAATAAATAAAAATATATATCATAAACGGAATCTTATATCCACAAAATAACATTTTGTACCATATTGTGCAATTACATTGTAGTATGTTATTTATAGTATTTAGATATAATTGCAGTGTGAACTTTTAATTTGTTGCATGCAACTGTTTGTTTATATATTCATTAGTTTTATTAGCAATATCTAAAGACAATTATTGGTGTATTTATTTATCTTGTAGTTTTTTTTTCTTTTTTTTTCTAAATAAAAGCAAACATTTTTTGGTTTATTAATTTTAAGTTAAAAGGTCCACTAAATACTGTAATACTGTACTGTTACTATTAATTATAGTTGCTACAGTATTACTCCGTTTTATATGCGTATTATTTCATTGTGTACAGTAAAATATTATTTAATCACTGTATTTACTTTATACTCTTTCCGTTTACATTATCTGTAATACAACAAAAACGTTGGTATAGAATATACCATATATTGTGTATTGCAGGTACAGCCGCAAATATTAATAAAATAAAAGCATAGTACACAGTGATGGCACTTATGCAACGTAAGTACGTTGCTTTACATTTTAAATATATGTTTAATATTCTTGAAATTTTACTGTAATTTTCTGGATATGTTTCCAATATTATTACAAAGTTTTTAGTAAACATTTATTAACTTTAACCCTGGAGTAAACGCGTCAGCGTGAAAATTATTCCACAGGTTTTCAGAGCACTGTCCCATAAATGCAGATAATCACAGACTTTTCCTTAAAAGATGTTCTTACTAAAAATTTAGTTACCTGCTTTGATACATTGACATTATTTAATTTTGTTGAGTGCAACAAATATATTCGCACTTATAACATTATAAATTTTGCTGGCTCTTACATGTGCTCCTGGGTTAACTAAAATGTGATGAGTTATAACAGTTTTTACACATGGACTAATTATATTCATGATTCATTTTAAATCTGATCTCACAGTAAACAAAATAAATTATATTTTAACATTTTCATGTTTACAGTTCAGATTCAGCCGATCAAATTGAATCTGCTAATGTTAAATCTACATCAGCAGCATCTACAAGTGTAGGAAACCGAAAACGTAAACATACACCGAGTACCAAAGTTTGCAAAAAGAGTCACACTGTGTCAGATAGTAATGTTTAGAATTTCTATTAAATTGGTTTGAACTATGTTCTAACATTACTGCAGAACTTCGGTGAAGTTAATCTTATATGGAACCTTCTGTAGTATATTGACAATGTAGGAACTACTGATCTTATTTACTCTGATAAATTTAAAAGTGTTAGTTATATATTTTGTAAATCTCTTTTAAGAAAAAACTATTTTTATTTAGGATATATAGAATAAACTTATCGAAGTTTCACTGCAGTTATTTTCCATTTTCCATATGAACTATTTCTTAGAATCTCTGTGAATGAATAAAATATGTGTAGAGTCTAAAAAGTTATATATCAAAGTATTTGAAAAAGTATGAATGTAAGAATATTATGGAGTATCTAATTCTTTTGGATGTCTCTATAACTACATTGTCACAAAACTATTATTATCACTATTATTATTATTATTATTAATTTATCGTTACAAATTATTGTTAAAGTATTATCTTTTAGTTCTATAAATCGTAAATGTTTAATTTTTAGATTTTGTTTAAAAAAGTAAGTGAAAATGTAGTTACAAATTTATGAATATATTTAAGAGTACATCCGAAAATAACGTATTTTAAAGTAGTGTATTTATCAATAAATATACAGTTTAATGTAATAAGTTTTTTCATTATGATTTATTTAAATAAAAGTTACAGATTTAGTATAAATTGAAAACCCATTTTTATGCTAAAACAAAAGAACAGAGCAAATTATCCCTAATACCACTATTTTCATGTGTTTTTATACAAGTAAAGAACTAATTTAACGTTATTCAATGTTATTCCAATGAAAATATTATCAAGTTTATAGTAACTTCAAAATCATATAAAATTAAATAGTTCTATTAAATGGTAATATAAACCTGACTAATAAAATATTATCAATATATATTTAAAAGAAATCTCCAAAAATTGTTGATATACCTTGTTAATATTTTCATTCAATCACGTCACAATAGTGCGTAAAATACAATATATTTTTATTCAATTTCTTTAAAAAATATCATGCCCTATATCGTAACAAGAATAAAAATAATTTTTTATAACATATAGCAAAGCATTAACACGAGAATCAACAAAAGAAAAAAGAAGTAAGAGGAAAACTGGCAAAAAAAAGTGATAGATATTTCGTTTGCACCACGCGGGGCGGATTGATGTCTGTTAATTGTCTTCTGCTAAAGTATTAATTCTTGAATTAATAGTCAAGAGTTGTGCCACGAAAGCGGTATCGCTCATAACCGTGGCAAGAGCAGAAAGTAAATCTTGTACTGCGTCTTGTGACAAGTCTAACTGCCGAGCACATTCTGCAATAATTTCTTTTTCTTCAGCATCAGGATTAATCTAGAAATATATATATATTTTTTATTACTTTCACGTTTATTATTAAATCATATTTTGCTGCAATAAAAATACTATACCTTTGGTGAACTGCAAAATTTGTTGAATGCCATTTTGATTCTTTTCTTGCCGTTGCTAGTTTGGTAAAAAACTGTAAAAGTTTGTGCATTATTCATGTCTAGCACAACAGGAAAATATATACCAGCTGTAACATGCCCTTTAGTATCTCTGGCCAGAATACTCCTGAAGTTATAAACCAAATTCCTACGCTCCGTAACATCGATGGCAGTTAAATATGGCCTTGCCACATAAATAAGAGCAACTTGTGTTCTCTCCAAAGTACCAGATCGAGTTTTCCTTTCATGCCATTCGACGTAATCGGGGTCATTAGCACATAGAAAGTAATTGTACTCTTTTTTACAATCCGGTTCGTCAGACTGAATAAACCAGCCTGTATGTGGATACAATTTATCTTCCATCACAGTAATTACACGAGCTACATGATATCCGGGATCGAGAAGCATAACTCCTCGGCGCCCACTAATTTTAATTTTCAGGCACACTAGTACATGTTCCTTTTCTCCACTGTCTGCAGCGGGTGGTCCACCGACGTAATTAGCAACGTTATCTATCGTCTGTAAAATATCACCTGTTAGTACAACATTGTCAATATCGTATGAAACAAAACAATACAACAAATAACAAACAGACCTCCTCACAGGACACTAAATAGAGGCCACTTGCTATATCAGCAAATCGTTTGTTTAAATTCTTTAACCGGTGTAGTAACTCAAACCCCAAGCCTACGCAAGTATGGTGTTCACGTGTTATGAGTGGTTGATATTTATGATAAAATCTCTCCAGTACATTTTCACCACTCGCAGTATAATCCTTATAAAATCTGTAATTTATAAAATAGAATATTAGTAAATGCTCTTGTTAGATTATTGAAACACAACAACATATGCAACACTTACTTAAGGAAGTTGCCAACAGTGTCATAGCGGTGCTCACGCAGTAAGTGCTGCGTTTCCAATTCAACGCTGCCTGCTAGTTCCTCATACTCTTCGACCGTGAAAACGGTCAGGGCTGGTGCTTCGTAATGGGCCCATACCGGCAGGGGTAGCGGCACACCCCTAATCCAGGGCCCGCGTGCCTGCCCCTGTGGCTGGCACCATATTTCTGCCGTCTCGAGTCAACTCGGCCATTCGCTTCCCCAACGGCCAACCGTTGGCACAAAGCCATGCTCATCCCTGCAGCTGCTTATTGGCTCCACAGGGCTCTCTCCGTGTTTTATACTCTTCTCTCGCTCTATAAAATAAGGTTCTTTAGTAACAATTGCATCAAACATTATAACATTCTGAATAGGTATAAGATAACTATTACAAATAACACATTTTATACTCTAATTTCTTCACAAGTGAATTTATTTTCTTTAATTAATATAACTAAAGTTTTAATTCAATTAACTATTACTTCTATCGTTAAGTATATTTACTGTAAGTCCACTGCTATTTAAGAACACGAATCAGTTCACTTCCATATGACAAAATTTGCGAAATAAATGTAGAAAAGAGGATCGGATTTGTCGTTGGCTTGGTGTCCAACATGGCGACAGTATGTGCACAGTGAATCAATACACGACCAAATAGATATGTAACGTGCCACGTGTCTAGTACGACCTTCATCGCATAATGTTACGATTCGCGCTAATCCACTGTTATTTTTCATGTATTCATTTAAAAAAAATAATTCCAATACCGATGTAGACTTTTAATTTAGGAATGAAGACATTAAATCTTCATTGTTTAATATTATTCAGTTTCGTTCAAAACAAACCAGTTGTTATCTCGAAAATAATTACGTAAGGATAAAACAATGATTTATTTAAATGTTTTTCTTGAATATATATATATATCGCAACAATTATAAAACAAAAAAAAATTTAATTGAACTTGTTTCAAAATATGGCAATATCAATGATACCCAAAATATTTATCTTTACATTCGGCTTCGTACACTTCATGAGTATGTATCATTTAATTCTTTTGCATTATATTACGTACATCATTATAATTCTGTATTTACCATTTGTTGCGTCATTAGACGTATTGACTCAATGCAAAAATATGCAATGCTTGAAGTGAAAGGCATTTCCCTCTTGAACTAGGGCATACAAGATATTTGAAGTACACATATGGAAATTATTGGAATAAATTAAGAGTTTCTTCCGGAAAAATGCACGGCAGCGCACGACACGTAAAAAAAAATTAAGATAAATATACAACTTACCCATACAATGAGCGCACCAACAAACAAAAACTTTCTCTGTTCCCAAGCTTGGTACAGTTCACACGTCCGAAGTCCAAGCAGAACTGAAGTGGTGGTATGTGAGCGGAAAGTTATATACGTTCGGAACGTATCGCTCTTTACCCTCCCCTTCTCCAAACCATTGATAGTTTACCACGTGACCGCTACTCATGTATAAAGTTTAAAAGACGCAATTGCGTAGCACTAGAATTTTTATAAACAAACAAGGAAACTGATTTTTTTTTCTCGTTTTACATTAACTACACTATAATGTTACATCCTTTCTCGTGTTACCTCCAGCGATGTTTCACGTATCTTATAAACGCGTTTTCATGTAACTCTTCAAATTTATACATGCGATTTAAATTTTATGGTTTCCCTGTTTCCTATACATTTTAATACCTAAGAAAGTAAATTCGTCATAGGAATCTTTGTACTTAATGCGATTAACTGCATGCGTCATGTTCCTAAAAAATACACCGTTTCCCAGCTGTTCGGGTATCGAAGCCTTACGTCAGCTCCGTCTGATTCGAATAACGTCACGATAAATAATGACTATATTCTCTGAACACACTAATATAATTACAATGGACTTCCTAGAAAAAAAGGCTGAATACATACAAAGTTGAACATTATTCATTATATAATTATGTGAAATGCATGAAAACTGGAAATAAAATTTCGTTGAAACTTCCGTTCATATTCGCAGTAGTACATATCTTATCATGATAAAACAACTACACGGTAAAATGATCTCTGTTTTAATAAATCGGTGACGTCGAACAGTTCGCTGAAACAAATATTTATGTTTAAATTCATACACATATATAAATGTGTATAGATATATAGTTTTCTTAAATATGCTATCAGCCACGTGATTATAAAGTGATTGGACATTTGCTTGGATAAAATAAAATTACGACGTAGATACTTGTTCAGAAAGATGATATTTACATAACAATTATCGATATACTTTGTTCAAAATCGATTCTGAAGTAGGATAAAATTGGATCGCTTCGATATCGACTTTAAGTACATTCATATGTATATTGTGCGATTCTATCGAACAATTTGAAAGGTAATTGTTGACTATTGCTCTTTATATCGCAACCGCTTAATTGCGCAAGGTATAACAATGTTATGATTCATAGGGGTCAATGACGCAAAAGTATAATTTGCGTACTACTAAAAGTACTTTGCACCGTTATCGTAAAAATAAATGCGTATAAAAATACACGGATGTATGTGCGCATGTATGTACAATAAATGTGCATTTTAAAAAATAATAACAGTGAAACAGGTTTCTCAATTCAATAAGATAACAGTAACTGCGATAAAATGCTTAAAAAAACATATGCATATATATACGCTTTTTGTTCAAACCACTTATCCTTCGCTATCTGACGTTAATGAAGTTAACCATTATTCATTGTGTTAAAAATATGTATATGCTTTATGTTTTACGTAAGTTCAAAGTCTACCATCTAATTTTTCGATAAGTTATTTGCAAATGATAACCTATCTTTAACAATCCCAATGCTATTACGTATCACCTAGACCACTCGATCGATACAAATAATTTAAGAGCATTTCGATATACAAGTAATATGCATGATATTCTTTTTTATTTATTCTGTATTTTTATATAAACAGTTAGCGTACAATTCTTAATAATTAGAATTGTTCTAAATGTAAATGCGCAGTTTACTTCAGTAAAAGTTTACCTTATGTTTCGTTATAATTACAAATTTATTTTTTATGTTTTAATAAATAAGATTTAAAGTTAAATATCTCTGTACAAGTTTGATTATTTGCACGTGATGCGATGAACCAATCATGTGATCCAGCTGCGAATATCGATGTTAGTGCATACGGATGAGATTGAAAATTATCCGTACACGTAAGACACAACTGTCCCGTGATTGTTTTAACGGTATGAATTTGTATAAGAAATTATTGTTGTACTAAATGGCATTAGCATATTTTATGACTATCGTGAAGAGGTTTTCTATAAATTTTTGTTCATATATTTCATTTTTGTTATAAAAATAAAATACAATAGGTATAAGGTGCAGTTGACATAGTGTGTAATACATATTTGGCTAGTGAATGTTTTTATATATGCTATATGATGTTCATCGTTATCCTCAAAAATAATTATCTTGTAATGATATGAAAATCGTATAATTTTTTATTTTCAAAAGTTAATTTACTCGGTACATGAACATATGGAAACTGTGACTATAAAGTATGTAATTAATTCTTTTAAATTTCAGAATGCAAGAAAAGGACAATATAAATTAAGTAAAAATCATGTTGACATGAAGTTGTTGCTGTGTAATATTCTTTCGTATGCATGTCCAACTTGGGACGGTTGTAACATTATATTAGAAAGATGACAATATTTATGTAGAAAATAATTATAATGCAATTGCACATATATTAGGAAGTACTGAATTCTTTTTGTATTTTCTCATATTTGCGATACAAATATTTACATTTATTTTTAAACATATTGTATCTTTACAGAGATTTAAAAATTTTGCCAACCATGTCTCTATCACAAGAAGGATCTGACCTTTCAATATTGGAAAATGAACCAATGGATAATTTGTATCTTGCATTGATACAATGTTTTGCAATTATATTGTGCGGGTAAATTTTTTACATACACTTAAATATTAAATTATTATATGTTTACTTGAAACGTAATCATCAATTATATATATGTTTTTCAGATATGTCGCAGGAAGGTTTGAAATTATCAATAAAAATGAAGCAAATGGTCTAAATACTTTTGTAGGAACATTTGCTTTGCCTTCTTTAATTTTTATGTCACTGGCAAAACTAGATTTTAGTTTAGTGAATTGGAGATTTCTTCTTGCTGTATTATTAGCCAAAAGTTGTGTGTTTTTTATTGTTCTTGGTGTCTCTCTAGTCATTAAAAGACCATCAAACCCAGGTTGTGCTGCACTCTTTGCAATATTTACTACGCAAAGTAATGATTTTGCTATTGGATATCCAATGAGTACGTATAATAAAAATTGTATATGTACACACATATCTATTAATAATATAAGACTAACAGTATATTTTTATAGTTGATGCACTATATGGAACAACTCATCCTGAATATGCAGCATATTTATATCTAATGGCACCCATATCTCTGGCAATTTTAAATCCAATTGGTTTTGTATTGTTAGAGATTGGTAAACGTTATGACGAAAATCATAGAAGTTATAAAGATATGATTTATTCTATTATAAAAGGAATTGCATTGAATCCAGTGCTTCTTATGACTATACTTGGTATTTTGGGAAATCTGATTTTTAAACATGTAATACCATCAGTTCTTGCCACTATTCTCGAGGTATTTGGTAATGCCTTTTCGGCCAGTGCACTTTTCCTATTAGGATTAATGATGGTAGGCAAAGTGCATAAATTGAAGGGTACAGCTCTCGTTATACCCGGCATATTAATATCAGTAAAATTATTGGTTCTTCCTCTAATTATAAGGGAATCCATTATTCTTCTAAATGCTGGAGAAAATGCTACAGCTACTCAAGATTTAAGTACATATGGATTTCTGTATGGTACTATTCCAACAGCACCAGCACTATTCATCTTTACTCTTCGATATAATCTCGAAATTGATTTAATTGCATCGGCAATGGTTGCTTGTACCTTTCTATCTGCTCCACTTATGTTTGTCTCAGCAAAATTAATTGATGCTGTTTCTGCTGGGAAAACGCCAGCAGATTATGCACATTTGTTAAATGTATTTTCTTTCGATGTGAGTATCGCCTCAGCGACAATTTGTATATGGTTGATTGGTTGTTTCATTGGACTAGGACGAAAGAAATATAGATGTGCTACTCATCAGTGTACATTATGTATCATAGTTGCACAGGTCTGTACTAATATAGTATAAAATTTGTATAAAATGTGGTTCAAATATTATATAAAAAATATGATTTCAGTTAGCCACAGCTATAGGTGTAATAATTTGGACCAAACTTGAATCGCGTAATACCGGATCAATTTTATGGTAATTTGAGCTATATTTTTTTAGTTACTTTATTTAATAAATACCTATATTGTTATAATCATATTTTAGGTATATACAGTTCATTCTGATTACAACAGGAGTATATGCGAGTCGCATGTGGACAGCGGCAATAGCCGCAACATTATTATATTTAAGTTCTCGTTCCTTGGATTTTGTTCAAAATGTACAGAAATGGTTTTATCCTGTTGGATGGGGGTATGATCACATTATTTTTATTTATAAGTAAGATACCAAAATAATTATTAATAATTTTTACATTTACAGAGTTCCACTTATAATAGTAACTATAATGTGTAGTACAATATCCCCCAAAGATTCTGAACTTGATTTTAAAAATCCTAATTTTCAACTGGGTAGAATTCAAGCTGCAATTTCGACTTTTATACTGATATTTTGCTTTATTGGTATGTTTTAATATACAATGTGGAAGCTGGGAAAATTTAAATGCAATAACATACTTTTTTTTGCAGTAACATTGGGCTGTTTAGTTTTACAGCAGAGGTATCAACGTAGACATGTTTCAACAATTTATAGTAATTTAATAGATGGAGAAACTTCTAATAATGATGGTGCTGAAAGACGTTTAGTAGATGTTGAAGATCTTGTTTCTCCTACTTCACCTACACCAGTGTAAATAATTTATAAAAAGTTTTAAATTAACACGCATTAAAGTTACATTCTAATTAATATTTCATTATATCAGTATTGGCTGCGAATATCCGGATGGTTGTTCAGGTGGAATATGCAGAAACAACAACAATGAAAGCGATGACTGTGATGCACATTCATACAATAGTGATGAACAGATTGATCCACAATCTCTTAGGCATCTTGTATTCCTTATTTTACTTCTTTGTTCTATGTTTATTGTGAGTCAGTGAAATGTATTTTTAAATTTAAAGTTATTGTAAAGTTGTAAATTAATGTTATATAATATTTTTTAATAGGGTTTGTCTATATCAATTGGAACATTAATAATGGAAGAATTGACCGGCGTTTATGCGGAATTAGCATTCTTGGATGTTGCTTTAAACTTTGGCCAATCGATAATTGCATTTGCCATTTTTGGATTAGATCCTGGCTTTGGAAAATTAGGATGCTGGTTACGAAAAATGTGTCGTAAATGGCGCGCTGGTAATAATATATCATTTATTTGTCAATTTTTTTCTGTATTAACAATTTTAGGCTGTGATATAGACTAATTTTTTATATTTGTAGAAAAAGAATTGCAGCTTCCTTCTGAAGATGCATTAAGTCCCGAAATAAAAGCCATACGGGATCAATTTAATCGTTGTCACTTAAGTGAATGTCGAGCTCGTATAGCTATATGTCGCAGACGTTTATTAAAGGTATACAGAGGTGTTTTTACTGGAACCGATTTAGTTAATTGGTTACTCGAAGCCGGTATTGCGCAAAATAGAGACGAAGCTGTACAATATGGTCGAAGCTTATTAGAAAGCAGAGTTTTACAGCACATTGATAGTACTCATCATTTTCATGATGAGAACATGCTTTACACTTTTAATGCTTAAAATACATAACTTTTTCTTTTGTAAATTCTACAAAACAGAATATTTTCATAGGAAAAACACTTTTAGTTTGTTGCATAATTTCATTTGATATGAAATTAAAAATCTTTTAATATTAATGTATTTATTTTCTTTCCATATTTTTTTATATGATACTATAAAAAGTTTTCTTTGTGCTTGTGGCTGTGTTTTTCTGTTCGAGTGTATTATAAATGACATAATCTTTATTACATAATTAAATACTTTAGAACAAAGTTATACAATAGTATTTAATTTTATAAATACCAAAGATGAATATTAACACTTGACTGCTGCTTACTTTTTTGACTTTTTTAGATCATTGTTCTTCACTTTATTTCTATCTATTATATACTCATTATTCACAATTTGTTAACTGGGAATCTTAAATTATAAATTATAAAAGATTTTAAATATAATTCAGAGAATAGTAAAAGTCATATTTTATGAAATATGCAGCTGTATAGAGTATTAATATCCAATTTTATATTTGTAAATTTTAGTATTATGCACAGTATTAATTATACCCTTTTTTTTTTGAAAATAGAACATCAAAATATCTATATTTTGTACAAACTTTTTTAACATTTATACAATGGCTATGTTTTGGAAACAGCATGTTACTGAAATTCATATTTTTTAAATATTTTTTAAGTACATATTTTTATTAGACGATCTTATTAAAATGCTGAAATGTTGTATATTCTATGTATCAGCTTTAATCTGTTATAAATTGCAAAACAAATATAAAATAAATGTTGCTTAACATGTTAATGTTGTGTTTTGAATTTAATATTTAATGATGGAATACAAGTTTCTTAGATATAAAAACGTAATAACAAATTGTTTAGAAACATAAATCATCATCTGGATCTTCCTCATCAAAGTCATCTACATCTTCTGGTTGATAATGAATTTTAGATGTATTTATTACATTTGTGTTAAGGGTGTACGGTAATACTGTTTCTTCCCTTTGTTTCATTTCATTTTCATTTATTTCTATTCTAAATGAAGATTCAATTTTCTGTTTTTGATTTTCATGTATTGGATCTAATTTTTTACTTTGTATTTTAAGTTTCTCTGATTGAATTTCATATGTCATATTATTCTGAATGACTAGTTCTTGTTGTTTTAAAATTCCTCCACCTAATTTACGATGTATATATTCAGTTATATAATTAAAATTGTTATTTGTTTGTGCTTTGTAAGATTTCATTATCTTTACATATGTAGTTCCTAAAGTTTCAATGCATGGTACCTTATCATATACAAAATCTCTTCTGTAAATACAAATTAATTGTGATGCTTGTTTGTTTAATTTCTCTAAGAACCATAAAGCCTTTGATAAACCAACATATAAAATTAAAGATGTCAAACAATCAATGATTATTATAGATTTCATGTTTATATTTTTCAGAATATGTTCAAGACTATGAATATCTTTTTTGTTAAGAACATTTATATCGATTTCATTTACATTTACCGTGTAATAATCACAAATGTTTATATTATTCGACATAAAAGGTTCTGGTTCATTTTGATACACAGACTTTGGATCAGAAAATAATAACAATTCAAACGTACAACTAGAATCTTTTTCTTTCCACATTTCTATCCATCCTGCAATTAATTTTCTTGCATACATTGCATCCACTCCTGAAATATATACATATAACAACAAACTAGCTATAAAACTTAGAAATATATAGAAATTCTTTAATATATTTCTACCGCACCTTCATCAAGGACGATTAATTTCGCACCTTCTACTAAAGGTAATGTTTTTATAGATGTCATAATATCAACTATAATTAAATGCAACAAATAGAATAAATAATTCAAGCAACGATAATCACACAGGGTGCGCAGATAACAAATATATCACTCTATACAGAATAAAAATAGTTTTGATCAAAGCTATAATTTAAACTCTAATTCTCAATTCAAGAACTATGTTTATTTAATATTTAACATAACGTATAAAATTCAGGATAATATTTTAAATCATTTCAACATTTTTGATTATTGATGCCTCATGGCAAATACATAGTAACATGGGCACAAACTACCTAGCGACATAAGACAACGTATGTATCATTGAATTTATTAAACGGCGGTTCGACAAATGTTAGGGTGCGTTTAGACTAAACGAGCACGAACGAATATTCTTGCTTTTGCTCTAATCGCGTTCAGTGGTGGATTTACCCGACATCAAAACGAGAGCCGACAGGTGTCGCTGTTAATGGTCCGAAAAGGGTGCGGTGCACGCTAATCGCCATACTGGGCGAACGTGACCGAAGACAGAGCGAAAATGAGTACTAGAGTGTGTGACACATCGAAGCTATTTTGCTCATAACAGAGATTTTATTTTGACAGTGTAATTGGTGAGTTGCTCACGCGATGTTCGATACACCGGCCAAGTCTTGAGGGAAACCGAAAAGCGTAGATCCGTGCGCGTGACCGCGTAAGATCAGAAATATCGCAGCTCGGGTTCCCCTGCAACGGGTTGTCGCTGCATGTGTCACTGTGAGTGCTATCGTGCTAGAGCACTAAACGTTCGTTTCAACTATTCTTTATACTAAAGTTCACGTGTGTATCATTGACAGTACTTATGGTGTAATAAATGCAATATTAAGGAATTCTTTTGAATTACCACCGATGAGTTTGGTCGCGTTGTGCTCTGTTCGGTGCTGCTCCTTCAACTAATCGCGTGTGTGATGCCCGGGAGTCGCTCCAGCACGGATCCAGAGCACAAGTCACCGCGAGAAAGTGGTGAAGATTCTGAGGATGAGAGTGAAATCCTGGAGGAGAGCCCCTGCGGGCGGTGGCTCAAACGCCGGGAAGAGGTATGTGTATTTTTTTATACACAATACACCAATGCATTTGTTTATATTTGGCTTGTCCACACGTTTCAATTATATGTTGGTTGTACAGCTCTAAACATTGGCATATACGTTCTCTTTGTTGTGACTACTATCGTACAGTAATGGAAATACATCAATGAATATATTTTCCTGTGATACTTCTTGTTTGCATTGATCTTAGTTTAATAAACTATTGGGATATTTGTTGTCTGGCATAAAAGGTAAACAATGTTTAAGCACCTGTCTCAGAACTTACTTAATGTTAGTTTTGATACTACAGAATATTTTTACAGCAGAAGTTAGATAGCTTTATCATTGTATAATCGTTTGTTAATTTTTGAATTCAAAGGAAGAATTATGAAGTAGTTACAAGCAGTTTAATATAGACTTAGTCATCAGACGATAAGGATATTAATAGATTTACTTTATCATAACAATTCAGAGATAATGTTTAACTATTAATATGAATCTTTTAAATCAACTTTAACGCGAACAAATAACTTCTATAATATCTATGTAAATATTGTATGTTTTTAACTTTATATTTGTACATGAACTTTCAATAACTTTTTGGCATTAAGCTTTTACCAACAGTGATATGTTTTTCATATTTTGTCCTAAAAATAAACATAGTTGGATCATTGACTAGTTACAATAATAACATTCTAAACAACATGTAAGACAAACAGTATTAATACAAAGATAAAGCAAATGTTTGTTCACTTGTTGTTCAATAATTATTATTTTATGTTAGGTATATGTAGGTTCCAAGTCTACGTTAGCCGAAGGCTCTACCTTTGGAGCAGCCAGAGGCAGTGAAAACGAAGTCACTGAAATGGAGGTATGTCTATTTAAAAAAAAAATAGGCTATCTCTTTCATTTTTTGCATGTTGTTTTTATTTGGTTGTAAATGTTTAATTAGAAAATGTAATTACACAAATTTTGAAGTTTTTAATTCAAAGTAGAATATTATAGGTAGCATCTACCATAACAATCCCTACCATGATTTATTCCCCTCCTCAAATTTTTTACAAGGTCATATTAATCTAATGGCAAATAGGCACAAAATTGTTTGAATTATGCTTTAAGTAACTTTAAAATGAATGATTGCGGTAATACATTCTGCCATTTCATTCGTCTTGAATCTTCAAATATATCTATAGGTTGGTTTCAATTTTGTTTTATATAACTTTTATATATTGTAAATAAATGTTACTATGTATGGTATACTTATAAACTATAATTGTAAATAGACTAACTTTTGAATTTTATGTTGTTAATTTAAATTGTGTGACTAATTACATTGATATAATTGACTATTTTTATAAAAAATATTATTTGTCACTTAGGTGGAGCAACGAGATGTACCAGGAATCGACTGTGCCTATTTGGCAATGGATACAGAAGAAGGGGTTGAAGTTGTTTGGAACGAAGTGCAATTCTCTGAAAGAAAAAACTTCAAAGCACAGGAGGAAAAAATACAACTTGTCTTTGAAAACCTTACACAACTGGAACATCCCAATATTGTTAAATTTCATAGGTATTGGACAGATACCCATAATGATAAGCCTCGGGTAAGTGCAACATTTTACAAACTATGCTCAGATTTTTTTTATAAATATTACTCATTGCAATCTATATTTCTGTTTCTTAGGTTATATTTATAACTGAATATATGTCCTCTGGATCTTTAAAACAGTTCCTAAAAAGAACAAAACGTAATGTGAAAAAATTACCCCTGCAAGCATGGAAACGTTGGTGTACTCAAATACTTTCTGCATTAAGGTAGTATATTTCTTGCATAAATTATAAATTTTTCATTAGTAAAAAATTGTGTGTGTGTTTATTATGATACATATGTATCAATTTCTTTTAAAATTTCAGCTATTTGCATTCCTGTTCTCCTCCCATTATTCATGGAAACCTCACTTGTGACACTATATTTATTCAACATAATGGACTTGTAAAGATTGGTTCAGGTAAGTACTTTAATGATAAAATATAAAAATATTTTCCTTTTTATAGGACATTTTATGCCCAAGAAAATACAGTTTTTATGTTCCTGTATTTTATGTATTGAAACATTCTGCTAACAAATACCAATACATAGCTGCTGTAGGTATTCAAGAGAGCATTTATCCCTATATGAAATTATTTAGCATATATTGGAATAGGAGTTTGCAAGGCACTTCCCTTTTTTTATTCACAGGACTATGAGAAGCTAATAGTTTTGTTTCTCATAATTTTCATGGAAGAAAACTAAAAATCACAATATAGGATTATTAATCAACCAACCAGTGATGTTTAAATAACAACTGTGACCTAACTGGTATTTATTTTGTTCTTACATGGGGTACAAGCAAAGTACGTATATTGCTATTACTGTGATTGCCTCTTCAACGCTTGTACAATAAGTCGATCGACAGTAACAAATAAGTTTTACACAGTTATCCGATTAATCTCCAGTTATTAAAGTGAATGATGTATAAATAATATTTGAATACAAGTATTAAAAAGTATATAATAACGTGTGGAAGAGGGTGTGATTCAATTATGTATTGTGAAGGCAGTTTCACTCCATGTTCAGTCGAAGTTTACTGTAAGATTAATAGTGTGTCAGGGCTTAAAACTAAATGGTATACACGTATGAAAGATGAGACATTTTTTCTGTTGTATATCTCTGGTAATTCTGCTAAAAACGTAACATATTTTTAGCAGTCCATTTTATTTAAATCATGATTACAGTGTTTATATCGTACCGTGATTTTCTCTCATTCTCTGTACACATATGTATTCTGTTTTTCTATTAGTAATGTAAATCTGTTAGAAAAATTGTGTATAAACTACTTTTATATATTAGGAGTAACTTGAGTCCTCATTTTTAATTATAGCAGATAGGCTAATCTAGATAATGAAAAAACACAGCAAAGTCTTTGAAGAAAGAAGAAGTGTATTCGTACTTTTATCCATCCAAGAGGATAAGTCAACTGATATCGACGTTCTTCGGTTGGTGTAAATTGTGAAAAGGTGGTGAATTTGAAGGAAATACATTTGGCAGATAATCATCAACTGTTGCCAGCTAAGTAATTTAGGCATAATGAGGTAAACGATATTTCACACACACAACACGCACATAAACACACGCGCGCGCGCATCTTACTTATTAGTAGATTGGTTAATACGAAATGTTCGAATTTATTTTCTTTAATATCGTTTGTACCCCGATATCGCACAAATTTTCATTATACTTCAATATTTTTTTTGCATCTTTATTCACCAATGAAATAAATTCGTCGAATTCCGACTTAAAAAATTCATCTTGCTTGATAAAAGTGTCTCTGCAAAGTTTGAAGAAATTTTTTAAGTGCTATTTTCTTCTGCCAGAGACACTTTGATGCATACAAGTGTATATATAAAAATGATTGTACAAGGGCTCAAGTTACTCATAGGATAATTTTTCAGTTACAACACAATTTTTCTAGTGATTTATCGATTCACTTATTAAAAGGGAGGTGGCGGGTATTCAGAAAGAGCAATTGTCATTTTCTACCACATAGAAGATTTACAGAATTCCTGCTGCCTCATAAAGAAAGTTTTTCAATGCGTTGCTTGTTAAATACTTTCATATAAACATATTACTTTTGTGTACACATATTTGAGGCATACTTGTAAATGTAATGTGTGTTGTTTGCTAATTACAGTGGCACCAGATGCGATTCATCATCACGTTAAAACTTGTAGAACAAATATGAAAAACATGCATTTTGTAGCACCTGAATACGGAAGTGAGTGAACTATATTTGCATCTAATATTACAGTACATAATTACGTAATTTATTTTGGTACATCTAACTTGCGTTTTGTAGATTCTGTAACCCCCGCCATTGATATTTATTCATTTGGTATGTGTGCTCTGGAGATGGCTGCGTTAGAAATTCAGGGTAACGGCGATACTGGCACGATCGTGACCGAGGAAAACGTTAAGAAAACGATAGAATCTTTAGACGATTTCCAGCAGAAAGACTTTATCCGGAAATGTCTTCAAGTAGATCCTTTAAGTAGACCGAGTGCGCGGGAACTTCTTTTTCATCCAGTTTTATTCGAAGTACATTCTTTAAAATTACTCGCAGCTCATGCTTTGGTTAATTCAGCCAGTAAGTGCAATAATATCCTTGTTATCTTATCTTTATACTATCATGTGTCAGAAAATGTATCACGTGTTACGTCCCATATTTTCTGTTATAGTTAAAGTGTAGTAAGAATTGCTTGGAACTAACTTGATTTTATACTTTTCCAGCTAATATTTCAGAAACGATAACGGACGAAGTATTACAAAGGCTATACCGACCTGATACAGTGGTCGCCGAAATTAAATATCAAGGTCGACCACCGCAACAAATTCGATTGAGTGATATTCCCGTTACGGAAAAGTTAGAAAAGTTTGTCGAAGATGTAAAGTGAGTACGCATAAATCGTCGTACGAGTCTCTTGTTCTTTAACAATATCGATTATTTTTTTCTCCGGCAGATATGGTATATATCCGTTAACAGCATTTATGGCAAAGCTACCACCACCTGTTCGACCAAGGGCAATATCGCCCGAGGTAACCGAATCGGTAAAATCGGTCACACCCGAACCGGTGGACGTGGAGTCTCGAAGAGTAGTTAATATGATGTGTAATGTTAAACCTAGAGAAGAAAGTTGTGAATTACTTGTGAGTGATATAACACAGTGTGAGAGTAACCTAACATCACCGTCAAAAATTGTTGTTTTTTACGTTGGTGTATTTTATAGATGACAATATTATTACGCATGGACGACAAAATGAATAGGCAATTGACGTGTCCTGTGAGTCAATTAGATACTTCGATGCTTCTCGCGCAAGAGCTTGTACATTTTGGATTCATTAACGAGGTAACTGATTTGATTTATATAATTATACTATTCTATATGTGAGGAACAATGATTTTCAACTTAGTATCCATCTGTTGTAGAACGATCGTGATAAAATAGCAAATTTAATTGAAGAAGCGTTAAGAAGTTGTTTTAATAAGCAAATGATGACACCTGGAATGGTATCGTTAACTAATCTTCCCACCCAAACTACTTTATTGCTGCCTGGTCCAGAATTTCCATGCTTGCAACACTTTGATAATTCTATGTATAACGCGACAACATCCAATAGTGATAGTGTAACTAACCCGCTGCCAAAAACCTCAGGTCTCCCCGTATCGAGTAACGCCAGCAAAAGTCATGATGAAACGGAACCACCGTCGAATGCTGAAAGCGGTAGTTAACCATCCAGGATATCTGGTAACTCAGTTCACTGTGCCACTTTGCACGCTCTATGTATAGACTGGCTATGTATTTTTATATTTAAGTAAACAGGAAGAAAGAATGGATTGAAATAATAAAAGAAAAGAAAAAAAAAGCAGAAAAGGTGCCGTGGCTAAACCACTAGGCTAAAATCGTTAACTCGATATCATCAAATATTCGTTTAATCGAGGATACGATATTTTGTTTACGAAATTTAATTTAATTTAACGGTATTAAGTTTTCTATTAAATAGTAAGGTAGTTCGAACGGTTAGAGTATACGCTGAATAAATCTAATGTGAAATTAAAGAGAACGAGCTTTACTATTTCAGTTGACTGTACAATTATTAAGAAAATGTAATTGCGAATGTAACGAGTTCCAAAACTGCGCCTAGTTATTACTAATAATCGTAGTCACTTGTTATTAGGCTGAAATAAAGGGCATTTTAACTAGTGAACGTTTCGATTCGTCGAGAACGCGTACGAATTTACTTGGAACTAAATATTAATCAAAGTTCAAATTTATCTTTTGCCGCGACACGATGAAATGTTCGATAAAAAAATGAAATTAAGTTTGTACATATTAATGGACAAGGTTAAAAGAAAATTAAAACGAGGAAGGTAACGATCTATAATTAATAGGTACAGAACAGTTTAATCGTACAGCAATAAGAAAAATGTAACGTACCAAAAGGAGACATTAACAAATTTCGCACTTGTTCTCGTTTGAATATTCAGTATGTATTATGATTCGATCCGAGTCATATGAATCGACGTATTTCCTTTGTTTAGAACAATGAAATATAAAAATAAGAGACTAGGTTCCTTTTTTGTTACTATAAGCATAGAAAAAAGAATCTTTTTTTTTTATTTTCTTTCGTAGTATTCCGTTAAACAGCCACGGCCCACCTATACTTCGGTATTATTGATGTGATTAAACCAAGATTATTAAATCTCGATAAAATTAGCTGAAATCCTTGTAAATAATTTATATTTTTAAGAAAATCTGTTGACACAGAAAACTAGTCATATAGGTATATTCGAGTGCTAACAAACTAACACCGACTTTATTATGTCTTTTTGCATTTATAACACGTGCTTGGCCAAGAGATACTGCTCCAATTTCATACCTCGGTAAAATAAAATTTCAGTGACGCATTTCACTAAGCAAATGACTAACCATTACTAGTGGTAAAGAAAAAAAAAAGGAAACTATTACCAACCAACGTAAACTTCGATCTTAAGTGTGTAAGTAGATTATGGAACTAAATTGAATGTATAGCTTTATAATTGAAATTATAAAACAAACAAAAAAGTGCGACGACTGAATCGTGGATATTAATTGAAAGGGCTGTACGATGACAGTGATAAATAAATACTATAACTCGGAATTCCACTGCCTGAAATTTGTTTTCGTTCATTGAAACTGTTGCTCCTTGTCTTCCTGATCAATTTTTTGACTTTCACTTTCCCAGTTTGTACTTCAATCGATGCTGACTAAACATTACATAATAATAGGGGAACATGAATCCAAAGCGGTGCGTTTTATAAAAATTTATTCCTGTAACATTATAGCAGAAGGAGAAACATGAAATGTCTCTTCGATGTAAAAGTTTTTATGGATGGAGTGTAAAGAAAAACGTAATTACAAATAGTCCCTTTATGACTGAACTTTCTTAGAAGTATTTAATGAGAAAAATGTATACGTTTTTGTAAAATAAATAAATGAATTGTATAATTTTTTCATTCGTATTGCACACACTGCAGGTTTACTGTAATACTGTTACGATGCTAGGTCTTTGTTACGTGATAAAACATTTAGTAACATTATAAACGACAACGACGACGACGATGATGATAATAATAATAATATTTTTTAAAAATTGCCGTTGTTCGTTTACTCGGTTCAACGTGTATTCGATAAAATTCATCGTTAAAACCTCAAAATTTTCTTGCCTACTACTCTTGGCAGAGAAGAAGTGCCCTACAAGGAATGTGGGTCCAATTGGTCGGAACGAAGGGGGCCTCGAGTAGTCGATCACATCTACTAATTAAGCTCGTATAAGAATAGAGAATCGAGTAGTGTGTGTAAAGTATCCCTCTTCTGTGCCATCCCAGAGCACTTCTTTTCTGCTGAGAATAGTACACCTTTATCATTTAACAGTAGACAAAGTAACATTTTATGAAACATATTGACCAAAATCTTTTACATGGTCTTCTGTTCTCTTCAAATGTCTAAATGTATCTTAAATACGGTTTAAATTTGCATGAAACTCAACCTATTATATTATGTATCTATATTAGAAAAATTATAGAAACTTTATTCAATGTGTTTCAATTTAGCTTTGTATTTTATTCTATGTACTGTTACATGATATATCCTTGACCCAATCGAATCTAAATTTCCTATTTATCTGATGAATCACCTCACCTACATGCACTATCAAACATTCTAAACCAGTGTTTAGCAAAGTCGATTTCTAAGTTAGACCTCACACCTTCACATGTAGATGGCTGTAACTAAACAGGGAGCAAGGTGGGCTTGACCACTTCAAAATACATATTGCTCCTCCCTAATTACAAATTTCCAATTTTTAATTCCTAAAATTTCAATTTTCTAATTTTTCAACAGCCACTTGGTCATAGCCTGGCATTGAGCGTCGGTAAAGTTAGGAGGTGTCTGTCTCACTCCAAACAAAAGTTCCAGTTACGCCAATATTCATACATGTATGTGTGTGTTCGATACAGATAAACATACACACGTGTGTTATAAAAACCGATGGAAGATACGAATAATGGAGGTCGAACCGTATAAAGGGCAGTACTGCTTAAATATTTTTACAGCAAACGATCGCTGGTAACGACGAAATAACTGTCCAAAGGGCATCGACTTGCCCAGACTTACACTATGCTTATACCTAAGTTCCATCTGTGGAGTGTGTACGATTCAGCAGATAGTCAAGGTCATGGGCAATACGATCGAGCATGCCGCTCGTAGTAGCTTCACAGTTCGTAATTACTATCTCAGGTGTATTCTCTTCTCCGTCCGGTTGCTTACGTTCGGTGGTATTGGCTATGTCGGGAATAACGTTCACGTGTTCTCTGCTCTTCAACTCCGTTGTAGATAGTAGCTCAATGTCATTTTTCACGGCCAAAGTGACGTCTGGCATACCACTCAGACGAGATTCGACGTCAGCGCTGCACAAAACTTTTGCAGCGCTCTCTGGCGACGGATTGTGCGCGATAAAAATTTGTCCCTGTGACTCGCGGTATTTGCCGAATTCCCTGAAGCCACAACACTCACCACTGCCATAAGGTGGTTCGTTCACACAATGCGAACCACGTGCAGTGAATACGCTGTCGAATGACGTGATTGCCTCTTGATACTTTCGTGGACTGGTATTGTAATTTTCTAGATTTATATCGTCCGAATGATCAATGCGTATTTCTGGTAAGAACCTGCCGGCAACGGAAGGCTTTGAATACGATGAAGAGGACTCGTTCATAAATTCGCGCATATCTATACTGCCAGCTGCGATACCGCGAGCTTCAAGATACGATTCCCCGATGCTCAACGATGATGGAGGCGGTGCCGTGTCGTTTTCAACCTCTGCGCTCTTCGAACACACTGATAACAATGAAAATGATTCCTTTAATATACGCGTTCCAAATATCAATAAAATTTCTGTCATGAAGTACCTTTGATCGGTTCAGATGTTATTTCTTCTTCAGTATTTCGTTTCCATGTCATTTTCCGTAGAATTAAGTCGATAATCGCCAGCTCGCCATTCACAATGTAAACCATTACTATGATAAATCCCTAAATACACAGAAATTAGAACCTTGATTGATTTCAAGTTTAATTATATCAATGTATACTTACTAAAAATGAAGAAAGAGAAGCAAATGTATAGTGGAAGATGATAGAATTGGAGTTTATATAGAAGATGGAAGAAGCTTCCATTGCAATTACGCCACAAATGACGATCGCGGCTCGATGAAGCATTCGTAGTCTACGAAAGGAACGTATTATTCATAAAAGAAGTTGAGGAATGATATGATGTTCCACGAATGGTACCTTGTTTCTATCGCTTCTTTTTTCATCACGTTTTCCTCAACGAGTGCATGAGCTTTGTGCAAAATTCCCAGGTACAATAATACGAATATAAGAAGCATCATCGTGGCACAAGTTACGAATATATTGTAAACTCCGCTACCAAAAATCAACCACCACGATTCATGTCTCCAGCCGGTGCTCTTGTGTGTTAATTCAGTAGTTAGCACTGCTAAGATAGGTACACCTAAATCACATTACAACCGTGTTATATTTATTTAACTGATATTCGACGCATCAGTTACATTTTAGCTAACCAGTAATTACTGCAATAACAGTGGGTTGAAAATGGTGATTGGATCGAGCTTGAGTCAAGCCTGCAAAGATGATCAGAGCTTCTGATATTGGTGCAGACATTCCGATTAAAAGGAATGCTTCCAAAGCGATCGCCACGACTGCATATGAACTCTGGGCACATGAAGCAATTATTACACCTTTATATTTTTCATGAAATTATTTGTAATCGATATTTATACCTCTGGTAAATTATTATGTACAGCATAGATAAATACAGTCATCGCTCCGACCAAAGCACCACAGCACTGCAGTTTCAGAAAGTTTAACCAACTTCGATTCCTCCACCAAAAGTATCCAAGGATCAGAGAGGACAAAAGACACTGTAGTAAACAGCTACCGCATCCAAATATCACGATAAATGTAGTTTGTTCTCTTTTTGCAAGTACTACCTGAAATTGTTTCCATTACGTTAAAACTTTAGATACAATATTTTTCACCGTACATGCTTACCCTCACTGCACGTGCTGTTAGAAAAACTGCGAACGTGCCAGTATTAGGACATAGACAATGAGTCGTGGAGTCTCCTGGTAATGTGTTAGCAATGCAGCTGTTTAGATCCCACATTCCCATGTCATCCATGAGGCCACAGGACACGTTCCAAAAATTAGATTGGTTTTGTACATGCTTTATTTGTAGATCCACCCATATTTTATTATGCTTATCAAAATTGAATGCAGGTACTGCCACGGTGATGATGCGAGAATTAATGCGAAATTCGAGGTCTGTGCCATCACTTTGAGCAGGAAAAAATTATTGAGTTAATGATCTAAATAAATTATATAATAAAGTCATTGATCCTTATAATACTAACTCAAGTTCTTTGACGTATGTATTTGGAAGAAAATGGGACACATTCTTGTAAACAATTACGATTCCACTGAGTGTGCCGTTGGCCTTTAAACCACGTAGTCGCTTCTTCCACAATCGTATGGTCGTTTTATCTTCGTACCAATTTGGATATCTATAATTCAATTACAAAAATTGATAACACAATCGATTAAACTTTATGAAGTGCATAATAGTTACGTGGAATCGTCTGCAGAGATCTGAAGCGAATGTGTAATGCTGTCACCACTGTGCTGTTGTAATTCTTGGACATCTACCACGAGCGAAGGAAGAGACAGATGTTTATAAGGATGAGTATCATTTCTGCTCCAGTAAGTCAAGCTTCTTCGCATGATTTGCAGCAGCAGTAACACTTTCTGGAATTTACAAATAGACATTTTATTATTATTTTTCTCCCAATTTATTGAAAACTAAGAAAAGACATTACTTGTTGGCTAAGGACTGAATTTTTGTCGCTCAATACTCGACCGATAATTCGTATAAGAGCATCTGTGGACGCATGCAAATCTGATGGTTCGACGTTTTGCTGATAATGTTCAATCTCGGCTAATATATTCAGAATGCGATCTCCTTCTCCTGGATAAAGTGGCATACTCCGTGATCGCAAGATCTCCCAGAAAGCAAAAATTGTTTCAGAACCAGTTGTGTTCTGGTAACCCAGAGTCAGACTCTTAAACTATAAACATAAATAGTATGTACATCCAAATTAACTATACAATATGTATAGATACGTATGTTATAAAAAGAGGTAAAATTATGAAAACCTTGTTGTAATATAAGATGAGTGGTTCATACAAGCAAGAGGAAAAATCAGGTATCTGCCATTCAGGTGTGGTGGCATCTTTCATAGAGCATAGCCTGGATACTTTTTTCCCTATAAAATACTGAGGACACTCTAATAATGCTTCAGAACCTGGGACTGTATCTGGCCAACTTAATCCCCAAGATATTCCTTTCAAGCAAATGGGAATCAGTGTTCGATTGACAACTTCTACACGGACGGACATTGACTTGTCGGCGACGTTACACGTGTATATCGCTGATTTCTATAAATACCAACCATTGATTAAAGACTGGCAAATGCTTTGTCAGTGATTAAATAATATACCTGAGCATTTGTGATCTTCAATATACTTCCTGATGGGTAAAGATCCTCCCACACTTCACTACCAGGTTCTAGCTTAAGTAAGGCTCTGTTCTTAGTCCAACCAAAACCTATGTCAATGTTGGGCATATTGGGTGTCATGCACGTTAATTGTATGCTGCTTCCCTAGAAGAAGACAAAGTGTAGATGGTTGTTTCATAGATAACAGTGGATAGATATAATGCTTAGAAATCAAATAGTTACCTTATCTATAGTAGCACTCATCGGCATCACCTTCACATTTGGCTCATCCCTCACGTCAACATAAATGCTTTTACATTGTTGTACACCCCAATCTACTATCTGACATGTATATTGACCTGCATCCAGCATGGATGCCTTCTCAATGGTTAATAGTGATGTATGGAAATCAGAACCATCATTTGGAAGATGCTTGTACCAGATTTCTCTAAAAAAAAAGATGTAAAAATTGAGCTTCTTGATAAGATGAAATTTATTTCCATTGATAATGTTCAGTTTGAAATTTATTGATCAATTCCATTTTAATATAATTCATTATGAAAACAATTGAACTTATTTGATTCCACAATTCAAGAGCTATGTTCTACCATTTTCCTCTCACATGTGACATTATCGATTCAAACTTTAAATGTTACCGCCAAAACCTACTTTACCATCAAACTATGGCGTCAGTTTAACTACTATTCAAACTTCAAACTGTCTTTGACAACAATTGTGTTTTATATTTAATAAGCGTTGAAGATTCACCTGGTTGCCTTGTGCATGTTCACCAGCATATTATCCTTGTACCAGGTGAAATTCATTCCATAGCTACCTTGTGCGGTGCAAGATAAGATGAACTGATCCCCCAAATGAACCTCGTGTTCATTTCCTTGATCGAGACGGAGACTCTAAGCAGGTACATTAATTTGTTTATAATTTATATTTGTAAAAACTGTTTGACAATCGTTTAAGGACAGCTACCTGCAATTTGGGAGCTGGCTTTTGCTGAAATGTGAAGTGAGTCGACTCGAGGGAGATCTCGCTAAGTCGTCGACGTTGCACCAGCTTATTGAGAGATTCCCGAATCTTATCTCCATCTTCCGAGTTCCCGAAAAAGTGGACAGTGATCTCCGACGTAGGTCTACGCAACGATACGCAAATAATAAGATCCAATTTAACCCATTGCCGCACACTTTTTATTTCGAAGTGGCGCTCAGAAACACACTTTTTTTTTCAATTGTTTATGTCTACCAGATGAAATTGAGTGTAACTTGTATATTTGGAAGTGAAAATTATCACATTTGGCCACAGTATTTATAAAAAAACTTTTGACGGCTATAACCGGTTCTTTGTTCGATGCGTTACTTAACCAAGAACAAGTGAACAAACGCTGTACTTTTTTTAATAATTAAAATTTGCATGACGTCTGTAGCCGTCATTTGCCTACATATCGACAAAAATTTGACGGCTATAGCCGTCATTTGCGGCAATGGGTTAAGTACCATTGGTAAACTTTTCATTCAAAGCAATTTCTTGTTTTTGTAACGAGTTTCATTAAAAAGGGGACTGAAATTACTTATCGTTTAATGTACCTACTCACGTCACGCTCAGGATTTGTAAATCCTCCATAGACGAGATGTTAGAATTCCTTAAATACTTTGCAAGCTGCAAAGAAGTACAACGCATGAATAACGGAGGTGTAAGGTTAAAAGTTAGGGATTTTTGAGGACAATAAAGAAAAGCACCATTTTTTATAACAAGTACGTATATTATTACAAAATAATCATTGAGTCATAAAAATAACTTCTCCCTCGATATTCTACTACAAAATAATTATTTCGTATTTCTTCGATGTTCAACTATTACATCATAATTACACACGTGCGCGCGTAACATAACTATACATGTAAGTATGCGTATCCGCACGACTGACGCAATTGTTCATTTCTTTTTTCCGTTCTTGTCTCGTTTAAATGTTTAAACGATCTTCACGCTTGAAACTTTTTGTTCATTGTACATGAAATTTACGTAGATATCTACGTCAGTCCGTTGCCTCCAGACGACGACCGTCTATCATCGGCGCTCTTCGACGATCCACCACTTCAACCGTGACGACGCTCAAACGGAAAATCGATCACATCCTCCGCCTTCACCCCGATCGGCCGGTCCTTCGCAGCTTCAGGGAACGTAGCAACGTTGCATGACTACATCCAGTCAAAAAAATATTCATTCCTGAAGAAGTAGTTCCAATTCACTCCGGTGGATCGAGAAAATATGGATCTTCATTGGAGATTAATACACAGGAGGGATCGCCGCTTCCCGGACACAAGTGATCTCGTATCCGCTCTCTGGATACTCGTAACACTTTGATTCCCGTTTCACGACAATAAGCCTCTAACAAGATCATTTGCAGATGGCTGGCTGAATCCATTTCGGTATCAAACGGCACGAGGCAGATGGTGCCTTGACTGTTTTCACATTCCTTGGATGCCAGTGCTCTTAATGTTGGCAGCATTCCACAAGTTATCGTGGTCCTAGGACACCTCTGTTCCTTCTGTTCTAACCAGGATAATGAACCACTGAAAAATCAATCGAAATCAGTTGTGAGGAATTTTTAAAGAGGTTGAAGACTCAGCAAGATTGACACGAGACCATTGGCGTAACTAGTCCTCTCATGCCTTCATTCACTTAACACGAGGGCCTTAAATTCCCAAATCTTTCAAGAACGTGAATTCCAGACAACTTTAATTCTCTAAACTGTTCAGATTTCTATCAACTATCTGATACGAAATGCTAACTCTGTTATCAATACGAAATGCTAACTGAGGAATTTAATTTGTCAGAGATAAAAATTCTGGTTACGCCAATGCACGAGATTGCGATGTTTCACGCAACAATGTAAACTATGCACGCGAGCGAGCGACGGCACGTGTCATCTTGTAGATTGTACCGGGTATCAAAGTGAATCCTTACCTGTCAGTCATCGCGACGGATGCATAAGATTGCAGGCTTTGGCAACGTGTCATATCCGTAAGTGTTTGTTCTTGCTTAGTCTCCGGCTTAATTCCTAGCGTGCCTTTTTTACACACTTCACTAAATGTTGGAATTTTCTCGGCTTTGGTTAACAGTTTATCACAAGAAGACACCGTTGACAGCTAATCCTCACTGGCTCTTTAGGTAGCTTTCGATGCACACGAGTTTTACGAAGTAACGTAATTTTCACGAGATACGATCGTTTGAACGCTCTGTCGTACACCACACCAGAGGAGACTCGAGTTACGTATGACCTCGAAGACAGGCGCGCGTCGCTTTTATACGACCACTTCCCTCACCACCGCGACGTTCTATATATCGACGGGTATTCCAGATAAACTATACCGAGCGTGTGTACACACGACGGAGCTTTTTATCGACGAATCGGTCGTGAAAGCTTTTTACCTGGAATCGAAATAACGCGAAAAGCTTTACGGTACTCTTCCATATAATTTGCATTATAATTTGGTAAGCGTTTTAGGGACTTTTTTGCGGTAATTAGCGTACTATTTCCCGTACTATGGAAATGTAGCACAAGGAAAAATGATATTATTTTTCCTCGTGTTACGATATGGGTTTCTTTGCAGTATTTAATGTAAAATACCCTTCCAAACAGATTGAGGAAAGAAATTCCAACGATGAACCTGTACGGGAAAGTTGCTGCGTCATAAGGAGCAAAGGTTTACCTGCAGACGATCCTAGAAGACGAAAATAAAATAGTGCCCGGGTCAGGGACTTCCTTCCACGCGACATTTTGATCATTCGAAATGTCATCGTGTAATCTTTATACAGAGATAATTTTCGCGCTGAATGAGTCGGCGTTTCTCTTCGATTAGAACGACAAGTTGCTATAGCAGATGTACATACATCAAATTTCCAGCATCTTTTCGTCAGATAGAGTATACTTAAATAACCGGTTCACGTTTCATTGAATAGGGTTTTGGTCGTCACATTGTTCTTCTATTTCGATCGATAACACGTGTCTGTGGCAAATATAGATGGTATGTACATGATGCAAATAACACCGTCTCGTCCCTTCGGTTTCATCAGCCTTGTAACTCGAACAGATTTGCTGATAACCCAGATGGAAATCTACCTGGGAATCACGGTTTGATAGGGGAATTATGAAAAGTCGATATTTCGCATCTGCTTTAGATTTTCCTCTCCCTCTCTGATGTCCTTTGTCGTACCAATAATATCTCACAAGGACTACGCACGTGCTAAAATTAAACCGATCACACGTAACGGTTTTAATTTCGATGAATTGGAAAGTTAATTTGTTACATAATCGATGATAAAGCATAACGATGCTGGGAGTCCAATCTGCTATTTCCAGTAAATCATTTGAATAGCGTTTCAATTTTTGCTCTTTACAGTATTAATGAGTTAAGGCAATAGATTAACGCAATCTTTTTTTCAGAAAATACGAGCCAACCTTGGTCGGTCATCCACCCACGGAGGAGTCGAGTTGCGCACGCGCAGTCGTTTGGGAATCCCAGAAACCCTTAGGCAAGGAAATTGGAACTACTACTTTGAAATCGTCGTGTTATCTACTGTGTTTCAACAACCGTATTCATTCTGTTGCAGAGAATGGATTAGAAAAATATCGTTTGCTTTGTTTCTTTATCAGGATATCAAAACATGACGCGAAGAGGTAATTTTTCTCATTGATATCAAAGATGATTCATGGGCGAACAATACAACCCAGTGAGAGTTTCAGCGTTTCTTTAAAGATTCTTTTTCAAGTTGCTAACCATGTAATTATGTAAATCGTTTAAAAACGAGAATACCAAAGTAGACTACAAGATATTTGCGAAGTTCGAGAAATGTATGCAGTCGTTTACGACGAGACTTGTGGCGCAATTCCTATCGCGATTGTTGTAATTGAAAACATTCGGCGCCTCGAAATCAGCCTCTTCAATGTACAAAGAGTTTAATCTTATCGAGGCTATTTCTGATTACAGTGGATAAGGTTGCAAATCATGATATCGTTCCAGGAAGGTAGCTTATTTTTCAATAGTCATTGGCGATATCAGTAGGGCTTATTCCTTTCAATAATGAAAGTCCTATTGTTGATACAAATGCGCCTCTCATATATGACCACCTCAAAGTATTTCCAGTACAAAAAATTTTAGTTACGTCAATGCTGATAATGTTTTTGCAATGCAAAAATAAACTGTTCCTCGAATCGACACTTTTACCGACAACTTTCTTCTTTTTAGGCTACCAGATGATCAGAAGGATATTTCATTCATGCGGATCTCGTGAAAGAGTTTCCTCGAACAGCACAGCCTCACGTGACTGCAAAGTGAATTGGACAATTTTAAACAACACAGAGATCACGACGAACCACATGACGCCAGAGATCAAGCTGTATCTTTTAACGCCAAACTGTGCTCTTTATCACGAACCGGTTCAAAATATTTTGGAAGATAACGCGAACGTTTTCGTGGATCCCTTCTGGTCTATTTATTGGCCAGGCGGACAAGGACTCGCCAGGTTCGTCCTGGACAATGGGAAGACGCTATTCTCGTCTTCGAAGACTGTTTTAGATCTTGGGGCTGGATGCGGAGCTATCGCTATAGCTGCCAAACTTCGAGGTGCGAAGAAAGTTGTTGCCAACGATATCGATAAAGGTTCGCATTTTATTAAGCTTATACGCAGATATTGGTAGTCTATTAATAACAGCTTCAAGGAAGTATTACCAGATAGGTAGGTCGATATCTGCACTGATGTCTGAGAAAGATAAACACAGGTGGAATCTTGAAACATTTGTTTAAGCATTTTCCAAGATTTTCTTGTACTTTTGCATATTCTTTTAAGATTCTCAGAACTTCTGTGAACCCTTTCCAGACTTTAAGCTTCCCTCAGGAAATCCAAGATACAAGACAGGAAATCTATCTATGTTTACCTAGGAAATTCTATGTTGTAAGCAACATTTCCATACATGCAAAGTTCAGGAAAGGTGTAACTAAAATAAGAATTATTGTAAGGTCGATGAATGGATAAACTGAAAAGTCTGGGAATTTCCTCATTGTACGAGGAAGGGTTCAGGGAAGAACCGAGTGCAACGTGCTTTGAACATGATAAAAACCAACCGGAGCGGATGGAAATACCACGGCATGCAACGAGAAAAAAGAAAACCGGACAGGTTGACGTCACTTATTCGATGGCTGTCGAATCTTAAATTTAGACGGATTTTGAATGGGCGATATAAATTTAGAACAGTAGAGGAATGTTCATAATAGTAGCAGCTATAAATACTATGGTATGCAGAGAATAGAATTAGAAAGCTCCACGACGTAACAAAGAATCGAATTCTGGTGGAAATAGAACTTTCTTCAGGAATTATACAAAGAACATATAAAGGGAAAGTAATTGTTACAAAAATTCAAGGCTGGTTCAAGGACTTTTTCTTTTTTTCGCGTTGGGTCAATGATCTGAAGGCTCTAAACAAACTGATGACACATTCAGTGTCTCAGGTATGGAACGTTGATAAGGTTTCGATGCATTCAAACAGAAATTAATCTGAGCTATTTCAGAACTGTTTTTTAATTCCATTAATACTCGCCAGGAATGCGAATCGATAGGAACCTCCGTAATTGCGCACAGTTCGTGGAATTGTCTCTGTACATATAATTTGTTAATTGAAATTAACTCGTGTATATTCACAAACATGGATTGTTAAAGATCTGACATAAAGGTCTCTGAAATCGATAACTCCCAGCAATTCGAAGAAAGTCGAAAATGTGGGTCAAGCAACGTGGATTTCCCCGTTTCACAGGAAGGTCGCTTCAAAGGGGCTATTCTACTCGTGCGTCAGTGAAAGGTGGCCGGTTTCTGGACGTCCATTGCATTCGTAAATTGTTCCCTCCTCGATACTTAATCCCACTGACGCACTAATATTACGTCGCAGCATACGTACGTTTCTGAAACTGGTAGTGCAAACTGGTTACGGGGGACTTGTGGACGTTATCGACCCATGTGCAGCATCTGCTCGAACGCAGGAATGTAGAGACCTTTATGGGCCTCTGGGATTTCTCAAGGCTTTAGGGTCTCCCTAAATTCTTCCAAGTAGTGCATGGTTGCAGCAATCTTCTTTCTTCGCTTTCACCGGATCGAATCGGTTCCAAGACCGCATTCTTGGTACATAAACGTTACGCAATGGAATCCTCTTGAGATGCGCGTTACGCTTATCTTATCTGTCACCCTTTGTTCGCGCGACACGACGGAGTCATTATATTTAAGCGTTCTTCGATAACTCGTATCAAATTATAAAATCATCTCCAATCGATTACAAATACTTTTCCGATATAAAACACGCAGATGTACACCCGTTACGTTATTATGTAATGTAATGTTTGTTGTGTGATCCGTTCATGGAATTGTACCTAATCTTGCATTAAAGTCCGTGGAATAATTGCGGACGTAAAGGGGGTATCAAAGTTGTAAAATTATTGGCCTTTTTTAGCTCCTTGATGTTTGTATTACATTTGTATACTGATATTGGCATAACAGTTATATGACTAGTTATATTAGAGAATCAGGATGAGCATAATCATCAGGATAATTTGTTCAAATTCCTATTAAGGTCTGAGCAACAAAGTTCAATTAAACCAACGTCTAATCTTGTATGTTTTCAGTTGCGTGCGCAGCTATTAAACTAAACGCCCGATTAAACAACGTGGAGCTTAACGTGTCCCAAGAAAATCTGCTGCACCGTTCACCAGACGCAACGGACTACATTTTCATTGGCGACATGCTGTACGACGAAGAAATAACCGGAGTTTTAATTCCATGGCTGCAGAAAGCAAGGAAAAACGGCACACGTATCTTCGTGGGAGACCCAGGAAGACACGGTTTAAGGGACTTAAGAAATCAATTGACGTTGTTGGAGTGTTACTCGCTACCAGACAACGTTCGGAAAGAAAACCACGGCTACGATAAATGTTACATCTGGGAGTTCAGCGAATGCACCGCGTGAACAAATTAGTGAGACGTTCGTCATACGGTAGCGCGTGTCTCGCTCGTAAACATGGTCCGATTTATGACAGCGAGACGCCAAATATTGCGAAACTGATATAGATTGTTTGTTCGCGTGATTCGCACGTTACAAGTGGTCTATTGTAAAACGATTTGTTATAGATATCTAGGAAATAAAGCATTCGATGCGTTCAACTCACCTGCTTGCCGATGTACGTCTCCAAGCTACCGTGTTGCGTTATCAGCCCGGAGCGCAGTGATGTGACGTTAGATAATTTGATCCTGCACTCGTACCTCGATCGATCTGCAACAATTTCCGCATTTATTAACTACTGTTCAAGGTTTAAATTAGGAAAATATTTTAGGGATATCTAGACACCTTCCTAGCATTAGTGTAAGTCAAATTTTCATGGGCCAGGTATACTCTATTTGTTTTATTAATATCTGAAAATTTAAAGATTTGGAAAAGTTATAAATTTTAGCTATGTATGTGATGCTTACTATTATAGATCTTGGTGCCATTTCTGCACGTGCAGGGTCTCCGCTCCTCTTCATTGTAAGGGCATTGTATTATGCAATTCTCGATTCCGCATTCTGTGAACAAGCATCGACATACCTTCACCGATCTTCGTGAATGACTCACGCGCTAGGCAGCTCGAATTCGACCACGCGAACGTGACTCATCAGAATGTTATCCTCAAGTATTTTCTCCGCAAACGGGACTAGCACGTGAAAATGAATCTTACCACCGTCTATCGTGTCTAGAAGGCGTATCTCGCAGTTACGTCCCACGTAGCCGCTGGGGCAATGGCAATTCATCGCTTTTGCTCCAATTTGCCTGTAACAGTTTAATGAACCGGTCATACATTCATAATTCTTATTCAAAGTAGATTTTTCGATCTCGTCCAAGTTTTCTCAATTTGAAAAGTTCGACGATGCGAGGGTAATTGGATTCGACCTACATTCGTACGAATCGATCGATTCTGTTTGGCTTGACTTTTGGCGAACAATGTTTGTCGATAGTATTGGTTGTTCAGTGAAACTACGAGGGTCTTACAAACTTTATTAGCCTAGCGATTGACTATCTACTGTTAGAAAAACTCTGTTGTTGATTATAAGTTTCTGTAGCTATTGGTAAAACTTCTATTGAGGACAAACCTTTTATGATCTTTACACGATTACATTTTTACTATTAATTACAAGACATTTTATTTCTGGTTTCATTTTGCTAAACTAAAATTTTTTAAATGGTCTTGCAAGATGTACCTGCACGTGCCTCCGTTTTGACACACCGGCTTCTCACCGTCCTCGAAACAGAGAGGTCCTATGTTACAATCCCTTCCAGAGAAGCCGTTGAAACAGTTGCACCAAAAATTCCTGCAACGATGGAAAATTTCGTTATTTGACGTGGAAAGGTTTTCAGAGGAGGGACAAACTGAGGGACAATTCATTAATGATTCAGAAAACTTGATACGGTATCTATGTCCTACAAACCTCTACAACTTGCTCTTTTATCTTTCAGTGTGGAAATTTTGCAGGGGAATTACTGTTCAAATTCTAAATATAGAATGAGATAGGAAACGACTTCTAATTTAGTAAAATTCCTAATTGATGAGTTAGTAATACATTTAAGTTAATGCAAAAAGATACAAGGGTGGATCTCTTTATACAAACTCGTATCACATCCAATGCGTTTCTACTTTGACCAAATATTCAGCTACGTGAACGGGGACTCACGTGTAATCCGTGGACATGAGGCAGTCGCCCGTGTAAGAGCACCGTTGAACAGAGCAAGAATTAGGATTGGACACGTCCTCGGTCATCTGATACGTGACATTGAACCCGTACACATCCAGCAGATCGTTCAGGACGCGTACGTGATTACCCTCCAACCGATCAAGCTCGAATTCCACGACGAGAAAGGGACTGAACGATCTGAACCATCTGTATTCGAACACGTTGCCTTCGGTGATCTCCTTGATCAACGTGGCTCCGTAGTTCGTAGTCTCCGATTCGTAATAAGCGTACTCGGTGAAACGGAGTCCTTTGTACACGTAGACCTGCGTCAGGTACACGATGATGGAGCTGTTGGTGGTTGGAATTTCGGACACGTCGATTACCCAACGACATTTGATAGGAACCGGGAACGGCTTGGGGAAATTTGGGGTTTGAATTACTCCTCTTGGGGCTGTGAGACGA